>OZ008369.1:181423784-182096874 GCA_963931995.1 Phaonia tiefii
GGTTTTGTCGCCCATCTCAACTAAAAAGATTGAGAACATATCTGTAGAACTTGCCATAAATGGACGTCTTATTAGGTTTACCTCGGCATACAATCCAAAGTATACAGGAGACTTTACTAATGATATTGGTAAACTAACAAGATCACCGCAAGAATTCTTTGTTTTTGGTGACTTTAATGCCCATCATACCAGCTCTGCCGGCAATTGCTTGTTCAGCAGTCAGATGCATGGGAATTATTATATTCATGCCCCAAATGATTTCACGCGTTTTAGCCTAGGTTCTGCTCCAGTCCAGCCTTCAGTCATTGATCTTCTGCTAACGAACTCCAACCTTCTAATATCTCCAATCGTAACTCATCCAGGAATACTCCCCTCTGATCATGCACCCATCACATGTAAAATCTTTGGAACAGTCAATGAAAAACTCCACAAAGTAACTTTGTTCAGCTTGGCAAACTGGAGTTCAATACGAAGTTTTGTTGACGACAGACTATCAGACTTTGCATCTGGTATAATTACCGAAGCAAATATAGAAATTATTTTGGACAACATCGAAACAACACTTCGGCTGGCTGTTGGCAAAATACCTACACGTAACGTAAGAAGTTGGCACAGAAGACTTTCCAAACTGACTGTATATGTATCTGATCGGCCAGAGAAAAAGATTTAATAGACAGCTACAGCGATGCTATTGTTCAACACGTCGATCTTTCTTAAATTCAATTATAAAACAAATTTCTCAGTTGATTGAAACTCATATCTTGACCGATGTAAACAAAAACTGGAACACGTTTCTTCGGACACTATCTGCTGGCTGAAAAAGTTTTTGGAGAGTGTCAAAATCGATAAGAGGCAAAAAGTCTTTTGTTGACAAACTAATAATCAACGGCATTGCTGTACACGACAACGAGAGTAAAGCGAATTACATTGCTGACATTTTTGAAAGAGCGCACCAGTCAACTAACAGCATGAGAACATCAGCTGAGCGCAAAGTATGTGAACACGTGAAGTGGTTGGACTCTCAATCAGTGACAATCAATACTTCTAATGATCTGTCCTCTGTTGACGAAGTAAGGTATTATGTCAAATCGGTTTTAAACAACAAAGCCCCAGGAAAAGATGGCGTTAAGCCGTTAATATTCAAAAATATGAGCGATACATTTTTCAAACTGATAACAAAAATTTTTAACTGGTGCTTAACAAATGGTTATTTCCCAATGAAATTTAAAAATGCTAAGGTAATACCTATTCTCAAACCAGGAAAAGATGAAAAATTACCGACTAGCTACAGACCGATAAATATGCTGAATGTTATTGACAAAATATTTGAAAAGATCATCCTGGCAAGAGTGACAAAATTTGCAGAAGATAATGAAATTATACATAAACATCAATTTGGCTTCAGAAAAGGCTATTCTACGATCCACCAAATAAAAAGAATTGAGAAGATGGTGCAGACCAACAAGATAAATAGAAAAAGTACCGGCGTAATTCTACTTGATATAGAAAAAGCTTTCGATGCGGTCTGGCACAATGGAATTTTATTCAAACTCAACGAATTTAAATTCCCAATATATCTTCAAAAAATTTTAAAGAGCTTTTTAGAAAAAAGATGTTTTTCAGTGCATATAGATGACGGAATTTCAACTTTAAGGGAGATTTGTGCTGGTGTGCCACAGGGTTCTGTTTTGTCTCCGACACTGTACTCCATTTTCACATCTGACTTCAAGAATTTAAAGTCGCCTTTTACGCTGACGATTCCGCAATAATAAGTAGTGGAAAAGTCTCGAATGCTATCGTTAAGAAAATGGGAAAAGCATTGGTTTCTGCGCAGAACTATTTCCGAAAATGGAAGATTAAAATCAACCACAGCAAAACTCAGGCAATTTTATTTCCTTTTAACAAATCTCCTAAACGAATACCGACTAAAACACTTTGCATTGCTAACATAAACATACCCATTCAAGACTCCGTCAAGTATTTGGGTATAATATTTGATAAAAAACTCAATTTTAAAAAACATTGATTATAATTGCGAAAAAGCAATCAAATGTGGAAGAGCGCTATATTCACTGTTGAATCGAAAATCTTCGCTAAATTTTCAAAATAAAATGCTCCTGTATAATATATGTATAAGGCCAATTATGTCATATGGATGCCAGATTTGGTTTACAAAGGGTGCTAAGACTAACCTGAAAAAATTACAAATAATTCAAAATAAAAATCTTAAAATAATTTTCAACTTACACCGGAGATATCCAACTAAGCGCATGCGTGATAAATATAATCAAATAATGGTTAATAATTTACTCCAGAAACTAACACTAAGCTTTGAAGATAATTGTAGATCTTATAATTATGTTGAAATAAGAAATTTGTTTGATTAACTTTTAACTATCTTCAGAAATGAAGACTTTATAAACAGTTTTTGCAAAATTTCTTAATATATTGTAAGGTTTTTCTATCTTTTTGCCTTTAAACTGTATTACATCTAAAAATTAAGCTATTTTGTATATCTTAGTTTTAATTTGTTGCAATACTACTATTTATGTAAAATCTCAAACTTTTGTAATAATATATTTTTACCTGTGTGATGATAGTTAATAAATACAAAAAAAAAAAAAAATCTATATGTTGAATGAAAGACAAGAATGAGTCAAAAACAACACAGATTTCAAGATATAGTTACCTATTTTGAAATCAAACTCTAGTGGATAATGAGACCGAAAATAAGAATAATTTACACATTTAGAGAGATTTAAATGAAGATTATTCAAAAGACACCACTTATAAGTCAGTTAGCAGATCAAGTGCATCACGCAGCGAGTCGGTTTTTAGAAATATTTTTAAATCATCAGCATATAAAAGAAATTTAGATTTAGTGAAACATGAAGAAATGTCGTTAATAAATAGGTTGAAAAAAGTGGTCCTAAGACGCTACCCTGAGGAACACCAGATGTTTGCAAATAAGGAGTAGATTCAAAACCTTCAATAGCTACTCTACAGACCCTACCAGAAAAATATGACTAACCACAATAACAAGGTAGAATGAAAACCCATATGCTCTAGCTTAGAAAAGAGAATAGTATGGGAAAGTTTGCCAAAAGCTTTATAAAAATCTGTGTAGATTGCCTCTACTTGACTTCCTTGTTCAAAGGCCGAAATACAATATTCAGTAAATATAGTTAGACTTGATGTAGTTGATCTACCAGTGAAAAACGTATGCTGATTCAGGGAAATAAATGACTTTGTGACAAAATAGAAATTTTTATAGACAACATGTTCAAAATCTTTAGACACACAGGTTAATTTCGAGATCGGTCTGTAACAAGTTACATCATCCCTTCTCCCATCCTTAAAATCCGGTGTTATTGTAGCAGACTTCCATTGCTCAATAAAAACGCCTTCACTAAGAGATAAATTAAAAATATATATATGTGAGTGCCGCCGTAATAGAAGATGCACACTTTTTCAATAAGTATACACATAGACCATAAGCATCTGATTTAAAACTAGTTTTAACTTGCATTATTCCACCAAAAAGCTCGTCTTCACACTGAACGGAAAAGCATCGTCACAGGGATGAAAATGTTCAACACCCCAACAACTTTTGTCATCGAAAGTGAGCTAAGGTACAGTTTCATTCCCGCTATGAAAATTTGTTCATCATCTGCAAATTGTTCATCACTGTGACGAAAGTATTTTGTTGCTTCAATGAATTTCTTTCACTATTGCAACTAATTTGTTTCGTTGAATTCATTTCATTGCTGCAATGAATTGGTTTCGTTGTTGCAACGAATAAGTATCGTTTTTGCAATGAAATTATTTTATTACTGCAATGAATTTGTTTCATTACACCAATAAAGTTATTTCATTGCTGCAATGAATTTGTCTCATTGCTGCTTTGAATTTGTTTCATTGTGGCTATGTACTTGTTTCATTGCCGCTATGATTTTGTTTCATTGCTTCAATGATTTTGTTTCATTGCTGCAATGAATGTTTTGAAATGTGTTTGAAATTATTTAGTGTTAATTGTATATAAGTACACTGTTAGTATTACATTTCAGGTATTTTGATAAAAAAAATTTTCAATTTTTGTTTCGAAAATGGTCTTAAGTTGCTAAATATATTATATGCATTCCACTTGTCTGAAGAAAGATTATGGGCAGGGTTACCGTTGAGAATTTTGAAAACGTAGCTCAAAAAGTCGATTAAAACAAAAGTCGCACGGAAAAGTAGTTTTTCCAAAAAAAAAATCGCAAACTTTCTGTTAACGTTTTTTATTTAAACAAAACAAAAATAACAAAATAAAAAGATATTAATAATTCAAATAAAATAAAAAACTAAAGAACAATTCATTGAAAAAGGATGGTTAAACCACCTTTTTATATAATAATTTATATTAATTGAAATTTTATTTATAATAATGTGTTTATATATACACTAAGGTGGCCCTTCAATGTTTGGGCAAATTTAAAACTCATATGTTCCAAACAAGCAGGTAATTTTTGTGTGAGGTTAGGAGAAAAAAAATTTTGACAAAAATTTGGGCTCGATCGGTGGAAAATTCGCGTGCCGCACGAGGGTTAAAGTTCGTGAGAACGAGCAAAATTTATAAAAAGAAGCTCATAATTACTCAGGGGTCACCCCTATTGAGGTAAAAAGTATGAGCAACCCCCATTATTTTTGTATCCCCAATATTTCTCTAGAACAAACTTACCTTCTATCTCCAACCCTTAAGAGGGTTCCCATACAAAGAAAAAAAAAATTGCACGAAAATGTACCAAAATAGTAAAACAAAATATATGACCATTTCACCGAGAATTATTTCTATGGTCTCCGATTTTGATAAAATTTGGTGAGTGTGTTTGGAATCCAACGCATATTTCCAAAACATTTTTTATTTATTATTTTATTGAAAACTGTGGCAACCCCGAAGCTTTGAATTATCGCAAAATTTATTGTTATACTTTTTTAGTTTGTGGAATCCCCGAATTATAGTTTGCTGCCTGCGTTATGAATTTTTGTGCTGACAATACTGCTGTAAATGATACGTGTGAGTGTGTGGGAAGAGCGAAAATGAAATATGTATACACGAAAAGAATCAAAACAATAGAAAAGGTAGGTTTATTTATTTATAACATAATTATTAATGCTTTAAATTAAATTACTTTTGGCATAATTTGGATATTTTTTGCGATAATCACTGACAACTTGAATTAAATATTGCTTCTCCTCTTCGTTCCTGCACAATATTTTATTGTAGTCCTCCATCATTTTCACACCTCTCTCGGCGGTGTCGTTTACAACGTGAATGTTGTCGACAATTTTCAATGCTTGCTGATTCATGCGGCAAGTTGAAGCGTTGGAAAAAGTTTTTAGTTTTTGAGGTTACGAAAGCGCTCAAGTTATTGGACAAAAATTGTTCATTTACTTCTGCAAAATTAACAACAATTTTTTTCTTACTACCGATAGGGCCTTCAACATCTTCAGAGCCGTCAGAGGTACTACAATCATCATCTTCTTCTCCAGTTTCTTCATCAGTATGTTTTTGTAGTTGGACTTCCCTTTCTTTTATTTCAAGGCTTTCCTCTCCGTCCTCTGTGTACATAATAGCCAACATTTTTCGTTTTATGTCACACGAAACATCTGAATCAAAGAAGGCTAGAGCTATAGCCTCCTCCGCTAGATACCACAAATGTCTGATAAACTTTGTTACCATTATTTTCGACAATTTCTCATCTAAGTCTGCATATGAGTGAAGAGCTTTCAAAAAGTTTAAGTCCTGATTCGGCGCTTTGACAGCTTCAGTACAGTTATACCAGACTTTTACGTACAAACGAACAATAAACACACAGACTTCTCGAATTCCATCCAATTGTGACTTTGACAGTTTGAATTGATCTCTGAACATAAATATTTTCAACGAGTAGATTGCCTTGGACATCGATCGTGCGTGGTGAATGGGTATGATGATGCAAATCAGAAAATGCTATAAATTTTGCGATTGGCCCCTAATGTCAGTTCTGTTTTGACATTTGTGTAGTAAACACATGCGAAATACACGTTAATAAACAATGTTACGCTACACTGCTCCAGAACGCGGAATATTGCTGACTATTTATTTGACCAATAATCGGTCGGTGACTTTGGCGCAACGTGAATTCCGTCGCAGATTTCCTGGCCGTCCAACGCCTACTGGTGAAACACTGCGACGTTTAGCCGCTCGCCTCGAAGAGACTGACACAACACGAGATGCTGCCAGGCGTGGCAGACCCCGGAGTAGCCGTTCTGCAGAGAATATTGCTGCTGTAGCCGAGGATGTCATGGAAGCGCCGTCGATGTCATGGAAGCGCCGTGAGCGCTACAGAGCAATGATCAACGAGTTCTTTTTGCCGCAATTTGATGAATTGGGATTGAAAAACATGTGGTTCCAACAGGACGGTGCAACGGCACACACTGCACGTGCCATAACCGATATGCTGAAGGATGCATTTCCCGGGCGCCTAATCTCCTGTTTTGGCGATTTGCACTGGCCAGCAAGATCGCCTGATTTGACCGCTCCAGACTTCTTTTTGTGGGGCTTTTTGAAGTCGCGGGTTTATGTCAACAAGCCTCAGACTCTTGCAGCTCTTAAAGACAATATCCGTCAAGAATGTGAGGACGTAAAAGGGCTCAAATGACAATCAACTGTGGCGGCGGCCATTTACATGACATCATATTCTCGACTTGATGTAAAAAAAATTAAAAGACCAAATAAAAATAATCCACAAGAAGAATCAAAGTTTTTAATTTTTTTTTTTAAATTACAGCCAAAAAACATCGGAAGTTTACTTTTGCGCCACCTTGTAGTTACTTTAAAATATTTTGTTTAATCGCTATGCTTTCAATATTAGACATATTTTCAGCATGTATTGCAGTTTCAACTTCATGGCCTATATATATATTTATAACATCTTTGATGTTTAGCGTATCTCTTTAACCTATATTTTCTAGCTTTGTGCCCAATATATATTCTTTCTTCAGAAATTTTTGAAAAATTTGGAGTAAAATCTCCTTTGTGTATGTTACCAGTAGTGCGATTCAGTAATCGAATCGTTAAGTTTACTTAACGAAAAATTAACAATTTTGGTATTCTTCAGGCAGTTTGATAACGATATTCGCTATCGCTATAACAGCTGTTGAAGTTATCGATTCGACTATCGCAAAATTAACGACAACTATTTTTGTGATGTTAAGTTCAACAAAACAAACAAATTTTTCCATCTTTTACAATCGGGGTTGTTTTTTTTAGATTTTGTAAGTTTTTAATCAGTCAGCTATGTTTTCATATTTTCAGAAGCTTGCCTTATGTTAGCAATATGCCTTTTTGTTTCTGCATGTCGGCGTAGATGGTTATTTTGATTAACCAAAAGTTGTTTACAAGCAACACAAAAGGGCCACTTTGTATCCTCTTCTTGTTTAAGCCATTTATGATGCAACTCCCATTCTTTAGAATAATACCGGGAAACGTTGCGTCTTTTGGAAGAACATGTGGGGTTTTCAATGTTTTCCGATTCGGACTCAACTGTGTCTTCAGATTCTGAACATGTTTGAATTGCCGTTTCAGTACCACTTTCCAGGGCCTGACTAGTTTTGCTTGGGGATTCATTTTCAGCCTTTCGTTTTAATCTTACAAGAAATCTATCGAGTTTAAACATTAATACTGAAATATACATACAAATCTTAATAAAAAAAATGGTTACCTGTCCATAGAGGAGTTTTACATATGTGACTTGCTCCACGAAAAGGGACCTCTGCGCCGAAAAGAAGTTATTGAGAAAAACGCGTTTAAAAAAAGCGCTTCGTTTTTCCGCTACAGAAGAACCACCAAAAATGCGTGTTAGGAGTAAAAAAGAGTAAAATTTTGATATTTTTCTAATTTTGTACCTTTGATATTGAACTTTTTTTAAATTGCAAATATTATAATATATTTATATTTATATTTATTTATATCACATTTTTAAATTTTTTCATTAATTATGTTCATCTTTACAGGTGATTTGTAAAAAAACTAAAAGACATAGAAACTTGCGGCGTTTGAAAGAGCGCTTTTTTTCCTATAAGAATCACTCAAAAAGTAAGGGGTCCCTTTTCGTGGAGCAGGCCACATATAGTATTTATTTCCCACTTGTTCTTGCCTAAACGTCGATTCTTCCGCGCAAAACTAATAATTATTTGCGGCACAAAAAACACTTTAAAAACGTATGTATATCTCCTTGCTCACAATTATAAATAGTTTGTCCACGAAAATTAATTTAAAAAAATATACTTTATATTAGGAAAACACAATGTAATATTATTCTTCTTTTTACAAACTCTAGTGTTGTAGTATATCATAACAAAGAAGAATGAAGTTTGTGTATAAATATGGTTGAAAATAGCGCGGAATTTAGTTGTAGAAGAGTCATTTATAACCGGAAAATAATCATATGTCCACTTCTCGAAGGCGACGTCATTGATTTTTTTTTGTTTTTTAAAAGGGGGAAAAAGTTGCACAACGTTAGGAAAAGTCGCATAATTATAAGAGTCGCACAATAAGACGCAGTCCATCAAAAAGGTTGTAAGTTGCAACTTTAGTCGCACAACGGTAACCCTGATTATGGTAGTTGAGGGGTTGAGTGTTATTGTGGCCGTTGTATTCAGGTCCTGGAATTAAAAACAAATATGAGGATTTTATTATTAAGATTTATATTTAAGATATGTACATATCTACGGGGCATTCCAAGTCAAATCGGATAGTTTGAAAATTGTTCTTTTTGATTTCCGCCATTTTGTGGCAACCATCAAGCAACGGTTCCTGGTCAATTTTCATGTTGTTGTAATTGCTCGTTCAAAGGATATTTATTTTTAAAAAAATCGATTTTTTTAAAGGACTGTTTTGAAGTATTCAGCACCAAAGTCACATGATGCTCGCGTATGCTGATGATATAGATTTCATCGGGCGCACAGTTAGAGAAGTTACCGCGGTGTTTTCGAGAATTGAGAAGGAGTCAGGAAAAGTGGTTCTGACGTTAAATGAGGACAATACAATTTATATACCTCGGATCTGCCGTAAATAAAAACAACAACGTGAGCTTGAGATCAGGCGGAGAATTGTGCTTGCGAATATATGTTATTTTGGGCTAAGCAAGCACTGTAGAGATAAAGCCCTCTCTCGAGTAACAAAAGTCCAACTATACCAGACTCTCATACAGCCTGTCTTGCTTTATGGCGCAAGCAGACGAAACAAATGTCGGAGTATGCGAGAGAAAAATACTCCGAAAACTTTATGGCCCTATAGTGCATAACGGCGAGTACGGCATAGTTAAGCGGATCAAGATGACGCGATTGCGCTGGCTAGGCCATGTCAGTAGAATGGATGAAGACGAACCAGCACGAAGGGTTTTCGAAACCGAACTCGAAGGAAGACGAAAAATAGGAAGACCAAGACTCCGCTAGAGGGATCAGGTTGCCGAATCCCAGCGTCCACTTGGAATTGCCAACTGGAGAGATAAGGCAAAAGATCGAACTGGTTGGCGAAAAATGTTATCTTCGTTTTGTAAGGTTCCTGACCCCTCGGGGTTGTTCGAGACGGGATAAGTAATTAAGTAAGTTTTGGACTATTGGTCATAACTTCCTCAATAATGGTCCGACTTGGACATTTTTTTTAAATCTGTTTGTTTTTTCTGTACCTTTTAGAAAAAATATTAAAAAAATATTCAAAGTGTTTTTGTATACGAATTTTGAGTTTTTAAATTTTAGTTTTAATTTTGAAGCTGTTTGTACCCTTTGATTTTTCGAAATTTTTTTGCTATAAACCTCTATCCATTCTGTTTCTTTTAAGCCAAAATTGATAGTGGGCAAATAATTATTAATATTTTTTTTGATTTTTAAAAATCATTTTTCCGTACTAACAAACCACTGTACTTTTTCTTCGGCTATTTTTAATTGATGTGTATACATTCTTATCGTTTACAGAAGAAAATATATAGATTTTAAGTTTACTAAAACACTTCAATAAATAAGATTTTATTTACTTATTTTGTTTATTTTGTGCCGTCGGTTGTGCAATGGTTAGTGTGCGCGACTCTTGTACGTGAGAACGTGGGTTCGATCCCTGCTCAGACCACCTTACATTTCTTTCGACGCTGGTCACCTAGCTTAGTGATGGCGACAGTATAGAGTATTTAGCCATGAAAAAGCTTCTCAAAATACCGTTCGGAACCGGTGTAAAACTGTAGGTCCGAATCAGTGAGGTAAAAACTAGAAAGCGTACAATCAATGAGATCATTGATTGTGAAAAGCTCCCCTCATCCCTTCATGGGATGTTATGGGACACCATTTTTTTTATTTCGATTAAAAATTGTATATACATACATTATTATTATTTGATCGAGAATATTGTTTAGTAATTATGGTTCCACTGTCCGCACAAATAGTATGTGTAACACTGGATCACGCAAGTACACAATGTATAGGTCTCAATGAAGCAAAAATAGAAAATCCGACGCAATAATCAGGATATTGTTCTTTAAATGTTCGATATAGTTCTTTCAAATTACACAAAATAAGTATCGGGTTTCTCTATAAGAGCGCTACAAAAGTTTTTTTTTAAATAAAACAAAACCGGTTTTAGATACCAATGAAATTCTTTATTCCTGTGAAAGTACGTTCGATGCCATTATGTATGGAACTCGATTACTTTTGCATGGTCACTACGGGCACGCTTGCAGAAGTCCAGACGCTGAACCCAATTTTCGACGGTTTTCAAGCATAAATCAGCCGATACGAAGTTCATCAATCGTCGCTGGCTTGTTGGCATAGACCATAGACTTGACGTAGCCCCACAGGAAATAATCTACCGGCGTCAAATCGCACGACCGAGGCGGCCAATCGACTGGGCCATTTCATGAGATAACACGTTCACCAAACTTGGTTTCCAATAAATTGATTGTGGCATTCGCTGTGTGGCTTGTGGCGCCGTCCTGTTGGAACCACATGTCCTCCAAGTCCAAATTATCCAATTGGGGCCAAAAATATTCGGTTATCATTGAACCATAGCGATTCGCATTCACAGTAATGTGCCGGTCTTGATCATCACGGAAGAAGTACGGCCCAATGACGCCGCCGGCCCATAAACCGCACCAAAACGTAATTTTTTCGGGATTATTGACGAAGCCATTCAGCCAGAAATGAGCCTCATCGCTGAAGATTATTGAGGCCACTGAAGTTGAGGCCACTGACTCCAAATTTCGGTAGTAAATTTTAATAATTTCGACTCGTTGTTGGCTCGTATATCTTTCCATGATGAAATGGCAAACCTTACTGAAGAGAAATGTCAAAAGAGCGGGAAAAATATGGCGTCGTTTGCTGTTCCTATCGATTTACTTTTGTAGCGTCTCTGTTGAAAAACCCTTTATTTTTTGAATGTGTTGTCTTTGGCCATCATCATTTCGCACGGAAAGAAAATCATTTTTGCCGGGCAAGTTGACACTACCATCGTCACTTTCATAAAATTCAAGAACTTTGGTCTTTATATCGTCAGATAAAACTCGGTCTTCAAAAATACAACTAATTTTGTTATAGAAATCACAAATTATTTTTAAAATAACTAATAACGTCACCTTTTTTCGCCTTTCCTGCTGACATAACTCCTTCCATTTCCGTTAAATACTTTGACGCTACTGCCAAGTGTTTTGTAGCACCCATGATGTAACAAATCTGATTAATGATCCAATCAAAATTTGTATCTTCTGTTCTCGAGTAGTGCTTTTGTCGTTAAATTTTTGTTTGAGATTGTTTAGAATGCCTTCACAATTCAACGAATTCTCATATTTATTATTATTATCTTGTAATCCTAAAAGTGTTGCAAGTGTGGAGCAAATATCATAATATCTTCCTTTTAAATATGATGGTTTATATGTAGAATATGCATCTCTTGGAGATATACTCAAGAAGCAAAGGGATTGATTTACAACGGAAAATTGAGTACCAACACTTAGTTGCGATGATATACTAAATTCACTTCTAACTTCATTTTCCACGTCATCATCACTTAAATCAAACGAAGTTTCATTTACATAACTTGATGAAGACTCAAGTGGTTTTAACAATAACATTCGGTTCCTACACCATATTCACAGATAATCTGAATGACTTAAATCCCATGACTGCTGTAATTGTATAGAAGCTGGTCGCAAACCCCTCCTTACGCGAAGTGTTTCTAATTTCAAAGGATTACAGCTTTGGTTTTGTCGATGTTTAAACTCCATAATGAATGAATTAAAAAAGTCCAAAACTCTTTATGTTTTATTTACAAGAAAGCTTTATTAAATTTTATTTTTATTTTAGAACAATTGTTATTACTGACTTGACGACGAAAATTGAACTGATCTTGTGTGTTACAGCGATAGCAAAAGAACAAAGCAAAAGAAAAAAAGCAAACAGAAGAAATTGAGAAAAAAATAGGCATTGAACGATGAAGCAAGTGCTATGTAACAACAAATATCCACAGCGACGATGGTGATAAACTCAAAAGCTATGATGATGAATATCACACGACGTTGTTGATTGTGTCGGCTATGAAGACTGAAACAATGAATTAATGCTTTGGTCAGTTGTATTGGCTGTGTGCTGAACATGGCTGTGTGATAAATATGACTGTGTGATGGCGCGTAGGGTGACTAATAACGATGAATGCAATATCGGCGTATATAAAAAAGTAAATCAATGTGCAAGGGCGACGGTTGAACGCTTAGAATAAACAAAGTTTTCGCCTACAAAACATAACTAATACACAGTGGTTAGTATGGAAAAATGATTTTTAAAAATTTTCAAAAATCAAAAACAAATATTAATGTTTATTTGCCCACTATCAATTTGGGCTTAAAAGAAACATAATGGATAGAGGTTTATAACAAAACAAAAATTTCGAGAAAATCGAAGGATACAAACAGTTTCAAAATTGGAACTAAAATTTAAAAACTCAAAATTCGTATACAAATACACTGAATATTGTTTTTAATATTTTTTCTAAAAAGTACAGAAAAAACAGATTAAAAAAAAATGTTCAAGTCGGACCATTATTGAGGAAGTTTGCTTTGCTTTGCACATTCGCACAGCTGTGAGCTTTCAAAGATGCAAAATATTCCCGCCATTCGAAAATAAAGAACCCACAGCAATGCGGTTGGCCCATTGCTTTCAAGCTTGCACAAAGCATCCGTGCATTTCGTCATTAGTGCTTGAAACTGGTCATTTTCGTTAGCTGCTAGAATTTGAAATTGAATTAATGTCTTCAGTAATGCCTTTTTCCTCTTCAGTTAACTGAATTGTTTTCCAATTTCATTTGCCAAGGAAAGATACATCAAATTGTGGGACCTCACTGCTCTAAAATAAGCATGGCTAGCCAACATATTACCAATGTTGTTTTCAGCAAAAATTGTCGAGAGCAGTTCCTTTAGACCACTTCCATCCCAAGAAGATCCCAAGAAGAACATTAGTAGGTGAAAACCCCCTAGCCTCACAACGACGTTGCTCAAATCAGTGCCCTGATAGTTTGCGAATATCTCTTTGGCTTTTAATGATTTTTGAACAGAACTACCGGATTTGACGCACCGGATTTCCCATAGATTCAGGCGACAAAGTTACTGGATTAGAATACCGGGCTTTAATAAAGCTTACACCATTGTTGCCGTCCGACCGGTTTTATGGGTTTTCTGCTCGGCCGGGTTTATGAATTTTTAAAAAATTCCTTATTTTTATAAGTTTTACAAATCTGCAAGCAATGAAGTAGGGTTCCCAAGCATGGTAAAAATTGGGTAACTTTGACCCACAGATTTTGCACCGCAGAACAACCATTGAATTCGTGAGAAGAATATCCTTAATTTGTGTACCCAACCACGTTAGCCTGTGCCTAGGTGTCCTTAGAGGAATCGTTTTACGAACAATGATGCCCCCATGGGTCCAACCGACAAAATTTTTCGTGACCTGTTTTGCACCAAGTTCGGGGATTTTAATACAATTTTTTGAGTAGCGCTCCACCAATGAATTTAAGTCAAAAAGTAATTGCTAATATGTTTTGTAACACAAAGTCAATGTGAAAACTCAATATATTCACCCAAACTGAATATAAACTGGGCTGGAATGAATCTTCACATAGAAATTCAATAATTAATTGTTTGTTTCTTGTTATCTTTGCTTATAAAATATTACATCTGAGCAAGTGGTTTAGGAAAAAGGTAATTTTTATTCAACCCTGAGTGAAAATATACCATAAACCGACGATTAAGCACCTACGCACAGTGGTCAAAATGATTGATCTAGCGGGATTTAATTCAAATTTCAAATTATTTAAATGGGGTTAAAATTGTTTTTCCTCTCGTAACTAAGTGTCTACTAATATTATTAATACTATCTGGTTTGTTTTGCTTTGCATATTCGCACGACTCTGTGCTTTCAAACATAACAAATATTCCAGCAAGTGCTGTGCAAAACATTCCCGCCTTTTTGCGATGCGAATGGAATTTCTCTACATTAGGAAATCAGCCATATTTTAGTGCAGTTGAAATATTTTGATTGAAAGTTAGGAGTATGAATTAAATAAAAAAAAAATATTGTTGTGATGTGTGTTTGTATTTTTCAATGATAAAGTGTAGATAAAGTTAGTATTCGCAATAGCTGTTTAAAATTAGTTAATGCGAGACTTCCGTGGAAGGTAACTAATGTAATTCAACCGTATTCAAGCTAATTCGTTTTCTGTTTAGTAATTTCAGTCGTTGTTATCGTAAGTATTCAAAATCACGTCCTAGTTTGTACAACTTTTTACAAAATTTAACTTTTTGGGAACAACGTCGTTTTCCAAAGGAAAATTTTTGCAATATGGCGCGATGAGGAAATGCTTATGGTAGCAACGAGCTCCAGCTTACACAATGAGGGAAAGCGAAGTGCGTCCAAAATAGTGTCAATGATGATGAAGGTGCGGTTAAAAAAATTAAGGCATATCTTGAATCAGATGCCTAACCTCATATTAAGTATACACCAGAGGAGGCTTTGGCCTTGTATATAGATGGCGGTTATACAAAGCATTCGTACAAGTTAATGCAAGCTGGTGCAAAAGAGCGACATGCTAGCATCTATCCAGCCAATCATGTTCTCCTGTCAGCAAAGAGCAACTGCCATCCCTATGGTGTACACGTTTCAGATATTTCTGCTGAAGTAACTTTGTAGAACTTGGTGGACCATATCATTGTAAGAATCGTTGAAGCTCACTCAAATGCATATCAAAATATTAATATTGATGCCCAGTCCACGGAAAAAGTAACAGCAATAAGTAGCGGTCATGCATCTTATAGTTTTAGCGATGCTGAAAGTATGATGAGAGACGAATACTTACTCGCAATTTGCATTGTTCCTTTGCAAGTGCTATATGGATCCACTGTAATTTGGCAAAATTCTAGGCCATCTTCAACTCGCTACTGTATACCCATTAAAATACTTTGCCGGAAAGAAAACGCAGACTTAGTTCGTGTTGAAGTAGATAATATAAATGCTCAAATAAAATCAACATTTGTGCATAATTTTCATGTTCACCATAACTTTCACACATTGATCGATGGAAAAACATTAAGTGTAATTGCGGAATCCTCTTCCCAAACTTGCGGTATTTGCACAGCTACCCCGAAAATAATGAACGACCTTAATATGGTTCAAACTCTTGCATGTGACGAACAGTTGTTTAAGTTTGGTTTATCTACTTTGCATGCATGGATTCGATGCTTTGAGTGTATTTTGCATATTGCTTACAGATTACCAATAAAAAATGGCAAATTCGAGATACAGACAATGATGGCTGGCTGATATTCCAATGGCTGGTTCTGGAAACACTAATATCGGCAATACTGTCAGGCGTTTCTTTCAGCAAACAAAATTAGCATCCCAATTAACAGTCCAGTTGAAAATTTCCTATAGACATCATTTATAACAAAGTGACATGTCAGAGGCACTTCTGACTTTCCGATCTGCTTCCATACAAAAAACGTCATGACACCCCCTGACACTTTCATACATTTGGTTAAAAGTCAGGAGGAATAATCCGCAGTTTGTCAACAGAGGTGACTACCTTATGACATTTATACAAGACGTCCTTGAGGAACAATTCCTCAGAGGGTCAGCTGATCAAGACGCCTTTAAATATGGTGTCTTATTGTGTGTGTATGTATCTGTTATGTTGCACTATAATCTGAAAATCTGAAATATAACGTGACACGAAGTGAGACGTACATACATAATTCTAAAGCTATAAAAATTTGCATGTTCTTTTAAAAAATTTAAAATATTTTGAAATATCGTCCCCTCAATAAAACAATAGTGTATAATTTTTTTGTCGATTCGAGATAATGGAGTTTAAAGTTTTTGTGTTATTAGACATCTGGGAAAACAGTAATATTTCAGAAAAATAATTGATGTTTTTAACTTGTGATCTTTTAAATATGTAGTGGAATAATCAGGCTACTAGTACGTGTATTTTCGGGAATCGAAGGGGAATCAGCAAAGGTGGGTCTTGCTGTTAATGAGGGCAAGACAAAATTGATGGTGTCAACGACTGGAGAAACCTCTCGACTTGGTCCGCACTTGAACGTTGACAACCGATTTAATTTTGAAGTGGTAGATGAATTTGTCTACCTTGGATCCGCCGTGAACAAGGACAACAACGTCAGCCTGGAGATAGATAGGAGAATTGTGCTTGCAAATGGATGTTATTTTGGGCTCAGCAATCAGTTTAGGAACAGAGCCCTCTCTCGACGGACAAAAGTCCAGCTATATGAGACTCTCATTTTACCTGTCTTGACATATGGCTCCGAAACTTGGGTCATATCGCAAGCGGATGAAAAACACCTAGGAGTTTTCGAGAGAAAAATTCTCCGTAAAATATATGGGCCTGTTGGGGAAAACGGCGAGTACCGACGTCACTGGAACGCAGAGCTATATAGTCTCTATTCTGACGTGGACATAGCTAGACGGATCAAAGTGTGCCACTTGCGTTGGCTAGGCCATGTTTTCAGAATGGATGAAGATGAGCCAGCGCGAAAGATTTTTGATAACGTACCCGATGGAAGCAGGAAAAGAGGACGACCAAGACTCCGCTGGAAAGACCAGGCAGAAGAATCCCTCCGTATCCTTGGTGTTACCAACTGGCGAGGAAAAGCGAAGGATAGAGCCAGTTGGAAGAATATGTTGAAATTTGTTTAATTTGTTTGTTTAATTAATATGTGTAAGACGTCTGACCTCATGAGGTTGTAATATAGTCAATAAAAGTAAAAGTAAAGTACGTGATATTTCATTAATCTACAAATGCTTTAATTGCAAATAAATGGGATTCAAAGTATAATTATGTCACTTAGGCTATTTTATTTGTTTTATAATATCTATGAAAATTATTATACACTATTCTATTTTGTATGGTATACACTATTTTATTTGAATGTTTTATGCTATTTATCACGAAATACTTTTAAATTGTCGGACAAATGTTCATGCAGTAAGACAAAGTATTCCATTTTATTCATAATTCACAGTAATTTTTTGGTATTTCAATGACACGTTGTTAATTGTTTTGCAATTCAATTTTAATCAATATCAATATTCTTCTTCGGGAATAACCTCCTCCACATCAGGCTCACCCAAGCAATTTTGATTTCCCCCGGGTTGAAGATTAAGATAAAAATAATGAAATTCTTTGGGAATGACAGTTTTGGTACACAGCCCCTTGAGATCATTGTACTTTCAGGAAGATATGGTAAGTTGTTGCTTACATTTAGGGCACAAATTTCGGGTATCACAATTATTAGAGGTTGATTTGTTCCTCTTTCGTTCCATTATGTCAATTGTTTGCTACTCGGAGTCCCATTTCTCTTTGTAGAGCAGCATATTAGGATTAACTTTATCCACTTTAATTTGCTTAACCTTCAACCAATTCACTGAGTTGTTTTCGTTATTCTTTTTCACAGTGTGTCCTAATCTGCTGAACGATTCCTTGAGATCATAAATGTCGTACCAGAACATTCTTTGCACAATGTATGGTTGTTTTCTTCGGGACCACCTCAAAATCGTTGGCCATTCCTCGGGAGAGTAAATAGATATATTTCGTTTGGCTCGTTCGATTGTCGAGTGCATACAATCGGCCTCCATTTATGTGTGGCCACTCTCTAAATGCTTAATTGTGACCGTATTTAAATTAAACTTACGGATTGCGTAAAATAAGAGCGCTGCAATATAACGATTCCTATTCTGCCCACCACAACAATCAGAATACAAAATTACATCCGTTACATTTTCGTCAAATGAGCTCAACATTTTTATAATTGTGGTCCGAATCTCGTCCGAACCCCTTTGTCCCTGCGTTTCATCCCACAAGAAACAGTAGGCTTACTTGGACGCAAGGTCGAAAAATGTATTGTTAAAACTAGCAAACTTCCTTGAATAATACAATGAGCTTACATTGCTGCATGGGCTTGTCAAAACAGATTGTAAGTCAAAAGTAAATACTCTCAATTTGCTATTGATTTTTGCCTCTTCGTTATCGGCCTCCTTTTCCTCCCAAGCCCTCTTCTTAGTTTTTACATGTTCATCATACGCTTCCTGCAAAGCCTACTTGTCATCAGAGTTACGATATCGTTCGCAAGTATCCTTCTTCGGCTTATGAAAAAAATAATTATATTCGTTGCAGAAAATACGCCTGTACAAACTTTCCGTAATGGAATTGCCTTCATGCTTTTCATTAAAGAGTTGAAACGTTTTTGAAATGTTTAAGTTAGAAGCAAGGTATAAGCGTTTTGATTTCGATCGAGTATAGTGGCTCTCCACAGCCGGAAACGATTCAATATGCTCCTTAATGATTCTTCTAGTTTCTACATCAATTTTTCGATGATGGCCATGGTATCCCCGTTTATCTATAACTTCCTGACATGCACTTTTCTTTATGAAAACCGAAATAGCTCCATCAGATATATTCAGTGTTTTCAGAAAGAACTGATTGCATACTTGTTTAGACCTCAGAGTGTATGTTAGAGTCTTGTCTCTTCGGGAGCCGCCAACAAGAGCCCTCTTGCATTTCTTTAATTGTATGCACTGGCTTAAGTACATCTGTTGTTTTGCGTAGTCTGAAAATTCCCAAAACTCGGCGTTGATCGCAATACGTTCTCTCAATGCATTTGTGCCGACAATTGCAATTCACCGATTTTGGCAGTCGGTCCTTAATTAATTTCCCTGTTTTGGTCACGTAAGCTTTTCCTGACTGCCTTTTTCTTCTTCCGAATATTTTGCATCCATGCATGCGTCTTCGTTTGTAACATATAATATAACCGTAAATATAAATGGATGCCATTAATCGTAAATAACCCAAGTCGTTCCGTCCGGATTTTACCTTCCTCTTCCGAGTACGTGTCTTGAGATCTACCTCCTCGATATTGGTGGCGTCTGCAATCAGACCCTCCATGTCTTGGTCTATTTCAGGATTCTCTTCCCGTGCCGTAGTGACTATGTCCAAATCCTCTGTTTTCGACTCAGCATATGCTTCTGCCTCTTCATCTGTTTCCAGAACATAATCGTCCGAAGATCCTGCGGAGAAATTTTCTCCGTCCGTTATACCAGGCGCATAATCTTTGAAGAATTCCTCAGGGAAGATATCCCTTGCCTCCTCATTCGTCTCCGGAATAGTTTCATCTGATAAATCTGGAGATAAATCTATTTTGGTCTCAGCGTCACCAAAATCTGTCCAAATTCCATTTAAATAGTCATAATACGGCACACACTTATTATCGTTTCACAGTAAATACTCACCATGACTTGATAGATTCATTATTTTTACGAAACAAATGCACAATTGTCCAGTCTATGTCTTCTCTCAGCAAATTCTACAATCTTTCAAAGAGTTGACAATAACAGTGTAAACAGATTTTAATCTATTGTTTACGTCAACCGTAGAACACACAGAGAAATTCTGTATGATATATAAAATAGTGTATAAGTGTAATATGGATTGGCTCCAAATAATATTTTGTCAAAAAATAGTGTATATCAATATACGTCATTTTTCGATTTTATTTTGTTATGAAAATGGATTGTTTTGAATAATAAAAATAGTGTATGCTTTTATACTCGTACACTATTTTTCTTTGACATTATATTCAGAGTAATAACTAATTAAAACACCATACCTAGTATTGGGATTAGTTAGAGTCTGATATGGTATAGTACTGACAAATCAGTAGGACGGTCCAACTAAGTCAAAACTAGTGAGATGTCATGAATATGTCTTATATAAATTGTCGTTGCCTACTGGCATTGTCCTAAAGAAATACAAGTGAAAATGTCTTCAAGCTAAATTTCCAACTGGGAGGTGCAAGCGAACAGCTGATTCATAGATTCGGTGTGATCATACGGTCAATTACCTGCGGATATCAAATTAATATTGAATATTGTCGGCAATATTCTATGAAAACAGCTCAACTATTTGTAAAAGAATATCCATAGATTTATATGCCTTGCTCAATTCACAAAATTTTAGTTCATGGCGCTGAGATTATAATTGCCGTTCCACTTTCTATTGGAAAAATGTCGGAAGAAGCATTAGAAGCAAGAAACAAAGATTTCCGAAATTACAGCGAGCACCATAAACGAAAAAGTTCAAGGACAAATACGATGGAGGATTTGATGCATGTGCTTTTATGTTCATCCGATCCTGTAATATCATCTTTGTGTTAAAGCCAAAGCTATTGCCGTCAGTGGTGCAATAGGTAGTGTGCGCGCCTCTTGTACATGAGATCCTGGGTTCGATCCCTGCTCTGACCACCTTAAAAAAAAATTCAGCGGCGGTCACTTCGCATAGTGACGGCGACACTATCGAGTATTTAGCCATGAAAAAGCTTCTCAAAATACCGTTCGGAATCGGAGTAAAAACTGTAGGTCCCAATCAGAGAGTGAAAAATTAGAAAGCGCACAGTTCACTGTTTGTGAGAAGCTCTCCCCAATCCCTTCATGGGATGTAATGGGAAACTTTTTTTTTTTAAAGTTAAAAAAGATAAGATAAATAAACATAAAAATATACAGTATGAGGGCTTTGTTCTGATGAAAACGTGTATCTTCTGATGAACAGTAATTAGATGTTCTGTTTAAGCTATGTAACACAAAAATATTGTCATTAAAATTATAATTTTTTTTATATTCAAATATTAAATTGTTCGAGCGTTTGGTGGTATGTTTAATTAATTTTATTCGATATTTCGCTACCCTTTGGATAGCATCGTCAGGAAGATAAACACAATTATTAATTAGAAACGAAAATAATTGATGAACAAAATTTTTCCCATGTCATTTGAAAAAAACAACAATAACAAAAAATTAAACAATTGAAGAAATTTTTTCTTGTCATTTGGAAAATGTTCTAAGTTACAGCCAGAAGAATTTTTGTGTAGAAATAGTCTCCCTAATTTACGGCCAGAAAAATAATTTGGTTGATAAAAATATATACATAATGGTAAATTCAACAAGGTACATCCTGATATATTAAAAATCTTACCTAGTGACAAATTCAATCATACATCAAACAATTTGCGGTGAAATATACTACATGTAACTAATTAAATGTATATAATTCTGTGCTACATTTTCCGTATCTGCTTTAAAGTTTATTCTCTTTGCTATTGGAGTCCTTATTATCTGTAACATTTCTTACATAAAACGACGTTTATAATTATTTTTTACCCTATTCAAAACTGACGTATTTTGAAAGTTTGGAAAATGATTAAGTTTGCACAGTGTGCTGATAATGCTGTTTTTTGTGTTTAGATGTGACTATATTTTTGATCTGATTTGTGTTCTGCAATTCTAGTCTTAAGTTTATTTTTAGTTGTACCTACATATACCATATTGCAACTTTCACTATTATTTCCTCCACACGGTATTTTGTGCACTATATTAGATCTATCAAATTTATCTATTCTATCTTTGGTTTTACGAAACAATCTACCTAGTGTCTGTGATGTTTTATGGGCCATTTTGTAACTATTAGTATCATATATTCTTGATTTTTCTAATCTCTCAGAAAATCCTAGCGCATAAGATAATGGTTTAAACTTTTTCGCTTCCACCGTGGGGTTTTGGTTATTTTGCCCCTTATTTTCATATTGCCTTATTCATCTATTGACTAACCCTATTGGGAAATTGTTGTCCATTAATATGGTTCTAATTTTCTCCTTATTCTTTTTGTGAAAATTAACCTCGCTTATCTTCAAAACTCTCTCTATTAGGTTTCTTGCCGTATTGACAACCATTAATTTCGGGTGTTTGGAGTGATAATTGATAACCCTTCCAGAAGCAGTTGGTTTTTGGTACCAATCCACTAATAAATTCTCCCCATTTCTTATTACAATGGTATCCAAGTAAGGAATTCTTGATCCACGCTCTTCTTCAATTGTAAACCTAATATTAGGATGAATATTATTAAATGTTGTCAAAATATTATCTATAGCACTATTTGTAACGATACAGAATAAATCGTCTATATATCGTCGGTACTACGGCAAAACCGTCTATATCACATTTTTGAATTTTTCGACTTCTTCAAGCGTGTTAGGTCAAGTACTATAAGATGGCAGAAGCGTCTATATCCACGCATTGAGTTTTGCCGTATTTATACAGCGTCTAAATACCTGATACCAATTCGTCGTTTAAGCAGAACCGTCATATAACCTTTTTTTTATATGGTTTTGCTCGAATATTTCTCATCTGTTTGTATTAATTAAACGGTGTTGCAAAAACATCTATAACACAAAATCACTGCTATTACTGACTACTGAATAATCGTTTTCACTAATTATTTTCAGAATTTAATTTATTCCAATATAAACTATGTCAAAAAAATCTGCCGAAGAACGTATTGCGGAGTTTAACTTCTCAGAAACGGAGGAACTATCATCTGATGCCGAACTGATGCCGAATCGACAGACGTCGAATCAGCGGTCGATACGACTAGAAACGAAGATGCTAATGATACGGCAGTGAGTAGCGTTTTCTGACATATAGGTATTATTAGCTGAAATCTCAATTTTATTCAGGAAAACGAAAAACCTGGAACCAGCAGCAACACCCGTTGGCGGCAAACAAATCCCAAGAAGCACAAACGTAAAACAATCAAAATGGCTCGGAATTCAGGAAAGCCTTACACCAGTCGTACCGGAAAAAGCAAGTTAAGCCCATAGTAAATCCGCACCACAACGACGAAAGTGGATATTTGTGTTGCAAATTCGACGGCGATAGCCGCCAAAAGTTCTTCGACAGTTTTTGGAGCCATGGCGAGAACTATAAAGCTAAAAAAGAGTTCCTTTTACGATTCACGGACAAAGTCAAAGCTAAAAGACCCAGAAAAGTACATCAATCGGCAGAATCGTCGTCTCGAAAGCAGTACAGCTATTTTTAATTCATGCCCATCAATGGACAAAAAGTCAAAGTTTGTAAGGACTTTTTCCTAAAACACTGGACATCAATTTTGAAAGAGTCATACATGCGCAAGAACACGCTGATGAAGCCAAATCTTTTCACCATAAATATGCGAGAGGATCACACGCTCCGGCGAATAAAGCGAAACCAGAAGTTTTGACAGCAATACGCAACCATATTGAGTCTTTCCCAAAAGCCCCGTCTCATTATTGTCGGAACGACAGCAAGCGTGAATACCTAGAAGACCAGAAGCTCAGTATTTCAAAAGTATTTCTATTTATGGAAGCAAACCCAAACGTGAAAGTGTCCTTGCCATTGTATCAGAAAATTTTCTGTCAGAATTACAATATTTCGTTCCATGTGCCAAAAAAAGACAAGTGTTCAAATTGTTGCAAACTCGCGAATACGCCTTCGACAGATCCTGAATATGAAAAGGTTAAAGAAGAACATGAAAGCCACATTCGCCGAAAAGACCTATGTCGTGCGGCCATGCATCGTGACGTAGAAGCAGCCAAATCGGATTCAACGCTACTAGTTGCTACAATGGATTTGCAATCTGTTCTCCAAATACTCAATGCCGACGAAAGTCAATTTTACTACAAAAGGAAACTGTGTTTCTACAACTTGAATTTTTACGTCGAAAACGACAAAACTGGATATTGTTTTGTTTGGAGCGACGTAGACCGTGGACGTGGCAGCTCCGAAATAGGCTCGTGTCTCAAGAAGTTTTTAGATGGTGAATACACACACTTTTTGAAAAGTTTGCTATACATAATGTAATTAATTGCTAATTTTCAGATCAAGTGCAGCATGGTCGAAAAAACGTGAAAATTTGGTCTGATAATTGTGGAGGGCAGAATCGCAATAAGTACCTTCTGGCAATGCACATGGAGCTGATCAAGTCGTTGCCTTTTGATTCGATCGAACACAACTATTTAGAAACTGGTCACACTCAAATGAATGTCGACTCCATGCATTCGGCGATTGAAAGGGCCGCAAAAACACATATCAATCTACACCCCAAATGAATGGTGTAACGTTATCAAAAAAGCTCGAGCCGAGAACAAAAAAACGAACACGACACCGTACAAAGTCATTCGCATGCAACACAACGATTTCATCGATTTGAAGGAAGCATATTCGCATTTGATGAATCGATCAACGACGGACACTGACAACGAAAAAATTGGATGGCTCAAAGTCAAACGTATTCGCTTTGAGAAAAATACAGTTGGCACGATCAAATTCAAAGTGGCCGTCGGTGGTGCAATGGTTAGTGTGCGCGGCTCTTGTACATGAGATCCTGGGTTCGAACCCGGCTCTGACCACCTTCAAATTTTCTTTCGGCGGCGGTCACCTCGCATAGTGACGGCGACACTATCGAGTATCTAGCCATGAAAAAGCTTCTCAAATTACCGTTCGGAATCGGTGTAAAACTGTAGGTCCCAATCAGTGAGTGAAAACTGGAAAGCGCACAGCTCAGTGATTGTGAGAAGTTCTCCCCAGTCCCTTCATGGGATGTAATGGGAAACCATTTATTTTTTATTACGATCAAATTCAAATGTTCGCATGATGACAATGATTGGAAGGTGTTTTGTTGCCCAACTTATTTAATTTTTTAAACGATTTCACCCTATCATTTCATATTTCAGAGCTTACTGGCAGAGCCTCGTAAAAAACGTGGACGCCCGGAAAACTTCAATTTCAAACAGTTATTTGCTGCACCGTTGGCTATATCGAAGGCCAAAAAAACTGATTTGATATCACTTTGCAAGGGTTGGGTGATTCCGCCCGAGTATCATCTATAGTTCGAGTGGGTATTCAACTATTAATTACAATTACCGACCCATATACTTATCTCTTCTTTAGATCGCTGGCAGACGAAAATGATCAACAGCTATTGGACGACTCGAGTGATATGGATTTGAGCGACGAAGATTAATGATATCATTCAGTTTTTTCGCTACTGTTTTTGTTGACTGAATAAATTTTACTTCAAATGACTCGTTTTATTATTGGTATCATCAAGTGGCCGTCGGTGGTGCAATGGTTAGTGTGCGCGGCTCTTGTACATGAGATCCTGGATTCGAACCCTACTCTGACCACCTTCAAAAAAAAATTCTTTCGGCGGCGGTCACCTCGCATAGTGACGGCGACACTATCGAGTATATAGCCATGAAAAAGCTTCTCAAAATACCGTTCGGAATCGGTGTAAAACTGTAGGTCCCAATCAGTGAGTAAAAACTGGAAAGCGCACAGCTCAGTGATTGTGAGAAGTTCTCCCCGGTCCCTTCATGGGATGTTATGGGAAACCATTTATTTTATTTTTTATCATCAAGTGTAATAACCGTCTTTCGTGCATCACCAATTATTTTGCACTTTTAGCAAAACCGTCTGCATCATTTTATGATTTTGACAGAAATTGATTAATCATAGCGTTGTGTGAACTCTCCACTATGACCATGATCATATGATGCGCTAATATTCACGAATACACTATTCCAACTGCAAAAATTGATTTTTCAGAACTGGTCAAACATTCAAATTCATACATCTCCATAACAACTATATGCGATATAGATGGTTTTGCCGTAGTACCCACGATATTTAGTAATGATTTTCGGTTTTATGGCCAGCTCTTCTATACAGTAATCAAGTAGATTCTCCATAACTATATCAGCCACAATCGGGGAAGCTGTAGATCCCATTGGAAGTCGTTCTTGTTGAAAATATACGTTGTCATCATATCGGAAATACCTGTTGTCTTCTATACAAAACTTTAAAATACAGAGGAATAATTAATTTATTAATAATTTTAATTTATTAATATTTGTGTGTTGTTCTATTCTGTCCCATTTTCCCTCGATAATACGAAGTGCTAAGCCTACAGGTACACTCGGAAATTAAGAAACTACATCGAATGAAACTAATTTTTCACAATTTTGTATTTTTAGTTTCTTTATCTTACTTTTAAACTGTAATGAGTATATTATTCGTATATTCAGTATATTCGTAATGTACCTACACAACTCATAGAAGGGGGTTCAACAAAAGAACATATTGGTCTCAATGGAAAATCAGTTTGTACTTAGCTGTATCTCCTACAATATTGTTAATTCGTGATATACAATCACATTTGGTTATAGCTACCGTCGCACAGTGGCGCCCGTAGAGCAAACGAGGTTGCAAAAATCAAAATTTTCATGTGCGCCGACGAAGTTTTGAATAAACCCATGTTATGGGAAACTTTTCAACGATTTCAAATATGCTACTTTTAATAATATCACATTTTTAGTTTAGAAGATATAACCGTTCAAAGTTGACCGACTTTCGGTTTTCAAAAAAACACACAATTTTTAGTCAATTTGTTGCGATTTCAGGTGTAATATCACGAAAAATAGGTAACGAATCGCCTTATTTTTTGTTTGTATTTGTTGATGTATTTATTAAATGTATAATGATAAAAAAAATTAACTATTTGCTTTGTGTTTCTCCTGGTAAAACACTATTTAAAAACTATCCGTTTTTTCACTATTTTTCAACTTTGACGGAAAATAAAAAAAATCCGTATTTTTCTATATTTGCCATATTTTCAAAATATGTTCTTTGAGTATTCCATTACATAATTCCAAAGGTTTTATCTGCCTCTAAGTGCTCCTTTGGCTTCTAGAGGTCAAAGAGTTAAAAAAGACATGGTTCTTGAGTGGGAAAAATCAAATCATTAACCCTCCGTCATACCAACTGTGTATTCATTTTGTAAAACAATAAAAACAACTCGCGTAAACTTCTGTAACTGGCACTCATGATAGAATTATTGGGAAAATTAGCTGTACGGACAGCATGGGATGCCATCATTTCCAACATGAAAACCCTTTTTTGTCTGAATTCGTGGAAAGAACTAACAATTCTTGGAAAAACAAAATTACGTGATAAAATAGACACAACAATTGTCATCCAGTCCACACGCATTCGTATTTTTAGAACCTGTACACGATGTGATTGGTCACCCGCCCTGTAGGTAGGCAGGTAGGCCAGCACTCCACCACACCACGCACAGTCCAACCCCGTTAAGACTCCGCCCACAAGCATTGCACGCAAGGATAAGGAGTATGGAGTTCTTGCTAAAACTGGCGTATACCACAAGAGAAGGAAAACTTCGATGAAAATACATCAATAAGGGATAAGGAAAAGATCAGAAAGAAGCAAATACAGGATGCTTTTTTTAAAGAAGTTGGACTAAAAGTAGACTGTCCCAAGCACGGATACGGTAACTCAAACGATGGAAACACTTCTAGGAGATTTTTTGAAAATGATGAGGCAGTAACTACAATCACTGGAATTGACAATCAAATTGTGAAAACATTGGGAACGATCTTGAATGTTTTAAACTGCAAAGAAAACGTCAATTCTACAAAATATGGAGAATATGCATCGAAAACCGCATCTCTTTTAGCAGAAATGTATCCACAGAAGAAGTTGACCCCGACAGTCCATAAAATATTGGCGCATGGCAAAGACATAATTGAGTACCAGTGTTTGCCAATTGGAGAGCTTTCTGAAGAAGCACAGGAGTCTCTTAACAAATTTTATAAAAAATATAGATTGCAGAACACATTCAAAGCATCAAGGGTAAGGCAAAATGAGGACCTCTTCAACATATTGGCAGCATCTTCCGATCCACTTATTTCTTCCCTGCGGCATGTGAAGTCACGAATAGAGTTAGAAAATAATTATAGTTTAGAAATGATTAGTCTTTTAGATATACCTTCTCCTACGAATTGTGATGAATATTTTACAGAAAATTGAAAAAATAAATTTAAAAAAGAAGTATTTTTTTTTTAATTTGTTGGGTAATAATTTAAAACATAAAACCCTAAAGAAAAAAAATAAAAACAATCTAAAACTGTAAACATAATTTTTTTTAGTTACCATAAAATTGATTTTTCTACAAATTTTAACTTTGATAACCCATAAGTAGGCCCCTACAAAGAGTAGCACCCTTTCCATAGGCTCATTTCATAGACTGAACAGTTATCTATCATATGCTGTTTAAACTGTTCAATTATCTTATTCGGTTCAAAAGATATGATTTTTGCAACGAAAAAACTCAAATGGCGCCACAGTGCGTCGCTTTTCCCTTATCGGCATTAACTATCATTACATCCTTATTATTCTTTAAACACTTTTCAGCCTTATCAACTTTGTCTAACACAAATTTCGTCAGTTTCATTCGTCAGTTTCATTTTATTCATCTGACTATCTATGATCGTTGTAAATTTAGTTCTAGCTATTTCCTGTTCTACCTTACCGGTCGAACAATTTAATATATGAATACAATACCAAAGGTCGAATAAATCACCACTTATTTTTTTTTTATATTAAAATTTTGTTTACCTCAAATATACTTTTGCCTAACTTTGAAAAACTAACTACACAGCTGGAAAGACGGGGAAATTCCCTTCCTCCTGATGGATTTTATACCAATCGGATTTCATAACTCTAACTCGTTTAAAAAAAACGAACAAAAAAAAACGAATTTTTGTAAAACGGAAAAAAAATTTGTGCGCAATATGAAGAACTTCATTAAAAAAACTCAAAATAACATAAAATCCAAAAAATTGACATTTTTGTTTTCCTGGAAATTGGAATAAATGGAAAGTATTCAACTTTCGTGCACCTAGAGAAAGTACCTCGAAATACTCGAAAAAAATAAATGTTAGAAAAAAAACAGTTTTTAATATTAAAGTTTAATATAATTTTAGCCCAAAAGAATGTGAAACATTAAATATATTAACTTTATCATGTTTTCCAGAATGAAATAAACTATGTCTAAAATATGAAAAAAATTTGCAACTTTCACAATAAAACAAAAATATAAATATATTTTAAATGTTTTTTTTGTGTTAAACATTGTAGCTTAATCTATTTGCAACTAAAAAAAATATTATACAAACAAATAAATAATTTCTCTAAGCGCTATTAATTAAATACCGCTAGATGAGCCTTTTCGGCCACTGTGCGACGTTTCTAAAATTATTATGTTAATATAAGGGGGTTAACTTTTTTAATCAAAATATTTAAAAGGTAGAAAATATTATTGATTTTTTCTTGATCCAGAAGAAGAATTCCAAGACAATACTGAAGACAAACAACAACAAAAATGAGGCGCCACAAGGATGTGAGGCGAAGAAGGAAGAAGGAATAGCTCGATTCTCATAAAGATACTTTTATCGATATCTTCTCATAACTCGACAAGATTCGCAAGAACGCCTTCGGCTCTGTCTGCTTGTTGCACTTTATGTTATTTGTTGATTCATTTTATGCACTTTTTGGTGCATTTATCTACTTTTCTTTTGATACCCTTTATATACTGTACAGTAGGGTGGCAATGAAAATTCAACTTCGGATTTTTGGTAAATACCAAGCGGATTCTAAAACTAACGTGAAATTGTGAAATTTTGAGTCCAATCGGATAACTCTAATGGCCAGTTTTTAAGTGGGTAGTTAACTATCGGATTACTTAATCTTAATTCTAAGTTAATTAGAGGTTAACTTTGCGTTTTGTTTTTCAGTGGTGAGTTAAAGTAAGTCGCCATATTGTCAACTAATATGACAACCCTTGTATTCTTATTGGAAAAACGTGTGTTTTGGGATAAATACCAAAACAACAAAGGGGAACAAACAAAATGGAATTATGTAAAATAAGAAATAGATGCATAAAATCGAAGTCATTTTAACAAAAATGTGTCAAAAACTATATAGGCGCAACAATTTAACGATCTAGACTCAACGTATGTGTACAAATATGCAAATCTGAAACAAGTATTTTATACAATCTTCATTTCTCACTTTGACAGTCAGTAATTTGATTTGATTCTGACTATAAGTTAACCAACCAACATTGGGTGGTTAAGTCATAGTTAAACAATGACTAAAAAACACAAATCCATGTTTAACCACAATTTAACAAAGAAACGAAGATCACCACTGACTGAAAAACTGGCCATAAGCCGGCCCGACTTGTGGTCAAAGTTTTAGGGTTTTGGTATAAATTTGTATACACTACAAAATTTTATTTCTCAGTTCATTTGAACAACTGTGACTGTTTTTCAATGCAATAATTCACTGCTATTGAAAAAATTATCTAATGAAGCGAAGGTAATTATGCTCAACGCTAATGCTTTTAAGTAACAGTTGATGTTAACTTGTATAGGCTACGAAAAAACAACCCTTATATAAAGAGTCTTATGATATTTTCTTTATTATCACATTTTCCTAAATGTCATCAATAGTTTTTTTTTTAACAATATTAAGAGAAAAAAAACCAATTAATAACGAGGAATTAGCGAAAAGTTAATAAAATATAGATAACAAAATAAAATTTTCTTATAGACATTTTCTTGGGTAGACAAAATTGAGAGAAATTGAAACGTCAAGAAAGTAATAATACAACGACAAGGAAATAATGGGCGTGATTTCGTTGCATGATTACTTTCTAGAAAGGAAAACTCCAAACTCGCGAAAATTTGGAGCTATATATAACCGTCTTGTAAGTCGGTCTTGCAAATATTTATTTTCTTCTTCCTTTCTTTTAATTGATCTTTTAATCTAACGTCATTTTGCTGAATTTTGTATATATATATACTGGAAACTTTGTGCAAAAATATAAGCGGTAATTTCAATTGCCGTTTAATATCTTTTTGCTATCCATACAAAATAAGTTATATTCTAAGCAATTGGAACAACCAAAACAAGCCTAATGAAAAATTCATGTTGGCGTCTTGTCGAACATACTCGTACCATACGAAAATGGTGTCTGACATTATGAGGGTGGTTTGCCATGCGACTTCGACATGGCTGTGTTCGGGCTCAAAGTATGGACAAAAATAAAAGAAAGTTGTGTTGTTAGAAGTAGATCCCATTTCTTCCTATTTCTTTTACAATTTTTTCATTACTTCATTGTGCGTACACGATGTAAAACTGATTTCAAAAATTCAACCGAATTAACGATTAAGAATTAACTTTTTGCTTATTGCCAAATCTATAAAACTTCTAATTAAACAGGTTCCAACGTTCTTACCCCGCCTGGAAAAATGGGAAAGTGCAGTAGAGACCCCTTGCCAAGCCAACTAAATGTATGGTTTCATATGCAGTGACCCATATGAGGAATAGAAGTTAAAACGTCCCTATTAAATGTCTGAGGGATGTTTTCTCTGTTATTGTGACTTGTTTACTTCATCTAAGTTATTTCGCACGTTCTGTAATGTTTAAGTGTGAGTATTCGTTTAGTGAAAGCACAAACCAACAGAATATCTAATATGCTACTTTGAAAATTGTATTTTGCCGAGTTGTCCTAAAGGAGGCACGATATTAAGCATTGCAAATTGATTCCACTATTTTTTTACACACGATATTATCAATGGAATTATAGATTGAGTATCAAGTATTGTTCCAATCGGATAATAATTAGTGTGTAGTTCTCGAATCGAAAAAGTTTTCACATGAAACATGTGAATTGAAACAAAAACGCTAGGAATCGGTACAAAAAATCGGTTCTCACATGTGACTGTTTCTACAACGTTTGTTTTGCGAAAACTTTCTGTGACGTACTGCTTTTTTCATTCTTATTGGAAAAATGCTAGAAAATCTGTTTCTAAAAAGTAGTGAGTCGAAAAAATTAAAATGTGAAACGTCAAAAATACTCACAAATTAAAACGGTGCGAGATTTTGATATTGCTTCTACAAAAAGGTTTTTTAAGAAATTAAAACTTATTTTTTAAGTGGAGAAGAGAAGAACTATATCTTTTCCGTTATGTATTTCAATTAATGTTTACAAAATATTACAGAAAAATCAAGAAAGCAAAAATAAAATGCAGTTGAATACATGTCTATACTTCTGTTTGTTGTTCTTTTTCGCGCTAGTTTATTTTGTTTGTTTATATTTTTTTGTTACTTGACAGCTTTCTTGGAATATTCCAATCAAAACTTCATCAGTGTTGCCTCTTTTCGCATTGATATATAGAAACACTTTTTACTCACAAATGGAGAAACGATGGAATTTTTTGTTTCATGCTTAATGTGATAACTTTTTCGATTCGAGAACTACAGAATCGGGGTACAGCTTATAAAATAGATATGACAGCTGTTGCGCACACTAATTTGCAAAAAATTTACAAGTTATAACATTAAGCATTAAAATATTTCTTAACATATATGATTCCAGGTAAACACTTTTACTAAGTCCAATATTTCGCGCGAACATTCATATAAAAATCCGTACATAAAAATTCCAATGAAATATCGACGGAAACACTTTTCAGCCTGTGAAAATTAACATGTTCATACGAATATCAGCAACACGTATAGTGCAACATTTTAAAGTTTGTAAAGGCATTTACGGCCTTATTCATTAAAAATCATTAAATTAAATCATTATTCATAATGAGTATTTTAACTAGGGAACAGATAATTGACTGACAACCCTGTTTTACGTATTCTCACACTGCTTGTGATGTAAAAACAAGATGAACAATAACCGATTGACCGAAGTAATTCTTTCTTATTTTAATGCGTGAATGCATTTTTGCAAAATTTTAAACATTAATGGAAAGAGCTATTCAATAAAAAGATCAAATAATATTTTGTTATATTCATAAATTTGGAAGAAGTGTCAAAAAATCATATTGAATTGGATTTCAGTTTTGGGTAGTTGAATATAAAACCGGATAATAGGTTGTAGTTTCAATGTTTTGATTTTATATACATCACTATGTAAACAAAAGTTCATTTCGGTTAAAAATGATAAAAATTGGAACGAAACTATTTGGTTGCTTAGCAGGATAATGTGACACTATAAACGCTGCAAATATACACAGAATAATTCCACGTGTTTATATCGCATGAATATTTAAGTATGGCACTCGGGAAATGTAAAAAAAATTGCTTTCCAAATAAAACAGGGCAACATTTGCTGTAATGGGTGATAAAATTGCGATACGGCAACACGTTTGTAGCCAGTGCCAACAAATACATGGTAGCTGCAAATGTTCTTGTAGTTGTAAGCAGCAACAACAGACATTTTACTTTCGTTCATTTGTTTCAGTTCTCAAACTCTACACAAATATATACCAACAATACAAGAATACAAAAAAGCATGAAAACAAAATACATACATATGATTTTAACAAGTGAAACAAAAAATGACATGGAAATTTTTTTCACATGTTTAAACGACTATACCTGTTATATAATTATACCGCTCGCTGTTGTGAACAATTTAATTCCAACTTTGTTTTCAATCGGAAATAAAAATCTATCCTTCAAATTGAAGTCTTCCATTAAATAAAATAATTTAAATGAACTAACCATGTGTAAGCCAGCAAAATTTATCTAAGATAAATTTTTGTTGCCATTTCTTGAAATTAAACATGTGGCAACATTGTCATTGCTCAAGTCGGAATTTAAGTGGGAAATTGAAATGCCACTTAATATCGCTTAGCGGCGTAAAATATACACGCTTATTGTTGTTGTAAAACAAAAGTAATAATTTTATAATCAATCTAACAAATTAATTAATCCAACCAATTACATATTATATAATGATTAAAATGAAAAGTTAAATGCTTAATACTTCGGGCCACATACTGGCAATCTTGGCAGCCCATAGAACAACAAACCGCACACTAAAGTTTTTCCCCCATGTGCCGGCTCGCCTTTGGGTCTGTGTATTTTCAACGTTTTCCACTTCAACATGTGTTGTGTTTTTCAAATTTTCTTTTCGTATTCCAATTCTTACCCGGCATTTGGTGCTGTACTCGAGTACATTGGTATGTATGCGTCTGTGATAGTTTCCTTGTGTGATTGTGTGGGTCCGTGATTTGCGCAAAAGTGTTACGCTGCTGCCTTGCGATACCCGATGGGGTAACACATCGAATCAGTTCAGCATTGTGTAGTTCTTAAAGCGAACGTATTTCTTAGTGAAATCGGTGTCTTTCTTTTTAAAAATCTTAACGTCGCGTTGCGTTCTTTCCTTCGCCATCCCCTCGAACGCTTTAGTTGCTATTATTATATTTATTTAAAATTTATTCATGTTTTTTGTGGTAATAAATTTCCGGTAAATGAAACGAAAGAATTAAAAGCTGTACACGTTTAAACGCCTTTATGGCGTATTGTACAAATAAAGGACGTTTAAACGCATTATTGTGAAGTGATTAGTGAGCGCCTACAAGGCGTATTGGTAATACAAAATTTAAAATCTCGTAAATCTGAGTGAAAAAAAAGGAAATAAAACAAGTTATCACAGTTTGAGTGATATCCCGCTGAATTTGCAGCTTTTGTGGGCCAGTAGCAAAGCGGTAATTTAAAACCTATTTCTAATAGGATTGACGTGAGTGCCAACACAGTGGAGACCAACGTCATCGTGGTATTATAATGTGTAATGTTAAACGTCAACGCTGGTCTGGCAATCGTTACTACGTTGTGTTGTTTTATTGAATTCGTTAGCGCGCTGAAATTTGTATAACAAGTAAATACGTGTGTATATACGACTTTGTAACCTCTTTTCAATAACTCTCCCTATTATTGTAGTGAAAATCGATGGAAATCCGACCTCATTCACTTACTCTGCCTTTGTCGTAATCCTTAATGCTGTTCAAAAACGTGTTGTCGGAGTCTTTTAACGGCTTTGTTTTGTGTTCCAGCAAAACATTTCATCGTTCCTTCGTAAAAGAAAACAACACATAACAAACGATTTATTTTCGGTCTATTCGTTGTGGTTTCTAAGGTGACCGACCAAAGGCTGAAAGCTAAAGTAAAAGTAAATAGAGAAAAGAAAAAGGGTGTAACAAACCCCTCATTAATGTTACAATCTAACCAACAAAATTACGAAACACCGGAAATTATTTACTCAATCAACAGATTTGTGAAATTTACACATATTGACATCTACACCGAAGCCAAAACTCAAATCTTAATGGACGAATTCCATTACTAGTGTCTTTTGGTGGACAATTCAACGCCAACGCTGTGGTAGACCTTTCAGTACGGAACCTAAGTGTAAGTAATAGTACATTAAAAAAGTGTCAAAGTAAAAAACTGTATGTGATGAATTTCCCATAACATGTGATATGTGTGTTGAGCCTTTTTTATGACTTAAATATAATTAGTGTTGCCAGTTTCGCCTTTTCGGAGCATTGTTAGGTCTTTTTTGGTTACTGCTTTTTTGGTCTTTAGTTCTTTTTTTTTAATTATTACACTTTTTTCCAGCCATTTCTTCCGATAACAACTAGTGGCTAAAGTAAGAACTTTTCAATGCAAAGGTCATACTATATTTGTATAAATACATATATGTATTTTTTATTAATATCACTGTGATAGTTTTTGGGAAAAAATTTTTATGACAAGGCTGGAGACAATTGTTTTACCCTAATTCGGGTAAAACCTGCATCATTAGTTTTTTGAGTTACAATTACGGTTTCATACAATTTTTTTCTATTGTGACATCAGAGTGGATTTTTTGATTTTGACTCACTTTTGAGATCCACTAACTTCTATTTGGTTGGTTGTACCGGTAAAATTTCTTCAACATAATTGTCCCAAACGTTTTGGGCTTCAACTTTAGGGAACACAGCTTAACTCTAAAACCAGCTAACCTCTTGATTCAGAACATCGGCAGAAAAGTAATTTTTCGGCTTTCTTTGGGTTTTCCGTTCACAAATTGCCAGTAATCAGATTCTTTTGCCAAATATCGTAAGAACCTTTCACTATATATCTTTATTTATTTACTCATCGCGCGTACTGAGCGACGTGACCGTGTCGAAAGACATGTAAGGTGGTCTGAGCAGGGATGAACTCACGTTCTCATGTACAAGAGCCGCGCACACTACTTCATTGCACCACCGACGACCACTTTCCATTTTACATTCTACATTAAACATACATTTTATTTTTCCACATGGTTGTCAAATACGGTCACTTTCTTCCTCTACATCGCAATATCGATGTTGCGATTTTTTTTATATTTTCGTAGCCATTATACGATAACAGGGCTTCTCAACCCATTTCCGCAAAACTGATTTTTTAATAACCAGATTTATTTATAATAAATCAAAATTACGTACATTCAAACATTTACGATAAAGTAAAACATGGGACATAGGAATGTGGTTAATTCATGGTGAGATCACATAATGTCAATGCGCCCAATGCGCCTGCAGTCTTTAGGTTTTGATCCCCCAACTACAACATACGTAACTTAACTCTAAGGGGTTTCAATTCAAACTATGTGCAGATATGATAGCATTAAATAAAAATAATATACTATTTAACAATGTTTTTAATATTAACTAAATTTAAAAATAATATAAAATTACATTATTTGACAAATAAACAAATGTCAAAATCTTTTTTCTTTAAGTGTATTTAATTTTAGTTGTTTCATAATCATAATATGAAACTTTAAAATTGGAGCCAAACTTTGGCAAGCGATAGAAGATATAAAAACAAAGGGTAGTATTCTACAAGTCCCGAAAGTGAACGTAAACGCCAAAGTCAAAAAATGGTAGTTTATACATCACTTCGCGCTTGCGTTGGCTTACGAAAGCTGTCACTGACATTTCTGGTTTATAGAGTTGTCCAACTAAAATAAACAATTATAGATTAGGAAAAGTTTTATTGAGTCAAATGCTCAGAATGACAAATATTACAAATTTAGCTCTATTTCGATAGACCAACAGATTTTGAGATTGCTATTATTTATAATAATGCAAATACCAATATTATTCACATAAAATGTGTAAAAATTACATGAGGTACCCGGTTGGAACGAAGTTCCTTTCGCTATATATTATGTACTAGTTAGTTCCAACACGCCTACCGCGCCTGTTGAAGAATACTGTAATTTAAATGGATCTTTAAGAAAATATTATTTTTGTAAAATGATAAACTTTTTTAAGAAATCCCTTTTGAAGGAATATTTATTTAGAAATTTATTGTCTATGGAATTTATCCTTACGGACTATGTATTATATTTTCCCGATAAGGTCCTTTCTTTGATGAGAGGTAGTTCTTTTATTAAAAGCTAATGTTTTTATGTGAGAAAAAGCCTAAGAGTATGATTTTTTTTAACAAAGAAATACTTTTTTAAAGAACAGGTACTTTTTCAAGAAGTGATACTCTTGTTAGGATAAGGTTATTTTTTAAGAAAATTTACGTATTTTCAGGAAGTCTACTTATGTATCTCAAGAAAAGAAAATAAAAGGTATTATTTTATTATTAAGAAAGGGTACTTTTAAGAAAAGGAATTTTTGAAGGAAAAGGTATTTTTTGTAAGAGAAGGTATTTTTGTTTTGAAGAAAAGCTCTTTTTTACGAAAGAACAGGCAAAATTTTAAAAGTTGGTACTTATCTCAAGAAAAGTTATTTTGTTTTACAAAAAAGGTGCTCTTTAAAGAAAAGCTAGTTTTTTAAGAAAAGGCAATTTGTTGTAAGATAATGAACTTTTATAAGAAAAGGTACTTATTTAAAAAATTAATTTTTTTAAGAAAAGGTACTTTGTGTAAGAAAAATTACTTTTTTAAGCAAAGGTACTTCTTTAAGATAAGGTATTTTGTTAAGTAAAGGTACTCTGTTTAAGAATATGAATAGGTTTTTTTTTCAGAAAATTTGTTTTTTTTAAGAAAACGCACTTAATTAAGAAAATTTTATTTTTTTAAACTTCTTTCAGTTTGGCTCTTCTAAATTTACTTTTAATTCGGTTCAAATTACAATATGTAATAAACAGTTTCCACCTAGAAAATTTCCCATGAAACAAGAAATATCCCCTCCTATGTTATGTGTTAGTCTAGATACAAACCAAGTCAAAATTGGAGTGTAAGAGTAAGTGTGTTGCCAAATGTAATTCCATGCTCAGGGTTGTACTTCATGGATTTGCCAGCCTTATACTTTCTAAATTTACTTTTTATTGGGTTCAAAACTACAATATGTAATAAAGAGGCTCCACCTAGAAAAAAAAAATAAATGGTTTCCCATTACACCCCATGAAGGGACCGGGGAGAACTTCTCACAATCACTGAGCTGTGCGCTTTCCAGTTTTGACTCACTGATTGGGACCACCGATTCCGAACGGTATTTTGAGAAGCTTTTTCATTGCTATATACTCGATAGTGTCGCCGTCACTATGCGAGGTGACCGCCGCCGAAAGAAATTTGAAGGTGGTCAGAGCAGGGTTCGAACCCAGGATCTCATTGGACCACCTTTAATTAGAGTTCAAAAAAAAAAAAAAAAAATTTCTTTCGGCGGCGGTCACCTCGCATAGTGACGGCGACACTATCGAGTATATAGCCATGAAAAAGCTTCTCAAAATACCGTTCGGAATCGGTGTAAAACTGTAGGTCCCAATCAGTGAGTGAAAACTGGAAAGCGCACAGCTCAGTGATTGTGAGAAGTTCTCCCCAGTCCCTTCATGGGATGTAATGGGAAACCATTTATTTATTTATTTTTTCAACTTATTTCCAATTAATTTCTCTAAAGAAATTTGTAGTTTTTAAATTCCTTGACACTCATCAACGTGTGCCCACATACTTATGTATATACATATGGCTGCACATTTATTATTTGTTTAACAAGATACAAAGTTCAATAGCATTAAACTCGAATCCAAACAGGAAAAAACAAAAAAATTAACCTAAATTTTTGTGTTAAGAAAAATGTTTATACAAAGGCACATGTACATACATACATACGTTCAATATGTTCTAAAATAAACTTTTACAACAAACGCCTGTACTATCCTCCCTATGGTATCTCTATCTGGGGATCCATTCGTTTGATAAAGGCCAGCCAACTCTGTATGTATTTGAAGGTGATTGTAATAGCAGTTATGTCGATACAGATTAGCGTGTTAAGGATTTGTATTCATAATAGTATCTTGATCAATTGATTCATCAAACTCTTGGTGTGACACATAGTATTCAAGAAGTTTGAAATGCATTCAATCTAATGCATTCACATCACCAAGGTACGTGTCTGGTGTTGGTTTCTAAAAGCGTGAGGGTGGCTATGAGAGGCCTTCATAGTTTCCTGCAGTTGATATTGTCTGGTCGTTGTAATGTTTAGACGAAGAGCAGCTGCGAAAGTTTCTCTAATTGCATCTAAATACATTGTATAATATACAGTGAATACAAAAGTCTAGTAACAGTGCAACAATTTAAATAGTTCTTGGATTATGTTTAGTCAGTTTATATTCGAGCACAGAAGACAAGGGAAATCGATTGGTAGACAGTGAACTGAGTAATTCATTCGGTGGTACTAAATTGTAACCAATTTCAGTGAAAACTATAAACTCTATGCTTGGTAGGTACTTAAAAAAAATATGTGGTGCAGCATATACCAAGTAGAGATTAGTCTCTTTCGCTAAATATAATCCAATCTCCATAAAACTATAGCCCCTAGATCGGATAACAGAAGCTTGGTAGGTATATTTGTAACAAGGCAATAACGACAAGTACATACATCTGTATTATGAACTCATTTTCCGAACTTATGCCCAATTTAACTGCACTATTTTTGTGGTTTATTCTATGTCAATGTACACAATTTTGCAGACACTTTCGAACTCACATTAATGGACGTCAGTTTCGAAGTCTGTGACAGTTCTCATCAGCACCTCTTATCGTTCTAGGCAAGAGACCGTCTGTTACAATGCATAAGTAACTTAAGTTTAGATTTTTCTCCTCTGGTGCGAACTCGTTTTTCGTTGCTCGTTTTTGAAGGTAATAATCGTATAATTATAACAGTGACTGTCGGTGGCGCAATGGTTAGTTTGTACGACTCTTGTCAATAAGGACGAGGGTTCGACCCCTGCTCTAATCAGATTACATTTCTTTCGACAATGGCGCCGCTTCAATGGGATGTAATGGAAAAATATTTATTTATTTGTATTTATGGAACATAACAGTGTACTCATTTTTGTTTGCGGCCTATATTACTTTGGTTGGGATCTTCCACATGATTTCTCAGCAGACATGGGCATACTGCAGTAAATAATTACTGCAGTAAAAAATCCGTTTTGACTGGTTACTGAAAAAATTTGCAGTATTCAGTAAAATTTTACTGCTTACTGAAAAAATTTGCAGTATTCAGTAAAATTATACTGAATATTGAAAACAAAAACAGTAACCAGTAAATCTTTACTGAAAATTAAATTTTTTTACAGTATTTTACTGGCAATGAAATTTTTTTACAGTATTTTACTGATAATGAAATTTTGTTGCAATATTTTACTGACAATGAAATTTTTTTGCATTATTTTACTGGTTACTGAAAAAATTGCAGTATTCAGTACAATTTTACATATGGACTGCCTAAAATTCATAAAGAGGGGTTTCCTCTAAGGCCTATTTGCTCCTCGGTCGATGCACCTTCAATGAATCTGTGTAAGTATATAACTAACATTTTAACGAAGATCACGGAAGGATCTATATACAATGTGAAAAATTCGGCACAATTCAAAGAAATGGTGAAAGAGCAGTATATTGAAGACGATGAAGTGATGTTCTCGTTAGATGTGGCCTCACTATTTCCTGGGGAATCCTGAAATGTTTACTGGAACTGTAAATTTAATACATTCCCATCAGGGAAGTAAAGATTTACACTATGTAAAGTTATTACTCATTTTTGTATATTCGACAACTTCTTAGGAACCCTAAAAAGGTTATTTGTGTTAAAAACTCTATAAGAGTGACGCTACAATATTTTAACATTTACTGGTTACTGCTATTTTTTTCAGTAACCAGTAAAATACTGCAACAAAATTTCATTATCAGTAAAATACTGTAAAAAAATTTCATTATCAGTAAAATACTGTAAAAAATTTAATTTCAGTAAAATTTTACTGCTTACTGCTTTTTTACTGCAGTAATTATTTACTGCAGTATGCCCATGTCTGTTTCTCAGTTATATATGTTCGATCTGAGTTGTTTTTTATTAGAAAATTTTTCGGATATTCTTATAATTTTGCGCCTAATATCTCACTTTTGGTACTTTACAAAGTTGTCAATACCTTTGCGGAAGACGGTTGTTGCTTTTTCATTATGTGACATTTATTGTTCCATCGGTTTTTTCATCTCTGCTGTTATTATTTTTATTTGTGTCTTTCCGAGAGTTTTCAAAGTTTGGAAGACCTATAATATTGCATAGGCATGTGATACAAAATTCTTAGCGGTTTAGGAAATACGGACGCAAAATTAATCCAGTAACTCAGATTCAGCATGAATTAGGCGCTATATAAATATAAAATCATTTTTTGAACGTAGATCAAAACTCAGCACCATATTTTACTACCACATGCAAGTACTTTAGTATGGGATTGGGTTGTTTTGGTTCAATTCTACCTTTAAAACAATCAGCTTGTGTTTTCATCTGTTTGTAGTCCCATTATCATTTTTACAGCGGACACTGGACCAGAATAGTGGGAAAAAGGCGATTTATTAAAAAATGAGGATTGCGATCTTATAACCGTATTTTGTATCAAAAGTTTACATTTTTATAATGGCACCTAGAACGTCAGCTATGTATGCGAATATCGCGTAGAGTTTTGTTAGAAATCAATTTTACAAAAGTATAGACTTTTAAAGTTGGTTAAAGTGGTTGGTCATGTAATTTATGGGTCTTGAAAGTGTGTTGGGGGGAAATTGAGTAGAATGCACCATATGTTAAAAAAAGTTTCTGCTTTTAGAAATAGTAAACAAACTTTATCCCAATTTGCCTCATTGATGAAGGTACTTATTTAAGTTTTATATATAAACTGCGTTTATATAACTGTGAGTTATTGTTGTTGATGTTTCGCAAAATCAGTGTTGTTGTTATTTCTCAACTTATTCAAGAAATTGGAAAAATTTTTCATTAAAAACAAAGTACTAAAATACATGAGCGTATAGAAAATTGCATAATGGCTCCTCATCTGGGTCAAATGTGTGGGAGAAGTCACCCGAAGTCAAGGTGAAATGTATGGCCGACCCCCACTAATTTTTGCATCCCAACATTTTCTTCAAACACACGAAAGCCCTATCCCATACATAAAAAAAATTAAAATTTAAAAAAATTTCTCTGACCGCTACAACTGCCGCTAGGGCATGCCCTTAGAGGAGTGAAATGGATGACCGATTTTTGCAACACCAACAGTTTCACATCTTCGTGTCAAATCATATCACATATCTACCCTCTATCTTCAACCCTCAAGGTGGTCCCCATACAAATATTTTTAATTTTTATAAATTTTTGATGATTTTTATTTATTCGGACTTTTTATTGTTATTTTAATATTGAAGATCAATACCATTTTATATTAATAGAAATATAGTGTTTCAAAAGAAGTTTTGCAAAAATGCAGTCTCATGATTCCTGGCATACCGTTAAGCTATTTCGGATCTAGCCACAGATCTTCATCAGCGGTTATTTGGAATGATGCTTTTGAAAAATTTATTGAACTAAATGCAAACGAAATCTCATTTGAATTAACAATTCATCACTATGCAAGTGTTTTCAAAATATTGCAAGCAAAACACACAAGAAAACATTTGCAGAAACTTCTTTCCATAACCAGAGAACCATCTGGTCCCATTGGGCCATGTTGTTTGTTGTTGCCTAAAAAGACAACACAATTCTTACAGGCAATTACAATTATGCATAATTTGGGAAACTGAAGATTTAAAGCTCACAAACATGAACATATAATCGTTGTACTTATGTGTACATAAATCCTGTACATCCCCAGTAAACAATTCTTCATCACTGAAACAAACATCTCTGAAATTTTATCAGACAATTAACCGAAACGTCTAAAAAACTTTCCGCCAGTTAACCGATTATTTCTGCACATTATCTGAATTTTCTTTAGCCCAATGGCACAATCTCTTAAGTTTTACCGGATAATTATGCGACATAGTCTGCACAAGCTCTGAAGGGAATTTTGTTTTCTTTTTTGCTTGACAATGCCATCTAAGGGGATGTTTTTAACTGGTTTTCTTGTTCAAACTCATTAGTGTTCTTTGTCTGGCAATGTTAAGAAGAAATTGTCCACATAATTAAAAAAAAAAACAAATAAAGTTCTTCAGTAGTGCGTGTTTTTAGTTGTTTCAAAGACAGAGGCAACTTATCTACTTAATTTTTACATTCTGATTTAAGTTTTTATTATACAGAAATACCTACATAACTATGAAGAGGTTTATTTTGTTTTTTTTTTCTTTACAAAAAATAAATACTTTGTTATATAATTCATTTTAAATAAAAGCAAGTTTAATTACGTATATGATACTCAGAGTATTTGCAGAGAATACTGCACATTTTCCGATATTTAGTTATAAATGTATGGACAACAGGGGGGACAATTTCCGATTAGTTTAAGAAAACCCGGATAAATTTCCTGTGTTTAATCAGAATTTTGTCAGAAATCGGCGGTAAAATAGTTGGATTATCGTCGGAAAAGTCTGGTAATTTTCGGATATTTAATCAGATTTTGGTCAGAAATTAGCGGTAAAAATCGCTAAAATAGTCAGCCTATACTCGGGAAAATCTGCTCTTTTTCGAAGATTTTTCTAGATTTTCTTCCAAATTCTGACCGAATTTCAACCAAAAACTCGGCAGAAAATACCGAATTTCCTCAAACAAAATTTCCCGATTTCTTGTCAACCACTCGTACAACTTTCGGGACGATTTGTGACCAATTTTTACCGGCTTTCTGACAGATTTCTAACCGAATTCGAAAGAAATTGTTCACTGGGTCAGTGTTATTGGTCGCACTTCTCTTGTGGTGGTGGAAAATCGAAAATGTTTACCAACAAAAGTTCAACACAAAAAGTTCAATGTTATTACCTGACTAGATACAGCAAGTTCGCCTGTGGATCATGCCATACTTTTAGAATATTAATTTGTTCGCATTAAAATAACACAAAATTTGTTACACGCGCTCGTGGCACTATCGGAAGATAATGCCAATATAAAAAAATGGTTTCCAATTACATTTCAGGAAGGGATTGGAGAAGCTGGTCACAACCAGTGAGCTGTGGGCGTTCTCGTTTTACACGCATTGATACACTTTTACACCGGTTCCGAACGGTATTTTTTGGAAGCTTTTTCATGGCCAATTACTCGATATTGTCGCGTCATTATGCGAGGTAACCGCCGTCGAAAGAAATGTTAGGTGGGCTGAACAGGGATCGAAATCAATATGTTATTATAAATTATATACAATGTAGTATGAATGTGAAGGTGTAGACATCATTACATAAGTATAACAGGTTTGACGTGTCAATACACAAAAATTAACACCCATATTCATAAAAAGTTGTGAGAAGTTTGAGAGACGATTTATCATACAAAAACAGTCTCTCAAACCTCTCACAACTTTTTATGAATAAATTGCAAATATATAATGTTTGGGCGGAAAAGAATCAGCTATAAACAAAAATTACAATATTTTCCTGCAAAAATATGTATAATATTAAGAGTAATATAATAATGTAATAGGAACTATTTTCACAACATATAGTATAGGGTATTTTATAAAGATATTATAACAATGTGTAAACCTTTCAAAAATATATTTTTCCAGCGTATAGCTTCTATGAATTAATCACAGTTTTCATCCCGTGTGCCTAACCTGACCAACTGGTTGTGACCAAAAAGCGGGACACAATAGGTGACAATGCTGAATTTTTGGTTTTTAGCAACAAATTAAATATAACAACATGTATTTAGTTCAAATAAGACTTCATATGTAAAATGAAACCTTTTGTTGTGTATGCAGTTATTTTGCTATTTTGATTCAAGTCGGGGTGAGACACCAAAACTCGGGTCAATCTCGCAAAAACCGGGATAATCCCGCCAAAAGCGGGACGGTTGGTCACATTACGTATGACCCATAAAAACATTTTTTTATTACAATTTTCTCAACCGCACTGCGGCCTGCCAATCACATAAGCTTCAAAACAATCACAAGTATTGGTACGTAGATATTCTCTTAACTAATGTCGTTGGGGCACGTTAACGCGTTCCGAACCTGCGAAATCTGTAGTCCTGACAGCTCATACGCTCTGCATGACCTTTCCGACCTACAAAATATCCCAGCCAGCAATTTTCAGAGCGCTCATAAATTCAGAGTCATAAAAGAGAAAAAATAAGAGCAATTTCGGAGGGTTCATAATTCGAAGTCATAAAATACACTTTTCGGAAAATTTTTTATGAGCCTTTAAAAATGTACGCTCTAAAAATAAACATTTTTTTGACTCTTCTTTGACGGTTTATAAATGCTCTTAAATGAGTCACAAAGGAATCAGAAAAGAGAAGGAAATTCTCAAAAATTGTTATAGGTACAAACAAAACACATTCAAAAATTACACATTTTCATGAATGTTTTCTCAGTGCTCAATAAGTTAATCAAAAAAGAGCCATAAATGTATGGGAAAATGATGTTATTTGTAGACTCTGATAATGTTAATATTTGTCAATATATGTATAATATGAGCCTAAAATAAATTTTTAAATTACAAAAAGAGAATTTGTCAGGAAATTTTTAGTTCTTTATACAATTGTGTCTGTGCAAAATTTAAATTAAATTGTGTTAACATAAAATGTTGCCGAGAGTTTTGAATCAAAGGTGTCGACGATGGAGCAAGAAGCGATGTTAAATGTTGTGCGGCGAGTAACAAAACAGTGTTTCCAATCCACTGTTTCTTCCTAATTACTTATCCTTTTACCGTCTTTCTACCATTAGTAAAAGCCGTAGTAGAATGCTGTTTATTTATTACAGCCTTGGAGTCGAAAATTGGAGGGAAATGAACCTGATCATCATCATTCATAAATCGTATCCTAAATATAGGATTAATTTTTTTTTATAATTTTGTTTTATTATAAATCATCAAGCTCCAAGAAGTACAAAAAATTGAAGAACTTAAGTATTATTGTGTACATATTTGATTTGCAATTTTACATTATTACATTTTATATGAGATATAATTATAAATAAAAAATACATTTGTTAATTAAATATATACAACTTCCCAGCAAAAATGTAATTGAGTAGTTCCAAAGTAGTTCCCCTTTCAGTACTACAAACGAAGTACTATTTGCGGATTTTAGGCGTACAGGAATCCGAAATTGCATTACAGATGTTATGGTGTTTGTCAGAAGAAAAAGTTTATCTGCCATTAATGCTGTTATTGTTCGTACAAGTTCAATGTATTCGATAGCTCGATGGTGAGATGCGCGGATGGCAACCAAAACGCTTGAGTTCGAATCGCGGTCCCGGTCGGGGAAAAATTGTTACAGAAAAATTAATAATTTATTATTTGAATCAAACCGTCGCTACACAACCCCTTAATTTGTATGATATACTTTCAGGCGAATTCAATTTGATTCCGAAAATTTTGGTAACAAATGTTCGTTCGTTGAACTTGCTTGCCCCATTGGGCAATGTTTTTTTTTAAAAATGACTACAAATTTAATCGACAGATTGCAAATCGCATCAAAAAACAAAGTTTGATTTGGTGAGATTTCAACCCACGACCTTCACCAGCTGCCGTTTTCTAGTCAGACATGCTACCATCGTGCTAATTTTTGTGCTGAATCGTAGAGCTAAGGAACAGAATTTATTCTACCAAATTGGGAGTATTACCCTCCAAGGACAACACAATGTTGCTGGGTTCGCCCTTTTATTTGTAAATGAATAGATCGGGAGGGATTTTATAGTATTCTAAAAAGATTTTAAAAACTCTAAAATGATGCGGAAAACCATCATAAAATAATCTTAAGTGATTTAAAATAAAGTCAGAAAAGATTCTAAAAAGCATAAAAAAGACTCCCAAATGAGTCATATATGACTCTTTTATGATTCCAAAAAACACTGCCAAAAAAGAAGGAAATTAAATTCCGAGGTTCATATTTATGACTCTTTTCTGAGTCAAAGGCGAACGCTCAGAAAGAGGCGATACTTTCAAACGCAGAAACACACTTATACTTATTGATATGTTTTCGGAAGGTTCTGAGACTCTTTTCGGACTTAGAATGTTGACTGGGATATTTACTGTACGGTATAATACATACACAGCAACAACATATAGATTGCGTTTAGTAACAAATTTCCATATAATTGTTTACCTTGTAGTTATCAGAATATAACCGAGGAATTAATGCCTTATTCCTCAAATTACTGAAACTGTATTTGGCTACACAATCGTAACTGTGCATCAAACACAAAAGTAATCAGTTCCATAGAAGTACTTCTTTTGAGTGTCCGAGAAGGTAATCCAGAAGGATGCAGTTGCGGGATAAATGCTTACCTTATCTTGACGAAATTCGAACATGGGTTTTATAGCAAACTTTTATATTAATATCCATATTTAAATAGATGATGCTCATAAGTAGTATAAATTCAACTTTAACTTCCAAATTCTAATGCAACTTCTTCACTTTTGACAACAGCTGTATACAACACTCTTATCAATTGGGGTTTACTACATTTCCGTCATAATTAATTTTTTGGCGTTCGGGTAGTTTGTGTTTTACAAAACTACTTGTGATTTATTTTATTTTTGATGAAAAACTATCTAAGTGCAGTTTTGCATTCTAATGTTTTTAACAGAAGACAGCACTTGGTTGTTTTCATTTAATAGTATCTTGAACTGTTGCACCCTGAGTCTAGATTCTCTCTAGTAAGGTGTTGTCACTTATGTTGTTTTTGGAATTTCCATTTGTGGATTCCCTTTAACGTTGCAATGCACATTTTTCAATGTTACCTCGATTAAGGTACCGGGAAATTGAACACAAATGTCAACTATTGACGTTTAAGGGTCAATAGTTGTAAATAGTTATGCCGCCGGACCAATATTTGCTGGGGAGAAGAAACAAAGTATTGCATATTCTTTTCGTTTACATCTGTTAATGTGTGTAATTGGCTATATTTCCATGAATATGGCTAATATGTGTGTTTGTATTTGTATTGAATCTTAACGCATATTTATTAAAAAACATTTGTGTTTGCTACTAAAATTGAGGTTGAGTTCCGTTTGTGTTTAACCTAATGTTTAACTGACGTTTCATAAGCTATTATGTTTCAAAATTTTTTGTAATTTCCCTTGACAGAAGTAGCTGTAAAGAGAATTAGTAGTATACACCATGCATTCACAGTAACATTTTTGGAATGGTATATAAAATAACGGCCTCTAGAACATATTATTTTGGTACGCGTCATGGTTCCCCGATAACTTCATAGAACCGGTGCTTTTTGCATTTATGTCGTAAAAAGTTCCCAAATATCGTCGTGGAAATGAAACATTTTTAGAACGAAGTTCCTTATCACACGTTGCGGGATGGGGGCTAAATGAAAAAAATTAAACAACGCTACAACCCAGTATTATCAACTGTATTGGGTAATTTTTCTTTGGTTTGTGTCTAGACTAACATATGTTGGGAAATTTCTTGTTTAATGGGAAGTTTTCTAGGTGGACTCTGTAACCAATATTTAGTATATATTGTAGTTTTGAACCCAGTAAAAAGTAAATTTAGAAAAGCCAAAGTGAAACAAGTTTAAAAAAGAACAGTTTCTTAAATAAGTGCCTTTTCTTAAAAAAAGTAAATTTTCTCAAAAAATACCTATTCCTATTCTTAAACAAAGTACATTTTTTTAAAAAAAATACCTTATCTTAAAGAAGTACCTTTGGTTACAAAAAAGGAAATTTTCTTACAAAAATTACCTTTTCCTAAAAAGAGTACCACTTCTTCAAAAAGTACCTGTTCTTAGAAAAGTACTTCTTTGAAAAAAAACATACTCTTATGGCTTTTTCTTACAGAAAGTACTTCTTCTCCAAAATAGTACCTTTCCTTACTAAAAGAAGTACCTCTCTTTAAAAAGAGACCTTTTCGGGAAAATATAATACATATTCTTACAGAAAGTACCCAAAAATATACTTAAAAAAAATAATACATTCTATAAAAAAAAATTCTTAAAAAATTTTATCATTTTACAGAAAGTATCTTTTCTTAAAGATCCATTTAAATTATCGAATTTGTCAGGTTGGCGTGTTGGAACTAACTAGTACATAATATGTAGTGAAAGGAACTTCGTTCCAACCGGATGTCCCCTGACACCCCATGTGATTTGTTTAAACCTCGAAATTGGTTTTTGACTAGTTTCAGGAGTCAGTCCCGATCATATCAATTTCACACAAATATTTCCAATGCAATAACATTGTAGAATTGGTTCTTTAGAACACTGCTCCTCAAAATGTGCGCAGAAGTCGAGTCTTCGGGTGCAAATTTCGAACAAATATCGCTAATGCTAAACCAATGATAGAAAATATTGTGCACTAAAGCGTACAATCTAGAACGCTTTGCTGGGCTTATTTCAATAATATAATTTGAACATATGTAGTTGACTGTAGCTAAGTCAAGACGAAGAAATTAGATGACAGTTATAATTTGTAGTTTAATTTGAATTACCTAATGCAAACTCCAATTGAACTTATTTAAAAATATTTCGGATATGCGTCAAGTGGAGCCCGATTACGGGAAAATTTGTTCTATATTCTTCATGAACGTTTAATTTAAACTTTGTACTGAAATATTCTTTAATATTGTTTTATTTTGTTTAAATAAATAAATATAGGACATAAATATAGGACATATATAAATTTAAAAATTTCCGACCACAGTGTTCCAAAACCAGACATTTTTCCAAAACCTCTTTCTGCTTGCTGCACATTATGTAAATTTTTGACACACTTTATGTAGTTTTTGGTAGGTATTTCAGTACCTTTATGTACTTTTTTGGTGTAGTTTACGTGTCTTTTACTACAATAAAAGTACCTTTTTTTGATGAAAATTATGTACTTTCTGGTAGACTTTGTGTACATGATATGTAGGTACTTTGTGGTTAATTGTATGCACTATTAGGCAATTGTACATAAAAGTTGAATGTAGTTTCTGGTACATTTGATGTACTTTGTAACACACCGATCCACATTCACTACTTGACTCCATTTTATCTTATCTCCCTACCTTATATCGTTTTATGTCTCGCTTCCGGTACGCTTGCTGCTCTCTCTAGCTCCTCGTTTTACTCGGTTGAGACCTAAAAGAGCGGGCGGAAATGCAGCTTTCTCTGGGACGTGTGCGTTTTTTGTTTTATTTTTTGTCCGTGGTGTCGAGTCGTATATGTACGCTTTGTTTTTACCTGTCACAACTACCTAGAAGCCACAAGCAGCATGTGACCGCGCGTTTTCGGTTCTTGGTTTATTTTTAAATGTTTTACTCCAATATGACATTAAAGTCCTGAACCATTACAATCGTATTTAGAGATTTCGTTTAAAAAAACCATCTGTTTTTCAATACAATATTCAGAAGTTAATTTACTCGAAATCTCCAATTGAGAAAATCCTGCTACAATGTCAATGCAGAGTAAACACCTCATATATTACATTGTAATCTTTAGTATTTTGTTTTGATTTTGGCTTTTAAATAAACAAATTAAACAATAAAAACAACAAATTATTGGATGAAGCCAAGTTCAATATACTCAACGTCTATATAAGTTTATATAAGTTGCGAAAAAACACCCCTAATGTAGATTTACCCAAACATCTGTTTTTCAATATAATCATGAATGTTAATTTACTCAAAATCTTCAAATAAGAAAATCCTGATGTAACGTAAATCCCATATTTATACCGATATCATAATTCAATTTGAAAATATATATAATGCTTCTGGAAATCATGTTTTCATTAACATTTTCATATTATATTTTTATAAAATTTTAATTGTTTTTAAGGATATTTGTTATTATTCATATAGTTGAAATCCGGTCAACCGACCTAAAACCGGTTTTTGGTTTGGTCGAAAATTAAGCTGAGAGCACAATAACCGGTTAGACTGAATTTTTTGGTGTTTGACACTTTACGGCCGACCCAAGTCGCCGACACCAGTATATTTTTGTAAACAACATTTTTTTTTTTAAAAGCTGCGTCATTAGATTGCGAATGAAAATATCAACTGAAAATTAAGTCGTTTATACTGCCGAATTTGTATTTTGACTACATTTCAATGAATTTAAATGTAACTAAACAGAAACATAATGTTATATTGCCAAATCTCTAATTTTTGTTGGTTCCAACATCTGCGATGGCTGCCATCCTTCTATATATTTCCTATCCTATATATTTCTATTTATCTTCCACTTACATTTGTATACTCTCTCAAGGAATCTTTGAGCCAACGTACATATTTCGGTTTATTTCTTACGGTGGAAATTCCGAAGGCATCTTACTGGGTCAGAACAGATGTCATCATATCACTGTCAATCCAAACTTCAGGTTTCTATACCCTCACCCATAGGGATGGGAGTATACATAATTTAATACGGAAAAATTGTAACGCATAGAAGGGGCCATATTAGGCCCTTAGAATCTTTGGGCGAAATTCGTTTTAGGACTTTCTAAGTCGATTTAGCCAAGTTCGTCTGTCTAGCTGGCTGTCAACACGATAACTGCCATACATCTTTACTTGTCAGTGACTATTATTTGTCCGAAATTAGTTTGGGATTGAAAATGGGCGTTTGACCATGCCCCTTCTGGTAGCTCTCATACAAATCGACCCAGTTAGTACAAAATCATATTTCTTCTAAAACTGTTTTCGGGTTTATGGTGTCTAGTTTGAACTCACACATTGGTTAATAATTTGTAAATATCTACTAACTGGAGAAAATGGACGAGATTGCCACACCCATTCTTGTACCTCTCATACGAAAGCTTGATGGTCGCCCGGGTTGTCAATCCGATAAATCACTTGAAACACTTGCGACCTTAATGAAATTAGGTATTAGGCTTCACGTCATCAAACGCCAATCACAGATTAAGACAAGACAATTTTGCAACGCCCATTTTGGTACCTCCGATACAAAAGTTGTTTGGCCGTCTATTTGTTCGGAGCGAGAAGTCGCGTAAAACCGAACCAATATTTATGAAATATTGTACTAGACATTATTTAGTCAAATGCCACTCTCATATGGAAAATGAGCGGTTTGGTTCTGGTACCTCCCATACAAAAGTTGGTCGGCTGACTGGTTGATCGTCACGACAACTCTCGTAATCCGCAAGCGATCTTAATGAAAGTGTAATTAATAATTGACTACTGTGGTTTCGCACCTCCCATACAAAAGTTGGGAATATTTCCGGCTACCCGACTCGATATCTCAAGTAAACCAAAACTGATTTTAATAAAATTTAGTACTTTCACAAAAGCATTGTATAATAAGAAATTTACAACTTCGCCATGTCCATTTTTGTAACTCCCATATATGTATGTATATATTGGGCGGACAATTATTGGATTGTAGTCAATTCCCTAAAACCACTTACGATCGTAACTACGATAAGTTGGGTATTAAATAATATTTAGCGCAATGCCAATCTGCTATTGAATATGGTCACATTTGCCTCGCTCATTCGATCAACGTAAGAGTGAATGTAGGCGTTGTGCAACAGAACTCGGACGAAATGGCCGGTTTAATGGTCATATAATCTCATAATGACACTCCTTCAGCGAAGAATAGGCAGATATGTGTTGCAGATTATTGTGAGTACCTGGCACAATGGCCTAATCTCACAGTGCTCTTAACACAGGTTGGATACCATGCGTCGACCGGCTCCCCCGTATGCCGAAGCGTCCGAGTACCAATATAAAACTATGCATTTGGGCATAGTTTCTTCCTTGGTTAGGAACGGTGACTATCTAAACTCCTACCGATCTATGGGTCTCGCCACTCGGTTGCAGTACAACTCCACATCGATCAAAAGCTCTACCCGCGATTTGGGTTTAAACCACAGGCAACCCGATACTCCCACAAGGGGGAGACAATCCACAATCGGAGACATATATGGACGGTGGCCCAACTCCATTTTTCTTAAACGCCTTTCCTCCTTAACTTCAGAGAGTTCGCTATACCTAAGATCCCCATTCAATACTGAAAGAAACGCATTATTTAATTACGTGTGTATTTCTGCTCCAAAAACAACTGATTCTTTCTTGGAGCAACTCCGCCTAACTCCAGTCCATGCTTTACTCTATATCATCAGAAAGTTTAACTTCACATTCGCTCTGATTATGATATAAAGGGTGTCTCAGTTAGATTGCACTTTTTAAATGTAGTGTAATTTTTTTTGTGCAAGTGGCAATTCTGAAATTTGGCAGCTGTCACTAATGTTTATTCCGATTATTACAAGTGGAGTTCTGGAGAGTGGGCAAGAAACTGGGTTGGTAATGGACAGTAAGTCTCCTGTGCATCAACGTAGCGGTCGGTGTCTTGAAAACAGTGCCGAAACCCCGAAAACATCAATTCGACATCGTTCTCAACAACTTCAAATTTCACGAAACACTACACAGCGAATTTTGACAGAAGACCTCCACCTTCATGCGTACAAAATGCAACTTCCTCAGGAGCTCAAACCAGCAGACCATGGAAAGCGCCGGCAATTCGTTCAATGGGTAATAGAACAGAGCGAAGTCATTTCAAATTTTTCAAAAAAAAAGTCATCTTCTTCGATGAAGCGCATTTCCATCGGAATGGCTTCGTAAATACACAAAATTGTCGAATTTGGGGCTCCGAAAATCTTCATGCAATCCATGATAAACAAATGCACCCACAATGACCAACTCCCTGTTGCGGATTTTGGGCAGGCGGCGTGATTGGACCTTACTTTTTTCAAGATGAGACCGAAATTGTTATGACTGTGAACGGCGTTCGTTACAGGAACACGATAACGGACTTCTTGTGGCCTCAACTGGACGGCATGAATCTGGACGACATGTGGTTTCAGCAAGACGGCGTCACCTGCCACACCGCCCATGAAACAATCGTTTTATTGCTGCAACGATTTCCACAAGAAATTGCCTCAAGAAATTCTGATGTCAACTGGCCGCCAAGAGCATGCAATTTAATGCCGTGCGATTTCTTTCATTGGGGTTTGGGTAAACCAAAAACAATTCCTGAGCTCAAATCCGAAATCCAACGCGTCATCGGTGAGATACAGCCACAAAAAAATGGTTTCCCATTACATTCCATGAAGGAATTGGGGAGAGCTTCTCACAACCAGTGAGCTGTGCGCTTTCTAGTTTTAAACTCACTGATTGGGACATACTGTTTTACACCGATTCCGAACGGTATTTTGAGAAGCTTTTTCAAGGCTAAGTACTCGATAGTGTCGCCGTCACTATGCGAGGTGACCGCCGCCGAAAGAAATTTAAGGTGGTCAGAGCCGGGATCGAACCCAGGATCTCATGTACAAGAGGTGCGCACACTCCCATTGCACCACCGATGGCCACAGCCACACAGATACAGCTACATCTCTTTTAAAAAGTCATGGGAAATTTAATGAAAAGAGTAATGGTCTGTTATCAAAGCCGTGGGGGCCATTTGAGGGATATTTTACTACTTACCTAATCGGAACATGTCTTCTTTAAAATCCCATGAAAAATCATAATTATCTCAAAAAGTACGTGTTTTCATTTTAAAATGAAAAAGTGCATTCTTACTGAGACACCCTTTAAAAGAGCGTTCATTTATGATTTGCGGAGGCTACAAATAATTTAAGTAGTTATATTCCCGTAGCCATTTCACAATTGCCAAAATGTATGAGAAATATAATACATTTCGACTGGATTTGGGCGAAATCAAACACCTGTAGATTTTTAATGAAATATAAATGCAGTTTCACCAGAAAAATATTCAAACAGTTCGCGTAGAATAATTTTGGTAATATTATGGAAGGTCAACATTCTGTAATAAACAACTAGATGGATTTAAATACGATTTATAGCTTTTTTGGATATATTATTCTACTCGACATTTGATTAAATATTTTGTCACAAAACAATCACCTTCATACGCAATTTTTGAGAACTAAAGGGGTTTTCAACAGAGACGCTACAAAAGTAAATCGATAGGGACAGCAAACGACACCATATTTTTTCCCGATCTTTTGACATTTCTCTTCAGTAAGGTTTGGCATTTCATCATGGAAAGATATACGAGCCAACAACGAGTCGAAATTATTAAAATTTACTACCGAAGTTTGGAGTCAGTGTCCTCAACTTTAAGAGCGCTATGTCCAATTTATGGTCGTCATAATCGTCCTACCAGATCAACAATTGAGCGTCTAGTGGAAAAATTTGAATCCACAGGCACAGTACAAAATGTTTCCGTGCCAGTGAGACAAAGAAGTGCCCGTAGTGTCGAGAATATTGCTGCCGCTGCGGCTTCAGTTTAAGAAAGCCCAAATGTGTCTCTCACACGTCGTTCTCAAGCATTGGGCATCTCTGTGACGTCGTTGTGGTGAATTTTGCGAAAAGATCTTGGCCTACATCCTTACAAGATCAAATTGACGCAAGATCAAATTGAATCGTGAATTGGGCTGAGCAACAACTTGAAAATGATTCGGATTTTCATCGGGAAATCATCTTCAGCGATGAGGCTCATTTCTGGCTGAATGGCTTCGTCAATAAGCAAAATATGCGTTATTGCATCCCGAAAAAATTACGGTTTGGTGCGGATTATGGGCCGGCGGCATCATTAGGCCGTGCTTCTTCCGTGATGGTCAAGACCGGCACATTACTGTGAATGCGAATCGGTACCGTTCAATGATAACCGAATATTTTTGGCCCCAATTGGATAATATAGACTTGGAGGACATGTGGTTCCAACAGGACGGCGCCACAAGCCACACAGCGAATGCCACAATCAATTTATTGGAAACCAAGTTTGGTGAGGTGTTATCTCACGAAATGGCCCAGTCGATTTTTCCTGAGGGGCTACGTCAAGTCTATGGTCCAACAAGCCAGCGACGATTGATGAACTTCGTACGAATATCGAACGTGAAATTGCAGCAGTATCGGCCGATTTATGCTTGAAAACCATCGAAAATTGGGTTCAGCGTCTGGACTTCTGCAAGCGTGCCCGTGGTGGTCATGCAAAAGAAATCGAGTTCCATACATAATGGCATCGAACGTACTTTCACAGGAATAAAGAATTTCATTGGTATCTAAAACCGGTTTTGTTTTATTTAAAAAAACTTTTGTAGCGCTCTTATTGAAAAACCCGTTATATTGGTAGAAAGTCGATTGATTTGTTTGAAACGCTGGGAGGGTCGACATTTTTGGTTTTAATTTTTTACTTTTACTTTCTCCGAAAGTAACTGATTCTTTTTGCCGTTGGGGTGCTATTACGTCATGAAATTCTCCTTTTACGGGACACACTAATGCACAGGTTTGTGGCTTTGGTAGTAGTTGCTTCTCCTTCTTCATCAAAGCCACAAACCACGAATTCAGTTAATCTATATAGCACACATGCGTAACCTCTAACAAAAGAAGGAAACATCAGTCTTATCTAAATTATTGGCCTCAACATAAAGTTTATTTGGGTTAAACACCTGCTTTGCGAGTACTATTAAAACCAATTCGAAACAAGTTCTATGAATGATTTTGTTTATTAACCACAGTCATTTGTAATATTTGAAACTCCACCCCGTTGTCTGGGTAGAGGAGACTTTTACTTCTTTCACAAGAATAACAACGACAGCTACAACACAAATTGTTATGGAAACATTCTATAACCATAGAAAACTTGTTCTCCATGGGAAGGAGTTGATCCGCAACCTGTCTCACTAAGGAAATTATAGAGTTTCTTCTTTATCAGTGGCGGCATTCAGTGACTGCCTTTCATTCGGCAATAGATATTAGTTGTGGTGTATAATTTTATGTAAATAGTATCCTTCCGGTACAGGTAGGTGCTGGTACTGGAGTAGTTTGCGTTGCGTGTGAAAAATGCGTAAAATGCGGAGGATTAAGTGAATATTTGGTATCGGCATTATTTCAGTCACGATGCCATGGAGATATTACTTATCATATACATACACCTGCGTGTCGTCAACATTCCAATAAATTTTGAGTAAATGTGAAGACAATAAACGTTTATATCTAAATGAATGAATCTTAGAATTACACTGTGTAACACTGTTTGTGGAAGGGGATAATTCTGATATTTAGTTAGTAAAGTAAACCCCTAATTTGTTTTCAGCGCGGACCCAGTAGCATTTTATGGTCTCGGAATTAAGAATGTATGTTTTTTTTTTTTATAAAATTATACGAAATATCGAAATTACTTTATAAATCAACAAGTGCTCTTAATTTTGGGCCTGGACGTATTCGGTAAAATTTTGTGATGATTATTTTAGCCCCGTATCTCTTGTTTCCATGAGTAATATTTATTCGTTTTTTCAGAAGTTTAAAACGTTTTTTACGGCACCAAATATTTGTCAAAGGTGTCCGCCATTCAAATTTATTAGCGGTCTTGAAACACAAAAGTTTCTACGACAAAGGCTAGTTCCGGTAATTCGTGATTTTCAAGTGCCCTTACATCTTTTAAACATTTTAAAATTTCATATCAAACCATGTTTTTGGTCGGCATTTGCTGTCAGATTCAACCACAGAGGAATATATAAGAGTCGCCATACCTCTCTTTACGCTCTCTCGACGAGGACGAGGTAGTAGGTAATTTCATCGAGTTCGAGTTGCTATTGTATGTTACTATTTGATTGGAGGTAAAACGCACAAAAATAAAGAGGAATGCGTATTTTCGTTCGATGCAACCTTCATATATGATAATATAGCTGCCATCACTATCAATCAAACACTATTTAAACTAGGGGGATTCTATGGCACAGCTGATCGAAAAGGTACTAGGCCGCTGATGGAGAATGAGAGAGCAAAGAAGACCGATACTAATTTTAAATATTGTTTATTGATACTAATGACAGCTAAATTATATTTTATGTTTTTTGCATTGAACGAAAATACGCATTCCCTTTGATTTCCGTCCGTTTTATGTCCAACGAAACTGTAAAATTGGTAAAAATACAGCGGCAAATAAAACTCTATGAAATGGCCTACTACCTCGTCGTCATGAAGAGGCATCGAAGAGAGTAATGGAAACTCTTAAGTATTACTCTATGTTCAAACGTAGTTTGCTGCATGGTTTCGCCTACATACTAGAGCCCTGCACAAGTACGCTTGAAACGGTATCAAGACTATTTGTATTTTTTCAAGACATGTGATTGTTTTGATTCTGCGAACAAGACATGTACATACATGATATCGGTGTTGGCTTGGTAAAGAAACAAAACAAAAGCAAAAGAGCGAAAGAGTGTTTGTTTTGATCAAAACAGTGTTTTGTAACACATATGCACTTGAATATGTTATGCACGACAGTAAATGATTCAACAAAATTTTAATTGCGAAAGCGTTTTGCATTAAAACAAAGAAAAGTGAATTTTTTATGAACTTCAATTTGATTTTTGGTTTCTATTTAAGCAAAAATAATGATATGTAGTAACACAATGAATGTATAATTACTAAGTTAAAGTAATTAAGTAAAGTAAATAAAATTCAGTAATTTAGTAAATTATTATGAAAGTAATTTAATTCAGTAATTACGTAAAATAAATGAAGTTAGATTAATTTCATTTCATTTTCATTTTGATTCTCCCACACGTTCAAAATCGATTGTTACTCTACTCTAGCAACTAATTGTTACTCTACTCTAGCAAAATAAGAAAAGGCAGACTTCAAATAATTTACTGCATTCATTGATACGTATTATTATTAGTTATTATTTGTCGTGTTTTGGGTACAAGCAAGCGATTATCGCTTGCTAAGTTGTAAAGAAAACGGCTATTTAGCGATAGTTGATTTTATTTTAAAATATGAAAAAGGGTTGAGAACGGTAAAAAATGTCAACAAAAAAATTAGTTTAAACTTAGCGAAAATGATTCGGGTCGCTAAGTTCTCGCTAAGTCTTCGCTAAGTGCTTCATACAAAACAAGCTATTATATAATCAAAATACGCTTATTGTTTTGGTTTTGAGAGAAGAAAATAAAGTTGGTCACAAATCGTCAAATTGGAGGTGCAGAAATCGTCAAAATAATGTTTGGAAGTCGTCAGAAAATCGTCAACAATGATAACTGCAATTCCTATACCAAATTTCAAAATTTTTGTGAAAAATACAGTAAAACAATTAAACACATACATGTATTATAGTTATGTTTTTAAAATACATAAAACAATATATCATATTTAAAAAGTTTAGTAAACAAAAACAACAATTTGATTTGTTTACTTTCAAAAGCTTAGAAATTCAAAATTTTTCCTAAAAAAAAAAGTAAAAAATCATTTTTACATTAAAAATTATGTATAAAAATATGATATTTTTTTAAGTTTAATAGAAAAACTGGTCATACATTTCAAGGGTTTACTTATTTAAATTCGAATTCGATTTTACATAAATATATTTATCGTTATTCATTTAAAATTTTAATTATATTTTTCTATTTCCTTTGAGTAATACAGATCTGGCTTTTCTGTAGGTAGAAAAATTCTAACCAGTCAGAGCCAGTATTTGAACTCTCGTTGGCGGAGGGTCGTTTCAAATTTTCAAACTTTTCTCATCAGCGCCTTAGTGTTATGTGCCAATGACAGTCTTGTTCACATTGTCACTAATTGCAGTGGTCGTCGTCGGGGTTTCTCTCCTCTTTCTACTATTTATAGTTTGTCTAAATAAAACAATAATTACTTTATTGCCTTCACTATGAACTATTACTTTGTACGAAAATTAAATTAATTAAATTTAAATTAAAAATTTCAATTCTACTCTGAAAACTGTTCAATTATTGATAAAAGAACCAACGAACATAGTATATGTATATCTAACCAATTTACTAATTAACCCATAATTGGCTGCCACTCGATTTCATGAGTTTTATGAAACTTCATTTCGACTGTATTCAGGGAACTTATATTACGATACATCCCCGCAAAAAATTATTAGAAATTAGAAGCAGAATGAGTGTTTAAAAGCTCTTTACTGCTTCTTGCTTCTTGTATGCAGTGCAGTAAGGTAGAGTACAGATATAAGAAGAATGTTACACTTAAAGTTGTGTAATCTTGAGTACTTGACACTTAATTAAATTAACATTGAATTTTATTGAGCTTAAAATCATTTTAATATTTAAAAATGTGACTATAGTACGGAGACATTTAATACATATGTATGTATGGATTCACAGTTACCACACTACAGTTCAGACACAAATGTTTCTATCTAATTAACTATCGTTTAAATTAATAGTATATTCTGAAAAATGTTGAGCTTAAATTTTGCTATATAATGTCTTGAAAAGAAGCTGTGTTGCTAACACAAATGCTTAATAAGCGTTCAACATCGCTGCAGTGAAAAACGTGTGTTCTGTTTTAAGTAAAAACTGTACCTAGAAAATTGTTCGTCCACTTCAAACAAAATAAATATGAAACACACAGACATTAAAAGCTCGAAGTTTCTTAATATGATAACGAAGTAATAAAGATGACAAAACTCTGATGACGACAACGGGAATAAGGCCGATTGATAACACAAGGCCGATTTTAACACAGGTTTTGGTCGAATCATGGCTCTGCTTTATTCTAATGCTTCTTATAAGCAATAAATGAAATATTTTTATATTTTTTTGTGGTCATTAGAAAAAAATGAAATTTTAGTGCTTCCATGAAGCCTAAAAGTAAGTGAGAAGACTTCTCGTGCTTCTTGAAAGCAATGAGTATGTTGCTTTAATTTGACACTATCGAGAGCTTCCAAGTGGGAACTTTGTTCGAAAATAGTGCGCATCTATAAGCGCATTGGCTAGTGCTTCTAAAGAATTTCTGCTTCCACTACTGCTTTTTATCATGCATAATTTTTTACTGAGATGGTATTTTCAGGAGCTGAAATCGTCACAGCGTCATTTTCTGTGTTTGGGCCTAAAAATCGTCAAAATGACGATATATCGTCACTTCACGCAACACTGGTTTCTAGTTTGGTTTGAAAAAAACAAAACATAATCAATGGACGTTTTGATTCTCTTCGCTTTTATGTAAAACCGTTATTTTGGTCGTGAATGTCTTGCAAGCAGTGCTCACTGCAGTAAGTCATTTGTTGTCTTAGTAAAGCAAATGCATTTGTGCAGGGCTCTACTATATACTCCGTTTTCTATCAATTGCGTACTTCATAGTCGATCAGCTGTGTCATGGATACCCCCTGATTCAACATAAGTGTACTTTAGGGTGGGTCAATTTTGTTTGCCGACCAAGAGTATAGCAGAAACGTGATCTACGGAAAATTCTAAGAAAATGTTCCCAAGAAACCATCGTTCTAAAACCAAAATCGAGCCCGCGATTTTTCACTTAAAAAATTTCTATACATATTAGCGTAAAAAATCGACCCGAAAGCCATTGCTTTGGAACTTGATACTTTTCGATTTCGATAAAATTTCACACATACATTCTAGTTATTGCTGCCATTACAAGGACGTTTATTTTAGGTCGAAACTCCCCACGGTTCATGTTTTATAGCTGTGTAAAGTTGGTCATCTGCAGCATTTTTTTGAAGAGATACCTGTGTTAATGTTAGAATAACAATCTGATATAGCATTCAAAAGTTATTCTAACATTACACAAAAATGCTGCAGATGACCAACTTTACACAGCTATAAAACATGAACCGTGGGGAGATTCGTCATTGTAACGGCAGCAACCAGTAGAATATATGTGTTAAATTACATCGAAATCGAACAGTATCAAGTTTCCAAAGTATGGCTTTTGGATCGATTTTTACGCTAATATACAAATTTTCAAGTAAAAAATCGGGGGCTATATTTTGATTTTAGAACCATGGTTTCTTGGAAACATATTCTTAGAATTTGCCGTAGATTACTTTTCTGCTATACTCTTTGTCAAGTATTTTGGTCCCATACAAATTGACCCACCCTAGTGTACATTTACCAAAAATAAAAGTAAACAAAAAACAAGAAAATAAAATATGTACTCCAGCATATGAATTTGAAAGTCGAGCAAGTCAACGAAATGACAAAAAAATTGGAACCAGATGTTATGCCGTGTATTTTTGTACAAAAAATACAAAAAAGCAATAATACGATAACATACATTTTGTTTTTGTTTGAGGGCAGATATCCCTGCAGTTTCAAAAGTAGCTAGTGGCTCTATGTGATCAGTTATTTCGTCAGCGAAAAGCCTGACTAGCTACTTGAGTGGCTACAGGTAATGCAAGAGTTCGCCTTTTGATTATCATAAGTATGAAAACAAGGGAAAAGAGCAATGCACTGAACCGTTATCCCGTTGTGATTTGTTGGTTGCTTTGTTATTTTTGTGTGTTGGCGTCAGTTGCTATTAAACGTTCGTAGAAGTGTCATCGTGACAGCGTACGTGGATTAGAAGTATAAAAAATTTATTTTAATATTTAGAAAGGTAAAATGACTAGCAAGAGGCAAAGGAAACGCTTATTGTCCAAAAGTTTGAAAATGTAGAAAAAGAATGCGGTGAAGATATTGAAAAAGATTTATTCATAGCATTAGTTCATTATGGTCCGGCGTATTCATCAATTCATCATTGTACCTAGCTAGTACAATGTTATTAGATATTTCGTCAATTCCATGTAACTAGCGATCTGCATGGTACATGGTAGTGCAGAGGGTAGCCACTGACTACCGTCAATGCCATCCCCATGTTAAATTCGGAAATCTAAAGCATTGCTGGTAGTCTGGCGGGTAGTTAATGGTAATTATTGGTAGTTAGGGAAATAACTAAAAATTCATTAGCTACGTCGACTGTAGGGATGTTGCCAAATTCAACACAAATATATACAAACAATACAAGTACAAAATCAAAATACGTTCGAATTTAAAAGTTGATGCCACGATATGATAAATAATATATCAAAATTTTCAAGAGTAGAGTTCAAGAGTAACTGAATCAGTGTTATAACAAGTAACAGCTTTTCCCCGTGAAGCAAATAGCACTGTCGGGTGCAAAAATTTTGCTTGAATATCACGATAATTTTTTGTATATGGAGTTTCACCATAAAAGGTAAACTAATTAAACATTTATAAAGAAAGCCTCTCACGGTAAAGTTTCAACTATTTGGCTTTGGACATACCTAAGTCGATTAGGAAGAATGTTCGCGGAATACCTAAATAATCGGGAAAGAGAGGGTTTATATGTTCAACGAAAATGTTCAACTCAAAATTGTGCTCAATCAACAAATTATTTTTGTTTCTTTGAAATAATTTTTTGATTGAGAAAGTAATTTCGACTATTATGAAAAATATATGTACTTAAAATATTTTAAAGAGTATGCAAGTGTGTTTTAGTTCCACCAAATTCTCGTCGAAAGTATGTATATGGAATAATTAAGGCTTTGATACTGCTTGAATTCCTGTTACACCCTGAAAAAAAAATGGCTCCAGCAAAATATTGCTGGAACAATGTACAGTAGCTCCAAGCAAAACTCGTACAGTTAGAGAAAATTCTTCAACTTCCTTATATCTTAGACAAAGTAATAGTTTTAAAAAAAAATTATTATATATTTTATTAGTTAATTTAAAGTACATTTAATATAACAGGCAAACTTAACTTTTTAATTCATTTAAACTTATTAAAAAATAAACTATTAAAATTCTACGTATTTCAATGCCAAAGCCAAACTCGTACACTATACATAAAGGTAAAATATTCTTCAATATTAATACTTTGTATGCATGCCTGTGCTTTTTATTACCATCTGTAATATATTTGGAATACTTTTAACCAGTTTCTTGATAAAAGCTGGATTAAATTTTCTGCCATTCGCCCTGAAGAGCTGTCTTAAAATCGTCCTTGGAGGATATGGTGTGTTGGCGAATTTTCTTGTCGACGTAGCTTAACAAATTCTCTATAGGATATATATCTAGACTCTGGGTTGGTGAATTCATGGCATGTGGACAGTTATACAACAACCACGATCGCACAGTGTAAGAATTATGCGTTGGGCCATTGTCTTGGTAAAAATGATAGCTTTCATCTAGACCAAATTTGTCTTTGAAACGAGGCAAATTTTCTTTTGGCAATACCCCTCAAATACCCTCAACAAAATGCTATACTTTAGGCTCGGATGCAGAAAATGATGCCCACACCATTACATACCCACCACCGTGCATTGCAGTGGGCTTCAGATTGTTGGCAAGGAGCGCTTCATTTGGCTTCATAGGGTCTACCATATGGACCAAAGAAGTTGAACTTGCTTTCATCTGTCAATTGCACGTTCTTCCAAAATTAAAAGTCTTTCGAATGATGTTTGTTTCATAATCGCAGACTTGCTATTTGATTCCGTTTGTTAGTTAGAGGTTTACTCCTTGTTCTTCTTCCATGGCAATCAAACTTATGCAATATATTCCTTATTGGTTGTGAGCAACATCGTTTCCTCAAATCATTTTCAACAATTACTGCGAGTTTCACCGCACTTAAGAATGAATCCTCTTTGACCTGCCGTAGAATATACTGTACATCACTCACGGACAAAATTTGGGTTATTTGCTGATTTTGAAATATTTTCAATTCTTTTATCAGTTTTGTACCATTGTATTTCATACTGAACGGTTGATTGACTTAGATTTACAATTTTGGAAATCTCTTCAAGCGGTTTTTTGTTTTCGAAATGTTGAATTACTAATTTTCTCTCTTCAACGCCGGTTTGTCCTCTTTGTCTTCACATTTTCTATTTCTATTATCTTTTTCGTAACAAATAACACAATATTCAAACTTCGGCAAACAAATTTAATTTTAGGGTCTTCTCGAAATGCTTTTAGCCATATAATACGGAGTTAACTTCAAATAGGTACAGGGTTGCCTAAAAAATTGGAACTGTACGAGTTTGGCTTTTGCGTTGAAAGTTGTCACTTCATCGAATATATGTTTTTATTCTAATAAATAAAGATAATTTTGAAATACGGTAATGTTAAATACGAGTTGGGTCATCCAAAGACGCCAACGTAGTAGCAGGGTTAAGCAAAAACAGTAAAATAATAAAATCGGGGCAAATGCATAGTTTCGGAGTTATTGGCCCTGAAATTTCGTAAATTTCGTTAACGTACCGTGTAAAGCCATTGATATTAGTTTTGTGTATAAAACAAACTCATAACATTATGTAGCACTTTTCGATAAGTCTCTTAGTTTTCGGACATTTAGAAAAATTATCGATTGTTTTACTTTTCTCAAACAAAAAAAAATTATTTTAAAAAAATCGCGCGATTTTTCGAATATTTTTTTTTTAACTTTTCTCAAATAAAAACAAAAATTATTATAAAAAATTTTTAAATTTTTGTTTTAGAAAAGTAAAAATATTCTATAATTTTTCAAAAATTTCAACATCCGATAACTAACTGACTTATCGAAAAATGACACATTATTTATTGAGCTTGTTTTGACTTGTTTTATACAAAAATTCATAACTCCGACACTATGCATTTGCCCGATTTTGTTATTTTACTTTCTTTGCTTAAAATAGCTTGTTATACCCGACGCAATAATTTTTGGAAAATTTACTCACGTTAAGATGTTGTTATTAATCCTTTTGTAGAGCCGTCATTGGTTCTTAAAACTATTTTGCACAATTTACATTTTGCTTGAGGTGCACCTTTCGACTCTACCATAAAATAACACCACACTGAACTTTTGTCACTGTTTTTCATTTTATGTTTTTCAAAATTAATAATAATCCCGAAAAATTCCGGGATTTATTTATTAAAATTCGGGATTTCTCGTTTGGCATCCCTAGTATACACGTATATTTCAATACCCTTTTATGTGGTCTCACTCGAAATTTGTTGTTAGTTACATGACGTTGACTACGCTAGATGCTAAACATGTGTATGCTAGCTAGATTGACCTACTTATGATTGGTTTATTTATTTATTCATTTGTGGTATTTTCTTTACCCATTCTACCTGTGCTCGCATTCATTATAAACATGATACAAAATCTGCGATAAATATAATGTATTTGCCGTTTATCCTATCTATCTCCATCTCCATCTCTGTGTGAATGCAGTGTTCTTTCCATGTTTACTTAGTCTGTTTTTGCAGGCAATCATTCGTCGTCGTCGCTCATTCGCTTCGAGGGTGTTTTCTGAGCGTTGTTTTGTTATGTTTGCATGGGGTTTTTAGAATATTTATAGAATTTTTGAATAGACAATGTCGTCAGTGTTTATTTTCATATTTCCTTTTGATACGCAGCCATATTTTTTTTAATGATACATTTGAACTTATGAAATGATGACCATGGAATACATCCCCACATATACGCATCTACAAACATAAATAGCCACTAGAGATGGTAGAAACGCTTGTTTGTTTTATTTTGAAATTGTACATAAGACACTGTTAAGAAAAATGGAACTGGAACATTTAACTATTGCCTATAATGCATTTTTTAATTTTAATTTATACTTTAAAGGCGTCATTTCAAACAACTTATTATGTACAGCTGTGGTGAAAATAATAGTAATCTACACTACAAAAAAACCAAAAGTTGTAAAAAATGTATGATTTACTTTTAATAAATATGAATATTGCAATCTATGTATTGTGTGCTATATTTCTTATCTGTAATTATAGGAGCAGAAAAATTAATCAATCTGAAAGACAAAATAACAATTTTGTTTCTGTATCAATCCACATAAGGGTGGTACGGAAAACCGCCTTTTCGAGAATTTCAATCGCGAGGGGTCTCCAAAGTTGGATATTGAAGAGCTGATTACGGTTACGTTATACTTTTTTTATACGAGCGAACTTATAGTTCCCTACCGGCCGTTGAAGTTTCGATTCCTAGTGTATTTGAGTAAAAATGTTTATGTTTTGGTGGATATGGGGCTCAAACGTCGTTCATAGAATTAGAAATCGCATAATTAGAAAAATATATTTTTTGACAGATTTTTTTCATGGCAGCATATTGAAGTCTTGATCAAGCATATTTATTCTTTTCATTGTAGTTCGCGAATTGCCCTTTAATTATATTTATTGTATATATGTGGTAGTATGACCATGTAAAATACAAAATTAAGTAAACTGAAAATTTAATTGTAACATTCGGACGAAAAAGTATGCGTGATCGAAATATCAAAATGCTACCGAGGAAAAAATACTCCATAAAATTTTTGAAAATATATTTTTTTGTTTATGTTTGTCCCTGAAACGTCGCTTGAGCCACATATTGATCATACGTGACCGTTAGTGTAACGACGTTTAGCGTTAGGAACACTTGCATATGAGAATATTTGTTCTAACCACCTTTAATTTCTTTCGGCTACACCTTATTTGAGCTGAAACACTCACGCACACTCTTTATATATTACTCTGAAAATTAATCGATAGTGTCGTCGTCTCTAAGCGGCATGACCGTCGTCGAAAAAAGTGTAAGGTGGCAGGAATCGCTCACACTAGCTACTGCACCACCGAAGTGCTTTACAAATTATTAAATTTATCTTAAAAGCGATGACCAAATGCTACCGCAAAGATCTGGCTGTTATGTATTTCGGTCGAATAGAGAATAATATTTTGATAGATACCACTAATTTACAACCAAAATGTCAACTCAATACCACCATAATTTTTTTTATGTATTATGGCTAACCTGACCATTCCGTCTTGGATTTCAATTCCGCTTTTTACAGAGAAGTCCCGTTGTCTCTGAACTTGTAAAGTATAATTTAGATTGAAAGTTAAATTTTTTTAGTACAAAATTTCTAACATTGAGAACCATGATTTCAATTCACATTGTCAGATGACCGTTTCGAAGTTGGGAACTTCTTCAGCAGAGGCTTAGTTGTAGACCTCTGACATCTGTTCAAATGTGTCACTAACTGAAATAATTCGATAGGGTTAAACAAACTAATTTCAAATTACACTGGAGTGGACGACTTAAAATGCCGGTTAAGATGAAAATTGTTCTTACTGTAATTAGTTAATTTGTTAGACTGGTTTTTTAAAAATAAAAGAAATACAATTAAATTTTTTTAACTGTATACAATTATATATTAAATAAAGATTAATAAACCGAAAAAATATATGTCGTTTTGGAACGAAGTTCCTTATCGCACGTTGCGGGATGGGGGCTAAATGAAAAAATTCTAAACAACTTTTTTTTAACCGTATTATGCTATAACCCAGTATACAACCCAGTATTATTCTGCATACTTTTAGGATTTGGTAATTATTACAAGATTTGTACAGGCTAAGGAAAGCGGGCTTCGCTGAACATGTTGGAGGTGTAAGGAATTCGATGTTGACTTTTTTTTATGTTATTGCCTTGTGCGTTATTAACGGTATTACCCCATTTTGTGTGCTTGCAGTTCAAGTCTCCCGCTAGTACATAGAAGTTATTTGAATTTTGAAGATTCATAAAATCAAATAGTTTTTGCAAGATAGTACGCACATGTAATAACTAAAAAGTTGTCGCAGTCAACGGGTATCTTTATGGCGCATGTCTCTAAAGCATCTAGCGAATATCTACTTTTGTTATCGTGACTGTAGTATTGTATGTTATTTTTGATTAATATAGCAGTTCCCCCACCACTTGTTGAATCAAATCGATGATATTTGCTTATGATTTTATAATTTTTAAATATTACATTGTGTGTATGGTTTAATTTTGTCTCATTTGATAGGACAATATCTACTATCTACCTACTCTTAAACATTTACCTATTCTTGACAAAAACTACCAATTCTAAAAAAATTACAATTTCTTAAAAAACCTTTTCTTCAAAAAAACATCTTGTTATAAAAAATACCTTTTCATACAAAAATTCCTTTTCTTAAAAGTAAATTTTCTTAAAAATAAAATATTACCTTTTTTCTTGAGATAAGAATAAGTACATTTTGTTAAAAAATAACCTTTTCCTAAAAAGAGTACAACTTCTTTAAAAAGTACCTGTTCTGTTCTTCTTTGTAAAACAAAAGTCATACTCTTATGGCTTTTTCTTACAGAAAGTGCTTCTTTTTAAATATAGTACCTTTTCTTAAAAAAACATTATCTTTTAATAAAAGAAGTACCTCTCTTTAAAAAAGGACCTATATAATACATATTCCGGGAAATATAATACATATTCTTACAAAAAGGACCTAAAAATATAATTTTTTTTAAAAAAATACATTGCAGAAAAAAAAATTCTTAAAGAAATTTTTTTATTTTACACAAAGTACCTTTTCTTAAAGATACATTTAAATTATCGTAGTTTCCAACGGGAGCTTTGTACGTGCTGGAACTAACTAGTACATAATATATAGCGAAAGAAACTTCGATTCAACCGGGTGTCCCATGACACCTCTCGCGATTTTTAAATCTAATTTAAACTGTTTTTAAATTTTATATTTGATTTATTTAAATGTTAACTCATTTGTTAAAAATATCAAAATCCGGCGTTTTGGGCCAAAATTCCGCTTTTCGATCAAAAACAGTTGGTCAGGTTAATTATGTCCTACTTACCCACTTGCTATTTATTGCTCTAACTTGCGAAGATTCGCTTAAAAAACGGGTAAAACACGAATAGAAACTCCGCCAACATCCGGAAAAGCCGGATAAAACAGATGTTTCATTCTCTTTCGATTTTTCTGTGTATACTGGTTTGAATGCTCTCTAATTTGTTGTTTTTGTAGCAAAATTATTCGTGTGAAGCGTACGCGTGTGCAGAAATTATTAAAGAAACAACATCAGAAGTAATATGAATAAAATGGAAAAAACATTACTTAAGAGAAGCAAGCACATAAAGTCAAATATTAAAATCAAAGCAAAACAAAAAAAAAAAATAGAAATTTCGTTTCTAATAGAAACATTTGAATTATGTAACACGAAAAACCTCAGACACTCATCTGAAGGTGTATCCGAAAATGAAAAGAGAGGCGGAGGCAGAAACGGACAATTTGCTGCCACAAACTTAGCGACGAAGTTTCGTTTTCGATGTCACTTTTGACTCTTAAAACGGGCATTTCACCCGCAAAATGCCCGCTTTTAATTCACTCTCGTACGTGGGAAGCTCGAGAAAATACTATATGTATATTTGTCAGCTTTTTTTAAGATACACCTTCACATATTATACCATTTCCCGAATTGGGTGTGACATATTGGATTGAGATTAGTATTAAGTTAAAGTCAATAATCGGTTCTAACTTTGTTTTTAATTCGGTTCTGTAGTCTAAATATCGTGGGTAACAGTTTATAATAAATTAAAATTTGTTTCCAAAATAAAGTTTGAAAGTTCACTCTATCGCCATGGAAACATTATTTGAAGTTGTGCCATTAGACTGCACTTTTACAAATAGTATAAGGTATAAAACGAAGAAAATATGTGGAAAAGTATTAGAATTATATCCAAGATATAAACATTGTTAAATTTACTCTCTTCTTCTCTCTATAGACAAAGTTTATTTAAATGCTTATTATTTAGTTTTGTTTAATTTCGTTATTGAATTATATTTTTTAGAACTACACGCAAAGAAAAAACTCGTTCCTCCCAAACAAAATCTCAGATAATTGAAGTTAGTTTGGGGACTGTAGTTGGGAGAAACGAACTTCTGTTAAGCCGTACATGTTATTTCGTTTGGGAGAACTGGAAAATGTTTGCAGCAAACGAGTTATGAAAAATATAAGCTTAAAAAACGTTTGCGAGAAACGAAAAACGGTCGCGCCAACTGTAGTTTCGGTTACAGCAACCGAGTTGTAGTTGCTCTCAACTAAAAAAACTTTTGCGAGAACTGAAAAACGTTTCCAGTAAACGAGTTGTGAAAAATTAAAGATGAAAAATCGTTTGCGAGAACCGAAAAACGGTTCCAACAACTGTTCTTTCGGTTACAGCAACCGACTTTTATTTATGGCTTTCATAAGCTGTGTTTTGTTTAAATTTCCAACTTTTACAAGTTTGTTTTAAAAAAAGTTGTAATTTTTGATATTTTTTCACTGTCTATTTACACATCTGTCTAGCCTTGCATTCAAATAATAACTAAAAACGCGGCAAACTACAACGTGTCCAAGATATATGTCCAAGATATATTAACAAGGTAGAAGCATTAGAGTGTGTGAGCACTGTGAGTGTAAGTATGTATGCCAAACGAGTGGATAAGACTGTGTATACAGTCGACAGAATGAGAGAAATTTATGTTCCTCGTAATCTGTGCTCTCAACAAACGTTTTTATTACGTTTACGTTTAAAAACGTTTTTTAAACTTGCGGCAACCGCTATTTTGTACGCGTTTGATGCAAACGAGAACTCGTTTGCAACAACATGATACACATTTGCGATATATGAGTTTATTTGGGAGAACTACATGAACGGTTGCGATTAATAAATTAATAAAAATCAATCAAAATTTTACTGCGGCAACCGAGCAATGAACGTGTTTTTTCTTAGCATGTGGTTTTGACCCTTTCTTTGTCTGTTATTTTTCTCTTTTCTCTAATGAGGAACCAAACGTAATCTCGCAAAATTCTCTCGTTCCTTCTTTCACCAAAAAAGCCGGCACTTAGTACAAATGAACCCCTGACACTTATTTGGATTTTAAGTCGACCAACCACCTGTACCCTGAACCAGCGTTCAAAATCGACATTAGAAATTAATTATTTGATGGCAACACTCAGTGGCAGAAACACATTCTTTCCGTATCTCTCTCACCAACAAATTGAGCTAAATATTGGGCTGGGAATTGAAAGTGTAATTTAAATGAACTGCTCTGTGTTCTCTGTGGTCGCGTGGATCGCTCGTGCTCCCCAAGCAAGCCAAATACCGTACCAATTGTTTTGCTCGGGCTCACAAAATATGGATAGTCTGAGCGCTCGCGTGTGGCAGCAGAGGATCATTCTCTAATACTCCCCTGAAATACGTAAACGAACGAATGCCAAAAAATTCACAATTTTCCTGAACTATCGTGAATTCATACTGCAAAAATAGACTGCCTCCGAACGCTTCAATGACAGTTATTCCTACTTCAGCCGAAATTCAATAGCAAGATTTACTTAATCACACTGCAGAAGATTATTACTTACTATGGATGACGTTCTCGCCTCGCTTAGTGATGCCGGCACTATCGAGTAATTACCCATGAAAAAGCTTCTCAAAATACCGTTCGGAACCGGTGTGAAACTGTAGGTCCCAATCAGTGAGTGTAAAAAAAACTAAAAACCGCACATCCCAGTGATTCTGAGAAGTTCTCCCCAATCCCTTCATGAGACGTTATGGGATACCAACTTTTTTTATGGATGACGTTCGCTTAAATTATCTTGGAAGCTGATGTTTTACGTTGTTTATTAAATAAAACTATAAATAAAGATATTATCTGCCAATTGGCTTCTGCCAATTGGAGATCTTGCGGAGAAAGCCCGAGGGAAAAGAAATAAGGATTACTGGTTTTGTCGAGAGAACAACTCGAAAACCTACTTACTTTTCTATTACGCAGCTGAGATCCTTATTTGTCTAGGCTTCGACCCAAATGGGAGTCAACTAAATCTAAAATCTTATTTGAATTCAACGATATTTATTCTAATATTTAAAACTTTTTTATTTACAGACATTTATTTTAAATTTAATAATTTATCAAGAAGAATTTGTAATATTACGAATTAATTATTTGCCATTTCATCTTTTTTCTTATACTAGCGACCATTATTATCTAAAAAATTTGACATATTTCATCATCCGGTTTGTGAAAATTATAGATCCTTTACCATTGCAAAAATTAGTATTTCCAAGCCAAAATGTATACGCTATTACAAAGGCACCTTGTAAATGTCCTGGATTGTAATGTTGTTCAAAATTTAACTCAATAGAAAGAATGGAAACCGTTGAAGTTTTTAAGAAAGTTCACAAAGAAAATTCAGAATCATAAACAGTTTGCCAAACTTGTCAGCATTTGGTTTTTAAATTCGAACAGGAAATACCAATTAAACCTCCTGACAAAGTTTATTTTTCATAATCGCAGGATAAATAAGGCTTCTCTTTGTTCAAGACTTGCAATAAGTCCATAAATAAAGGAGAAAAATAGCTACGTGTCTTTAACCTCTTATGAGGTTATAACCCTATTTTCACAGACTATACATGTGATGGGAGGACTATCAAAGGCAACAACCCGGACAAACAAATATTGGCTTTATCAAAAGTTATTGATTTTTCTCTAAACAAGTATCACTGTGCGCCGCAATAAATTTGTTACTTAATTCGTGTTATAATTGAGGAATTGGAGACGCAGTCGGAGTCGAGTTCAGAATTTTAGAATTGCGGGGTTGGAGTTTTCATAAACTAAGGAAACTCCACACCCCTGTTCGCTTTAACGTAACTGGATTAAGTGCTCCAAATTTTGACATCTGCGAATTTTTAGACAAAGAACCACTGCCGTTTGACCATTACATTAAGCGTGTTTTGGTTACACCGCTTTCTTATGTATTCGCTTGTTTTGTATGAAGCACTTAGCGACGACTTAGCGACGAGAATCATTTTCGCTAAGTTTAAACAAATTTTTTTGACATCTTTTACTGATTTCAACCCTTATTCATGTTATTGAATAAAATGACTTATCGGTAAATTGACGTTGTCTGGAATAGATGGAAGCAGCTTAAAATATCATAACACACTTTTGGTTCGGAAATATTAAAGGTTATATATTTTCGGTCGTATAACAATAAATACCACTATTGCTGAGGGTATAACAAACACGAAATACACTTTTCCATCCCTGATAAAAAATATTCAAATTCGTTTGAATATTACGTCTGAATATTACGTATGTACGTCTGAGTGTAAGATTTTCGATGAAATCCTGTACTTTGTTATTGTTTTTTTGTTATTATTTCAAATATTTGTTTGGTTTTCTTCAATAGATTCGTCGGCCGATCTAATTGGCTCGAAATATGTTTTGTACGCGTCTTTGTTGTTGTCATTTTTGCCTTTAAAAATCAATTAATTAAGTATAATAAATTTTACTCAATTTAAATTTACCAGGCATTTGATTTTGTATAATATTTTCGCTTTGTGGTGCTTTTCTCAACTTTGTTCTTTCGGATCATTCGTTTTCTTCCTTAGCTAATGACGCCATTCAGAGAAATGTGAATTTATTTGCACTATAAAAGCCAAACAAAATATTTTTTTTTAAAATTTTAAATACATCCATTGAGAAGCGAATTCTTTATTAAATATTAAATTTTTGATTGTGCACAAAAATCGAAAAGTCTAAGCCCTGCACCACATGTTGGGGATGTCGTTCTGTTTATCACAAAAAGAACCTTGAAGTATTTTGGCTTATGTCTACGATATACTCGTTCAAAATAAGTTAAAATTCACGCCTCAACGTGAGGTATTATGCCCAATACTATGGAACCTTTCGCTAATTGAAATACTGGCCACTCTCGTAAACGCGGGTGGAACAAATGTTGATGACGTGCGCAGTACCCTAAGGGATATTCTCCAGCGTATATACAAAAATATAAAAAATCAACCATGGAACCTATCACGTCCGAAATAAAATTTGCAGAGTATGCAAAACACCTGTGTGTTATTTTGGGCAGGAAGTTTAGTTTCAGATCCAACATTGTGGAAAGGCGACGATAGTCCTATACATAGATTTCAAATGAGCTACAGATTGCAAATGGAGACTTTCTCCGAGAATTATACATTGGATCTATTTATATATCGATGGTGACACCGATACTGATCTGTGGGGATACCCACATATGGTGTACCACTGACTGGAACAGAGAGAACGGCAACTATGTGAACCGCTCGTGCTCTGCGTTCCACTCCCACTGATGATGCCAGTGGACATTATAGACAGGCAAATACAGTAATGTATTTGTTGACTTCTCGAAGGCGGATTACTTTTCGACCGCAAATATCTAACGGGAAGGGATTCCCGGAACAAAAAAATTAATGTGAGTCCGATCACAGGGGAGATGTGTAAACATCTAGTAATGAAGTTGGAAGTACTTATGCTTTTAGTATATTTTTTTAATTAATCAATCAAAGTATCAAAACTTTCAATATTGTAAATACATAGGAATTTGCTGGTTTTTGTTTGTTTTATTTAACTTATTTGGTTAGTAAATGGGCACACTGCAGTATATACATATGTACTGCATTAAAAATTACAGTAAGCAGTAAATTTACTGATTACTGAAAAAATTCAGTAAATTTTTACTGATAATGAAATTTAATTTGCATTACCAGTCAAATCATAGGGCCGTATTCATAATAATCAGTAATCGGGCAGTACCGATTACTGAAAATTCAATGCACCTCATCGTAATCATGTAGGCACTTTATAAAAATTGCTGAAAAAAATTTTAGTAATCAGTAAAAATTTACTAGTTAAAGAATTATTTTTACTGAAATTTTAGTAGTACTACTATGGTAAATCCCTTAAGTACAAATAGTTAATATTGGCTTATGGTAACTAAAATAAGATACATATTTAAATTGTTGACTCGAAAACTGCAACTATAGTAGTGGAATTGTTAGCTGTGGGGGTTTGTAGAGAATTGATCATATGCAAGTGGAAAACGTCAAATAAAAATTTTGATAAAGCTTGCGACTGTGGGTTTGCACAATTTGTATTAAAATCTCCACCCATAATAATTGGCATGAGATGGAGATTGTTACCCAATTGTCGTGCACCAGTTTCAGTGTAAGGCAACATTACGTAATGAAGATATGTTATAATCTTAATTTATATTTTAATCTAATAGAAATTTTGTTAGAATTAACATTACCTCCATTCAGCTTTGATACACTTTGTGTTGATTTATGTTCTGAGTTATAATTTTTTTGGTGTTTTGTAAAATATTTTATTATTTTGTATTTGTTGCGGTTGATAAGTTATTAATCAGCTGTTTACTGAAATGTAATGTTATTTTACAGCAATGGTTTTCGAAAATTAGTAGCTAATATTGCACACTAGATGGTGCTTATATGCAGCTGTTAAGTATGAATGACAATCTCAAAGATGAAGAAAACTTTTAGTTTTTAGTTTTCCTTATATTTGACAAGTTTAGTTTTTAGTTTTCCTTATTTTGCTTTGTTTTAGTAAATTTTTGATTAAAAGTGCAAAAAATCTTTTTAAAAGTTGTTAAAATTAAATGTTTTTGTATTCATTTTATTTATTTGTTTTCATTTGCCTACGATAACATAATGTACGACAATTAGTGAAAATTAGTCGCTACTAAGGGCTAACACAAGTGCATGTTTCGGTTCATTTAATTCATCGTGCAAAATGTTATGCTGTGTGTGTAAGGCCGACGCCAGCAGCGGTTCGAGCCATGCCATGTCTACACGTAAACCCACTCATAGTAGTTATTGCGACGCAACCGTCGAGTCATACGATGCTATTACTACCCAATGATTGGGTTGAACTGTGTTGTGATACGTGTTGTACTACCAGCAATCTATGTATGTTGATTTACTTTAGCAACATAAAAAAGGAATTCATTTCAAAAATAAAAAAAGAAACAATTAAGCAAGGAAAAGGTAATTTTTTAAGAAAATTTACTTTTTTTATAAAAAGCTGATTGTTTAGGAATAGGAATGTTTTTTAAGAAAAGATAATTTTTAAGAAAAAGTACTTTTGTTAAGTATAAATACTTTTTTAAAGAAAATGTACATATTTTAAGAAAACAAGTGAAAAATAATTAATTGCGATAATTTAAACATCAATATTCTCCATTTTCCCTTTTTTTTAATTACAATCGTGCGCACACAAATCAATCGTTAGAATAACAGAAATTCAGTGTTAGCGACAAAACGTCATCCATACAGTCTTGGATGAGTGGTCGTATGTACCATGCAACACTCAAGTAAACCGATTCATGTTCGAACACGTTGGATTGATTTACTTGAGTCGAACATAACATTGCCGTCGAAGTCCTATGTATACCAAGTAGTAACAACCATAGACTAATACATACCTAGATAAACTTATTCTCTCATCTGACGTTTCATTTCACACTCTTCGTGATGCGGTCGGTGTGATAGAGAGATGTTTGACGAAACGTGATATACACCAGGTGGAATTACAATAACTTCTTGCTTTAATTTTTCATGCCATTTTGGTGAAAAACTGTGAAATTTAAATGTGTTTTAAACTTTTTTATTGACTGTTATTGTTAGCATACATTTGTGTTGTATTTAACACATTAATTTTAACACACAAAACGAAGTGCCGTTGTTGTTATTTTGTTCGTTGTTTTGAACCATTGCCTCTATCTGGTATTAGTAAAGCAATTCTTTTCAACATCAAACGTATACATCACACGAGGACAAATGTCAGAAATTTGGTGAGTGAAAGATTTTCTCTACCCATATTTACTCTATGGTAACAACATGCATGACATGACAATGTAGTAGTGTCACACAAATCACAACTCAATCAATTCATCTCGTGCTAGCCTCTAGTCGCTACTATTGCACACTAGATGGTGATGAGTATATTGTATGCAGCGTATGAGTACACTAAACACTCATAAATAGCTCACACCGATTTGATAACGCTTTACGATTGGTTAGCGATTACATCGCACATCTTACTCTAAATTTGTGATTGTATTGTGAAAAAGATTTTTACCCCCAGCGTATAGATGTTTACACATCAAAAAATAATTGCAATAATTACTCAATAATCTGGTCTCGAAAACTCCGTGGTGTCCAGTTCCTTCTTTGTCTTATCGATCCTTTGTCTTATCTCTCCAGTTGGTAATACCAAGTGTATGCATGGATTCGTCAACCTGTTGCCTCCAGCAGGGTCGTGGTCTTCCTATTTTTCGACTCCCTTCGTGCTCGTTCGTCTTCATCCATTCTACTGACATGGCCTAGCCAGCGCAATCGCGTTATCTCGATCCGCTTAATTATGCCATTGTCGGGAAATGCGTCGCCGATACTCGCCGTTGTGGACTGTAGGGCCACGAATTTGTCGTGATATTTTTCTCTCGAAGAGTCCCAGAGGTTGTATTCGTATGAGAGTCTGGTATGGCTGGCTTCTTGTTACTCAAGAGAGGACTTTATCTCTAAACTGCTTGCTTAGCGCAAAATAAAATCTGTTCGCAAGTACAATTCACCGCTTGACTTCAAGGCTGACATTGTTTTTTTTGTTTTCAGCAGATCCGAGGTAAATAAATTCGTCCACAATCTCGAAATTATTACGGTTATCAATGTTCACGCTATGGTCTAATCGGAGGGAGGCACTGCTCGTTGAAACCATTAATTGTGTCTTGTCCTCATTTACTGTCAGACCCAATTTTGCTGACTCCTTTTCAATTCACGAAAACACCGCAGTAACTTCTCTAATTGTGCGCCCAATGATATTTATATCATCAGCATATGCGAGCAGCGTGTGACTTTTGCTACCGATGATTTTATTCATATTGACTGCAGCTTTTCTCTTAATAATCCCATTAATATGTTAAAGAGATCGAACGATAGGGTGTCGCCTTGCCTGAGGCCTCGCTTAGTTATAAAAGGTTAGGTAAGATTCTTACCAACTTTTACTGCGGATTTGGTGTTTGTCAAGATCATCTTGCCAAGGGGTATGAGTGATTAGAGCATATTCCCAGCGGATGCATGGGCACTGTGGAATAGCCTATAATTATTGGACGGTTGCCTATACTGGTTATGGGAAAATTAGGATGGTAAAATTGTCAAAAAGTTAATGGTGGTACCTTCCTCTAAGGAGAAAGAGATAATGACAGAATTCTATAATGAACGACTGGAGGACATCTAGGTATAACCAAAACCATAGAAAAGCTAAAGAAACACTTCTACTGGGTGGATTGTCAACAAGCGGTATCCGATTGGATAGCGATTTGCACCCAATGTGTGAGAGCTAAGGGACCAACGCGAAGAAGTCGTGGCCAGATGCGGCAATACAACTCTGCTGCAACTTTTGAGCGTATAGCTATGGATGTGGCTGGTCCATTTCCAGTCAGTAGCTCAGGAAACCTTAGTGGTTATGGATTACTCCAGTAAATGGCCTGAAGTACACCCTGTTCCAAATCAGGAAGCAAATACCATAATTAATGTGTTCGTGGATAACTGGATATGCCGTTTTGGTGTATCCTGAGAACTTCATTCGGACCAGGGTAGGAATTTTGAATCCACCCTCTCCAAAGAAATGTGTGAGTCATAGGGCATTCGGAAAACAAGAACAGCACCATTGCATCCCCAGTCTGACGTCATGGTTGACAGATTCAACAGAACCCGTGAAGGATTATCAAAGAGATTGGGATGAACACATACCAAAGTTGCTTTAGCATACAGGTCAGCCAAACATGACTCCATTTCGCGAACACCCGCTAGAGTCATTTTCGGAACTAAGCTGCCTGGAGATTTGGCCTGGAGACCAGCATCTGTGCCTGCGAACTGCGATAACAATGTGCGCAACAAAATAAAAATTATAAGTAAGAAGAAGAAAGTCAGATATGACCGAGCGACAAATTCATATGGATTCAATGAAGGCCAGCTGGTTTCACGGTTCAACGCGCAGCGCAAGTAAGGCTTATCTAAAAAACTGCAGACTCACTGGGAAGGCCCTTATAAAGTTGTGAAACGAATAAATAACGTGGTTTATCGAATCCAGAAAAACCAAAGTCCAAGAGCTAAAATGAAGGAAGTGCATTTGGAAAGACTAGCCCTGTATGGAAAGGCGGAGTCGCTCCTGTTCTGGACAAATAGAATTAAGTGGAGGGCAGTATTACGATTAAGTAAGACCTTTTACTTACTCTTAAGTATACCCTTACCACAAGCCATTTGATCACTCCGTTGCAAATGCGTTAAGCTTTCAAAACTGCAATACTGGTTCTGGAGTCGGGTAGAACAATCTAGAAAAAGGATGGCGAGAAGTATAACTCGTATAAATAGCGAAGGTTTTTGGCATTGTGGGGCAGTCCGTGGGTCGGTTGAATATAGGCAATTGTGTGTGTAAAGTGGTGTAGAAAGGTAAATCGTTGTACAGAATAAGTAAAATAAGAGGAAGTAAAACTATTGTAATTATCGTAATTTAAAACGAACCTTGTTTTAATAACGGCAAATAAAACAGAGCTAAAAAGGAAATTCGTAGAATCGATAGAATCCATTTTAAACCAAAGACTTTTGATATAAAAAATGGCTAAATTGTAAATGAAGTTACTGGAGTCATTTCTGTGGACACATTTTGTTATTATATATTTTTTTGGGTTAAATTTGACTAAAATTTCGATCAGTCCATTTTAAATTTTAATGATATTTGGTACACATAATGACTTAACAACGCGCAGATCATAGAAAAAACATAATGTAAACACTTTTCGGGTTGCCCTAAGAAATTTTCACAATCATGGAAAAAAATGTGCCAATGTTGTGTATTATTTAATAACTATAAATAAATTTTATTCATTTTTGAAATCACTGTGAGATTTGACTAAGAAATAATTTTTTTTTATTTTAGAAAAAGTTGATATTTATATGGCTGCCTAATTAATATTTCGGCTGGTGGCACTTTTTTGGCACCACTACATCTATAAATCTAAACACAGTCTCAAAACTAATTTCAGATTTCAGAGTTGCTATATTTTTGAGGGGGTATTTTTCCCTATATGCATTTTTAATGAACCAGTTATGTACCTATTTTTCCCCAATGAGTCCACATTAGAAAACATTCTTCGCAATGTTGTAACCCGTATTTTGATTTTTTGATTTGATAGCAACGAACAAAAGTTAAAATTTATTGTCCGATCGGATCACTTCCAGAAATTTTCCCTGCCATATTGTATACACCATTTTGAAATGTTGTCAGTGAACCATGGTGACGCTAATCTAACTTCGAATTCCATATCACCGGCTCAAGAAAATGTTTAATAATACGAGGTTTGGTATTTTTTTTTTGGGCGGAATATAATAAATTTTTGGGAGGAGTGTGTTCGTTTACTGTTATTGGTCTCTTTGGCAATAATTCTCGTGATTATCCAAGCTTTATGTTTTTTACTGAGCCACACTGCATAACTTTTGCTACAATCAAAACGCCCCACCTTAGTCCAAATGCACGTAGACGGCAGATTGTAATTTATGATAAAATAAATAAATAAAAAAGCACATGAGGTGTCATGGGACACCCGGTTGGAACGAAGTTTGATTCGCTATATATTATGTACAAGGTAGTTCCAGCACGTATAAATGGGTCTTTAAGAAAAGGTACTTTTTGTAAAATAAAAAACTTTTTTTAAGAATTTTTTTTCTACAATTTATTTTTTAAAAAACATTTATATTTTTAGGTCCTTATTGTAAGAATATGTAATATATTTTCCGAAATATGTATTATATAGGTCCTTTTTTAAAGAGAGGTACTTCTTTTATTAAAAGATATTGTTTTTTTTAAGAAAAGGTACTATTTTCACGAAGAAGTACTTTCTGTAAGAAAAAGCCATAGAAGTACTTTTGTAAAAACAGGTACGTTTTAAAGAAGTGGTACTCTTTTTAGGAAAAGGTTATTTTTTAACAAAATTTACTTATTTTCAGAAAACCTACTTATCTCAAGAAAAAAAGGTAATATTTTATATTTAAGAAAATGTACTTTTAAGAAAAGGAATTTTTTTAAGAAAATTTATTTTTTGTAACAAGATATTTTTTTGAAGAAAAGGTTTTTTTTAAGAAATGTTTTTTTTAGAATGTGTCCTTTTTTCAAGAACAGGTAAATTTTTAAGAGAAGGCAGATAGTAGATATTGTCCTATTAAATGAGAGAAAATTAAACCATACACACAATGTAATATTTAAAAATTATAAAATCATAAGCAAATGTCGAATTGATGCAACAAGGGGTGGGGGAACTGCTATATTAATCAAAAATAACAAACAATACTACAGTCACGATAACTAAAACATATATTCGGTGGATGCTTTAGAGACATGCTCCATAAAGAGACCCGTTTACTTCGACAAACATCGAATACCTTACACTTCCAACATGTTCAGCGAAGCCAGCTTTCCTTAGCCGTAATTATGTCATAGCACACTTCACTATCACAAAGCCAACATGAAATAACACAACCCTCATATACGTCCCTGACTGTCTAGTAATAATTACCAAATCCTAAAAGCATGCAGAATAATACTGGGTTGGATACTGGGTTATGGCATAATACGGTAAAAAAAAAGCTGTTTAAAATTTTTTCATTTAGCCCCCATTCCGCAACGTGCGATAAGGAACTTCGTTCCAAAAAGAAAGAAGAAATTACAAAGTGGTCAAAGAAGAAATGATAAAGGTCAAAGAAGAAATTTTAAAGTGGTGTTCATACATCAGTCAAATATCTTTCAATTTCCAGTAAAACTTATTCATCCCAACAATCAAACATATTAATTATAGCTATGAGACATATTCGTCATAGTGATGCAACTTTTGCATCTAATGCCTTCATTATGTAGTTATTTTAGCTCACTTTCGATGAAAACCTTCGTTGTGGCGTAAAACATATTTACTAGAGTGACTAATCTTTTTCTTGAAGTGAATACCAAATTTTTCATCATATACCATTTTTCCATCATAAACTACATAAGTAAAATAAACATCATGTATTTGTATTTATTTATTTATTTATATTTCGCTCAAATTAAATAATAATAAATTTTAGCATAATTTACAGTTTGGTTCCAGATTATTTATAAATTTATATTCAGTTGAACCTCATGTTATTATTAATTATTTACTTAATTACTCTTCCATTACACCCCATGAAAGGCATTTGAGATCTTCGCACAATATAGTTTAACACTCACTTTTTGGGTTTTGAGGAGTTTATTCATCGCTAAATACTCGATAGCTTCGACGTTACGAAGCGAGGTGACCGTCGAAGGTGGGCAGGACAGGTATCGAACCCACTTTCTCTAATACAAGCTTGGCGTACACTTTCACCATATATGGTCTCAATATCCAATATTTTATATACTAAACAAATTTTGGATTCAGAAAAACTTATTTGTTGTAATTTTAGGCTGCAATTCCTTTAAAAATCCGTAACAAAGACGTAATGTTAAGATCAAAATAAGACATTTATTATGACAACATGCACAAAGAGTGTACTGACAAGAGGTTTATTTTTTGAGGGGCCTAAAACGACACGTTCTGAAGTACTGATAGCGGGAATGTGCAAGGGTTGCTTTGAGCCCTTAACGGCGGTTGTAATTTCAATTTCTATAGTATTATCAGAAAAGCGACGTGTCAAGAAAAGCGACGGCATTTGTGAAAACTTAAGTGCAAAGGAGAAATTTTCTATACATTTTCTTACCTCATGAATCAATAACGTTTTGACTGATCCGGTGTGTTTTCAGCCTAACGTTATGCAACATTCACCAATGGCAAATTCAATAAAATGCTGTCATATGGCATAGAAATAAAAATATCTGAAATAAAAATATCGCAATAAATAAAAATATCCAAAAATCTAAATGCACTAGATAATGAAGGGGAACTGAAAGAGAAGAACTGGATAAAGGAACTGTAAGAGTGGAAAAATCTAAATGGATAAAAAATATACGAAACTAAATAAATTGGATTAAAATACTAAATAACTGAAAAATTAACGAAACTAACTATATAAGCTAAAAGTCTGAATGACTTGTAAAACAATTTAAAGGATTAAAGAAGCTAACACAATTACGAACAGGAATCAGATTTTCCTAATTTCTATAGTTCTTATCTTAGGTTGATGTTATAAAATAGATTTAAGGAGCAGTTCAAACTTTTATGTCCGTATTCAAAAATCGCATGAAATATGGGATTTTTCCGTTAGGTTAAATAAAATTAACTATTGGAAAACTCATACCATAGTGTAAATATACATAAAGAGACAACTTCTCTCAGTAAAATTATGACAGTTGGTGTGGGTGCATATGAACGCCGAAAAATTTCGATTTAGTTCAAAACAAACAATAAGAAAACAACAACGGAATTTAGTATGGATGTGTTAAATACAACACAACGAAAAAATCAAAAATACGTTTAAATTTCACAGTTCTCCACCAAATCGACATGGCAAATATAAATCAATAGTTCTCGTAACTCGACCTGGTGTAAGTCGATTGCACCTAGAGTGTGAAATGAAATGTCAGATAAGATGGACCCTCTAGGTATAATTACTCTATGACGCATGCGCTTATGTATATGCATACAGAATGTAAACGAAAACTGGATACAATATATTTATAAATAACGAATATTGTTCTAAGAGAAGATCGATTTCAACGAGATTATCTACTTCGAAATTTATATGTTATATGATATATTTTTGCGATTAATCGACTATTTGGCTCAAATTATTCGTTAATTCGTTAATAAACAGAAAATTTAAATTGTTCAATAAGTTGTATATCACTGACACACACCTGATCCTGTTTTACACTGTGTAAACATTGCGTATTCCATATCAATGCAGCTAGCACAATTCATTCGTTCATTTCAGCTCAAACAAATTCTGCTAGCGCTATAAACCATGTAACGAAGAACTAAGAACCCATCCAGATGGCGGTAAGAATACACACGCTGAAAATTCGTCTTTTTTTGTTGTTTGGATGCAAATATAAAGTGTGTTTGGAGCTTGTCGCAAATATAAAATACTTGTGTCCAAACATATTGTGTTTGCTATTCAATATTACATGTTTGAGACACAATGATTGTTATGTTAGAATATATGTGTTTACGACCCACAAATATTTAAGTTTGTGATACAAATACAGCTGTGTTTGTTGCACTGTCTATGCTCTCTCAAGAGCAAGTGAATAAAAGAGGGACAACGAGAGAGTCTACCTTGTAAGTGTGTATCTGTATTTGTGCATTATTCTCTCAGTCAGTGAGTCATAAATATTTCTGAATAGGCGTGCAAATGGCAGATGAAGTCAGTGATTCTTATTTTGGCTGATGTATTGCGTTTTAGTTTCATGTCTTCAGTCGTGAATGCTTCATCGGACAGAGGAAATCAGAAACGCTTGATCAGTGAAAACGAATAAACGAAGGCTCGGACGCTTAAACGGTTTGTGATGTTACTTTGGTTTTTGTGTATGTGTTTCGTATATTTGTATGTGTGTTACTAAAGTGAGAAACGATTTTGAGGAAAGAAACTGGAAAGGGCAACAACGTGAAGCCCTTTGTCTGTCCGAGCGTCTACTGAGAAAATCGGAACGGCAGACCATTTGTGAAATAAACGCTTGGCTTGCATGAACTAGATTTGTATATAAATATGTTCTCTAGTTCAAAACCGAAACCGAAAAACCGATTAACCGGTTTTTGCTATTAACCGTGTGCCGGGTTTTTAAAAAACCTAATTTTCGAACAAACCGGAAACCGGTTATTTGACGTCGGTTAACCGGTTAATCGTATTTTACTTAATTTGTGTTAATAACCTTAAAAAAGTTAGTAATAAATTATTTGATTTTCCAAATGTAGTGAAATTTTGGAATTAAGAAGCATGATTTCCATTTTGAAATATGATCAACTGACATAACCCAAAATTTTTTTTTTTCAAAATGATTTTTTGATTTGAATTAGAATTAATTAAAAATTGATTAAGCTTTTCAAATTTTTTGTTTATCAAATTTCAAAATTAAAATTATTTGATAACTTAATAACATTTTCATACATGAAATCTCTTTCAAATTTGAATACGATTTTCGGCTTTAAATCAGTTTCATGAGAGTTTGAATAGAACTTTTAAATTTTATATCAAACACACATTCCAAATTGGAATATGATATTTATTTTTTGAAAACTGATGATTTATTCGAACTTTCGTATTAGATTTAAAATTAAAATGTTCGAGCGTTAGGTGCATTTTATATTATTTTATTCTTCAATATTTCGCTAACCATTGGGTAGCATCGTCGGGAATTAAACACAATTATTAATTAAAAATTAAATGAAAAAAAATAATGACATTCAAAATTAAACTTAAATTTTTAATTAATAATTGTACTTATTTTCCTGACAATGGTACCCAATGGGTAGCGAATTATTGAAGAATAAAATAATTTAAAATAGATCTAACGCTCGAACATTTTAATTTTAAATACCTACTTATTAAATACGAAAGGTCGAATAAATCATCACATTTTAAAAAATATATATCATATTCCAATTGGGAATGCGTGTTATTAATATAAAATTTAAAAGTTTTGTTCAAATTCGCTTTAACCTGATTTAAAATCTAAAATCATATTTAAAATCTAAAATCATATTCAAATTTTAAAAAGATTTTTATGTATGAAAATCTTATTAAGTTTAAAACATTTAGTTATCAAATAATTTTAATTTTGAAATTTGATAAAAAAAAGTTTGAAAAGTTTAATTAATTTTTAATTAATTCTAATTCAAATCGTAAAATCATTTTGAAAAAAAAATTTGTTTGGATATGTCATTTAGATCATATTTCAAAATGGAAATCATGTTTATTAATTCCAAAATTTCACTAAGGATATTAACACAAATTAAGTAAAATCCGATTAGCCGGTTAACCGACATTAAATAACCGGTTTCCGGTTTGTTCGAAAATTAAGTTTTTTAAAAAACCGGCACACGGTTAATAGCAAAAAGACCGTTTTCCCCGGTTTTTCGGTTTCGGTTTTGGACACTCTAGTACCAACGCATGGCTGAAACCTTCCGAAAACAAAAACGTGAGAGACAACAAAGAAAGGGGAAGCAAAAGAGCAGCAGATTCTCATTTCATGAAAAAAACAAATAATGCATTCAATGCACCTAAATGTAAAAAAGGCCGTTTGAAATCTTTTAATTTTTTGTATTAATTATTTATAAATGTGGATTTATATTGATAAAATTAATTATAATAAATAATACATACATATATATTGAAATCAAAGAATAATTCGGTTTTAAATATTATTATGTTTGTGCGGAAATACGCATATGTTTCCACACAAAAGCATACATGTTTCCCAATAAACATGATGATGTTTACATTTAAATAAAAGTGAGTTTGGGACTTGCAAACATATTAATGTTTGAAGTGTGTTTCAAACATATACATGGTTTCTGCAGAATATGTTTGGGAGAAGGCCGTTATTTTTCAGCGTGCAGTAGCAAGACTGAATTGAGGCTTGTTCGCAGTATCGGCTATTGCCTCTTTAGATGCTCAAGATTGATCCAAAACTAACAATAGATCGATGAGAAATGCATCGCATCAATAGATGTGGCTACAAAATACTACGGGGTGTAAGACGAAGGAAAATGTTCTAATCAAAAATTGTGCAGTTGAAGGATAAACTCGAAGTTGCTACCAAAAGTAAACTGTCAGTGCAATGACTGGGTGGAGTGGAAATCTTGCCACAGGTATATCCCTAAAGCTGTGGATATGAGTAGAGCTCTTGTCTGAGTTTAAGAATCTATTGCAGTGGTCGAATTGTAGCAATTCCAAAAATAAGGAGTCACGCACTAAGTCAAAGTGAGAATATAAACGTTTCGAGTTAAAAGCAACAAAGCCTTAGGTGTGAATGGCATTCACGCAAATTCGGACAACTCCTTTATTTATTGTCAATATCTAAGGGATACTCGTGAGCATGGTGCACATGGTTCCATCGCAAATGCCATTTAAAAGTTATAATTTTTGTCATAAGTTTTCTTATATTTTTTCTTAATTTGTCTACCTTACAATTATCTTACAGCTTTTCCCTCCATTCTTTCTTTCTTTTTGTTATTATCAGCCACCTGAAAATTTGGCTTTAGGCTTAACGAATGTTTGGGCAACTTTCACGCATGTGCACTAGGTTTCTTGTAGTGTGCGCGCACCCGCCAATCGGTTGTGTCTCTAATTTGAGTACAATGGTCAAGTTGTTTGTTAGTGTTTATTGCATTTAAATGTTTGGGAATTACAACAAAACGACACCACGAACTCTGAAAAAACCGACATTTTCCTGTAGGTTGGTGTCAGCACCATTTACACCACACGATAAATTGGCCACAATATAATTTGCAATATTATCTAAACCAATTTCTTGGTGCCTGACTGACGCTTGGTATTGCTTATGGGTTGCCTTCATATTTGCGGAGAAGGTTTAGAGTTGAGTTCAGTTTATTTTTTCTGTTGCATTGGCTTCGGGTCTAATTTGTAACCAAGAAGGAGGAGAAAGTTTGTGTTTTGTAAATATTTTTTATGATTAACCATTTGGGTGAATGAGCGAGTGCGGAGTTGCAGTGCTGCAAAAGTTAAGGGGAGTAACGAGGGGATTACAAACAGAATTGATTTATTTTCTAACGCACATTAAATTGAAATGAAATCAGCTTTTCTTTGTTACATATTTTGGTTCAGCATGATTTTGCTGACTACTTAATTATAGATGATGTGATGAAGAGGCGTGATAGAATTTTAAATTAAAATTTTTGTGAACAAATGCGGACAATTTTTGTCCATTAACGTGTTAGCTGTTAATATCTTTGTCATAAGGTTGATCGATTTGGTCTGTTTTTATAATTTTATGGCATGGAAACAAAACCTGGCACCTGCACTTTTCTAAAGACTTGCAGTTTCAGGTGCAGGAAATTGAGAAACGTAGAATTTTGCTAAATCTAAAACTCCCACCTCTACAATAACATGAAGTATAAAAAAATAAATGGTTTCCCATTACATGGGGAGAACTTCTCACAATCACTGATGTAGTAGTATTAAATTACAATTTAAAAGAAACATATTTTTTGGAACCAAAACCTATGTGTGTATGTTGTCAGAAAGGTCATTGGAGTAGAAGTTTAAATTATGCACTCTTAATCTGTAACCCAACAAATCTTTATCAGTAATTTGTTAAATTAATTATTTATTTGATTAAATTTACTAACATTTATTTGAAAAGATAATCAAAGAATACGTTCCATTAATTAATTAACACTAAGGGTCACTTTTTCTGGCAGTGATCGACTTCCAGTGGACGAGTAACCCAACTTAGCAAAATTTAGTTAATATCTTCAAAATATACAAAGAAATCGTTACTCTATTACTTGCATTAACAGTAAATATATCAAACAACATATATACGCATTTATTTTTGCTTAAATTTCTTTTGTTAGATTTCATGTATAATAGGACCGAATTAAACGAAGAAGAACAGTCTTCTTTCTGGATCATTAAAATATATGATTTGAAAATCGGCATGGTTCTAGAAAATGATTTGATTTATTAGGTTGCAGGATATTTTTAATAGTTCATAATCACAACGTGCCGAATGTGCTCGAACCTCAAAAGTGACACTTCATTGAAGGAAAGTAAATGGTGTAACAAAATTCACGCTGGATTAAATTGTTATTGCATTGTTCTCGCCATGTATGGAATGTGACACTGTCTTGTTGAAACCACGTGTCGGCCACATTCATATCATGCAATTTAGGAACAACAAAACTAGATTATTAGGTCGCGACAGAGCATCATTAGCTGTTCCACTGAATGGAAAAGTTTCGTCACAGGGATCAAAATGTTCATCACCCCATCAACATTTGTCATCGAAAGTGAGCTAACGTTCAGTTTCATTCTCGCTACGAAATTGTGTTCATCAACCGCAAAGTGTTCGTCACTGTGATGAAAGTATGGTTGTTGCTGCAATGAATTTGAATCATTATTACAATATTTGGTGTTATTTCTGCAATGAATTTGTTTCATTGTTGCAACGAATTTCTTTCATTGCTGCAATGATAAGTTTCATTCCTGTAATGAATTTGTTTCATTGCCGCAATGAATTTGTTGCATTGTTGAAATGAATAAGTTACATTCCTGCTTGCTATGATTATTTATTATCAATTGTACACAAATACACTGTTAGTATTACATTGCTGGTGTTTTCGTCTATTCTACTGAATTTGCTAAATATATTATATCCATTTCATGTTGAACCTCTTGTGTGGAAAAATTTGTATTGGTCAAGGGGTTGAGTATTATTGTGGCCGTCGTATTCAGGTCCTGCAACTAAGAACAAATATAAGAAATTTATTATTTAGATTAATATTTAAACACATGTGTACACATCTACATATCTACATATGCCTGTACTTACCATGAACATTAGCTCTACTCCCCTATGGGTTTAATCACAGCAGTTGATCTGTGCTCACAACTTTAAGGTAGAACCGCATCATTGTTTTCTTAAATCATGCTATTGCTGCTATGGTGAGGGTTCTGTCATTCAATTGTAGGGGGCAAATCTCCACGTCATTATGTTTCTGACTGCTCTGTAAGCGTTTTCTTCAACAGCTCACTTTTATTTATTCAAATAAATTTTGTTAAAATTTCGATGGGATTCACTTCATTGTGCGGTAAATTGTTATTTTTTTATGTTTGTCTCGCTTGGAACACATTGGTCCTTTGACTTCCTCGTTTTCATTGCCTTCGACTGTCCTCACAACAAATGTGCAGTTACATATTTCGGTGTTGTTTTTCTGTTATCGATGCGTCACTTTATTTGCTGTTGTGTTGCTCCTGGCATTGGGTATACTTATTTATCTATGGCTTTGATTTACAGATACTCCATGTACACACACAAACGATCACAGCAAACATATAATTTCACACAAGTTATTTTTCAGAATAAAAGTTTATTACTGAGTATAAATCAATTTGTTTAAATTATTCCGGCGGAAAAATATGTCTATCACTTTCGATTGTTGCAAAGGAACTGATTTAAGAAGTGTACGTGACCCGCCACTCATGCTCACCCTTTTTCTCTTGCTGGCCTCTTTTTGACGCTCGCTCATTTTTTCGACTGCTTTTCTCTCTTGGTCAACTATAAATGTTGGGAAACCTCCAAAATAAATAAATATTAAAAATAAGCAATACTCGTAAAAAGTAAGAGATATATATACCAAATATTAATAGTTTAAATCTCATGCACTAACTTTTTTTTAATTTTTAACCCCTTTTTCTGCAATATTCAAATTAAATAAAATTGTTGCAGCAACGAAATGAAAAATTGTCAAAGAAATCATGTATGAAATTTTTCTTCGAAGCGACCACCAAATTGTCGGATACGCGAGACTTTTCATTGTAGGAACGTAAAAATAGTAACGAAAATGTTTTATCCAAGTGATGAAGCGTTTTTCTTTCAGTATACAAAACGGAATGGTCCGTTCATACCTCCACCCCATTTTCGCATTTTCGAAGAAGAATAGTCAGATAATATCGCAACCCAAAATCTACACCCTATCCCAAAATCTAGACTTTATTTGTTTCTTCACAATCACTCGTGTATTTTCTGAACCCCAAATATGACAATTTTGAAGTAAAGAATCCATCAAGATGAAAATGAGTCTCATCGCTGAATATGATTGTTATTTTTAAAATATATCTCAGCAATGAAACAGTGCTGTTATTTTATTTACAGTTCCATTTTTTTAACCCTGAACTGTCAGCTGTCACCCGTCACCCTATTTCTTCAAGAACATGACTTTCCTCACACATGGCACTGTATTCAAATCTTGCCTGTATGTATTATCGGATACATCTGTTTACCTACTTTAAACAGGCAATAACAAGTGATAACATCACAATAAACCACCTACAGATATTAGTTAACGAATATCTTACATACAATTTACTTTCAATATCAAAACCTTACGACCTTATTCATGAAAAGTTATGAAAGGTTTGAGAGACGATTTTTCACATGTTTTAATAATTGAATATTATTTTTGTTGTAGCCAAACCAGTGAACTGTGCAGAAAAGGCGCAAAAATATTGTGCTGCACTTGCTACAACATATCTTATGTTTGAGAGCTCACAGCTGTAAGAATATAGAAAACGAAGAAGAAGAAAAGGTATCGATAACGGTATTTATCGGTATCGAAATTTAAAACTTTATCATTTTAATTAAATACTGATAGATTGATGACCATTTCGTCCAAAGGGCGAAGGCCACATCGCTGATGGCGACATTATTGAGTAATTAGACTTGATAATTAGATGAGTAATTAGACTTGATAAAAACATTTCGGATTTTGTGTAAAACTGTAGGAACTATTTAGTGAGTCTTTATGGGATATAGAGGAAAACTACGCTCTTTTTAGATCAGCTTTGTTTCTTATAGAGATTTTGTTTCTGACTAAAGATGTGGCATTTGAATTTTTCGTTTATGAAAAAGTACAACCCTTTGATGGGTGTTCGTTTTCGTTTCTGAGAATTTTGCGTAATGAATCAGCTGATTCTCTCATTGCTTCGGTCTCGGTTTGTAGTTCTTCGTCTTCTTTTATAATGTCATTATCAGAGGCTAAAAGTTGAAACACTCGTGTATGAAGACTGAATGTCGTTGGATTTAATTTTTATTTCTAAAGGGTGTCACAGTAAGAATGCAGGTTTTCATTTTAAAATAAAAACACATATTTTTTGAGACAGTTGTGATTTTTTTTATTGGATTGTAAAGACGATATATTTCGATTAAGTATGGAATTAAATATCCGTCAAATGGCCCCACGGCTCTGATGACAGGCCATTACTCTTTACGTGAAATTTTCCATGACATATCCGTATTTCACCGATGACGCGTTGGATCTCGGATTTGAGCCCAGGAATCGTTTTGCTTTACTCGCATAAACCCGAGATTTCACAAACCCCCAAAGAAAGAAATCGCACGGCTTTAAATCGCATGATCTTGGTGTCCAGTTGACATCAGAATTTCTTGAGATAATTTGTTCTGGAAATCCTTCCTGCAATAAATCGATTGTTTCATGCATGGTGTGGCAGGTGGCGCCGTCTTGCTGAAACCACATGTCGTCCAGATCCATGCCGTCCAAATTTCCATTTTTGTTTTTATCTTCATCCCTTCAGAATGTTGGGAAAACATTTTCAAAATATTTACAGTACTTCGCTAATAAATTCCCCAGTTAAATATAACCGAGGATGAGTTATTTTTATAATATTTTGTGCATTATAACAGAAATTAATCATTTGTACAAAAAATCGTAATTTTTTTGTAAGTAAAAAAAATCTGGGGCCTAATTACCGCATCCGTTTCGTATCGAAATCCGGATTACGAAAGTTATATTAAAGGGTCATTTTGACGATAACCTCTAAAGAACTAGTAGTGACGAAATCGTATTACTATGTTGACTTAATACACACAACTATACATTTAGTTTGGATTTTGGTTTCCGTTATATCGCTTTACCAAAATACGGATTACGATACGAAACGGATGCGGTGATCAGACCCCTGATACAGAAAATTATCAGCGCAGCCATTTAAATTCTAAATATTTAATTAATATTTTTTCTTATTTCAAACTTATCTTTCTTTCTTTTTGTTAGCATCAGCCATCTGGAAATTTGGCTATTAGGTTTGACAAATGTAATAATAATATTCAATTCAGTCCAATGGTGATCTAAAACTAATCCAAAAGTCTGGACGTAATATCAACAGTTCGAAACCGACAAATTGTCAAAATGCGAGAATTTTTCAAAACATTCATAATGAAAAGGATCATCCCTATGCAGAATTTAAACGTAGTTGTAGAAAATCAACAAGGTCGTGTTTTATAGTCTACACTAAGGGCGGACTTAGCTAAAATGCGAGATAAGGAAACTGTGAGTTTTCCGTCACACTTAAGTAAATTTTCATCTTTATTTTATCTCAAGATTTGAAGTTGTCAAAGTGAAAATATTCAAATGAAATGACAAATTAAATGTTTCCAAAGACAAAGTACGGGAGATAGTGCTACTGGTAATGCGCTTGCTCCGATTCCAATACAGCTACATAGTATATACAGTGAAGGAAATAAGTCAACATACAGCTTTTGAATGTGTATTTTTGGAGAAGTACAGAAGATATTTAAAATAATGTTTATAGTATTATTTATTGCATCAATATCTGTATTTATTTACATAATAAATTATATGCCGTCAGCTATATAAAAACAATACAAACAAAACATTCAAAATGCAGTCGAAAAAGTCTACGTTCAGCTATACTCGTAATAGGAACATATTAATATATTTTTGTTTTGAAAATCCATATATTTTTTGACTTTCAATATTTTTTGGTCCACCGCGAGCCTCAATAAGTGCTGCTAGACGTCTTGGAAATTAAAACTAAGTCTCGCACTCCAGATGCTGCAATTGCTCCCCAAATGCTTACACTTCCTCCACCGTGTTTAATTGAAGGTGTAATATTTTTTCGATCAAGAGCGGTGTTGGCTCTTCTCTAACTTTTATATCGACCAACATTTCCAAAAATGTTATATTTATTTTGATCTGCAAATAAAAGTCGATTCCAGAGATTTATTCTCTTGTCGATGTGAGTAAATTTAAATTTTTCCCTCGTACTTGTAGGAGTTATCAACTTTTATGTAGACATTTCTCCCGACAATTTTCCATGTTAATATTAATAACTTCTTTGAAATATATGTTTTCATATTAATTTTTCCTACGAAGCAACTTATTTTCTTGCGCTTTAAAAACACATGTAAGTATTGCGTTGGCTATAATGTAACATAATAGTACAACATGACTACGAATTAAATTAATTTTTCAGCTCAGATTTTAGCAGTAATGTATTCCACATATATTAATTTTTAGTGATTTTTTTTGTTCAAACAAAAAAGAAACAAAATTGTCTTTTCACTAGTCGATTACTTGCCTCAAAATTGTAAGGTGTATGTTGACTTTATCCCTTCACTGTACATATTTTTTCGTTTCAATATTTTTTTTTGTAAACGTAAACAATTTTCCTACTTCAGAAAATTTTAAGTGGCGATGATAGAGCACTGAATTGTTGTAATATAAAACGATTTTCAGAACTTAGTAAATTCTCGCCACTTAGTGTAGAGTATACAACTTAGTGTAGAGTATAAAACATGGAGTATAAACTTAGTGTTGAGTATGAAACATAAATGTTTAACGGAATATCATATAACAAAGTCTGCAAATGAATAAAACTTTAAACGGATCAAACTAATTTGTAAATCAGATTAATTTTCATTTCATTTCAAAACGTGGAGTGGTTGTAAATCGAAAATAGTTCAGTCCCGGTGCAACGCTTTAAGTGAAAATCCTATATTTTGGGTAGCGTATACTTCAGGTACAAAACCGTATCAATCAGAAATAAGTGCCACGACGTTAACGTGTATTGGGCTGCAAGTGGTCGTTTTACATAATTATAGAGATCAATTAATGTGGGGCTATCACATGCCAGAGACTTCGCTCGCGGCTGTAGAGATATTTCTAGAAAAAATCTGTTGACTGCATCATCACCGCCCTAACCAAATATCTACCTACCTTCATATTGGTAGGGAAATTCGATTTCGGCACGGTTGAAATGAACGTGCACTAAAATCAGAGAACCCATCGTGTTGGCCAAAGGCATGACCCTAGAATCATCGAATGAGTGGAGTATATTTAAGAGACCTGACCAATTGTGAGCAGTACGATATTTGGAGCGTATGTTTCCCTTAAGGAGTGGATCTCAACTTTGAATTTCATTTTGTACATTTTATGTGAACGCGGTATAAACGCCCGTCACACTAAATCAAAGAAATCAACATTTACACGAAAAACAGGAGCTTAGAGTAAGTATTATTCAAAATTAAGTAACTATTATTCAAATCTTAAATAAATCGATTGCGAGAAACTAGAGTCTTTTAACTTCTAGTGCATGTTCTCCATACAGATTAGACCTCAGCACGGACAAAATTTACCCATATTCACACTTGGGGCGGTGGGAATTCTGCTGACTGATCAAACGCTTCCTGATTTAGTGTCACACCAATTTCAAATGTCCCTGAATGGAATTTCCTTTCATGACCGCAGTATACTCCATAAGGGCAACACCAAACTAAAATTGTATTAAATAAAAAAACCAATGAGTGTTCGAGTGTCACACGGTACCTGTTTGATTTCTATGAACACATTTGTAAACGTTATATTGGAAAATAAAGAAAATAATAGTTTTTGTACTGAAGGCTCTTTTGCTATTGCACTTTCTTTTTTCTACATCTGCTTTAACATTAGATGTAATATTGTTAAAATAAATACAGCAATATTTAGTTCACTAAAATAATTGTTTTTGTTTTGTCATAAGCAGAGCGACGACAAAAAGTATCATGATACAAACAAATGATAGAAGCACTAGCCCAGCTTTTTTCTGGAGTGAGTTTTTCTCTTATACCACCGTTCGTCTATACTTGCTGTTTTTGAAATGTTTTCTCCATAGACGAATATAGTATAGACACATTTGTTCTTTCAGTATATTAAACGTCATAGATATGGTTGGAGGTAAACATTAGATGGTGGAAAAAATGGGTTCAATAATACCAGATATAGCTAATAGTAAACAACGTCCAACAAAGGAACAACAACCGCATTTCGTGTTTTTGTGGCAAACTAGTTGTGTTAAATACAATACAAATGTATACCAACGATAAAAGTCAACAAAAAAGTACAAAATACATTTAAATTTTTCAGTTCTACTTCCAAACGACATGAAAAAGTTAAGTGAACATATTTTGTAACTCCACCTGGTGCAAGTTAATTTTAAATTAAATTTCTCTCATTTCCACAAACCTACGACGAAGAGTGTGAAATGAAACGTCAGATGAGAGAATAAATATGTCTATACCATATTCGTCTACGGGTTTCTCCGTCAAAATCACTTAGAAACGTTATTATCGTACTGTCGTACTGCATCTACCATTATATTTCTACTATGAATAGTATAGAGAAGTTATTGCACTCTTTTTCCGCTCTCATGTAAAGAGTCTGAGTAAAAGAGCATAAACGAATCTTATTCTCTTTATAGAATATTTCAATACAAATGGACCATTTTGACAATGTTATTACATAAAACAATACAACAAGCAAAAATGTTTCAAAAGACATCAATATTTCACATCAAAATTATGAATGGACGAACTTCTGACAAAAAGAGGGTAATACGTTTTGAATCATTCGCCAGCTGTTGCCACTGCTTTTGAGCCATACTATTCGTTCCATGAGTTCTCTATACTATTCAATACTCTTTGGTGACGACGACCTGCTTTTTGGTTCGCTGCCGCTACATCATTACCATCATACTTATTTTCAGGTAGAGACTATTGTTGTACAACAACCACATGTGTTCACTTTCATAGATTAGCCTACCCGTGCCTATAGATGTTAACCATCAATAAATACATAGTTTCCCATTACATCCTATGAAGGGACTGGGGAGAGCAATCAAAGTGATGTGAGCTTTCTAGTTTTACATTCACTGATGGGAACCTACAGTTTTCCACCGGTTCCGAACGTTATTTTTGAGAAGTTTTTTCATGGCTGAGTACTCGGTAGTTTCACTATGCAAGGGCACCGTCGGTGAAACGTATGTTGGTCAGAGCAGGGATCGAACTCATGTTATCATGCCCAAGAGTCGTGCACACTAACAACTACTCCACCGACGGCCACAAAATAGTGTTATCCTATATTCAATTCAGGTTCAACTGGAATTGCAATTCAGGTTCAGGTTCGTAGTACGCTTAACCTAGAAAAACGATTGGCAGGACTGGACTCAGCGTACTCGAATTTGGTTTACCCGCCAGGTGCCCACTTGTTACAGTTGTGAACTAGCAAGGTGTAATTAGTCACATAATTGAACTTACGCTTGCAAATCAAGTTTTACAGTTTGGGCGAAACGTATAAAGTTTCATCAAAGCTTCTATCACCCCACTTCACTTTAACTCTCCAAGGCAAACAAAATGTAATGACTTCTATGTTCCCAACTCAAGCAAACGCAACTATAATGTATTTGATTCCATTGTTTGAACAATTGCACCACCAAATCAACCGCATTAAATAAATCTATGGCACCAACTGACTGGATTACGTTTTGTTTCCCCACCATTTTCTCATTTCTTCTCTTGTTTCACAGCGAAAAATAATAGCAAAATAAAAATCGATGCTCAATCTAATCCCATCGATTGAATGAACGTTTGTGTATTTATTTGTGTTTTCATTTAACCTAACGACAACGAGATTAACTAAGATTTTCTTTAGCAGAAGGAAAAAAATCAACTCACTTTCACTTGTTGTGCGCGCAAGCGTATGTTGGTCTTTGCCTCTCTCTCTTGTTGTTTCTTCAGATAGAGTTACATGGACTCGGGCCATGTGGTGTTACTCTGGTCATGTGTGCTGTAAGTCAATGAGGGTCTTTAACATTCTTGTGGATATGTCGGAGGCTTGGTAGTCAATATCAATGTGTTGATTGATGTATGGGCACGTATGGTGGAGGCTTTCTTGTTACATATTTTATCAATTGTGGTCAATGATCGTTAGGAATCGAAAACTAAACTCAGGCACACACATACATAGTATTAACGCTGGTGCAGATCATTTGCTCAAAGCTACGATTTTGAGATCAATGACTCAAAGTCTGTGTAGTCCAAGAGAAATATCTACATTAATTATGATAAAATTAAAATATTGTCTGAAGGATTTCAACAAACCAATCAAAATAACGAGGAAATTAGTTACAATTTTTTAATTTACTTCAATTTAACGAAAAACTATTGACCTTTCGTTGACATGTAATGATATAGTTAATTACACTGTGGAAGTCAAAAACGAGACAGGGCAGGAGAGGACGGTTTTACCCTAATTCGGGTACGAGGAATCGAACTTACGGTTTCATACAAAACATATGTAGACTTGCAGTACTTACTGTTTTCAACTGTACGCGCACTTTTTTCGTTCGTTGTGCTGTCTTCTGCATAACCCATAAAAAAGTAGGCGAAAATACTTTTTTCTAAACCATTGTACATTTTCCTGCGTAGTTTTTTATGTTGATAATTAAGTGGAATTTGATAATTGCAATTGATGATGACTAAATAAATATAGTTAGATATCGTGAAATGTTTTCTCTTATTTGGCGAAAGAATCTCATTACTAATCTGATTAACCTCAAAGAAGTCGGAAAATTACTTTTCTTCAGATGTTTTGAATCTAAGAGCCCAACAACCTGGTTTTAAAGGAAGCTGCATTCCCTACAGTTGAAGCACAAAACGTTTGGAACAACTTTGTTGAAGAAAGTTTACCGGTACAACCCTAGATTGGCTTCTGATACTACTGTTGATGATATTGGTGATTTCATCAGAACCAATTATTCTATTGTTGGTAATGATATTGCTGTTTTTAAATTTAATTACTCCCAACCAAGGGATATTTGTTCATTTAAAATATCGGTTCCAGGTAAATTTTTTGATGAGATTGTGAAGAAATCATTTTGGCCTGATGGTGTTTTGGTTCGAGAGTTTGTTCATAGAGATCGGAATCGTTCCGATGGGAATACTAGATTGCCACCCTCGGTCAATGTGTCAAAAAACTAGGTGCTTCAATTATATTCCTATATCAAAATGTAAGAGGTCTTAATTCTAAACTGAAACATATTTATTTGAATAGTACTGATTGTGGTTATGGTGTTATATGCTTATCGGAAACCTGGTTAAAACCTAGTGTCAATGATTCTGAGATTTGTGAGTCTGAATTCATTTGTGTACGTCTTCGCATTGGTGTAAGATCTGTTTTTGTGACTTGCTCCTATATTCCTCCCAGTTCTAGTATTGACATTTATATGGATCACCTTCGATTGACAGAAGCAGCTGTTAACGTAATGGATTCTAATTTGTGTAGGTGATTTTAACTTACCATATACAACGTGGGTCTCTGTAGATGACTCTAACGGATGTTTACCTCTGTCTTCTACTATAATGAGTAACTATTGGGATGGCATTTTTGATTTAGGTCTCCATCAGTTAAATTTTATTAAAAATGTGAACAATAGAATACTGGATCTCGTATTTTCGAACAGTAACTGAATTTCTTTATGTAGAGTTTCTCCCATTGTCTTACCGGAGGATAAACATCATCCAACATTTAAATTTGATCTTGATGTACAGGAAGAAAATTCTGGGTTAATCCAACGAAAATAGCTACGTACTATGAATTTTAATTTCGCCAGAACAAACTCTGCCTTACTCAGATCTTTTCTACATAATGAAAATTGGAATTATGATGGTGGTCTTGTGTGCAAAATTTAAAATTTTTATAATATTATGAACCCTGGGTTTTCTGCTTCAATACCTTATCATCCTTCAAGTTTGGAATCTGGGCCTGCTTGGTTCACAAAAAAATTAAGGGGTCTACGTAATTTAAAAAATAGAATGAAAAGTAGATATGATAGTTGTGGTTCATTAATTTATTTGGCGAAATACATAGTTGCTAGGAATAAATTTAACGTTCTTAATAGGAAGTGTTACTCTTTCTATATCTCTAAAATGAGAACAGTTCTACTGAAGAACCCGAAACATATTTTCACCTTTGTAAATTCAAAGCGGAAAGTAGTTGGTTATCCGCGTAGTATGCAATTCAATGGTTCAGAGTCATCAGATGATGCCGATATTTCTGACATGTTTGCTAGCTTCTTCCGTAAAATATATTCTCCTTCTGTTGCTTTACTAAATTACCCTATAATATTAATACGTTTAATGGCATTCCGGATATTATCTTGTCTGAGGATGAAGTTCTTTATGGATTGCAAACTTTGAAACATTCAAATTCGCCTGGACCTGATGGTATTCCCACATCAATTCTTAAAATGTGTGCTCATGAATTGTATATTCCACTCACAAATATATTTAATGGATCGTTGACATCGGGTAAATTTCCCTCTTATTGGAAATCAAGTTTCATAAGCCCTCTCTTTAAGTCTGGAAGTCGATACAATATTGAAAATTACAGAGGAATTGCAAAGCTGAGTGCAATTCCAAAGCTATTTGAAAAATTGGTTACGAATAGACTACTTCATTTTGTTGGATGTTTGGTTTCGCCATATCAGCACGGTTTTGTTAAGGGCAGATCGTCTACGACTAATTTACTGGAGTTAACGTCTCATGTTTTTGCAGCTTTTCGTGATAAATGTCAGATGGATGTAATTTATACAGATTTTAGTAAAGCTTTTGACACAGTTGCTCATAATTTGTTAATATACAAACTTGATATTATTGGTTTTCCACCTAAATTGTTGAACGGGGTATCTTCTTACCTTAGTGGTCGTACCCAAAAAGTGCGGTTTAAAAATGTATTATCTTCAACTATATCAGTAACATCTGGTGTTCCTCAAGGCAGTCATTTAGGTCCTCTACTTTTCGTTCTTTATTTAAATGATCTACCGTCTATAGTTACATCCTCTAACATTTTGATGTTTGCAGATGATGTTAAGTTATATACATATGCCTATATTCGATACTGAGGATTCCACCCATCTTCAAAATGACTTGGATGGTCTCACTAATTGGTGTTTGCTAAATGGTACGTCGCTAAATCAGGGACAATGTAAAAAGCTTTCGTTTTGCCGCTGTACACCGTTGAAATTTGATTACCTTATTGGTTCTTATATATTGGAAAATGTGTCTTCCTTCATGGATTTAGGAGTACTTCTTGATCAAAAGTTGCGTGTTTATCTTCATATTGATTCCTGTATAGGCAAAGCCAGATCACTGTTAGCTTTTATAAAAAGATGGGCGAAAGAATTTCACTAAACGTCTTTTTGTCTCTCTCGTTAGACCTGGATTAGAATATGCTTGTATTGTGTGGTGTCCGTAGAATGCCTGTTACATAGACCGCATCGAATCGATTCAAAGACAATTTTTACTTTTTGCTTTACGTGGTCTCGCTTGGAACATTGATGATTTGCCACCTTATAAAAATCGACTGATGCTTATTGATCTTCCTACACTTGAAAAACGCAGGTATATGTTAAATGCTATGTTTATTGTAAAACTCATTAGGGGTTGTATAGATTCAAATTTTCTCGTGAGTCAAATAAATTTTAATGTTCCCTGTAGACAAACCCGATATTTCTATCCTATAAAACTACCGACTGTCCGTTATAATTACGATTACTACAATCCTTTTCGACGCGTTTGCCTCATTTACAATGAGATCTATAATTCCTTACCCGCTGCAGATTCTTTGAATATAATTAAGCAACATTTAATTCGCAATTAATCGGGAACTATTATCCAGCTTGTGTTACCAGCCATTTTCCTCTGATAAACCAGTCCTGCTTCTATTATTCAATCTTATTATAAATTCTGAATTCTACAATAAATTGTAGCTGACGCTGAATAGATGGATGGATCATTAGCGGTTGACGCCAGATGCTGACATTCATGTCCCTCATCTTCATGTTCCAGTTCTTCAAGTCCCTACTCTTCCTGTTTATCTCCCATTATGCTATTTTTATGTTCCTGTTTATCGTTCCACACAAATTGTTGCGACGTTCCTGCTCCAGATGTGACTGCCTATGTTATCACCTATGATTTTATCCTAAAGTTCCTGTGAATCATTCCACTAAAATTTGTGGAGTTTGTTTACCATTTCTCTTGTTCCTGCTCATCCCCCTCTTGTTCTACCCCACCTGATGTTCCTGTTCCTCATGTTCCAGACGTTCCTGTCACAGCTCCTGTATTGCTACTGCTTTAATTATAAGTTATTTTTTATTTTTGTATTTTGTATTATTTTTTAACTATTTTGTTTAATTTTAATTATTTTATGTTAATATTTTTATATTTATATTTTTCTTTTTTTAATTTTTAAATTTTACAAATTTTCTTCATATTATTTTAATTGTACTCTACTCTTTTTCTTATGTTAAATGTATTTTAATTTTATTAAGTATTGTATGTTATGTCTACTACGTATATAATATAAATTTTATAACGTTGTTGAAAACATATTACCGGGCTGTATCCTATTGAGGATTGTAGCTGTGAGATAAATAAATAAATAAATAAATAAAAACCCACCAAATACAAGTTAGTGGCTGTCAAAAGTGAGTCAAAATCGAAAAATCAAAAAAAAACCCACTCTGATAGTAACAAAAAAATAAAATTTTTTTGTGAAACCGTAATTTTAACTCAAAAAATACCCGAGTCAAAGTAAAACCGTCCTCTCCGGCCTTGTCTTAAAAAAATTTAGCCAACAGCTAGCACAGTGCTAGTTTTCTGATTTTCAGTCGTATTAAACAATACTTTCACATCATACATGGGATAAATTAAATAAATGGGAATTATAATTTGTAGTTTAATTTAAATCACCTTCATAAATGCAAATTCAAACAGAGCTTTGCTATGCACACTAGGGTGTTCCTTATATGTCATTATATTAATGTTTGTAATAAAATAATTCCAGATGCTTTGAGGGACATCGGGCACATCTAATTATTATGTTTGCATTTATTACCAATCCATACGTACGTTAAAATTGTACAATAATAAACTGAAGTTTGACCCTGCGTCAAAGTTCTCATTTGCCTTCATAATGAGATTTTCACCGGTGCACAGAGGTTCAGGATCGATTTCTATCGGGAAATCTAGTAAACATTTTTAAGTTCTGTAAAAATCCTATTGTAGGCAAGGAGCCACGGACCACAGCGATATATCAGCATTGAAAATCGCACAGTGGGGTATATTTCGGAAAAATTTCAAAAGTTGCCTAGTATTTGCTTTTTTTCGATTTCCAAGAAAACGATAATTTTGTTTTATTCTAACAACATTATTTTGACATTTTGACATAAACCAGCAAAAATTGTTTATTTTTCCTCATTTTTTGATATTTTCGATTAAAAATGGGGAGGGGTTACCCTGGGTAACCCATTACCCATCGTCGTGGGTAGCTACCCATTATTTTCCCCATTACTCTGAGGGTAATGAGTAATCGCGATGAGAAATTCCCCATTGTCATGGGTAGCTACCCATTATTTTCCCCATTGCCCTGAGGGTAATGGGTAAACGTTCATTACACATTCCCCACGACGATATGTATGGGTTACACATGGGGGAGTAAATACGAACTCTGCTAATTATATAAGAAAATATACTTTTTGAATAAAATTTTGAATTTGGACCAACACAACTTCTTTGCTTCAAAAGCGTCCAATGAATATGATACACACTTGGAAAGGCTGATCTGTTCCCCAATTTCGCAGGGTAACTTTTGTTGCCGCCCGATAGAACACAAACAAGAGCGTGATAATTTAATGAACAAATTCTGAGGTTCCGGTGGCTAAACGTGAATAACTATTTTTTCTTCAACAACTTTAAAAAGTAGGTACGCTGCTAAAAAAGTGATAAAATTCTCTTTCGTATTTTGGTATTCTTTGTACTAATCGGAGTTATTTGCCTGAGTTTTGTCCCAAACATTCCTTACAACACAACATATAACTCGAATTCCTGCCGTTGAATTGCGTACAGGTGGTACAGTAATTCATCGAATGGCAACATTGGCATTAATATAATGCTTTTATACCTGAATACTAATAAAAATCGCCTAAATAACAGCGGTGGACCAATTTCAACCCTAGTTAAATTTGTTAACTTAAACCATTCTTGAAATAACTCCAAGTACGATATTCCAGCAGCATTTTCTGAAAAATGTAAAATTAAAATGTGGGGGTAACGCGGGGATTCGGTTTTCATTTTAGTATGATATATTAATATATGAACTAACTAATACAAATGTGGCGGTCGGTGATGGAATGGTTAGTGTGCGCGGCTCTTGTACATGAGATCCTGGGTTCGAACCCTGCTCTGACCACCTTCAAAAAAAAAATTTTCTTTCGGCGGCGGTCACCTCGCATAGTGACGGTGACACTATCGAGTATATAGCCATGCAAAAAGCTTCTCAAAATACCGTTCGGAATCGGTGTAAAACTGTAGGTCCCAATCAGTGAGTGAAAACTGGAAAGCGCACAGCTCAGTGATTGTGAGAAGTTCTCCCCGGTCCCTTCATGGGATGTAATGGGAAACTATTTATTTATTAACTAATACAATCACCTCCAATGTTTTGTAGGCCCACTTATTTGTATGTTACTCATCAAAAACTCTTAAAAATTTTAAGTGAGGTCGGCCCTACCCTGTAAATGTACAACATGTGCTTGCCGTCTTTTCCAGCAGACATAATAAATAAAGTCCACAGAATTCAATGAACGATGACAAAAATAAATTAAATTTCAATAAGTTAACCGAATCTGCCAATGAATGTAGATGTCTATTTTGGTTATAAAATACTCGTGTGTACTTTGTTCAATTTGGTGTTACCAGACTACAAAAATACAAATTTAAATGACAAGTTTTGCATGCTGTAATATAGCTTGGATATTAAATATTGGATTCAAACGATATATACCAAAATTCTTAGATGTAAGAAATTTTAATAAATTCGCGTTAAATGTGAACTTTGAACCACTGTGCGGTGGTTGTTTATAAATTATAGATAGGCATATAATGTATATACCTTTAGATAGGTATTACAGTAAAGAATAATGTAATGGTGTTTTCTATACCTCTTTATACGTTTCGAGATACTTGATGTGAAAGTTGGGGCATTTTTCACAAATCATGGTGACAGAATATTTGGTATTATTTCTCTTTCAGTTAGGTCAAGTCAGAATTTATAAATTGATTATACAACTTTTCCCGTATCGAGATATCGAGGTTTGAAAATTTTTATTTTGAAATGTAATCTTCCGATGTCATCTGAAAGCACCTATTTCGAGTGACATCAAAATCTTTGCTACGAGAGCGGATCAATAAGTCTTCTCTCGTAGTTATATGAAATGCAACACTGCTCCTATCAAGTACTACATGCTAATAGACTACTGTCAAATTTGGAGCAAGTTCCGTCATTTGCTTTGCGTTTAACAGCTGTTCAAAACATACAACCTTGTGCAGTTTTTTAAAATTGGAAAAAAGTGAATTTCGAGTGCTCATTAAACAAGGAAAGCTTGATAAATACTATGGGAACTCTGCACCATCGATTTCAATCGTAAAAAGTGGTTTCGTTGTGGTCGCACAAGTACAAATGACGCTGTACATTCTGGACGGCCAATTGAGGTCAATACACCCGAAAATGTCGAAAAAATCCACGATATGGTGTTGGCCGATTGAAGAGTACAAGTGCGTGAGATTGTTGATGCCATAGGCATTTCATATGGCAGTGTGGTTTCGAATTTAAATGATCAATTGAGTTTGAGAAAGCTGTCTGCAAGATGGGTGCCGCGTTTGCTCTCAATTGACCATACACGTAATCATGTGACAACTTCAAAGGTTTAATTGGTGACTATTTCCTATTTATAGACCTTGAAAAATCCTATTTTTTGGAAGGGACACAAAAATTGGAGAAACGTTGGACTAAGTGTATTAAGCTGAAAAAAGTTAAAAAATAATTTTTTTTTGCAAAAAAACTGTGTTTCATTAAATTGGTCCGTGGAGGATAAATACCATTTTATATATCCGTAGATACGAGACATCGTCAAATGTGATTGTTTCTATTAACATTCCGTTTCAAATTTGGTTGAAATTCATGATATGTGCGATAAATAAAACTTATCATCGCACTGACACACGACTGAAGAGAGTCATGTTCTTAAATTTGAATTTGACAGAATTAAAAACCCAATATGCTTTTTGATGTGGCCCAATGGACATCGGGGTATTACAAGTCTAAATATCATTTTGTTATGGCTGGATATCTAGATAAACGTTAGAAATATGAAAAAAGTTATACAATCATTTTATATATCTTGACTATGTCAGGCTTAGATTGAAATGATATCAAATACTTCTGCTACTGACCAGGCTTTACCTCAATTTACATTCTTGTAAGCATAATTTTCTCACTGATTGTGAGAAGCTCTCCCCAATCCCTTCATGGGATGTTAAGGGACACCATTTTAAGCATAATTTTGTGCAAAATTTAGGCAACAACAACGATCATGTCTGTTGGGTACCGGTGGTCATCTGGTCTCAAAAGAATTTTTGCGAATATTTTCTTGTGTGGTTGTGCTTGCAATATTTTTCCGATGCTTGCAAAGTGGGGAATTTTGAATTCAACTGAGGTTGCGTTTTTATCACACATGGGACAAATGAATTATACAATTTACCTCTACAAATGGAAATTAAAGAAAATTTAAATACTCGTATCTGGCAGTTTTGGTAGTCAAATATTTTATAGGTTTATGAATTTGAAAGTACTACGAGGCAATACCTATCCAAACCATAAATCTCTACATATAAAATATTTTAAAAACAGACTTGCAGTCAAACAAATTCAAAATAATTAAAAGCATTCCCATATTTCATACAATTGACATCCGATTCCACAACCTGCATTTGCATTGCCTGAGGAAATGCAAATTCAAAATTATTTCATTGCTATTGCGAACAATGGTAATTCTTTTGCATTTGTATTAGATAAAGTAATGCAAATTAAAAAACCCCAGTTATGGTTTGCGTTTAGTTTGATGAATTTTTCAATAGCGTTATTCCAAACAACTGCTGATGAAGATATGTGGCTACATCTGAATTCTTATACGGTTTGCCAGGAATCAGCAGATGCTCTTTGCAAATCTTCCTTTTGGAAATTGAGATATACCGGTAAGTGACGGATATCGATCGATTTAAATCGAATATCATTTGGCATAATAATGATGTATTCTTGTGCAAATAATGGAAATAAATTAATTTATTCTTCTTTTTCTGCCATTTAATAATGCATATATATATAAACTATTTGTTTCGCACAATTAGGAGTTATGCCCATGAAATTCGTTAAACATCCAAATCGAATTCGATTTTGACTTGATCGATTTTCATCACATGCCGGATAAAATTGTCTAATTTTAATATTTATTTATTTACTTTCGAAAATGAAACGAAACTAAAAGTAATGAATTTTAGCAGGTAATCTTTATTATCATACAAGATAACCATAAAAATAAAAATAAATGGTTTCCCATTACATCCCATGAAGGGACCGGGGAGAACTTCTCACAATCACTGAGCTGTGCGCTTTCCGGTTTTCACTCACTGATTGGGACCTACAGTTTTACACTGATTCCGAACGGTATTTTGAGAAGCTTTTTTCATGGCTCTATACTCGATAGTGTCGCCGTCACTATGCGAGGTGACCGCTGCCGAAAGAAATTTGAAGGAGGCAGGGTTCGAACCCAGGATCTCATGTACAAGAGCCGCGCACACTAACGATTGCACCACCGACGGCCACAAGATAACCATTCACTAGATTAATTATTACTCTGCTTATTTCTCGTTTTCCTACAGATAAGGGCGAAGATGTGAAAAGCACAAATAGTCAGTAGCATAGAGTAATGACGTATAGAGCTGCCATTGTTCTCATCTGACATTTCCTTTCACACTATTCATGGTGGGGTCGGTGCGATAGAAAGTAATTTGAAGTAAATTGGCTTACACCAGGTGGAATTACAAAAATTGCTGACTTAAATTCATGTCGTTTTGCTGAAAAACTGTGAAATTTAAACGTATTTTGGACTTTTTTGATATATTTGATTGTTAGTATATATTTTTGGTGTATTTACACAAAAATTTTAAAGCACAAATCGAAATGTCGTTGCTGATTTATTGTTGGATGGTGTGAGCCATGGCCTCTAACTGGTATTATTAAAGCAATACTTTCCAACATCCAACCGCCCATTTGCAACACACCAAATGTCAGCAATTTACTGAGAGAGTTGGCGTCTCTATTCGTCATTACTCTATGGTCTCTTCATTGGAATATCATCAGATAAAAGTTGCACCGAATAGCCAATCAAGATATCCAGGTATGTATTCCGAAAGTAATGGACCAAAATATTGGTCTTCTCTTGCTCATGATTGGCTTTATTTTAAACGACTGTTTGGCATTTTTAGGTGAATACGATTTCTAGTATAAGGCCGCCGAGGCTGGTAGGCTCAATTTTCCATTACTTTTTGCAGGGTTTTTTGACCGCAATCGTGCCTGGCTACCGATGTAGACTAGCCATTGCATATACCATCACAAAGTATCCAGCGGTATTAGATCGCACGATTTTGGAGGCTAATTTAAAGCCCCATATCTGTATGATATGTGGTGCTGTCTTGTTGAAACCACAGCTTCCACAAGCTTCAACGCTGAACAAAATTTGGGTCATTCACCGAAGACCCGCCGAGCCGGTGGCCGTGCGGCATCTAATGTTGTACAAGTTGAATTTCGTAAGGTCGCAAGCCAAGATCTTTTCGCAAAATCTTTTATAAAGTGTAAGGGCATATATGCATACAATTGTTTTGTAAGACTACGAATGGACCAATTCGGTTCTTCCTCGATGATACGATCTCCACAATTTTCAAGCGTTGTTCAGGCGTTGATGAAATAACAAATGAAACTAAATATAAATGAAATGACAGCTAATGAAGTGGCTGACACGTACAACAGTATTTCCAATTTAAAAAATTCCTTTCACGATGAATTAGTCAATTCACCCACTTTACACTCTTGTACGCATCGTAAATATCGGTGAATAGCGAATACTTTTAACCTGAGATTAATCAACTCAGTCGGAATAATGACCTTACAAAATGTAGATAAGATGTTTCTCCTACCGGCTTGATCATTAGCATTTCTCTATCAGTTGGTAACAAAGCCATCCTTCTGACATGACCCTGCCAGCGTAAATGCGTTATTTTGATTTGCAGATGTACGTTGATGTCGGGATACACTTTATACAGCTCGTGGTTCATATGTCGTCGCTACTCGTCGTTCTCAATTTCTGTACTTTATATACTTTATTTTGATTAATTGTATCTGCTCCAAAGGATTTCGAATCTTATATTATAATCGGGGATAATCCAACTATTGAAAATTTTATAGATGTTTCAGCGGGTAGCTGTATTATTTCGTCTCAAACCCCTTGATTGATTACAGTGTTGTGAAATCTCCTCAACGTGTACAAGATGAACTTGTTGTTATTCTTAGAGTTGTATGTGTTGTGAAAGGTTTTGTTGGTGAATATGTCTGGATTTATATCTCTATGTTCTCGTATGTTCTCATTTCGCAAATACACTCTTGTAGATTTGAACTTTGTAGTGCAGTTTAAGTTTTGAGTTGAAATTGAGCACCGAATGCAGTTGTTTTGTCTCCAATTAGGTCTGAGTCACTGGTATGCCTTCTTCGCGCCATCCTGCGATCAGGATGTATACATACGTGGGTAGTTTCGTCACATAAAGGAATCGGTATGTCGTTCAGTTTTATTTGTGGACAAGTTTTCTTGAATGTAACTTGTTTGGTGTTTGTTTGGTTTACTTCTATTCTCCAGTTCGCACTTCAAGATTCTAGTATCGTCAGCAAATGTTGACGTGTGCAAGTCCGTACTAGAAAATATGTAAACTGTAAAGAGAAGATAAAGAAAATGGTTGAGAAGACTTCGCAGTTTCTATTACAATGTCAACAACTTCATCAATCTTTATGTCCATAGGAATTACATATTATTTTCGAGAGATAAAAGCTGTTGGTACATGGATTGGGGAACAAACCTGACGAAAATACAGTTTGAATTTTTCTTCACCTAACGTTACCCAACCACCCCTTCACTGTGATTCGTATTGTTTGCAATTTTGTAGTTGGTATCATCAATAAAATTTGATTTTTCCAATCTTTCACAAAGTCCCGATATGTATATAACAGACTTATATATGTTATTGGGTTCGTCTCCAGATTGGGCTTTTATTTTCCTTTCCCCAGAAGTCGTTCTATTGTGTGTTTTGGGAATAGCTTGTCTTAATATGTTCCTAATTTTGCCTTTATTGTCGGAATGAAATTCCGCATCGCTCACAGTGAGTACTCTATTTATTACATAGTATATTTTATATATATAGTATTTTTTGTGTTGCGAGTTTTTTGTTGTTTATACTCGTATTTAACGTTCTGTATCGCCCATATGTAATGTACGATACATCCATAGAATAATACATACCATAGAAGATTTTATTCGCTCAATAAATTAAACGTCATAGGTACGATGGAAAGTGAACATTGGATGGTAGAAAATATGGGTTCAATAATACCAGATGGTGGCAATAGTATACAGCGATCCACCAAGGAACAACAACCCAATTTCGTGTTTTTGTGACAAACTAGTTGTGTTAAATACAATACAAATGTATACCAACGATAAAAGTTACCAAAAAAGGGCAAAATATATTTAAATTTTTCAGTTCTACACCAAAACGACAGGAAAAATTTAAGTGAACATATTTTGTAACTCCACCTGGTGTAAGATAATTTTAAATTTAATTGCTCTCATTTCCATAAACCTACGATGAAGAGTGTGAAATGAAACGTCAGATGAGAGAATTAGTTTATCTACGTATGTATTATTCTATGGATACATCATACATTTCATAATTCCTGATGATGTCTTTCGCCGAAATATTGAAAAATAAATTAAAATATATAAAACAGAATTGAATTTAATTTTAAACAAAGACCGGTACATAAATATCCAATTTATAAAATGAAACAACACGACTAATACTACAAAGTTTTGGGATGAAGTATTTGAATATAGAGATGCCGCTGGAAACAAAAAATTTGAAGAAATATCCGACTTTGTTCTGAAGCTGTTATGCCTTCCTTGGTCCAATCAATGCAGGCGTAGAATGAGTTTTTAGTGACATTAATCTTGTGAAGACAAATATATGTAATCGAATACAACTTCGGACTAAAAACTATATACTGTCAATTAGGTAACTTTTCGTTATATCTGGCCCTAACTATAATTTTACATAGGTACTTACATTAACCTTTAATTTGTATTAGGTATGGTTGGAAAAGGAGGGACAAATGCTGTTTTCAGTATGAAGTTCCAAGTAGATTTCTTAAAATGATTGGATCAAACGAAAGTTATGACGAATGCAGCAAAGACGATGATTATGATGTTGATTGGAATTTTGGAAATTTTTGCATAAATGCGCTTAGTTAAAGAAAAGCACTTGTCAAATTTTAACTATTAATGACTAAAAATCGCATTTACCTGCTTTTGTTACTCATAATATGAAATAAAAATCAATTCTTTTTTACTTTTTGTTACAAATGAAAAATTCTGTAAATTCTGTAAATGAAAAATTCAACCTTTATTTGGATTTGTTTTGGCTTTTTTAGCGGGCTTTCTCATAAAATCTAGATTTTTCCAAAAAAAAAAATTTGGTAACTCTGCTCGTGATTCTCATTAACTGCAAATATGACTAATCGTGCAATTTCCATAATTATACTATTATCACTTACCTCAGGATCATATAATCGAGACCGTTTCATTGAGACATGATGCAAATACAACAGTTTGCCCTTTGGGTTCTCAATACGTGAACCCCAAGGAGTATGTTTTGCATTGTAATCTCCAGCATCTGTCCAAGGCTTTGAAAAAGGTCATACGTCTGCATTCTGACGTGCAAGTTCCTAAAGCTCTATATTTCTACACCCAGAGAACTAATTGTTTGAAAAGAGGTTGTAGCAATCGTAAATTCGGCTTTTACCACCGAATTGAGGTTACCACAACCGAATTGAGGTTGTTACGACCGAATTTAGTCCCCAGAATCGAAAATCTGTTGCTGCGACCTCGTTTCATAATTGATTCGGTTGTGACAACTGAATTTTGAATTTTATTCGTTCAGTGAACTAAATTTTCTAAGATTTCGGTTGGAACAACCGAATTTGAAATTAATTCGGACGCAAGAACCGAAATTGGAAATAATTCAAGCAGATATCAAAGGTTTCCAAGCTTTTCAAGGTTGGTCATGTGAGATATGCTGCAATCGTCTGTATACAAAACGGTTTAGAACCTAAATCAACCGATACAACATGTCAGAATTAGTGCGGTGTCCCATGATGGCCGGGACTTGAAAAAAGGTCGGAAGAGGCTTGAATAACAAATTTATTACCCTATAGATTACCCCACTTACATGGCTTTATTTTCTTGGTTTTTTAATTCTTTTATAAGACTACAGGAAAATAAATCATCATTTAATAATAAAAAAAACTTTAATAATTCATTTGTGACACTACCTAAATTCGGTTGTAACAACCTGTGACAACCTCTAATGAAGTCGTGCCAACTTCTAATGAGGTTGCGTCAACCTCTAATTCGGCTGTGACAACCTCTAATGAGGTTGTGTCAACCTCCAATGAGGTTGTGTCAACCTCCAATGAGGTTGTGTCGACCTCCAATGAGGTTGTGTCGACCTCTAATTCGGCTGTGTCAACCTGTAATGGGGTTGTGTCAACCACCAATGAGGTTGTGACAACCTCTAATTTGGTTGAGACAACCTCTCCAATGGGTTAATTCGGCTGTAAAACGGCTAATTCTACATTTAGCTAAGTCTAAAATTAGTAAACTTGGATCTCCGAGAAAAGGGTTGGTAATTTTAAAAAATGGGGGAACCAATTTGTGAATATTTCGTTTTGAACTCAGCCAGATAAAAGACAGGTAGAATCACAAGGAAGTGGTGCGTTTCTCACCAACTGTGCTTTAACATTTTTTCGAAGAAACATGAAAAACGGGGAACAAATGTGCCGTCCCGTTCTGCCGTCTATATTGCTCCGATTTGCAGCTTTCCTTTAGTAGCGAAAACTTTCGGATGTTTAGTTGGAACAGTGGAATGTCCGGTTTTGTCAGCATTCCATATAGGCGATGGTGGAAAATTGCTTTCACTATATTCACTATAGTCTTGTACATTAGTTCGTGGATTCGATCCGTGCTCAGACCACCTCACATTTCTTTCGACGGCGGTCACCTCGCTTAGTGGCGGCGACACTATCGAGTATTTAGCCATAAAAGAAGCTTCTCAAGTTTTTCAGTGAGTGAAAAACTAGAACGCGCTCAGTGAACGCGTTTCAGTGAGTGAAAAACTAGAACGCGCACAGCTCACTGTAAAGCTCTCCCTAATCCGTCCATGGAATGTAATGGGACACATTTGTTTTTTCCTTTTTATATTCTTTTTCAAGAAGATTAAAAAACAACTCCACATTCTCTCGAGTGAAGCTTCTAGCTGTACCAAAAGATATTCCGGGTGGCTTTCGGAGAATTAATTTATCTTTGTGTCACCGTTTAAATCTTGACCCCATTTCCTTGGGATATTTTACAAGTTCGCTTTCTATTTCCTTGCTTAACACAGGCTTGCGTCCAAGTGGAGTAAACAAATGATCTCTAATTTACTCTTCACTTTTGCACATTCTGATAAGCGTAGTCTTTGGTACACGAAAAGTTTTTGATCACAATAAAAACTCCATTGTATTGTTTCGAATAGCAATAATTTGGATAAAATCTTACACAGTTTGTTGCCGCGTAAGATGGACCAGTATTCTATAATATACGACAGTAAGTGGTACACAATAGATAAATTAGTGTTAATTCAATAAAAAAATAATTTTTGAATTTAATCTAAATGTACACAGCTCTTTTATATAAAATACAGAGTACAGATATCTAAAACGTGACTGTTTTAACAATTTTCCACATCTTGCACAGAAAAAGAGGGTCGACGACCGCTTCAACGAATAACGATGGACTGAAAAGTCACCACAGCGACTGTGCACAGCAAATATGGGCGAAGTTCGGTCGGAAAAATGCACATCAAGTCGGGGTTACCATAGCGCCTTTGGTTTCTGAAATATAACGCTGGTCCACATTAAATGCAGAGTCCAAGATACACTACTAGTACAATTTAAAGAGAATTTAGCTTTGTTCCATTTAGTTAAAATACTTTTCACAAACTTTTATGGGCCTCCTAATTACCTACTGAGCAAGCAATTCTAGCCGTAGTAACAAAATTTCGCAGAATTTTCTCCATTTGACATCAAGCCACCTACACCTTGTTTGCAGAGTGTGTACAATTGAAAAGATTGCTACCGTGGTCGCTAGTGTTGAAAGGACCGTGATCGAGATTGTGCTACACGAAATTTCATCGACTAAAATGAAAATTTCTTACTATTTGGAATTATTCTGTTGTTTTTTGACAATTAAAAGCAAACACATAACAAATCTCCCTATACTCGTATTTTTGTTTTAGACATTCTCTAAATAAAGCTTACAGTTACACAAAGGAATATTAATGTTTGTCTCATTAATCGTATTTCGTAGTGATTCACTTAATCGAAGTATGAAATGCAATATATAAGTATCATGAAACACCTACACCACACTGTAGTTGTTATCCAAAGCAAACAAATAACTCATGTTCTACAATTACAAACTTTAATTGTAACAAATGGCGCGAATAACATCCTCTGAATCAAACCCATTTTATGTAGAAATATCTTGTATAAACATCAACATGTTCGTAAAATGTCTGGGACTCAAGTTGTGTTTAAATAAAATTGAGACATTTTATGAAAACAAACGTGACATTAATATGCACATTTGTTAGATGTCATCGAAATATGCACTTCGTATTAACTACCAACACAAGATCATCGAGAGACCTACGGTTTGTGGATCGGTGTTCATGTCGTATTAATAATCACAGACTGACATTAAAAGTGATGTGAATACCGAAACACATACGTTACTGCCGCTCATTGGAGAAAATCGCATTCAGATCTATTAAAAGTCATGAAAACTGAACAGTCTTAAGGTGTGGCTTCATGTAATTTGCGATGTTTACCTAACAGTTTTTGAGTGGCAGTTGCTATATTTGTATCGTACGTTCATGCATGTGGATGTTAGATATAACAATTATTTATGCAAATTTAAAATCACTATCAAGCACAGATTTTCTTAAGATACATTTGAAAAGGCAACCTAAATCAAATTCGTTGTTTTAACAAGGACTTTTCAGAATTCATATATGTTTCTAATCGACAAAGCCCAAGAAACGATAAGCTATGTACCTGTATTTAAAGATAAGTGGCTTAAACATTTTTACTTTTAGGGAGAAAAATAGGGCAAACCGGGACGAAAGTGGTACCACTGTGAATACCAAACGGCTGAAGACGGAATCATGAAATTTGGGTTGCACATTTCCCTTATAATGCAGACAAAGAAAGATACGTGATTTTTAAGATTTAAACTGTTGGAGATACAAATAGGGCAAAAAGGGGGAAAATATAGAACTTTCGTCATAACCAAACGGTTGGAGATGGAATTATGAATTTTGGGGACTACATTTTCAAATAAATGGTACTTTTTATATACTTTTTTTGGTACCGTTTTGGGTACTTTTTGGTACCATTTTTAGTACCTTTTGCTTCCTTCTTTGCTGTTTCTCTTATAGTCTGTTTGTAGTCCTCTGTAAATTTTTTCCTACTTTTTGGTACTTGTTGACACTTTTTTAGTACTTGTTTGTTCCGTTTTCAACATCTATGTGATCATACTTGACTTTTCTGGATATGTTTCCCCGTTCATTTATGGTGTTAATAAAAATTTGTTAACTTTTTACATTTTAGTACCTTTTTTGTTGGTTTGATCACTTTTTGATACAATTTGTCAGTTGTTCTCACTTTGTTGGTACTGTGGTTCTATTTTTTTGGGTACTTTTTTGGTACCATTTTTAGTAGCTTTTGGAAGCTTCTTAGCGATTTCTCTAGGATAGACAACCAAATAACCACTTGCAATAATAACATATCAGGTCATATTTGCCAATCTTCACCTAAAAACTCCAGATTTTGACCCAACGTCTCATTATGGTCTCTGCTGCAATAAGTAGTAGATAGGGGCATTTTCACTGTCTTCATTGCATTCATTCTTTTGTTAAATTTTATTTCAAATTTTTTAAAGTATCATATTGGTATTATCACGAAGGTAAAAAAGTTCGAAAGAGCCGAAAGTTTAGGTTATTTTTGAGGTTGTATGGCCTGTTTCCGAATTTCAAGCATTTTTTTTAATTTAGCACTTTACTTTTGTTTTATTTTTTATTTTCCCATGTGTACAAAAGCTCTTATTTTTTTTGATTTCACACACTGTGTCTGTAGATTAATGTATTAGAATGGGTAGTTGTTGAGTGTCGCCATCTGGTGACGAATTTAAATATTCAATCGTGTGATATCTTTCAATCATATTTTAGATACCATGTTGTCAGCACTGATCTTTAATCTATACTTAAAGTGCGTCGATTTTACTATCACCCTTTTCCTTAGGATTTTTTTTTTTAAAAGTAATATTTAAAAAAATATATATTTTAAAAAAGCTATTGTTATACTCATTGACTCATTGAAAAATAAAATAGATTAAACTATAAAAAACGCAGGATGGGTTTTATTTTTATGGATTACGATTCGTTTATTCCATACCAAACCGAACGTTTTTTGTAAAAAATTCATTCACCGCTCATATTTTTTGACATTAGTCAGCCATATTCGTTTGTTAAAAATACTTTGAGTGTTTTTAAACAATTTCATGAAAAAACAGATAAAAATTAGAAAAAATATTTTATAACCATGATTTTCTCCACTAGTTGGAGAAAAGTAAAATTTTTGATTAATTAATATTATTTTAGTAAATAGTTAGTTTTTAATGAATATCACTGTGTGTAATTTTTTAAGTCATGGAAATATAATCATATACGGACACCACTAAGTGATAAAAGACCAAAAAAAGACCCGTGTCTCCCAGTTTTGCCCAAAGTCATGCACTTTTTTTTATGGGCCCCCAAAGATTTGGGGCCTCGGTGTAATTTTTGCAAAAAAGTGATCATTTTGTCGGGCTCATATCTTGCAACCCGTTTAGAATTTTGATTTACTCTCTGAGGGAAAGTTGCAGCTCGTATCATAAAGAATAAACATACGAAATCAAAAGAACTTCATCTTAAATCGTATTTGTACACCACTACGTGATTAAAGATTTTGCAAAAATTACACCGAGGCCCCAAAACTTTGGGGCCCATTAAAGAAAAGTCCATGACTTTGGGCAAAACTGGGAGGCACGGGTCTTTTTTCACGTAGTGGTGTCCGTATTTGATTATATTTTTTCGTGTTGCACTGCGTATGAAAATGTAGATCTTAGTGTAAAAAAATCTAATATTCAGGATTGAAAAAACATTTTGAATGGAAGGTGAATATTTCCATTCTTGATTGAGTTTTATTTCTAATAACTCCATCCCTGGCATTAGACCCAATTAAGAATTATTGAATTAAAAACCATGATTTCTATTTTCAAATATGATTTTATGCTTCCATAAGTTCTGAATGACATTTCCAAACAATAAGAATAAGAATTAATTAAAAATTAATTAAGAATTAATTAATCAGTTCAAACATATTTTTGCAAATTTCAAAATTAAAATTATTTTATAAATAAATGTTTTAAACTTAATATGAAAATCTCTTTAAAATTTGAATATGATTTTTGAATTTAAATCCGTCTAATGTGAATTTGAATAAAACTTTTAAATTTTATATTCAATAGGCATTCCAAATTGGACTATGATATACATTTTTTATTTATAATTAAATCGTATTTGTAATATTTAACAAATATATTGTACATTCTACATGTGTAGTTTAATTTAAAGAAACAAAATACCGGTTCCAAAATTAAAATTTAAAAAAGAGATCTTGTGAACAAACGGAAAACCGGTTTCTTGAAAATTGGTATTGGACACTAATTGCAACTAAAATATTTTCTCAAATGACCACTTTGATTTTATTAGGAAACAAACTGAGGCTTATACCATCGCTATGCCACTGTAGTAGTCGGTCGTCACATCACATCCAATGCAAATGATTTCATCAAACCTGCCATTATATTCTGTTATAAAATTAATCATAGAGTCAGAAATTTATTTCCAACTCCACTTTTTGCTATTGCATTACCCAAGTTTTTGAATTTGGCTCTGCAATAATTGATATATGGTCTTCTTAAATAGTTTCCCTTCTACCATCGAAATATAACCCAAATAGTTCCACGTGTTGCAAGTGGAATTCAAATTTTTTGCGTGATTTCGAATTGGTATAAAAAAGAGTCGCGAGGACGGGGGGCTGGTTTGATGTTCTTTTTCGTAGAATACCTCAAATAAGCCAAAAAATGGTAGCTTTAGAACACTCGATAAGTTATCCAGTTATCGGAAAATTAAATTTGTGAAAAAGGCGATTAATTGGATAATATATACTTTTGATATTATTTGTTCGTTTTTCCTACAACAATAAAAACTAATCGAAAAAAAAAAATAAAATTTTTAGATAACTCGCTAAATTATCGAGATTTAAATTTGATAATAAAACCTTGCCTTTTTGTTAGTTTTCCAATAGAAATTTAAAATATTGTCCGGAAAAACAAAATTACATTTGTCGAAACCGCACCTAATAATCGAGATATCGAAAGTAGAATTTATAAAAGTTCAATTAATTTGGAACTTACATAAGATTTAGAAAGTGGGAATGTTAGTTTTAAGTATAGTTGACCTTTGTAGATATATTGGGTTTTAGTTGTTTCGGCTTAAGTTCATAAGAATAAATAGAAAACACTTGAAGTATCTCTTTTTACAATTTTATTAATATTTTCCAATATTGCGACCAACTTCTTAATCATTTTCAAGGATATATTGAGATAACACAGAGCGCGTCCAAGTTTTGCTGCAGGCTTATGTCAACTGGGAATGTTTATCATTGTTTTATAGAATCCGATTTTAGCATATTCTATAGTTGTAAGCGAATTTTACACCGGTTTCGCTGCTTCGGAATAGTTTTTTTTCCTGTAATCAAGCATCCTGCGTGAACTTTTTAGGGATTTTTTTCTCTCTTCTGGGACAGGTCCAACGCCGACTTCGGTGCTTCGGCAATGGAACTGCATGCAAATTTCTCGAGCGATTTTTAAAAATAAAGTTTTTAATTTTCTTAAGATCTGAAGAATTTGTAGCATTGAAGTAGGTTCAATCACTCACTTTCAGTTGAGTAATCCACACTAAGTGTTTGGAGGTTTCCAATTCTTACAGCCAAAGTCACGATCTCGAAAGAAAACCTAAGCGATCGAAAGCCAGTCACTAACTTTCGTTCGTATCTCTGGCTTTAAATGTTATTGTGTGGTTGTGTGTTTACAAAATCGGAAGCCACTAACTACTTTCGCTGTCATCTATACGAACGAAAATGTCAAAACCAGTCACTTGCCTTTTGGTTGTCGCATAACTGGAGATCAAGTAAAAGCTTGAAACAAAAACAATTTATATAGAATTCAATGGAAGAAACACAATGAACACAAAATAATGTCATTATAATAAATTTGTTCTTAAAATATATTTCCATTTCAGCACAAAATCGCCAACTTTGCGGCACCTGCAGATTCTAGTTCTTCGTAGTCTTCTCTCTCGCTCCGAAATTAAATGGCGAACGTCAACTTTATGTTATTGCTTTGAACAACAACCACACAAACACACGTAAAACCAGGCGAACGACAAGTCGAAAGATAGTGACTCGCTTTTTGAAGCGAAAGTGAGTGACTGGCTTCGTTTGCTTGGATTTTGCGGGAGAGGGTGTAAGTGGGGTCCGATTTTGTACTGAATTGTTTATGTTTTCGTTCGCTTGTTAGTGACTCCCATATCAGCTGTTTGTCGCATAGAAAGAAAGCGAACGTTAACGTTCGACATCGTGACTTTGGCTGTTAATCGTGGCAAATTAGGGTTATTTGAATCCCCAGATGACGCACCACAAAAATAAAGGCCCCATTAAATTTGTGAAAAGAATCCCTTTCATTTCCTCTTGCTTAATTTTAGCCACGCATAAATGGACCCGTTTTTTAGACCCGATCGACAATACAAATAATTTTTCGTGTACTACCATATTTTTCTCTAATTACGCTTCTTAATCAAGTTTAGAGCCTTGTCGGTAGTCGCGCAATTCAACGTTATTGACAATATCTATCTGAGTTTTCAACGGACTGACGTTTCTGTTGCCGCGAGTACTAATAAATGCTAAAGTAACATTTTTTTAATCCATTTTTTAAATTTTAAGTCATATTTATTTTGAGCTTTTTCGAGCATGTTGTAGGCGCATATTGTTCCACAATTATTGTATGAAAATCCCATCCCTAGTATGGCAAACTTCAGTACATCAGTTTATCTGCATTGGCAACAAATTCGGAATTTTCTAGATACTTTATTTAGTAAATTGGGCTCTTTAATTCTGGAACATAGGGTCTTGGTCATCTTCTGGGCAAGAATATATAAAATATGTACTAATAAAATATTTTACGGATAATACGGATAATGATATTTCTTAGTTTTCAAACACAATATGAGCTAAATCACATATTTGTAACCTAGATTGGAACAAAGTTGTTGCTGCTGTAGATGTAAACCAACCTTTACATAATAGTTGAACTACATTGTTGTACAAACAATGAAATGCTCTTATATGAAATGAAATATGAATTATAATGTTGGGACTAGAGTTAATGTTAAAATTGCAATGTTGTTTTGACTTTTGCTTTACTCAATTTATAAACTGGCGATGTAAATATTATAATTAATGTAATAATTCTTGGGAGAGCGGGAATTTCTAGAAATCCTGGAACCCAAACCCTAATTATATGACATCTAAGATATATTTGCATACAATGTGCACTACAAATCTAAGATGTCTTTGATTTGATCGATGCGCTAAATATCCAGTCCACATTTGATTCAGAAGATCTACGTTGTATTACGGACTACGACGAGCATATACCCAGAAGTCAGATTGCTTCTCTGTTGAGTGCAGTTTTATATGTTCTTATAATTTTATTATTTTGAATTAGGGTATTTATTTAATTATGCCGTTGGCCACAATATTTGCAACTTGAGCTCCAATCCCGTCACCTTTCCGAACATTAACACAACACGTCTATGTACTTTTCACATATTGCGTGTATCAACCACTTCAACCCGTGCATATATTTATTATACAAATTACAAACAGGCAGACACACGCCTACTTTAAATTGTTGCACTTCAATTGTAGCGCATAATACCATAGACTAAGTCTGTACAGAGAGAAACTTTAACTCATCTGACGTTTCCTTACACACTCTTCGTGGTGGGGTCGGTGTGATAGAGAAATGTTTGACGAAACGTGACTTACACCAGGTGGAATTACAAGAACTTCTGACTTACAATTTTTCATGTCGTTTTGGTAGAAAACAGTGAAATTTAAATGTGTTTTACACTTTTTATTGACTATTATTGTTAGCATATAAGTACATTTGTGTTGTATTTAACACAATAATTTTAACACACAAACGAAATACCGTTGTTGTTATTTTGTTGGATGATTTGAACCATTGCCTCTATCTGGAATTATTTAAGCAATTCTTTCCAACATCCAACGTTCATATCACACCAGGCCAAATGTCAGATATTTTCTGAGCGAAAGAAAAGCTCTAGTTATAAGAATTACTCTATGCATAATACTGTTGCAACGTCTAGTCAATCTATATTTTGTTCTCTTCATCGTAATTCAAAAACTTTTGATCCATTTCCTGCTTTGAATATGTTGTGTTTCAACCTGAGTTTCATTCAGCCTTTGGCTTGAAAATACTTTCTATGACGATCTTCGATTTTGCGAGTCCATGTCGTGAATTTTGCAAGAAATGTCAAAAAAGTAAATTTAGAGTTATTTATATGAAATGCCCAGAACATCAATCAAGTCAAGTGAAATGCCTAGAACATCAATCAAAGTTTGCGGCCGTGTTCATAACGTTAAACCATGGTAAAATAAGTAAGGAATTTTGCTTTCGTTTGGTGTCCATAATCTGTCACAATTTCCACATGTGTGTATCTACTGTAAAAGTAAACAAAAAGGTATAAATACAAAATACATGTGAATTTGATATAAGAGAAACACCTAAGCAAGAAAAAGTTTACCTTACTTATTTTACCATGCGTTAAACCATGATGCCAATTTAGAAAATGTGAGAGTATTTCAATATGAGAACAATTATAGCAAACGACTGGCGCTGGAGATGCTACACATACTCAATACACCAACAACGCAACGTATAAAATTACTATAAACCAAGTATACTATAAACCATAAAACAGACGTCGAGAACAATTTGATGACAAAAAGAGCAATTATACTACTGTGCATCTTTTGAAATGGCATCTGCCTGCAGCTTTAGGTTGCATTCATCGCATATTTTTATATGTTTACAAGGTTGAAGTACAATATTTGGTACTTTAAACATGCAACCTACACATGCGTTGCCGTTGTTGGAAGTCTCAGCTACTGGTTCTTCATCTGACGATTAATCGGAAGAATCTTCCTTAAATATGTCGTGCTTTGGCAATATAGTGATACATATTTAATTTTTTCATAAACTATGCGCGAGAGAATTGCAGCCATGGTTAAATTTCCTTGGTTTTGCAATAGAGTTGCGTTTTCAATTTCGTTGTTTCTCATGACACTGCTCGTTCGATTCTTCTTCGAAAACGATTCTTCACTTTCGCATAACATGACAAAATGACTACTTTTGAAATAATCTTCGTCTCGGATAAGACCAACGAATTTGAAAAAAATTCCAATTTTTTTCAGCACCCCTTCCTAGAACCCCATTGGAATGTCAATGTTTGCAGTACTACATGTGTGCAATTATCGTGCAGTAATTGGAATTACATGCTAAATGGTGTATTTTGAAGAGTTTTTTAGACATAACACAGGCCAATGAACTCCTATCGGTATAAAATGTACCATCGTGTGAAAGAGAAAGTTATTTTTATCGAAGTTGCTGAAAAAAAACAGTTATGCAGGTTTTAGAGCTACAAATTTGAGGTTTTCTTACTAAATTGGTCCCATTTTGCGGTGGTTCTTGTTTGTCGCTCAATTATTTTGTCAAAATACATGTTTTTGAAAATAATTATCACGACTTAACTTTATCTGGGAGAAACAAGAGTTAGAAGTCGTATTAAAGCCAAGAAACCAAGTTTGCCAAAAAAATTTGTCAAAAATTGAGTGCCATAGCTCTTAAACTGTTCGAGATACAGGTCAAAAAATTCAAAAATTTAAATCTAACTTTTTTGATTTTCAAAATTTGAAAAAACCTAATATTTGTAAAACGAAAAAATATTATCTTTTTTTTGCGCACTATGAACAAGTGCGTCAAAACAACTCAACAAAACATAACAACAAAAAAATTAAAATTTTTGATTTCTTGCAAATCGAAGAAACGTAAAATAGTCAAATTTGGAAACTATTTTAAAACATACCCCACTATGCGATTTTCAATGTTGAGACGTCATTGTAATTTCTAGCTCCTTTTACGACATATTAAGACGATCTAGCCATGTCTGTCTGTCTGTCTGGCTGGCTGGTCAGCACGATAACTGCCGTAAATCTTTACAGATCACAATGAAATTTTGTCAGTAACTATTATTTGTCAATATTGAGTTTGAGATTGAAAATGGGCGTTTTGACCACGCCCCTTCTGGTACCTCCCATACAAATTGACACATTTATCACAAAATCATATTTCTTTCAAACCTTTCTTCTGGTAGATGTGATTAGCCTCAACTCACACACAGGCTAATACTCTGTAAGTTCCTACTTAACTGGAGGAAATGGGCGAGATTGTCACGCCCTTTCTGATACCTCCTATACAAAACAGAGTGTTCGTCCGGGTTTTCTGTCCAATAAATCACGTCAAACACTTGCGACCTTAATGAAATTAGGTACAAGGCTTCAAGTTTTCAAATGCCAACCACCGGTTAAAACTAGGGTGATTTTGCTACACCCATTGTGGTACCTCCCATACAAAAGTTGTTAGGGGGTCTGGATGTTCGGCACGAGAAGTCCCGCAAAACCGAACCAATCTTTATGAAAGTTTGCACTTGTCAATATTTAGTCAAATAAAACTCTCCTAGGGAAAATTAGCTGTTTTTCCAGACCCATTCTGGTACCACCCACATAAAAGTTGGTCTGATGACCGGTTGATCGACACGATAACTCTCGTAAACTGCAACCGATCTTAATAAAATTCGGTACTAGGCAATATTTTGCTAAAAGCTACTGTATAATTAAAAACTGTCTATTGTGCCACGCCCTGTTTCGTACCTCTCACACAAAAGTTGAACGTGTTTCCGGTTTGCCGACTCGATATTTACAATAAATCATAACCGATCTTAATAAAAGTTGGTACTGATCAAAATTGTGGCAACAATATTTTTTTGGTAGTCAAACAAATTCCCCAAAACCACTTAGGATCCTAACTAAATTATGTATTCAATAATATTTAGTGCAATGTCAATCTGCTATTGAATATGGACATTTTTGAGTATGGGCGTTTATAACAGAACTCTCACGTAATGGATGATTTTCGTTCATCCGACTGAAACTTATGTACTGGTGTTTATTGACATTACCACTTAACCAGAAATGAGCTTTATCACTAATGGACGAAGTGTTCTATGAACTTCGCGAACATATTTATTTTTTCAAAGAAAATTTCTACAATTTGAAAGAGTTGTTGCATCGTTAAACGATTCATGATGACTTGCCAAACATTACTGAACAGAAATGTCAACACAGTTTGATATTCTCAGCTGTGAAACCATAGTTATCGATAGTTCTCATGCAGCTAAAAAAACACCCTTTATAAATTGGCATCACCTACTAACATTGTCCTAAACACGTTCTACTGACAATGTCTTCAAGACAAATTTTCGAACTGGGAGGTTATGATGGCTTGGGAAATGAGCACAAAACAGACCAAACTAAAATCAACCGATATTCAACATTTTCCTTTAAATATTTAAAAACCACATGCATGTTTTTAATTTGATTAATTTAATTTAAAGCATTTCACAGATTTTTATTCCTATATTTTTGTGTTGTGTTTTTTATTGTTTTGCAGAAACTTTTATTGATTTTAGGGAAATTCAATACACTTAAGAATGTGGTTAGTATGTAATTGTAATTTGACGTGACTTGGTCAATACAATTTAGTGTTGGTTGACCAAATTTCACCGTATTTTACGGTTTTAGTAATTGTTGGGATTCCTCAATTGTCTTTGATTGGGAATGTGGTGTTGAATGTTTAATTTAAAAATCATTCATTACAAATCATAAATCATACCAAATATGACACTTACATGTTGTAAAGTATCAAGAGGAGACGGAATATGTTCGTCATTTCTAACAAAAAAATCTTCCAAGTGAAAGTATGGTCGTTTGGACATTTAACTAATTGTGTTAGCTGTGTTGCAATTTCCATAAGTTTTAATGATTTATTTTCGCTCTTTAATATTTCCGTTGTATAAATTATGACTCAATAACGTTTAACCACTTTCGTGTATATGCTTATTCACGTTAGATTTCACACGAAATATTTGTATGACGACACGTATAAGACCCACAAATAAGTTGTTCCTCATCTTATTAATCTATATTGGATATTTATTAATTTTTAATGTTTATTTTCACCGCTCGAATGGTCTTATCCAAAAACTTCCTTCTGAAGGCCTTCTTTTGGATCCTATACACATGCCAACACGTCTCTAATATGAAGGCATTGCAGATACCTACTAGTAAAATGGATCGCCTTCGAATGGCAGCGAGAGAACATGTGTTACACATTCTCATTCCCTGATTTTAGAAGACATTATAGAAATCGTTCCAATAGAAGGCAGATTAGCATCCATCACTCACTTTATTTCATGTTATGTAGCGGCCTCAAGTTTCAGCTGAAATATTTATTTTTAATTACTAATAGGCCCCATATTCACTCCATTCACTTTTCTTTACGAACGCCTGGAAGCGTGTCCGGTTTTAGAAATTTTTGGCGAGTCGTTTAGTGTGTAATAGATTCGATAGCAGCCTGTTAAACTACGGTCTTGACTTTGACCACTAGCAGTGTATTTATTACATTTGAATCAACGTTTGCCGCGTGGATTAATACATTTCTGTATATTTATATTTATTGAAAATTTATTTATTTATGGAAATCGTCCAAAATGTAGTCATTCAAAAATTGACTCAAGAAAATGTTCGTAGTATGGTCTTAATTTGCAAGTGGGGTTGCGATGGAAGCTCTGGGCAAAGCGAATATAAACAGATGTTCACTGATGATAGCAACTCACATGCACACGTGTTCTTCACTTCAGTTGTGCCATTACAACTCGTGTGTGTTGATTAACAATCAAAGGAAGAAATCATCGTTTGGAAGTCGTCTCCAAGATTTTGTAGGCCTCTTAGACTACAGTTTCTGCACGAAACTGCAGAGTCAACACTGAATGAAGTTAGAATTGTCGAAGAACAAATAAAGTCGCTTCGTCCATTCGAAAGAATATCAGATGGAAAACAAGTCTCCGTAGTGTACCAGTTGGCGTTCACTATGATAGATGGTAAAATTTGCAACGTTGTATCATCAACGAAATCTGGTCAACGGTGCTATTTGTGTGGAGCAACCAGCAAAGACTTCAGTGCGATAGACGCTGTTTGGAAAGGAAGGTCGATGAAACCAATTTGAAGTTCGGATTGTCGACACTGCATATGTGGGTACGGTGCTTCGAGTATTGCATACATTTATCTTACAAACTCGACATTAACAAATGGCAAGCTCGAAGTACCGAAGAAAAAAAAATTGTCGAAGAACGCAAGAGAATAATTCAAGGAGGATTCAAGAGCCAATTGAGTCTAAACATTGATCGTCCGAAGCCTGGATATGGCAGCAGCAATGATGGCAACACAGCTCGGCGATTTTTTGAGAATTCGAAGGTTTCTGCTACGATAACCGGGGTCAAAGAAGAAGTAATTAAACGTTTCTACGTCATCCTACAAGTTAATTCGTGTGGCCACAAGATAAATTGTGAAATATTTGAACAGTACGCTATTGAAACGGCAAGAAAGGTCATAGATTTGTACCCTTGGTACCATATGCCTACTTCGGTACACAAGCTATTAATTCACGGTCCACTGATAATTACTCATGCGCTGTTACCAATCGGCCAATTATCCGAAGATGCTCAGGAAGCCCGAAATAAAGACATCAAATGATATCGAGAAGATTTCTCGCGAAAATGTTCCAGGGTGAAAACAATGGGAGATGTTTTCCATCGTCTATTAGTCACTTCTGACCCGTAAATTTCTAGCATCCGAAAGCTACCGCAGAAAAACCTTAAGAGTTTGTCACCAGAAGCTGTAGGGATGTTGTTCAATTTATTTTGCAAATAAAAGTATTCATTACATACGATGCACTGCTGACGTTTATTTAATTATGGTTATTATATTTTATATTACATAACAGGATACTCGGCCATTTCGTTTACAATAATTTGACTTTCCGATTCGTTTTCAGCGACCCTCAAAACCCGCATATACCGACTTTTGTCAAGATCTGACACCTTTTCAACATCCATGTCCGCCATATTGGATCGGCCATTTTGTTTACAATAATTTGGCTTTTGGATTTGTAATCAGCGACCTTCAAAACCCCCCTATACCAATTTTTATTCCGATCACAGGTCATTTGAGGTTTTGGCCACGAATTCGGGCTTTTAGTCCACTGTGCGTCGATTCCAAAAACGGCATTATGAAAACCATTTCTCTCTCCCTGAACTACTTGGTCTCGCATGCCCCACCAGTCCTACCGTTGTAAGACAAAACCTGCGAGGGGAAACAAGGAGCTGCTGATACTGGTAAAGTCTTACAGAAAGCTTATTAATAGGGTTAAATAGAGGGCGCCTGGAATGTGTACAAATTAAAACTGAAAGAATATAACAAAATATTAAGAGGATCATGGAGGATCTATTGGAAAAATTTCCGCAACGCAACTGAAAAAGCGTTTGCGGCTTCCAGACTGCGCTAAGTTCTTTCGGCGACTCTCACCCCTCTGGCATATCTGAAAGTGCAGACGGCGCGTAGGAGACATCGCGTGTTGAATCCTTATACTTGGTGCTTAAGATACACTTCCCAGGAAACTTCTCCGATGGCATATGACCAGACTCACCGACTGAGTAATGAAACACTACACTGGGTAATAGGAAGTTTCTAGCTCTACAAAGAAATATAAGGTATTTGGGCTTCAACACTGCTGGCTCAAACTAGATGACAAAGTAGAGTTTGGGGTCTATTCTTGCACAAGAGCTGCATGACCGTTGTAGTGACTGTCAGGTAGAAGTCATGGCGATCGGAGAAATTGCCCTTTGGATGGCATGAAACGTCATTACCGTCTGGGGTATCAACATATAATCTGGCAGTTATAAAATCACTGCAATCTGTATTCCTGACTGCAAGATGTACTCTTAACTGCCGCGCATCTATAAGCAGATTGACAAGTAGTTCGATATCCGCTTTATATGGGTGCCGGGACACAGAAACATTCAACGGAACGTCAGAGCGAATGAGTTGCCTATATTAAGGATTACGTTAACTGTTTGATTGGATATGGAGCATGTGGGTATGCCCCTTTCTGCGTGTAAGCCCATGTTGAAAACCAAAGCTCACATTTAAATGATAGATGACATGGAGGCACCCAATGCAGGATCACACCATCCTGGAATATCGGGATGTGGTATCATTTCATAACGTCCCTTTAATATACCAGGTCAATTTACTGGTTTAAGGATGGGGACGAATTTGATATCCTGTTGTATCACAACGGTCCGCATGTGACGAAGTGTCTCAGTAATGACAGCCACTTCCTTCTAATCTAACCTAATCCACTGGTTGGGAAATTCTATTCGATTTTTATGGCAGAAAGAATCGTCAAAGTTGTAATCGAAATACGTAATTGAATAAAAACGTATATAAATTTTACTGAAATGTATTCATATAAGTAGGGTTAGTGCGATTTAGGAATTTAATTAAAGAAAAACACAAACACACAATTTCATATTTTTTTCAGTTGCAGACACCAAAAAATATTGTCTGTGGCGCAGAGTCCCGAATTATGATTGCAACACTGTCAGTTTTGAAATTTCAATACATCGGGGTTTTCTATTGAAGATACCAACAAGTTTAAAATGTTTTTAAGACACGTTCTGTTGCTATTTTTGAAACGTCGCTCAAAACTCTCGGAATGTTTAGTTTTCAATGTTATATGTATGCGTAGCTGTATGCGACTTTGGCACCTTAAACCAAAGTTAACCCTCTCCACACAGGCTAAACGGCGCACACAGTCTGTCATAAAGGAATTGTAAAATATTTTAATTGCGGAGCGTGCTATGCCATATTAATGATATTCATATACGATTGAGGGTATTTGTTTAAGAAAACGTCAGCAATTTAAATGCAATGAATTTTTATGAATTTTCATACCTACATGTATAAATTGTTTGTACGATTACATTTTCCTCCGAAATTGTATAAATATTTGTGAAGATTTTGTTATGCGATGATATTAGTCTGATAAGAGACAATTATTGCATATCAAAACCTAAGACAAGCCCGTCATAATTTCAGCAAAATAAACTTCACTATTTCATTTCAAGTTTTACTTAACAACAAAGTGACATATTACACAAGGCTACAAGTATGCGACCACTGTAAATCGGAAGCTGTTTCTGAAAGTCAACGATTGTGCTTAAGCCAAGTGTCTTTTTGCTTAGAGCTAGAGAAAAATCTCGCATAGAGACTTGTAGAGAAGTATACATACACCATGTAGAGCGGTATACATGATCTCACTACGAACTCTACGCGAGAATTCTCTCGCCAAAAAACTATTCAATGTATACACTATTTTTGTGTGTGCGATAGAGCTCTACATATGCTCTAGCATAAAGTTATGACGTATAGAGGTGTCATTATTCTCATCTGACATTTCCTTTCCCATTATTCCTTATTCGGTGAGATCGGTGCGATAGAGAGTTATTTGACGTAAATTGGCTTACATTATTGACTTAAGTTTTTCATGTCGTTTTGTTGAAAAGCTGTGAAATTTAAACTTTTTTGATATATTTTTTTGTTAGTATATATTTGTGGTGTAGCTACACAAAATATGTAACGAACAAATTGAAATGCCGTTGGTGATTTATTATTTAATGGTTTGAGCCATTGCCTCTATCTGGTATTATTAAAGCAATAATTTCCAACACCCAACCGCCCATTTGCAACACATCAAATGTCAACAATTTACTGAGAGAGTCATTACTCTATGTGCTCTACGCTCTATCAAAACTATTTGATAGTTTTTCTCTCTACAGTAGAGCTCTTTGTATTTATATTCGAACGTATTTACACAAAAATTTTGTATTGTTTCAATTGAATGACACTTCTATTGAAAAATTATTGACAATTCTGTTCATTTGCGTTCCTATTAAAACAAAATAAAAAATGGTGTCCCATAACATTCCATGAAGGGATTGAGGACAGCTTCTCACAATCAGTAAGATGTGCGCTTTTTGGTTTTTTACATTCACTGATTGTGACCTACAGTTTTACCCCGGTTCCGAACGGTATTTTGATGAGCTTTTTCATGGCTAAGTACTGGATAGTGGTGCCATCACTAAGCGAGGTGACCGTCCTAAATAGAAATGTAGGGTGGTTTGAGTAGGGATCGCACCCACGTTCTCATGTGCACACTAACCATTGCACCACCTATTTACATTCAAATTAATTGTTGTTGTACTTCTATATTATAAAATAAATTAAATAAATAAAATTAAATAATAAATTCTATAAATAATTAAAACATGCAGAAGAAGAAGTCAATAAAATGTCAAAGGCTCTAATCACAATAACAATTACAGTTTTATGTATCGCGTGTATTCAAAATTTCCGAACAAACACTTCTCCATAGCGCTTCCACCTCACTTTCCAGCAATTTTCTATTTGTTTTCACTTTTGGCGTGTGTCTTTGACACTCTAGAACCATACTCATTCCTGTCAAAGCCGCTAAAGCTAAAATTTTTTTTTTAATTCCTATATTTTTTTGAATTCCATGCGACTCTACAGTAGAGAACAATTTATTTGCAGTGTATACAGTCTGTAGAGCTCTACTCAAAAATTCTCTATTGCGGCTCTACGTAAAGCAGTAGAATCGTAAAGTCACGCTGTAGTGTCCACACAACAAGTAGAGTTTCTACCCAGCGAAGAAATTGAAATATTCCGACAGGACATCGGCAAAAGTTTCCGAGGCGGACCGACATATCGGAGGAAATTCGGAAGTTTCTACAGAATTTTCGGACCTAATTCGGATGGGAAATTCGGAGGGAAATCTGGAAGTATTTCCGACAATGTGCAGACTAAATCTGGCCTTACTCGGATAATGTGTCCGAAAATGTGCAGGCAAATTCTGAACTTTATCGACAATTTGTTCGAAAATTGTCAGAATTTGTCTGACTTAAGTCTGAGAAATGTACCGTATTTAATACCTTTTTGAAACAGTTATAACAGTGATTTCGTCGCATTTTGTGTAATTAAATAATATATATACATTTTATTGTTTATATAATTATAAAATAAAAGTATAAATGAAAATGCACTTCTTAGCTTAAAAGAGATCAAAGACCAACAAATGTATTCATTGTTGACAAAAATATTCGATGAATAAACTAAACTTCAGTTTAAATTGTTAATTTAAATATTTAAATTTACGGATCAATTTTTCTCTTTAAGTCATTGACAGTCACATGACACAATAAAAACTGGAAAAAATGAACGGAATCAAAATCAAAAAAAAAAATCCTTCCGAGAATGTGCAAACATTGTCGGCCAAATCTGGGTTGCGAAATTCCCTTCAGAGAATGTGCAGAGATTGTCGGTCATATCTGGTTTGCGAAATTCTAGTCAGAGAATGTGCAGAGATTTTCGATCAAATTTCGGGTGCGAAATTCCCTTCAGAGAATGTGAAGACGATGTTGGATAGTTTTTGTAAGAAATTTTAGAGATTGGGCAGACTATGACTGAAAAAATATCAGACAAATTGCAGACTATGTCGTATAAATGCCCGAAGATATTTACGGGTTTTCGGCTAAATGTCCAATAGAGTAGTCCGTCATCATATTCAGATTTAACTGACGTTTTGGAACGTCAGACATGCCGAAAATAATTGTTCTCTGGGTATAGTCTATGCTCTACCGAAAAAACTCTATAGTGGGCACTTGGAGTTTATAAAGTAATATGTTTCCACCCGTAGGATATCTTGTAAATCCTAAAGTGGATCGACCTTAAATTAGCAGATCTGCAAAATCAGTAGAGATCTGTTCAGGCTTATTTATTTACGGTCTGACCCAACAAGTCGGACAAAAAAACCTGATTTGGATTTTCCAAAAATCAAAACTTATCCACGTTAGTGTGTGGTTTATCCATTACTATATGAGGATATCTGTCAATATTTCTCATTTCGAAGTGAAATTTTAGCATCGGAGGGTCAAAAAAGAAACCGTGTTTGGTAAAATTGACGGAAGTATAGAAAATAAATAAAAGTACACCGGAATCCACAACAAATTATTGAAACTTCAAATTGTATTTTTCAACTACAATTTGCAGCGCTCATATCATCCCAGTAAACAATTTATTTCGAATTCGGTCGGAAATCTGTCAGACACTCTGCACAAGTTGCCAAGTCTGATGCCGGTGTCGGTCAGACAACGTACAGAAAATCGTATGGGCGGTTGACAAGAATTCGGAAAGTATTGTCGGAGGAAATTCGGAAGAGTGTGCAGAGTTATCGGACAGATTTCTGTGAGAATTCGAAGTCGGCATAAAGTCTAATTAAACATCCAATAATGGTCCGACTTATCCGATCATTTTCCAATTCGGAGAGAAATCTGAAAAAACATAAGAAAATGGTCCGACTTTTCCGATCGTTTCCTGACACATTGTACTATTTGTCGTGGCAATTTCGGGGAGACGTCTGAACAACCATGCGAGAATGTTCCGACTTTTCGGATCATTTTCTGACCATCTGTCAGATTTTTCGTACCAATTTCGGATAGATATTTGAAAAAATATCCGTTTTTTCCGGCGAATAAAATTTTAAACTTTTTATTTTGTTTATTTTTTATTATTTTTAAACGTGTATTTAAATAGAGCAAAAAAAAAACTTCTCAAAAATGTACTTCATTGTGCAAATAAAATTAATTAATTTCATGATATTTTTTTATATTTATTATTTTTATTTGACGACCGCGACGTGTTTAGCACTTGCTTGCTCGTTTGTAACTGAAGACAATAATCAAAATGATGCAGACAAAACTAAAACGACAAAATCAAATAGAATAAAAAATTTCCTTCAGAGAATGTGCAGAAACGTCGCTTGATTTTCGTATGGAATTTCAGAGAATGTGCAGAACCGGCTGACAGAAAAAGTACAGAAAACTATTTAAATGACTGAAGGAATTTCAGATATATCGGATAATTTTCTGATATAATTTAAGAGAACTTATAGACGTCCGACACGTCGGAAACAATAGTTTACTAGGATATTACACATTATCTACTGCAGATAAACTAATGTTGGGCCAACTTTTTCGTAGTGTTTGGGGAAATTGAAACGTCGGGCATACGAAACCTTACCAACTGGTTGTAACCAAAAAGCGGGACACAATGGATGAGAAGCGGAATTTTTTGGATTTAAATAAAAATGAAAATGAAGATGCATTTAGTTAAAATAAGACCAAATATATAAAGTTAATCGTTTTATTCTGTATAAAAACATTAAGTTCTCATAGATTGAAGTCGGGATGAGACACCGAAATCGGGGACAAACTCGCAAAAAGCGGGACAATCCCGCCAAATGCTTTAGGCATACGTGAACTTTGTGTAGTTCATACAGATCTGGTAGTGTAGTATAATACCATACATAAAAAATGGTTTGCGCCGATAATATTGGTGGCGGCGGCGCAAATGTTACACAACTCGAAGGCTGCAGCTCCACGTTCGGCTAGTGGATACACTGTATAAGTATACTAGTTGCTACATTTTGTTTTTGCTAAGCTTTGTGTATTTTTTTACCGATTATTTCTTTGTGTTTCTAAAGTTTCAATGTAAGTTTCAATGCTCTCTATTTCTGTAAAGTTTCAATGCTCGTTTGACTTCGATCTGAGCCCGGGCTAGGGAGCAGAGAGCCAAACATTATTACCCGTAGCCCTCGGCTCCAAGCTGCGAGCGCTCACGAGTTAGCCAATATAAACCCTGCATTTCTGTAGAACCACCAACAAATTGGAATGCTATCTCTTAGCTGACAAAATATGTTCTTTATCAAATTTTTAGAAGTTTTTTGACTCTTCCCTATAACTTGTGACTCTTCCCTATAAATGTTACAATAGCCTCACAATTTCAAAACTTTGTAAAAGTATGTCAACCTGTGTAACCAAAATCCAAAAGAGCAAAAAAAAGAAAATAACAATAATTTCTACATGTTATGTGTTTATTTTTTGTTCATCTTCTTTAAACTCTCCGGGAGTTCCATTAACAATTTCGTCACGTTTTGGTCAGAGGAGGAATTGCTTAACACAATTCAATTGTGTTGTGTAAAAAATCTCGCTTCTAGTCGTCTTTTTATAGTAACGTCTTTTGATTTTTAATTTTTCTATTTTCGTTCCTCTTCATTAGCTATTGGTATGACATTTCTATATTTCTACGGTGCTTCGAATAATATAAAAAAATGCTAAAGAAAATTTGCATTTGTTTACATTTTCTATATGGCCAGCAGTTCTTCTTATCGTCGTTTTGTATTGAATTTCGAATGTCCAACTACAGTGACTTCTTATTAGGTAAATACCCTAAAGGGCGGTGAATTAAAAAGTGATAGGATTTAAAGATGTCTTAAAATACTTTTAATAATTTAAAAGTTTTCCAAGATTTTACTCGCAAGACATCTTCAGTTATTTTCAACATTTGCGAATCTTATGGTTCAATTTCAAAGCTTTATTCACTTAAATGTGATACCTTTTCCATCTAGTTACATTTTCATATTTTCCTTCTTGACTTGCTGTTCATTCCAAGAAAAACATTTTTTTATCTTTTTATTTGCAACTTGTTTGGCTTTAAGTACATGATTTGAGTTTTTAATCAGCTGTATTTGAACTAAGATCTTTAACAAAATTTCGAAGCTGATTATTGTTATGAAAGGTGATTTGTGTTTAGTAATGACACTTTATAACATAGAGTAATACACATGTATAGAGAGAAAATTTCTCTCATCTGACGTTTCCTTTCACACTCTTCGTGATGAGGTCTGTGTGATAGAAGATGATGGGCTTGCTTAAATTTGTCACGTCGGTTTGGTTGAGAACCGTACAATTTAAACGTATTTTGGACTTTTTTGTTATCTTTTATTGTTAGTACACAATTGGGTTTGTATTTCGCGACCTTGGAACAACAAGGTTCTAAGTGCACCAAGTAATTTTTGAGAAGAACCAGATTGAATGCTCTTTGTTAACCAAAATACTGCAGGAAAAGATGTAGTAATATTTTTTCTATTAGATATCTCGTCGATGATAAGAGATATAATTATTTCGGTAGCAGTAATCGAAAGGGCATGCCCATTTTATTGCGGATGAATTTATTAAAAACTGTCAGAACCTTGTGGTTGTAAGGTCGCGATTTAACTCAATAATTGTGACACCCAAAATGAAATGCTGTGGCTTTTTTCTTGTTGGTTGGTTTGAACCCATGCGCCTATCTGGTGTTATTAAAGCAATTCCTTCTAACATTCAACGTACCTACAACACCAGGCAAAATGTCAGAAATTTGCAGAGCGATATATTAACTCTACATAAATATGTATTAATCTATGCTTTATAACCTTTTATTGTTGTGAGCCAATTAGTGAAATTTATGATATTAGCTAAATTTGGAAATTTTTTGAATCGAGATTCCGGGATTTTTTCAATGCCGTTTAATTTATTTTTTCTTCTTGTATTACCATACATTGACGTAATGTCAGACCTTGTTTTACAACCTGACAGTGCCATTTTTTTTTACACATATGTGACCTTGTCTACGGAAAGGTACATATGGTCGGAAAATGGATTTTTGTTTTTTAGCTAATTTTATAGAAAATTTAAAACTCTTTTCAAAGAAACAAACCGCAGACTCCTAACTTAATTTTTTTTGCTTCAACTTAAAATTGAATTTTGAAAGAAACTACGAAAATATTTCTAGTAAAAGCAAAACTGTGCATAGGGGAAGTTTGTTGAGAAGCAGAATGCCAAGGGCAACAAGAGAAAGCAAGACTTAGGAGCGGAGATACGAACGCGACGCGACTCGTAGTCTTTAACAACTGCTTCCTCGAAATGTTATTTTCTGACCATAGGCCCTTTTCCGTAGACCAGGTCACATATCGCACCTTGACTTCCAAAGAGTCATAACTCAAAATTTACAAAATTTCAGTCGAGGGAAAAAACTGGTTGTGCTAAGTTGAAATATGTATGAAAATTTTCAATAGTAGAACTATTAACACGGAATTTGTTTTTACGAAAGGGACGAAAAAATGACGCAAGATCTATACAGTCTGTCCTTGTGTTTGAGACTCTTGGGTTTAAGCAGAAACTTAAAATATAAAATTTTGAGATATGAGTCAGTGTGCGATATACAGCTTTTGACAGATTCAGGGCAAATAGGTGGATTTAACCCACAATGTCTTCAACACCTAAGAATTTCCACAGATATGCGATTGTGGGGATGTCTTACACATCGCTATTGTTTAAATACCCGTGTTATTATATAGAACGTAAATATGTTCGGTGAGTAAACGAGTTTAACGCCAGCGCAAACGTAACCTTGACAAAATCATATTTCATAATTCACAACGCTTTTGCGTTTCAACAAAAGATATCACTTACAATTGTCGTTGACAAGGTTGAAGAAATAATTTATTAGTTACTGTTTTCATACGGAGACTAATAAATTAATATAAAAGTTTTTTAGTACCAAATACTTCTGCTACTGACCAGGTCTACTTCACTACAATATTTTTGTGAAGAGTGTTCATACTTTTACAACAATTTTCGCGAAACATGAACACACCAGTTTACTTCATCTAGCCAAACGTTTATAAATTATGTGTCTATCTTTAAACAATAAACGACAAACTCATTTTAAAAGCAAGTGCAAATTTTGGCCTTTAGTACATTCTGGCTGTATTGGCGGCTTTGTTTTCCCATGGAACCTTGATATCGGAAAACACGTGAATTCTAAGAATTGAATTCAGCAAGAGTCCAAATGCTAATTGTTCCCAATAAATCTGTGGCAGTGCTCAAAATACTGTACAAAAAAAGTGGGAACAATTGAAGAAGTGCCACGCCCACTTTGTAATTATTTTGGATTTAAAGTCTATAAGTAATGTTCAAGCTGTTTTCGGTCTAATTTGAAAGGCCGTTAACAAGCTGTTTGAATTGTAAATATTGAAGCACCAAAGAAAGCGGTAAAAGCTATAGGAACATATAAAAAAGCGTTGCGATTTTAATTTAAAGGGTGTTTCTGCTACTAATCCTGGAGCTTAAGATCAGTACCGACGTGTATTATTTTGCCCTTACTATTTTTATGATAGAAGAAGTAGAAGCTAAAGCATTCAAAGGCCGTATCCAGCGTTTTTGGACTGTCGCCGACAGCCGGTTTAAATAAGAATGGCATATAAAACAACTATTTTCTTTTTAATTTATTTTGTTCTATTATAAAATTTTTAAAGGAAATTGTAAGAAGTTTTAGTTATTTATTTTTTCCGTAGGAAATTGAATACAGGTAATTGAATACACGTAATTTTCAAGGGGAAATGGAAAAAGCAATTCAAACTGTTAGAATATTTTCTATATAAATATTGTACAGATGTGCACTGATTGAACAGTTCCTTGGTCTATGACGAACTGAGGTGAACCAATACTTTCAATTCAATTCAATTCAATTGAATTCATATTTATTCCAAATAATTGACATTTAGATGTAAACTTAAAGCTAACAGTTATAGATATTTACATTAGTTTTCTTAACATTAACAAATTTTTATAGAACTACCCAAATTGGTCCGTGGCCTTGCCATAAGTCCAGCTATGCTGGTACTTAAAAATTAATTTCAACTTATACTTATACTAGGAAGCCCCAAAAAGGAATCAGAAAAAAGGGCAATATTTCACCAATTTAAAACTTAAAAACTACCTTAAAACCTAAAAAAACTCCACTATTCACACTATTTACAAAGGCCCTAGGGTCATTAAATGACCCAAGATGGCTAGGGACTTCAACTCAGCACCCTCCAATTTAGCATACTCATGCATGAATGAATGAATGCACTCACTTTGGCGCGGCAAGGTCCATGCCGAAAATTTGACGACAGTCGGCGTCAATAGCCCCGAATTGGGCCACTGTGGTGTGCATTGTCACCCCGGAGGGTGCAACTGCAGCGAAGTTTTGGCCGTGCGGCAGGGATGTCGCAGGGCGAGCATTACCCGGGCAGCAGCAGCGTAGATGGTCCCGCTGTGAAATTGACAACTATCGCGAGAAAAGCTGATTCGAGGAACGACGAGGCGTCGCTTCTTGGCTTCAGCCTTCTCGCAAAGTAATTTTTGCCGTAGCGGGCACTCCTTGGCGCTAGTCGTATGCCCGTTAACTGCACAGTTAATGTAACGGACCGTATGGTCTGGACGGAGAACTGAAGCTCCCGTTTTCGGGTCTGAACCTATGGTCGACCTTGGCGGGAATGTTGCACTTGCCCGGGCCATGAGACCCGGCTCATTTACACCAGCGGTGGGCATGCCGCAATTCAGCGCTATATGTCCGTAGCGCTGACAATTTCTGCACTGCGAGACCCCAGTCTTCATATTCTTGCAGATGAAGACCTTGCAGTGCAGCATATATATATCTGAATCACGAGATAATCCCCTCCAAACTTTGTGACTCTGATTACCTATAATTTTATCTGTAGCCCGTCCAGATAAGTTTTCAGATCCTCCTCCTCAAAAGAGTCGGACGGCCCCAATATCACAGCCGCAAACGGTGTTTGCGACCTCGGCGTATAAGTGTTCTTATGTAATTCCCTCACTACATTAAATTCGGTGGTGCAATGGTTAGTGTGCGCGCCTCTTGTACAGGAGATCCTTGGTTCGATCCCTGCTCCGACCACCTTAAAATATCTTTCGACGACGGTCACCGTAGCGGGCCGTAGCGGGCACTCCTTGCCGTAGCGGGCACTCCTTGGCGCTAGTCGTATGCCCGTTAACTGCACAGTTAATGTAACGGACCGTATGGTCTGGACGGAGAACTGAAGCTCCCGTTTTCGGGTCTGAACCTATGGTCGACCTTGGCGGGAATGTTGCACTTGCCCGGGCCATGAGACCCGGCTCATTTACACCAGCGGTGGGCATGCCGCAATTCAGCGCTATATGTCCGTAGCGCTGACAATTTCTGCACTGCGAGACCCCAGTCTTCATATTCTTGCAGATGAAGACCTTGCAGTGCAGCATATATATATCTGAATCACGAGATAATCCCCTCCAAACTTTGTGACTCTGATTACCTATAATTTTATCTGTAGCCCGTCCAGATAAGTTTTCAGATCCTCCTCCTCAAAAGAGTCGGACGGCCCCAATATCACAGCCGCAAACGGTGTTTGCGACCTCGGCGTATAAGTGTTCTTATGTAATTCCCTCACTACATTAAATTCGGTGGTGCAATGGTTAGTGTGCGCGCCTCTTGTACAGGAGATCCTTGGTTCGATCCCTGCTCCGACCACCTTAAAATATCTTTCGACGACGGTCACCTCGCATAGTGACGGCGACACTATCGAGTATATATTTATGAAAAAGCTTCTCAAAATACCGTTCGGAACCGGTGTAAAACTGTAGGTCCCAAATCAGTGAGTATAAAACTATAAAGCGCACAGCTCATTGGTTGTGAGAAGCTCTCCCAAATTCCTTCATGCGATGTAATGGGAAACTATTTATTTATTTATTAAATTCACCTAGGTCAAAGGTCCTGATAACCATCAGGGACCGCCCCATCAGCCTTATGGTGAAATTGTCATGTTTTAAGTCAGCTTTAATTTCGCTGTAATATTCTTAACATTAGTACTATATACGTACAATTCTGGAAAAAGTTTGTTCGTTGTCTTGTTCTTTCCGCTTCCCCTCTTCATACTTCCTTCTGGGGCCATCCTTCTTTGGTCTTGTTGTTGATGTTGTAGTTGCCATGGCCGCAGCCATCTTCCATGCCGGCGATACACGGGACCCAACTTCTTGCTAAAATTGCTCTCTGGCTTGCTTTTCGAGCAAAACCTCCCTAAAACTTGGCTCATCGTCCATGGATTCTATTTCATTGGTACTTCGCTGCAGGTCCTTAATGGTATCCCTCAGATTTTTTATAGTATTCACAGCCATCTCAAAGTTGGCCGTCACTTTTCTGTTCTCGTCCCGTAATAGCCTGATTTCGTTCAGGACATTTTCTGTCTTGCCCTTTTTGGATGTTTCCCCCTCATCCGGGGGAGTTTCGTCTCTGAGGCCCAAAGCTCGCATTTCTGCTTCGTTTCTTTCCATTTTTTCGGACGGATTATCTTCCTCTGGCTCTGCTACTTGCAAACTTGGACAATTTGCTCCGTCGTAGGTGTAGACCACCCTGGGCTTCTTCTTCTGCCCTTTTTCCCGGTAACTGCTGAATAACCAGCACCATCAGGGTCAGCCATCTTCGTCTGGCTTCAAAAAATTTTCAGTTGGCGTTTTTCCGACGGCAATTCGCAAATCCAAAAAATTTTCCAAAATTTTAAATTTTGATCTCTAAAAGTGTAAAATTTTTATCTTAAAAAGACTAAAATTTTGTAACGTTTTAATTTTTACTTTTTTAATTTCACATAACACTTCACGAATGCAGCAAAAGATCTAATCTATGAACCCATACTTTGTTCAGTTAATGTGTTAAATATTTTCATAGCGGTTGTTACTTATTAGCGTGGGTGGTGGAAATATTAGTGTACGCGACTCTTGTGTGTACGGACTGGACTGGTGATACTAGCACCTTCGTTGTCCGGAATACTGGGATTTTAGGATTTCCCGAATCCCGAGAATTTTTATTTGGTGATCATAGGATTTTCGGTACCTAGTTTAATTTTGTTGCTATAAATTGAGTTGATCTTAGAGAATTGGAGACAATTGTTGTATCTGATACACTGAGTTTCATAAATTCAAACCATATGAAACAGCCTGACAAGCATGTATAGAAAGCCGTTCGCACTTGACATTCTGTCTGAAAGAATTATTATTGTGGAAGGAACAACATCATTTTAACACACAGCGTACAGTGAGCTTTATTTAAGGAAATAACGGGAGTTTATCAGAATTGCGTTAAGGCAAAAACAAATATAAGTCTTTGTGTCAGTTTAACTCTTAAAATTTTTCTTTTAATATGATAATTCATTTAGGGTTAGTTTTTCAGTTATCAGTCATCTTCGTTACTTAGTTACAGTACACAGTCACAAGTAAAATGCTTAGAAGTTTTAGTAGACAAAAAAAACTCAGGTTTCGACACCATATAGAATATGCATGTGGAAAAGCAACTAAATCATTCAGAGCTCTATGGCATTTATTCACAAATAGACTAAATAATAACTACTATGCAAAGATTTAATGTTCTAATTATCCATTGATAGAATTACCGTAAATAACACAGCAAAAATATAAACACTATAGCCGAATATATATGTGACTTACTCCACGAAAAGGGACCTCTGCGCCGAAAAGAAGTTATTGAGAAAAACGCGTTTAAAAAAAGCGCATCGTTTTTCCGCTACAGAAGAACCACCAAACAAGCGTGTTAGGAGTAAAAAAAGAGTAAAATTGTAATATTTTTGTAATTTTGTACCTTTGATATTGAACTTTTTTTTAAATTTAAAATATTATAATATATTTATATTTATTTGTATCACATTTTTCAATTTTTTCATTAATTATGTTCATCTTTACAGGTGATTTGTAAAAAAACTAAAAGACATAGAAACTTGCGGTTTGCGGCATTTGAGAATCACTCAAAAAGTAAAAAAAAATTTTTTCGGCGCAGAGGTCCCTTTTCGTGGAGCAGGTCACATATATAGATATTTTCCAAAGTATTTGACTCTGTTAGATTATTTTCCAAATAAAGGTTTTTATCCCTTTTTACCTTTAGCAAGATTATGATGTAAATAAGTTATTACTGTCATATTTACAAAGTATTAATTGTTGCAATATCTTACAGATAAAAAAGTAATAATTTGTAATCACTTCTTGTAAATATTAAATGTGATTATGGATGAATAAATGATTGCTTACTTAAATTGTGATTAAACATCAAGTTGTGGTTTTCAGACAATGGTTAGGAATGATTTAACCATCCAATGTTGGTTCGCTAACTTGTAGTCAGAAACATATGATTTAGGGTCTAAATTGTCTAAATGAGAACCGTTAGATTGTATAAAATACACGATTCTGTTTTGATTATTTGTACACATACTTTGAGTCTAGATAGATAAATTGATGTGCCTACATATTTTTTTATAAAGTTTTGACTTAATTTGTTGATTTAGTATTCGGCCCAAAACAGATGTTTTTTTTTCCAAGAAGAATGCATTAACATTAACTCGCCACTAAAACACAAAATGCAAAGTTATCCACTAATTAACTTTCAATTACGATTAAGTAAACCCGTACTTAACTACCTACTTAAAAACTGACCATTAAACTTTTCGAACGCTGGATAAACATTTCTTTGAAATCCACTTGCTTGAGTTTTATTTGTATAGAATGTGGACAACATTATATTTACACGTAACATTTTTATTTTGTTCGAACCTATGGATTGAGTTTTTTTAACATTTATACAGCTCATAATGAATGCCAAATGGCAAAAATACGCGCGAAAGTATCAACTTGGCAAAGTTTACGTGTGACACAAATTTCAATGCGACTAACTTTTGGTGTTGTTTGTTATTGATAGGTTTTGCTGATTGTATCATAGAAATGGGGATATACAACACTTAATACGGGCCAAATTGTAACGCATAGACGGAGTCATATTAGACCCTTCATCCTTTGGACCGAAATTCGTTTAGCAATTTTTTTTATCAGTTACTATTATTTGTCTTAACTACTTTGGGATTGAAAATGAGCGTTTTGACCACGCTCCTTCTTGAAGCTCTCGTGCAAATAGACGCAAAATCATGTTGCTTCTTAAACTTTTTTGTTAGCATGTGCAATTAGCTTAAACTCAGATGTTGGTTAATAATCTGTAATGTTCTACTCAACTGGACAAAGTGGACGAGGTTGCTTCGTGGTTGAAAAGCTTGGTGGTCGTCCGTCCGGCTTGTTAATACGATACAACTCGTAAAACACGTCCGAGGTTAATGAAACTAAGTGTTAGGTAAAACAAGGTTGATTTTACCTCATCCATTTTCGCACCTCCTCGCAAAAGTAAGATATCTCCCGCTAAACACAACTAATCCTTATGCAATTTGGAGTTTGACAATATTTAGTCAAATACCATTCTTTTTGCCACTTAGCACTTAGCCATGAAAAAGCTTCTCAAAATACCGTTCGGAACCGGTGTAAAAACTGTAGGTCCCAATCAGTGAGTGCAAAAGAAGAAAGCGCACAGCTCACTGGTTGTGAAAAGCTCCTCCCAATCCCTTCATGGGATGTCATGGGAAACCATTTATTTTATTTACAAATGAGCTAAATCGCCATTCTGATTTTTGTACCTCCCATACAAATATTTAGCGGAAAATTAGCTGGATCCTAATTATGTTGGTCATTAGACAATATTTTGCACAATGCCACTGTGCTATTGAATACGGCCGCATTTGATACGCCCATACGTGTGACGGAGTGGCGAATGCAAACCTTTTTAAATGGATCTACGACCCAAAAGATAACTTAGGGTGGGGGTATATTTAAGTCGGTTCAGCCGACTTAAATTTCTGTACAGGTTTTTGCTATAGCCCTATATGCATACCTGAGACAGAATTTATGTTAATATTCCACATAACGCTCGGAATTTCATTTAAGTACAATCTTAAGCATTTTTATAGGCCTTTGAGTTATTGAGTGGAAATTAATTTTTTAATTAAATTATAACATCTTAAATTAAACTTAATATTTTGTTTATATGTTTCGTAATTTTTGAAATAAATCATAAAAAAGAATTTAAAGGTTTTGATGGGACAGTTTGGTATCTGATTCTTGCAAACTATTCACGAATTATTTCCTTCAGTTAGTACTAAGTTGTTCGCGCGAAATATTAGCAACATGTATTAATAGCATTTGAATGTTGCTACGCTAAATTTATCGATCAATCAAATTGTAGGAAGGATGATCAATGTTGTCAACTCTCATTCAATTCATCAAAAAAAAGATGGATTTTTAGTGTAAAAAACGAAAACATAGAAAAATTATAATCATCAACATTGACAAATTAAAAATAAATAAAAACATTGACTAATTACTGAATATTTTTGCAGCCAATACAATTTATGTTGCTCAATTTCATTCATGCGAACGAACTTAGTACCAACCTTTAGGAGTGGCAGAAGTGCACGAATTGAACTCGTTTCTCATTCCCAATGTAGTGTTGGCTTCGATGACACAGCTGATCGACCTCCTAGCTGCAAATTTTATACAGTGTAGAATTTCAGAGAGAATGAGCGTTAGGCGAATTGAAAAAACTGATTTTAAATTTGATTCTATTGACACTTATGCCTTTTGAAACAACTTTATATGCCATAAGTTAGTTTTGACATGAACTAATACAAAAATCTTCTTTTATTGGAACGAAGTTCCTTATCGCACGTTGCGGGATAGGGGCTAAATGCAAACGAATTAAACAACTTTTGTTTTAACACTATTATGCTACAATCGACTACTACGAGTATGTTGTTTACTTTTGCTTTGGTTTGTGTCTAGACTAACAGCTTGGATCATAGAGAAAGAAATTAACTAGATGTCTCACATATGTTGGGAACTTTCTTGTTTAATGGGAAGTTTTCTGAGTGGAGCCAGTAACCAATATTTAGTATATATTGTAGTTTTGAACCAATAAGAAGTAAATTTAGAAAAGCCAAAGTGAAAGAAGTTTAAAAAAGATAATTTCTTAAATACATCAGTGCGTTTTGTTAAAAAAGTTAATTTTCTCAAAAAAATATCTATTCATATTCTTAAACAAAGCACCTTTTCTTAAAAAATACCTTATCTTAAAAAGTACCTTTGCTTAAAAAAAGTAAATTTTCTTACAAAAAGTACCTATACTTAAAATTTTTTTTTTAAAAGTACCTTTTCTTAAAAAAGTAAATTTTCTAACAACAAATTGTATTTTCTTAAAAAACTACATTTTCTTTAAAGACTACGTTTTTTGTGAAACAAAATAAATTTTCTTGAGTTAAGTACCTACTCCTCAAAATTTACATACTTTTCAGAAAAGTACCTTCTCTTAAAAAAATACATTTTCTTACAAAAATTCCTTTTCTTAAAAGTACATTTTCTTAATAATAAAATAATACCTTTTCCTTTCTTTACTTGAGATAAGTAGCCGTTCTGAAAATATGCACATTTTCTTAAAAAAATAACCTTTTCCTAAAAAGTGTACCACTTCTTTAAAAAGTACCTGCTCGTAAAAAAGTAGTTCTTTGTAAAAAAAATTCATGCTCTTATGGATTTTTCTTACAGAAAGCACTTCTTAAAAATAGTACCTTTGCTTAAAAAATTACAGCAGACAGTTGTCCGAGGCCTTCGGCCACGGACTGTCCCTGCAGGCTGTGTCAGAGACACGGCCATTAAGTTTAACGTAGAATACGCCATCCGATAAGACAGAAAACATATATAACAATAAATTCAGTTGCTTATATTATTTATCATTTATTGTTATATATGTTTTCTGTCTTATCGGATGGCGTATTCTACGTTAAACTTAATGGCCGTGTCTCTGACACAGCCTGCAGGGACAGTCCGTGGCCGAAGGCCTCGGACAACTGTCTGCTGTAATTTTTATATTTACCAACGGCATTTGATTCAAGTCCGTTTAAAAAAAAAATATTATGTTCAATTTTTTTAAACTTAATTTAATTTATGTATTTTAATTAATATTTTTATTGAAATAAGTTCTGCGAATGTTGAGAGGGCCGCCCTAATATTAAAAAAGGTTTACCTTATCGAGTCTTCGCATTAGCATTCGAGCGTTGTGTGAAAGCTTTACGCTTTACAATTCAAAATTAATGTTACAACAGCTTTATTGAAGCTTTCGCAAAAAAGCTTTATTACGTTAGCTTACTGTTTGTTTCACTTTTTACTAGATACATGTTGCCAAGCAACATTAGCTTGCTGTTCATTTCACTTTTTACTAGATACATGTTCCTAAGCAATGTTGAGCAACCAAAAACACTCAACCAAACACCACACATATGTTTGAGTGTATGTGTTTAAACAATTTTCATTTGAGAAATTAAAATACTAGAAATATATCAACCAATATGAAATGTATATCAAACGAAAGATAACATCTTCATTTACCTACAAAAAACATTTTAAAAAAATTCATCTAGCCGTTTCCTCAAATTCAATGAAATAAAGATTACAACAATAAAAACCTGACATGAATCCTCATACCGTAAGGTAAGACGTATTCTACGTCAAAAAACATTAGCTTTTAATAAAAGAAGTACTTCTCTTTAAGAAAGGACCTTTCGGGAATATATAATACATATTCTTAGAAAAAGGGCCTACAAATATAATTTCTTAAAGAAAAACAAAATACTTTCTATAAAAAAAATTTTTCTTAAAAAAAGATTATAATTTTACAAAAGTATCTTTTCTTAAAGATCCATTTAAATTATCGTATTTTTCAACGGCGTGTTTTTTAGGGGTGTTGGAACTAACTAGTATATAATATGCAGCGAACGGAACTTCGTTCCCACCGGGTGTCCCCTGCCACCTTAGGTGATTTTTCTATTCTTATCATGCCCAAATTTTCACAAAAATGCAGAGCATATCAAAACTGCAATTAGCCCAGTGACTTTCCATGAGAGTGCGGTAGAACTGAAACACTCTTGCACACTATTTACTTATTACTCTATGAGTGTGGGGAAGTAGTCTATTCACATAGGACAATAGAAATGGCGTAATTTGTATTTCAAAGGCAATAATAAATGAATTTCTTAATAATGCATACATTTATATTATGTGAATTATTGAGTTAATGTAGCCAGCAGTAGCGATATTTCGTTTTAGACCCTTCATCCATATGCTTTGAAAGAAGACACAATACCACTGCTTGTCGCTTTCACTTGTATTGTTATGTATATAGCGATGTATTCTTATGTCGTTGTTCGTGATTCAAATAGGATGCGTTAAATAAACTTGCAACTCTTTTCTGGAAGGATATACAATATATAGAATTTGACAAAGCCCTGAACTTTCTTGCTGAGGACTAGAATGTATTTACTGACATTCTAAATCATAAATTCTTCGATCTCTTATATATTAAGAGGAACACAAACAAAATGTTGTCCGAAAGCTGTTTATTAGAATTTAAATATTACTACCCATTATCTGTCAGATTTTGATGATAAAAGAAAATTTATAAAAATGTTAACCACCAAACTACTGGAAAACATAAAAAATACATTGGCAAAACTTCAGAAATATATTGCACTGATAATTTGCTCCTAATATTCTTGTGGTTTTATGCTGTCGAATACATTAAGTGCTAAAAATATAATTAAAGTTTTTGAGAATTAACGAAATTATTAAAAATAGTCTGCAACAATCCAAAACATCCGTCATCAGTTCCACATAAAATTTGGAGAATTGAAGAATACTTAAAAAAAAAGTTTATAATACCAATGATTAAAACTACAAAAAATCTAAAATACATTTGGCTATCAGAAAATATTGCAAAACAATTTGCAGCATTACACCGCCTTCGTGAATAAACACAATCTGAGCCATTCCATAGCTGCCACAACAAATATTGTAGTCGTTGGAAAAATTCACTAAACCCATGTTTATGTTCGAGATTTTAGTTAAAAATATCCTAAAATTTTGATTGAAATATTACGAGTAACTGATCCAATTTATGTTCAATTTCATATTAGAGTGGGGTTGGCAGATGGCGAATGTGAAAACTACTATTAAATACAAATTTGACAAATTTGGAAATTAAAAAACTTGGACAAAAAATATCGTGTCAATTACAAGAATACTAAGAATAATAAGAATTGTGTTTTAATCTTTTTTTTAAAAACTATGCGGATATTTTTTGAGACAGTTTATTTTGTGCGCGTCTTTTATTACAGTAAATTATTTTCTCTTACTCGGGTTAGTTTCAAGAATGTGTTTGGGATAACACTTATAAGAGACAATAGATCTCATTAATTTTTACTCACACTTATGTCATGACATTAAATGTGACTATTAAATTAAAAAGCCGTAATTTTATTCTTAAATACTCTGGTAACCTTGTACTAAGGCATCATTGTAGAACTCGCCGTGCACATACACATACGTGTTGCTTGGCCTGCAGTTAAGCGCCCTGGAGACAATCAATTACGAAGTGGCGGAAGTCGCAAGGCCTTCCCCAACTAAGGCATGCGGAATGGTTCTTTTGTAATGGCTTCCTAAAATAAGGCCTGCGGAATGCATGAATTTTATACCTTCACCATAGGATGGGGGTAATATCATTTAATATGGAAAAAACTGTAACGCATCGAAGGAACCATTTAAGGCCATTAGTATCTTTGGACGAAATTAGTTTTACGACATTTTAAGGCGATTGAGAAATGTCCGTCTGTCTGTCTGTCTGGTCAACACGATAACTGCCGTAAATATTTACAGTTCATAACGAATTTTTATCAGTGACTATTATTTGTCAACATTGAGTTTGGGATTGAAAATGGGCGTTTTGCCACGCCCCTTCTGGTACCTCCCATACAAATCGACACATTTAGCACAAAATCATATTTTTTTCAAACCTTTCTTCTGGTAAATGTGATTAGCTTCAACTCACACACGCCCAACTTCAAATTGAAAATTTTAAAAAAATACCCTGAAAAATATTAAATAAAAAATGTAATTTTAAAATTTGTATGAAATTTTCCAATTAAATTACGGTTAGAAAGAATCGGGAAAGAAATTTCTCAAAATTGTAAAAATCTTCTTCTTGGTTATATCTGATTAAACCAGTACATAAGTTTCAGTCGCATGAACCGACTTAATCATACCCTCACCCTAAGTCATCCATTGCGTGGGAGTTCTGTTAAAAACGCCCAAACTCAAAAGTGACCATATTCAATAGCAGATTGACATTGCACTAAATATTATTGAATACATAAATTAATTAGGATCCTAAGTGGTTTTGGGGAATTTTGTTTGATTACCAACCAGTTACCCTCCCAATATTTATATGCGAGGTAGAAAAATGTGCATGTCAAGTTGTTGCCAAAATTTTGATCAGTACCAAATTTTATTAAGATCGGTTATGATTTATTGGAGATATCGAGTCGGCAAACCGCAAACACGCCCAACTTTTGTATGGAAGGTCCGAAACTGGGAGTGGCGCAATGGTCAGTTTTTAATTACACAGTAGCTTTTAGCAAAATATTGCCTAGTACCGAATTTTATTAAGATCGGTTATAGTTTACGAGAGTGAACGTGTCGATCAACCTATCATCCGCCTAACTTTTATATGGGAGGTACCAGAATGGGCGTGGCAAAACAGTTCATTTTCTATAGGACAGTTTTATATGACTAAATATTGACTAGTACAAAATTTCATAAAGATTGGTTCGGTTTTGCGGGACTTCTCGTGCCGCACGACCAGACGGTCAAAAAACTTTTGTATGGGAGGTACCAAAATGGGAGTGACAAAATCACCGTTGTTTTAATCCGTGATTGGCGTTTGATAGCGTGAAGCTTTGTACCTAATTTCATTCAGGTCGGAAGTGTTTCACTTGGTTCATCGAATTGACAACCTGGACGAACACCCTGTTTTTTATGGGAGGTACAGGAATGGGCGTGACAATCTCGCCCATTTCCTCCAGTTAAGTAGGCATTTACAGATTATTACCCGATGTGTGAGTTGAAGGTAATCACATCTACCAGAAGAAAGGTTTGAAAAAATATGATTTTGTGCAAAATGTATCGATTTGTATGGGAGGTACCAGAAGGGGCGTAGCAAAAAGCCCATTTTCAATCCCAAAAAGCGGCAATATTTTCCACTGAACGCATTGGACAAGCACGTACACGAGTTCTTTTGTTCAATAAGGACCCGCTTCAAAAATTGATCCAAAAACTTTTTTAATGACAATCTATTTGTTTCGAGTTTATTTAGAAGATTTCTTACAGTTTGAGTTGAAGGCTCAGTAGTTTGAAAGTAAGTTTCTAATATTTTCCAATTTTCTTCAAACGTAAAGTGACCCAATTCATAAATTTCTAAACTTTAACTAATAATCCGTCACTACCTGTGTTGTCATTATCCGAGTTGGCAGATATGACTTCTACTGCCTTGTACAGATTATTTCAGCAAATTATCGGCTAAATAATTCGTTGAAAAGTGTTTTGTGTAGCACAGCCTTTACACGATGCCATTTTTTAACCATGCAATTTGCGTTTGTTGATAAGGGGTGTAGAGAAGCAAGAAGGGAGGAAAAAATGGCACGAAGCGCCACCGCACCGGGTTTCATGAAATTTTATTGCAATTCTCTTTGTGCTCTTTCCGCATTTGTTATGATTTTGGCATTCTTTCATACTAGTTTTTCGTGTGTTGTGTTACATTGTTAGAGGTTACGTTTAATAATTTAACAGAAGGCGTAAAAGAAAGTTAAACATAAAAATTAATTAAAAATAATTGAGAAAAATTTAATTTCTTCCTTCGAAAAAACAATTTTTAGACTCATGTAGAACAAAATTTGACCGCTTACAAAAATGAACAACACACACAGGAACACTCACTAAAGAGAAATGTCAGAAAAAATGGCAAGCACTAATATCATGAGATGGCAACGTGTAAAGGCATGAAGATTGTACAGAAATTTCAGTAGGGTGAACCGACTTAAACATACCCTCACCCGAAGTCATCCATTGCAACCGAATTACGCTAAATATTATTCAATTCCCAACTTAATTGCGATCCTAAGTGATTATCGGGAGTTATCGTGACTACCCGCCAATTGTCCGGCCAATATTTATATGGGAGGTACAAAAATGGGCATGGCGAAGTTGTTCATCTGCTTTTACACGGTATTGGACAAAATATTTATCAGTAGCAAATTTCGTTAAGATTGATTGTGGTATACGGGAGATATCGAGTCGGCAAGCCGGAGAGTCGCCCAAAGTTTGTATGGGAGATACGAAAATGAGCGCGGACAGTAGTTAATCTTTCATATTTAGGAAAACATTGCCGTGTACCGAATTTCATTAAGATCGCTGGTAGTCTACGAGAATTATCATGTCGATCAACCGGTCATCCGCCGTCATTTGAGTAAATTTTGTCTAGTCCCAAACTTTATAAACATTGGTTCGGTTTTGCGGGAGTTATATTGCCGCACAACTTATATTGTCTTAGTCGGTGGCTGGCGTTGGATCACACGAAGTCTCTAACCTAATTTCATTATAATCGAAAGTGTGTCATGCGACTTATCTCATTGATAACCCGAACAACCAACAAGATTTTTTATGGGAGGTACCAGAATGGGAGAGGCAAAATGACTCATTTTCCGTAGAAGAGTGGCATTTGACTAAATTTTGTCTAGTACCAAATTTCATAAAGATTGGTTCGGTTTTGCGGGAGTTATCTTGCCGATCAACCAGCCGGCCGAACAACTTATGTATGGGGGGCACCAATATGGGCGTGGCAATATCATCCTTGTCTTACTTGGTGACTCGCGTTTGATGACATGAAGCCTATAACCTAATTTCATTAAGATCGGAGTGTTTCACGCGCCATATCGCATTGACAACCCGGACGACCGCCAAGGTTTTGTATGAGAGGTACCAGAATGGGCGTGGCAGCCTCGCCAATTTTCTGCAGTTAAGTAGACATTTACATATTATTACCCAATCCTTGAGTTGAAGCTAATCACACCTACCAGGAAAAAGTTTTAGGAGAAATATGATTTTGAATTAAATGTGTGGATTTGTATGGGAGGTACCAGAAGGAGCGTGTCCAAAACGCCCATTTTCAACCCCGACCTATGTTTGGACAAACAATGGTCACTAACAAAATATCATTGTGATCGGCAAAGATTTACGGGAGTTATCTGGCCAAACAACCAGCCGGCCGAACAACTTTTGTATGGGAGGTACTAAAATGCGCGTAGCAAAACCACCTTTGTCTTAATCGGTGACTTGCGTTTATTAACATGAAGCCTAATATCCAATTTTATTAAGATCGGAAGTGTTTATATTAGTATTACATTTAGACTTTTGAGAACAAACATGTCGTTGCATGGAAATCCCATCCCTAGGAATGAGTATATAAAAGGGCTGATGCACGGTGTGTAAGATCCAACTTTATATTGAAGTTAGTAGTTTTGAATAAGCTTAACAAGAAAATGTTTTTTAAGTGACTTATTGTTGTTGGTCAGTATATCACGGTCCGCTATTGAACCTCATGATCTGGTATGTTTTCAAAGAGTAAATACTACAGGTAGGACGGAAGAATAGGTAAAATACTATCGACTTTCCTTATATTTGCAACTTTGTTTACGAAGGTTTTCTCAATAAGACATGATTGTGTATAACACAGAGAATGCTATGGCATTTCTGATAGAGAAACACAAAATCATAAAAAATATGTTGGTCTTAAAAATGCTCTGCTTATTTTGGATCTGAAGCTTTCCCACGTCTTATGGGCGTGCAAATATTGATGCATTTTCCTAAGGTCTGTGCTAATTGAGGTCTTAGCTTGAGTACCGAATCATTAAGTTATAAAAACATCATCTCAATGCACAGTGTTCGTGCTCTTCAGCTGGAACTTTTGTTGCCCCTTTGCCCGTCGTTAGATGCTGGTGTCAAGATACAGCAATCAAACTATTTTAGCGTCCAGCCAACCGCAACACCACCGCCATTCAATTACTCCTCTCATATTACATGCAATTCCATCACCCCGATGTAGTTGGTGGTGTGGTTTTTGTTGTGGTTTGTGGTGGCAGTGCAACGGTTGTTTACATTACGAGTAGCAATTGGAGGAATAGATTTGGTCGAAGAAATCAGAGAGGAGATGTGAAGAAATAATAAGAGAGAAAGAAGTGTGAAATAAAACACAAATTGTAAAATTTTCAATTTATACTCATACCGATGATGCTGTTGTTGTTTTAAAGAAATTTTATTAAATCCAGTATGATAATGTTGTTGTTGGCTTTGGATGGAGTTGGGTCCATTCATTTATGACCGCGGACTGGCACACAAAGGGTTTCATAATCACTGGAGTTCGTTAAACTCAAATATGCTGGTCAATAGTCTTTGCGCCTGAGTGTTTCACCATCCAAAGATGCCGAAGAGCGGATTAGGTTTCGGAGAAAGACAAGAGAAAAACAAACATAAATGACAACCATAAGTCAATCGTGTGATTGCAATTTACGATATCCTAAGATATGTCGAAGGAAGGAGTATCTCCGTTTTGAGTTATTGTCACAATTATGTACCTCGAATTCACAAGTGAAGTGAAAAATTCGTAATTTCTAAAAGGCCGATATCAAGATGCTACAATTGTTGCAACTTAAACGAGCTTCGCTTACGTGATGTGGCACATAGAGATGGCGCTTATGTTTCATTGTATTGGAGTGAAGATAAGAATTCAACATCATCATGGAATTCACTAATCATGTGGAATTCACTTTATCAAGTTGCTTTGGTCTAAAAGGAGCTATGCACATCTCATATATTAAGCGTGTTTTTGTTTTACCGCTTGCTTCTATAATCGCTTCTTAGCGAAGACTTTGCGAGAACTTAGCGACGCGAATCATTTTCGCAGTTTCTGTAAATTTTTTTTTACATCTTCTACCGTTTCAACCCTTTTGCATATTTTTGAATAAAATTACTTATCGCTAAATTGCCGTTTTGTTTCCCACTTAGCACGCAATAATCGCTTGCTTGTAACTAAAACACGACTATTATTTCTGTTACTTTAATTTCACAACTATTATTTTATAGCTTAAATATATTTTGGGCGGTAAAGTTCAAAATTAGGTTAGGTCTCACTATTGACATACTTTCGCCCCATCATTGATAGATTTCCGCATTCCGCTTTTCCAATATAAGGCTGAAAAAGAGAGATATGAGTCCCTGACGAATCAATTTGTGAATTGGGATATAAAAGCCTTTGGTAATTTAATATAATTTTGCACGACGATTATGCCCAATAGGAAGTCAGGAAAACAGAATGCATCGATTTTATAGAAGCCCGTCTTGTCAGAATAGATGTTTATACCCCTGGCGGTGAAAACGTTTCATACCATCCAGAGTGCAGCTTCCATGATTTCTTTCTGAAAATATTACAATGGTGTGGTAGCCTTTGTACAAAGTCCAGATCCACCTATTTAGAATGCACTTTCAAACATACTTTGCAATCTAGTTTGGACCATGGTAGAAGCCTAAGTACTTTCCAGTTCCTAGTTTATGATATTTATGCAGAAGTTTCTCTCAAACGAAGACGTACGAGTCATATATTCTACTTCGAACTGGATGTCGATCCTTTAAAATCGTCCCGTGACTATAAATGTAAATGGTAATGTAGTGGTAACGGGTATGGGGAAATCCCCAAACCGGCGGTAGAAGTTGTTCAAAATACATCCGTTTTACACACCATTGCACTTCTCAGGACCAGTGCCAACAGACTTAGGTAAGTGAATTTATACAGGATGGGTCACCAAACGACATTATCGTAGAGCAAAATTGGGATAATAAACTATTTCCTCCAATGTTAATAGTTAAGGTCATATGGCCCAGAGATTAAATCCTTTCAGGAACCAGGAGCACTGCAGAAAGAGTTTCCAGTAGTGGAGGTTTATCTGTAGTAGTAGTAGCTGCAACTGTGATGATGTAATTGTCGTCTTCCAGGAGGTCATTCTGAGACTCGTCAGTGAGGTAGAATTCACACAATGATGTGTGATTACCTGCAATATCCATATGGGATATCCACTCGGCTGCCGCCCACACCGTCAAATTCAGGTGCAACTTCTGTGGTTCCATTGTCAGTCTTGGTTTCCTGGCATTCCGAGGCAGGCCCATCCATGTCCTAATCTTCCTCTGCATCCAATCCCAATTTAACTTCGATGTCTGGCTTGGATTTCTGGCCCCCAGCCGCAGTCACATCCCAGTTCATGTCTTCCGCTCCTTCCAACTCTGGAGTAACTGAGGTGGGTTCTGTAAATTATAAAATTTCGTTACAGAGCCGGTACGATTATCTACTCGATAACTATTCCCGTGATTAAGCTCTAGACTCATCAGTTCAATAACTGGAAAGGGTTCGTCAGTGCGACGAATATGTTTGGTTGCTGCGTTGTATCTGATTTACTGCTGCATTGAATATGTTTCATTGTTTATTCGCACACAAACCAAAACATATGATTTGCACAGACTGGCACAAGTATTTTGATTTCGAATTGATTTCATACGGGATGCAAATTAATTATGTAACAATTATCAATTCTAGTTTAATTTGAATTACCTCTACAAGTGCACATTCAAACAAATTGTACTTATTTTGAACGCGTGATATCTGCCAATTTTGGGTTTTATATGTACAATATTATAGATTTGATAATGAATGCGAGGTAACTCCAACCAAACACACAAACATGTGCAGACAAAACTGTTCGCGTATTTATTATTTTAACATTTTTATTTTTGGAACGAAGTTCCTTATCGAACGTTGCGGAATGGGGGCTAAATGAAAAAAAATTAAACAACTTTTGATGTAACACTATTATGCTACAACCCACTATTATCAACTATATTGTTTACTTTTGCTTTGGTTTGTGTCTAGACTAAGGGCTTGGATCAAAGAGAAAGAAATTAACTAGATGTCTCACATATGTTGGGAAAGTTCTTGTTTAATTGGAAGTTCTCTAGGTGGAGCCTGTAACCAATATTTAACATATTTGTAGTTTTGAACCCAATAAAAAGTAAATTTAGAAAAGCCAAAGTGAAAGAAGTTTAAAAAATAACATTTTCTTAAATAAGTGTCATTTTCTTAAAAAAAGTAAATTTTCTCAAAAAAAAAACCTATTCATATTCTTAAACGAATTACCTTTCCTAAAAAAATACCTTATCTTAAAGACGTGCCTTTGCTTAATAAAAGTAAATTTTCTTACAAAAGTAACCTTTCTTAAAAAAAAGGATTTTTTACAATAAGTACCTTTCCTTAAAAAAGTAAATTTTCGTACAACAAATTGACTTTCCATAAAAAAGACTACATTTTCTTTAAAGAGTACTTTTTACTTTTCTTGAAATAAATACATACTCTTAAAAATTTACATACTCTTCAAAATGGGACCAATTCTAAAAAAATTCCCATTTCTTTAACAAAAACCTTTCCTTCAAAAAAAACCCTTTTTTCATAAAAATACCTTTTCTTACAAAAATTTGTTTACTGAAAAGTACCTTTTCTTAAAATAAAATAATACCGTTTCTTTTCCATTCTTGAGATAAGTAGCCTTTCTGAAAATAAGTACATTTTCGTAAAAAAATAACCTTTTCCTAAAAAGAGTACCACTTCTTTTAAAAGTACCTGTTCTTAAAAAAGTACTTGGTTGCCTGAAGAGGCTGCAAGACAGCACGCTGTCTAGCACACTTAGGCTAAAGAAGCCCATTGTGATACCTGCAGTTTCCTCTATAGCAACTATTGACTAGTCGTCTAGCCAATTTGCCCTTTCAATAAATTTGTCTATAAGACCTACAGGAATATCCTGTAGGCCTACGGTGCTAACAGGATGTGTTCCGAATATCCTACTTCTCAGTCCTGCCAGAGGGTCAGGAACATTGCTCTAATTGAAAAATGGTTGGTTTTGTTGGAAATAATAGACAATTCAATTAAGCACACTCACTGGCATGACTAGTTTCGAACTCCGTGACAAGTTCATCATCAGATGCCTAACTACTGTGCCTGAATTGATACCATCCGTAGATCTTCAATCGTATATGGGCTATTTCAATAATTTTCAACATTTGTTGAAACTGAGTTCAGATGCTTATTATTTCTCCAGTTTTTCGAATTGACCAAAACGGTAAAAAGGGAATAGTAGGGCACACTAGAAAACTCTGAAATTCAAAATTTCAGACCATCAGTTCTTTATCTCTAAAAGTTATGGGCACTCAAATATGGAAAAACTCAAAAAACGGCTTGAAATTTACAAGAGTTTTTCCATATTTCATCACTTTTCTACTTTTAGTTTTAAACTTCCGATGCCCACTGATATAAAATAAAGTCACTAGACTTAGTAGATATTTACACTATAAAAGTTATGCCCATACTACTATTTGGAAAAAAATTTGTACAGCGGTTCATTTTTGAAACCAAAATTTTCCGATTTTTCAATTTTCGCAGTTTTTTCTATTGCGTTTTTGCGCCGTTCAAGAAAATTGCACTTCGTCAACATTATTTAATAGATGGTGTAATTTGCTAAAATTTGCGCCATATCACGTCGATGTCAGGCTGCTAGTTGCTGAGAACGATGACCTCAAACTGTTATAGAATTGGCGTAAATTTGTCAAAAATGACAGTTTTTCGCGCCTGACATTTGCAACATTATTTAAAACTGGTTTATGTATTGCGTGATCTAAACTTCTTAGTAAATGGCACCTCAACGTCAAGAAGGCGTTAAAATATTTTGAAACGAAAAAATTTTATAAAGAAAATAAAATTTTTGCGAAATTTCATGATTTTGTTTCGCGTTTTTTTTAATTAATCCGTGGTTTAAAATCTATGTAAAGTATTGGAAATGAAGTGCGGCGGTAAACTAAAGATCATATATAAATATGGTTCAATTCGGTCCATATTTAGCGGGTACAGCGGCATTTTTCTTCAAACACATTTTGCTTTGTGATACCTGCAATTATGTATAGATTCCGGCGCGATTGACACCAAATGAAAGGTGTTTTTAAGCTTGATAATAAAACCGAATAGGCATTAAAAATTTTTCATGATTTTAAATTTTACAGATTAAAAAAAAAGTCCTAACCTCAAAAATAATTCTTATATAATTAAAACCTCCATAACTTTCGCGCCGTTTGCAATAAATGATTAACGCGAACTGTTTTGGTATGCTAAAATATTACCCTTCACTTGATCAAAGCGTCATTCGTGTCACCCAAAAAAAAATTTGGGGAAAAAAAATATCAAAATGTCGATAATTTTTGAAAAAGCCCATATATGTATACAAACCCAAATATACAATTTACATATAAGAATTAATATCGATCGAAGATCCCTATTTACCAACACACACTGAAAGGATTTTTCCTCCATATTCTTCTTTTCATCTTGCATACTCACATTGTTGGAGTGCTTTGAGGTGAGTTTGTACTATATGACAGAGTTGCATTTTTTCTGTGGTATGGATTTTTTTTATTTTCAATTGAAATCTTTTTCATTTGTTGGCACTATCGTTGTTGCAGATGAATCAAAAGTACACATATTTTTGATCAGCTTGTTGAGATGAGTTTGTATGAATATGTCTACTGGCCTATTCCTGAGTGACTTCGTCTATTTCTATGTGAATTATACCTTAATTTCAGACGATCAACATTTTATTGCTTAAAACGACCATGAAAAATGTAATTTGGCAACTGGTTACAATAACCGGGTTTAGATGCCAGTTTTAATAACTGAAATTAAACACCGGTTCCAACAAGGGCTTGGAGAATCGGCACTGCTTACTGAAACCGAAAAAAGGTGTGGTAAGGAATTGCGTCTCCAACTCATCGAGAAACGAACGGTATAATGGTTTTTGCGGCCCATACTGAAAATATCGAAACAACAATACTAATATTAGAGTACTGATTAATGCAAATTAAAATTTATTTAAAATTGAATTTTTGTACCATATATTTGTGATCAAAAATATTTATCGCTTTTACACTTGAAAACGTTTCCATTTAACAAAAAAGGGTTTTTTTTCAAAACTTTAAAACGTTGTTATTCATTTAAGTACAAGTATTTACATTGAGGAAATTTACATTATTATTTCAAACATGAGCGAAAAATATTAAAATGAACATTGTTGACAAAGTTCTTTAACTTTCGAGTTCAGAATTTATTTTCAATTTGTGTGATATTTATTTTTGTTGAAGACAAAAAGAGTATCCTTTTCCGACCCATGCATAAAAGTCTTTAGGTGATTTTTAAATTTTTATCAGGAAAAATAAAAACCATTGATGGATTTCTACGTTTTGTGCGAAGAGATACTTTGAAAAAGCCATCAATTATTTTCATTAAAAACAAAACATAATAAATATCGGAAATAATTTGTATTTCTGAGCGATAATAATACAAATCAGAAATAATTGATATTTGCGGAAAAACATTATAAAAATCAAAAATAATTATTATTTTTAATAATTATCATAGAAATCAGAAAATAGAAGTTTATTGCGTATTTGGATTTTTAGTGTCACAACAAGTGAATTGGGTCACTTTAAATATTTCTAACGAATTCTCTTCAGAATGCTGCTTTTAGTTGAAAATTTTTACGATCCCTGATATTTAGAATTAATTATTCTTTTTTATTTCTTTTTAGGTAAGTCCCTTTTTAAATGAACGATTCAAATTCTGGAATATCCTTAGTGTAAGTATTGTCTAATATTTATATTCCTACGTAATATTTGATGAATCATTCATTCTCTAATGACCTTATCATGCCCTTTTTTGCCCTTCTACAGGAAATGAGATCGTAACTAGATCCTTATTCTTCCGTATCTTGGAACTAATGATAATGTATACTAAATATTTGATTTCCGGTTGTGAAAAGGAAAACCCATACAATACCATTAGTACGAAATCTAGCATATATGTAGTTGCTACTCATTAATGATTTCTCACGAAGTGTCATGGAAAAGAAGAAACAACGTGGACCTCGCAAACAATCAACAACAAAATAGAAAGTATTTGTCGAATATTTGTTATGGCTTTCAAATTTATAATTGCGAGTTGAGTGATTCATCTAAGGGTGTTTTTTTGTAAAGGAAATTGTTAAATTTACAAGACTCGCCTATGTCTTTTGGTTTATCACTCCTATTTAATTGCCTTCCTTGTTGCAAATATACAAAATCTCCATAAACATTTGAAATTGTTTACTTCACTTCTAATACAAAAAGGTTTGGCAAACGACGACAATTTGTCTAGCCGTGCGATGTTGGATATTAACATACTGGCTGTCGCCCGGTCTGTCGACGGACAAATACATGAAAACAAATACATGAAAACGGTTATTTATGGCCACATTTATGTAACCCAATCAAATTATATGCTCATTAAGTAGAAATCTACCCAGTGTTCGTTCATTCATTCACCATCATCGCCAAATGCGGGACCAGATTTTTGCAATTTTCTCTGTTCGCACCGACATTAAATATAGATATTCAGGCAGCCAAAGTCCTCCGCTGTAGACACGAAAATCTGTCGTTGTATTTGCTTTTTATTCGGTGGGCATTACCTGTTGTCGTTGTTGCTAGTGCTGATTTTTGTCTGCCTATTGTCGTTCATGACGCGCCTAATGATCTTTAACCTGAAAATTGCTCTATACGCACGAATACGAAAATGTTGTTTCTTTGTGCCCACAACGAAACATTGGGAAATTTTCCTCATCATCACATGTACTTATACACACTCTGCCAGACATCGTCTGAAACATGCCCAACTCCACTATTGGAATGCTGTGGTGTTGCCTGATGTTTTACAGACGTCATAATGACATATTTGTGGAGCCGCAAACTGCCGCTGTCTACAATAAATTAGGTAGGCATTAGCTGCGTTAGACCCGGTAAACATTGTGAACTACAAAGTTAATCAGGTATGTGATGAAAATCGATCGATTTGTCTGTTACATCGAATGATTGATGTAAATATTTGATTGGCTCAATATTCTTTTAATATTTACTTTGCTTTGTTTCATTTACAATTTCGACTTTACGATGTCAATATTTTCAGAATTTCATAGTTCAGAAAGCCAACAACTGAATAAAGGGTTTATGCGTCGGCAGTGCAGATGTGAATTTCCTTAAATGTTTGCAGGAAACAGAATGAATTTGTTTATGTTTTGGAAAATTGTCATACCTAACTGTACAAAACCCAAAATATGGAATGAATAATAAAAGTTCGGCAACAAACTTTTTTTCTAGTTTCAAATTAATGATGAAAATCTCAAACAATGTAAATATATATGTAAAATGTAAAGTTAATAAAGATGATGTTATAAATTGAAATTGAAAAATTGATATTGAGGTTTGGAAAGAGATTAACAGAGCTTTTAAAAATGTATATGGGCAAGTTTTGTCACATCACGCCACCCTCGTTAATTGTTTATATTTTAGGACCAGACAGTTCGATTATTTTCTCTTCTTTTACTAAATATATAAATGGAACGCTTTCACGAGGCCATGCATGTTCCAATTTCCGCATTCACTAAAAATATTGTGTAAGCGTTTCACTTTCTTATGACTCAGTGGAAGTAAAATGGAATCACTTTTTTATATATTAAAATTATCTTTGTCCAAAAAACGCATTATTCGGATGATAATTTTACGAATTTTCTATTGAGTTACACATTACTTAAATTTTCATTTATTTATTTACCAAAACAATTAGACAAATTTTATTTTTTGTAACCGTTTTCTTTTTTATTGCCCAGACTTTCGTTCCTTTTCTTGTGCATCCATTTTGGGTTATTTGTGCCGAACAGGTAAATAAAACATGAATGTTAGCAATCTCACGTTTAATGATAAAAAACATGTTTAAAAACATCTATTCATATTCCAAAATAAGTTCGACAAAACTATTCCACGCATTTTAGGGTGGTCCAAAATTACAAACTGCAAAATGAATGTTTTGCACAATACTCCTAGTGATACCATTGTGACTGACAACGTCGATTCTGAACAATATTGGACAATATATCTGTGCCCACAAGGAATAACAGCTAAAGTCGAGTTAGGACAAAGTTGACTTTGTTTTGTTTACTTCTCCTGAGTTTATTGTTTCTTCATCATAAATTGAATTTAAACTTTAAATATTACAAAATTGCTAATATAGAACTTATAAATATAAGTTTAATAAAAGTTCCCTGATTTTAGACAACGATTTAAAATTTTTAAAATCCTATGTTGAACACTGACCGAAATCGAGTTTAGTTGTTATACCTTGTGGGCACAGATATAGAGGTCGCCACGATTTGACGATTTTTATGAATTAGGTATTTAATACAAATTCAATTTGCATGTAGATATATTTTGATCACATATTTAAAAACTGTATACAATTATATGTACTTAGAAATTGTGAAACAAATGTGAGTAAAAAATTGTTCGATTTTCTAATTTAATGCCTTGTATTAGATTTACATTCATCTCATCAATATTAGTTTTTGTAAACGTGTGGTACTGCTATTTTCTATGAAGATCAACTAGGTGAAGCAGATACTGTTTCCGCTCTTAATTTTTTGAAATTGAGCTCTTAAATTGATTTGCCAAAGCAATCTCACTTTCTGCACAATTGTTCACTACCTTTAAAAGTCGCGTTATTCCTTCCATTTCTACGTACACTTCATCATCTTTCAATACTATTGGATTCTTCGTAAGGAATGAAATGCACCGTTCTTTGTCATCATCCACTAGTAAGTGATGGAAATCGATAATTCTGAGAACATAATTTTTGATCAAAGTCTTTCTGTAGAAAAGTATTCAATAGGGTTACCAATTAATAACGCACGCAATTAAGAACACACGACATATCTTACATATATGTACATATGTATGTATCCACTAGATACCTGCACACGACGTCTTGAATGGCCATTCAATACATTTGTTTTTTTTCAAGCCATGCACCGTAGCGAAGTTGCGGCAACCAAATACTTCGAGGTAGTGTCGACAAAGCATTCGTGTATGTGTGTGTACACAAAAACACAATACGATGTGAAGCGAAGTAGAAGTACTATTGTCTTCACGTTCACGAATGCTTTTTTTTTTGCAGAACACTGAAGTATTTGGTTGCCACAATGAGGCTACAGTAAATGTCTTGAAAACCCAGAAAATGTCTTGAATGACCATGACGTCTTGTCTTGTGCAAATGTCTAGCCAGTATCCACTAATAGAAGAAGAAATGGAAATAATTGTAATAATATTTTATTGTCGCTACATTCACCTTTTAAATTTAATTAATGTGAAAAATATGTGATATTGGCTGATATGTTTATAAATGACAAAAATGCAACATGTCTATTCAAAGTTTCCCCCAACACTGTCATTTAAAATTCCTTGTGGAATTCCCTTATTATTCTGATTATTCTAGTGCCCAAGATGAACGTTGAAAGAAGAACAGATATTTTTTAAACTGAGTAGTTCAGCGCCGAAGTTCGTAAGAAATGGAGTATGTTACCAGATATCTTTTATTCGTATGAACTAAGACTAATTTGATCTCAAAAGATGCAACTCTTTAAATATCTTTAAATATGGTCCAAATTCAAAAGTTTTGTTAATTTATATGAGTATTTTAATACAAGGAACAAATTCAAACGTGTGGAGACCGAAGAGCAACATAATTTTCCATTTCTATATTACGATGGACCACCCTCATGCTGCATCCATCAGCGTGAAGTGAATATGAATATGAAATAGAACATGGCACACAGGGACAGATTTAAAAAATGACCGGACAAAATTCCAAAAATCGAATCAGTAATCCAGATAAAATAAGTGACTTAAGCAGTTGCCAATTAACCACTGAGGTCGAGAATTAACTGTTTTGAAGGTTCCATGCACGTTGCTGATCAGCCAAGGGGCCCAAAGTTGATTATTGTTTCAATACATACATGCAGGCTAATTTTGGGTTATTTGTAGTAGATTTGTGTTATATGAAGGTTATGTTTCTGGTTGTTTTAAACTTTTTTTTATTTATTTTGTGTTATGAGAGCTACGAAATGGTATATTAAGTTAATTTAATTTACTTAAGGTTTCTAGTTCAATTGCAATGAAAGTAATTGACTAAAAATATTAAATTTTTTAATCTTTTGTGGACCGACAAAAATTATGATCAACTGGGATCAGCGCGCGATTTTCACTTCTGAACACTTCAGACCCTAACCGAAGTCAGTGATTTTATTTCGTTACCCTTTACTACCATTTGCTGAAGAATTTTTTTTTTTTAAACTTTGGTCCAGTTGTTGATTTCATATTTAAATATAAAATACTTGTGTAAAAATTAATTTTTTCAGTGTAGTATAGTTAAATACATTACTCTGTCGGAATGCCATAAAATGTCGAACTAAAATTTCGAAATTTCAAACTAAAATTTTGAAAGTTCCGAGGACGACGATGATGAAAATGTCGAACGTAATGACATAGATTTTTTTAAACGAAGTTTTTTTTTTGTGGTCCCAAATAAATCTTGTATGGTTACGAAACAAACTTCTTCAAACTTTTTATTTATTTTATAATTCCTAATAAAGTTGGTAGAAAATTTTAAAACGTTAAACCTTGTTAAGAAACGAAATTTTATGTGAGAAGGTAAATGGAAAAAGCAATGCCAGAAATGAGCTCAGCACCCTCAAAAACCTACCGACTAATGAGTTTGACACGGCTAAAGTCATTTTTTAAATCTGTCCCAGTGTGCATGGGTGCTACTTACGTTCTGTATTTAGTAAAATGAGATAATATATGCAAAGTATATAATCGAACTGGCTGGTCCTAAACCATAATTTTTTTTTTTAAATTTTTTTTATAAAATTTTTCGTATATGGTGAGTTCACGTTAACGGTTACGCGCAAAGTATTTCAAGTTAGCTGTAAATTGGCGTTAACAGTTTTTCAATTCCAATTTTTTATTTGAATTTGATTTTTTATGACCGATTTTGCTAGTTTTTGGTTAATGTATGAGACATTCATACTACAAGCTTACAAGTCAGGAGCATTTTTCTAATTCAAAAATGGTTGGTGTTTTTTTTTGGAAATAATACACAATTCAGTTAAACACACCCTCACTGGCATGACTAGTTTCGAACTCCGTGACAAGTTCATCATGAGATGCCTAACTACTGTGCCTGAATTGATACCATTGATACATTTGATTTGCTTACGGTTGACCGGTTATTTTGGTGACGCGTCACAACGCGCATGGACATAATGCCCATGGGCGTTATGTCACACCTAAAATGGACATAAATCCCATGGGCGTTATGTCGCACTTAAAACGGACATAAATGTCATACCGGTCATGGACTTTATGTCCGTTTTAGCTGTGAAATAACCCCCACGGACTTTATGTTCAGTTTAGGTATGACATAATGCTAACGGGTCCATGGGAGTAGAAACAAATTTGAATTTAAGAGTTTTTGTAATTTTATTCATTTACATAGCAATTTTGAAAGGAACATAAGACTTATTGAAATATTTTTAATGTAGAGTCTACAATTTGCCGACAATATGGGCAAAGTAGAGGTGAATTTTTTTTTTTAATTTGCCTCCATTTTGTCACAGCAGCCGCAATATATTTCAAAATACTTGCACGGTTGCAAAAGAATGGTCCTGGCATCCAGTGTGCATATAATGCATTTTAACACTTCCGTCGTCTGGCTGTATTGTATATTGTCCTCAGTGTCGAGTTCTACTTCTGCAGACATTTCTTCTTCAACGTCACAATTGTTAAGAATATTATTATCTTTATTTATTATGACGTTGAAGAAATCGGGCAGCGAGATGTGGCCTTTGTGCAGCTGTTGTGTCGTCTGGTGGATTTTATTATCCTTGACATGGTGCCGTTTACGCTTCAGTTGGAAACACATTCAAAACACCAGCAGATGCTTGGGCCAGAGACACTGACTGTGCGAAGTCTTCAACGCGGATAACTTCTATAAATGTAATAAAACGTCCATGTTTCTCCAGTTTCCTAGAGAGTTTGGATTTGAAGCCTTCCAAGGAGATGTAGTTCGCACTTGTTGCAGATGTACCGAAAATCCGGAAGGTGTGATCTGAAAAAGTCATAATGGAAAACTTAAAGTGGTCCAATGTACACACAATGTGTCTCCTGCTAAATAAAAGAAAAACAAACAAATTTTTGACTAACTTATTTTTTTCGACTAACTTAACCTTTTCCCTTCTACTCGTGGACCGCTTCTTTTTTGTTTGTTTTTCTTTTATTTGCACACATCGTGTGCCAAAACTAAACTTCCGACCTTTTGTTTGAAGTTCAATTTGCACACGCTTTGTGGAATTGGAAGAAAAAATTAGAGGCCAATGAAAAAAAATCACCTGTGTCATCCACTGTTTTTCGAAGTATTTCACAAAACTATTGAGGCATTCTCTACGCTTTCTTGAGAACTGGAGCGTATTGTTTTTCAGAATCAGAGACATCTCCTCAATTCGTTCGGGATTTGCACACGTTTTTTGCTTCCACACACGACAAAGATCACTTTCAAACTGCAAACTTCAAGCTATTCTTCAATTTCAAAGTAATACCGAATTTTGTATGCAAAATATTGAAACTAACTGCACTTTTTTAAATGTAGACCACATTTACAATGTTGGGTGCGTTATGTCACACCTAAAATGTCACACCGGTCATGGGCTTTATGTCCATTTTAGGTGCAACATAACGCCCATGGGCTTTATGTCCATTTTAGGTGTGACATAACGCCCATGGGCATTATACCCAGCACCGTTATTTTACTACAATTTTAATTTTTTAGTGCAAATTATTCCAGCGATTTAACTATATTCGTAAGGTTATTGTGGGGTATCTGAATTAGTACGACCTTTAAGTTTCGCTAACACAAAACTCATAAACTGTTAAAGTTAGCCTGATATTAAAAATTTGTGTGCCCAGAAAATTATAGACAAACATGTGTCAAAATAATTACTATTTTGTATTTAACTATAACTAACTATGTACGTTCCTGACCGTGTTAAATTAATCTATTTTGGTTGAGACAATGAATCTGTTCCTTATCTCACTTTTTATGAAAATATTGGTGAAGGCAACGAATAAGTTCACTAAACTTCTATAAGTATATAACCACTCTGAATCTTTTACCTTTTTATTTTTTAAATTAAATAAAATTCTTTAAAATACTCGGAATCTGTTTTTTTTTAATTTTTAAAAGTAAAATTTTTTTAGTTTTGTAAAATACACAGTCAGATTAGTTTAATATTAAATGTTTTTTCAACATTTTCTTGAATCCGCTGCCATCACAAACGTTTCATAATATGCGTGGAATTAAACAATAAATTTAAAAGTTTTGCATAAAAAAGTTATTTAGAAAATTTGATTGGATTTTTTTTAAAACACTTTAAATGCTCTTAACATGAGTGCAAATGTTTCATAAAATTTAGTTAACTATAATACTGTATTTGATTAAATTGTTTAGTGAAATAATGTTCCCCATATTAATTAAAATCCACAATATTTTGAAATATTTTCTTGAGTCCGACGCCTTCGCAGTAAATTTCAAGGCTTGTATAAAAAAGAAACTGTATGCAAATTGTACTTACATAACAAGTTTTAAATTCTTTAAACAAGAGTAAATATCAGAGTGTTCAAAACCGCAACCGGTTAACCGAATTCTGGCCGGTTAACCGTATGTCGGTTTTTCAAAAATTGATATTTTCGAAGAAACGGTTTCACCGGTTTTATCGGATTTTAAGGGAATTTTATACAACTGATATTACAACACAGAATTACAAGTATAATGACTTTTCAGTTTCTGTCGATGGCCACTAAACCCATCAGACAGATATAAAAAACTACCAACGAATTATGTCGCCGTCTGTTTTCCGAAATAAGTTGGCCAATGGAAATTGGATACATATCTGCCGACTCCGATGTAGATAACGGGTTTTTCAATAAGAGCGCTACAAAAGTTTTTTTAAATAAAACAAAACCGGTTTTAGATACCAATGAAATTCTTTATTCCCGTGAAAGTACGTTCGATGCCATTACGTATGGAGCTCGATTTCTTTTGCATGGCCACAACGGACACGATTGCAGAAGTCCAGACGCTGAACCCAATTTTCGACGGTTTTCAAGGGTAAATCGGCCGATACTGCTGCAATTTCACGTACGATATTCGTACGAAGTCCATCAATCGTCGCTGGCTTGTTGGCATAGACCATAGACTTGACGTAGCCCCACAGGAAATAATCTAACGGCGTCAAATCGCATGATCGAGGCGGCCAATCGACTGGGCAATTTCGTGAGATAACACCTTCACCAAACTTGGTTTCCAATAAATTGATTGTGGCATTCGCTGTGTGGCTTGTGGCGCCGTCCTCCAAGTCCATATTATCCAATTAGGGCCAAAAATATTCGGTTATCATTGAATGGTAGCGATTCGCATTCACAGTAATGTGCCGGTCTTGATCATCACGGAAGAAGTACCGCCCAATGACGCCGCCGGCCCATAAACCGCACCAATCCGTAATTTTTTCGGGATGCAATAAGGCATATTTTGCTTATTGACGAAGCCATTCAGCCAGAAATGAGCCTCATCGCTAAAGATGATTTTCCGATGAAAATCCGAATCATTTTCAAGTTGTTGCTCAGCCCAATTCACGAACATACGACGCTTATGGTGGTCAAGCGGCTTCAGTTCTTGCGTCAATTTGATCTTGTAAGGATGTAGGCCAAGATCTTTTCGCAAAATTCGCCACAACGACGTCACAGAGATGCCCAATGCTTGAGAACGACGTGTGAGAGACACATTTGGGCTTTCTTGAACTGAAGCCTCAGCGGCAGCAATATTCTCGACACTACGGGCACTTCTTTGTCTCACTGGCACGGGAACATTTTGTACTGTGCCTGTGGATTCAAATTTTTCCACTAGACGCTCAATTGTTGATCTGGTAGGACGATTATGACGACCATAAATTGGACGTAGCAATCTTAAAGATGAGGCCACTGACTCCAAATTTCGGTAGTAAATTTTAATAATTTCGGCTCGTTGTTGGCTCGTATATCTTTCCATGATGAAATGGCAAACCTTACTGAAGAGAAATGTCAAAAGAGCAGGAAAAAATATGGCGTCGTTTGCTGTCCCTATCGATTTACTTCTGTAGCGTCTCTGTTGAAAAACCCTTATATCGTCCGGAACTAATGACAACACAAGTAGTACACAGAAAAAAATAAATACTCAAATCAATCACGAAATTTGTCAACCAATTACTTATGTATTTGAATTTCAGGTTATGAAGAAAATTGTCAACTCAAGCACACAATTGCAGATAAATACATTTCAATTGAACTAGTAATAAGCTAGAGTAAAAATTTAAACAATATTTCCTTGAAATCGAGTTCAAAGTTAGTTAAGAATTTATTCACATTTAAATTTTATACATAACAAAGTGGAGTATGAAGTTAACATTTAATATTCTATTTCAATCACATGAGTTCGAATTAATTTTGAAGTGGTAGAGGACAACAACGTCAGCCTGTAGATAAATCGGAGAATTGTGCATGCAAATATATGCTATTTTGGGCTCAGCAAGCAGTTTAGGAACAAAGCCCTCTCTCGACGGACAAAAGTCCAGCTATATCAGACTCCCATTTTACCCGTCTTGACATATGGCTCCGAAACTTGGGTCATATCGCAAGCGGATGAAAAACATCTAGAAGTTTTCGGGAGGAAAATTCTCCGTCAAATATATATGGTCCTGTTAGGGAAAACGGCGAGAACCGACGTCGCTGGAACTAAGAGCTGTACAATCTATTCTCTGACGTGGACATAGCTAGGCGAATGTTATCAGAATGGATGAAGCTGAGCCAGCGTGAAAGGTTATCGATAACGTACCCGATGGAAGCAGGAAAAGAGGACGACCAAGACTCCGCTGGAAAGACCAGGCAGAAAAATCCATCCGTATACTTGGTGTTACCAACTGGCGAGAAAAGGCGAAGAATAGAGCCAGTTGGAAGAATATGTTGAAATTTGTTTAATTTTTTTGTTTAATTGAAAGACGTGTGACCTCATGAGGTTGTAAAATAGTCAATAAATGTAAAAGTAAAGAGTACGAAATTAATCAATGAAATTAATCGTGTTGATTATGTGTGTAAATTACGATTTACTGAAAATCTTCAATTACATACACAATCGACACGAGTACGATGATAATTCAAATTTAAAATTTATCTTGGTAAATTGATTATTATGGTTGATGGTTGAAATTGTACACTCATCAGCTCACCTTTAGGGATAAACAAACCCTTATTTAACGAGAATTGGTTCCACACCTTATTGTACAAAAGCAGCCAAATCATTACTTTCCTACTAAATTTGTTCTGAAGTCCCTTGAATATTGAATTTTGATATTTCAAGAGTGCAACAAATTGGCTCAATTGAAATACGAGGTTCCTGTCTATACTTCTGGCCTAATAATGAGAAAACAAATATTGCTGATCGAAACTGGTTTTATAGTTTTTCAAAGTATTCTCCATGAAGATCAATACACTTTTTCATGAAATTGAAACACTTTCAAAGCACTTTTGCCACTCCGATTGAGGTAGCTAAAATACATTAATTTTAAACGCATCAACCTCTTCTTCACGTTAACCACGGGTGACAACCAACCAATTATGCGGGTCAAATACGCATTTGTTTGATCCGATTTGTGAGACCTAACATTGTCGTGATGCAGAAAGTTTTATTTTTCAGGGTTTTTTCCGTAGTGCACCAAAATCATCTGGCAAACCAATGGTTGTGTACCATTCAGAATTGACGGCCCTACGGTGTTGTAACAAAATTGTTATCATATGACCAGTAAGTGGGCCAGCATTTGGTTTGATGTGTTTCGTGCGCGAACAAATTTTGTTGGATTTTTTGGATCTGGTTTAGTTTCAGGTCATGATAGAGGGTTCCTATTTATATTTCGGGTCCAGAAATAAAAATACAATAATTTAACATTGGAAATGGTTTTACTGTTTTTCAAAACATACTCCGTGAAGACGAATATACTTTTGCATGTGCTCAAATGTGATTTTTCAAGCACTATCCACTCCGATTGAAACACCTCCAAAACATGGGCTTTGATTTTTTTCTTGATGTGAGGGAATAAAAAGAAGTCATTGGGTGCCAAATCAGGGCTGAACGGCGAATGACCCATCAATTCGACATGTTGAGTGCTCAAATAGCCCATTATTTTACTTTTTGAGTTAGATCTCGCATTGTCCTGATGCAAGATGATCCGTATCCTCTTGTTGCTTTTCCTTATTTCTTCGAACACTGTTGGCAAACAGAAGGTGGTATACCACTCAGAATGGACGCTCCTACGTTCCACTAAAGGCACTGTGGCCACATGACCGGTTATACCGAAAAAAATTGCGATCATTTGCTTCGATGTGCTTCTTTCTTCAACATACAATTTTTGTTGGATTTAGCTCGTCTTGAAAGACCAATACGGTTGACTGCGGTTTTGTTTCGGGCTCATATGCATAGATCCATAATTCGTCACCTATGACGATGTTATACTCTGTATTTGAGTCACCGCGGTTATATTTTTCAACTTTTCTTTGCTCCTTTTTTTTATCAGCGGTTGTTTGGAATGCTGCTTTTGAAAAATGCATCAAACTAAATGCAAACAAAAACTTATCTGAATTGAAAATTTTCCACTATGCAAATGTCCGTCGCTGGTGCAATGGTAGTGAGCGCGGCTCTTGTGCATGAGGTCGTGGTTTCGGTCCCTGCTCTGACCACCTTAAATTTCTTTCAACGGCGGTCACCTCGCTTAGTGACGACGATACTATCGAGTATTTAGCCATGAAAAACTTCTCAAAATACCGTTCGGAACCGCTGTAAAACTATAGCTCCCAATCAGTGAGTATAAAACTAGAACTCGCACAGCTCACTGGCTTGTGAGAAGCTCTCCCTAATCCCTTCATGGGATGTTACAGGAAACCATTTTTTTTCAAAAACATTTTTCGAACATTTTCATAGTGGAAAATTCTCAATTCAGATGAGTTTTTTACAAACAACCGCTGATGAAGATCGGTGGCTAGATATGAAATAGCTACACGGTTTGTCAGGAATCATGAGGATGCATTTGCAAAACATCTTCTTTTTTAAAAAACTATATATCTATTTATAGAGATATAAATGGTCTTGAGCTTGAATATTGAAATAAAAAGTACCAATAAAAAGCCGAATAAATAAAGAATCATCCCTTTTAAATTTTATATTAAACATGCATTCCAAACTGGAATATGATTTAAATTTAAATTTAAAATGAAAACGTGATTGTCAAATTTAAATAGAGTTGTACAATTTTGAGTTTTAAACAAATGTAAAACAAATGTATTGGTGTTAGATGAGAACTTTATTTTAAAATATAGACCGAAAACCGGTTACTTGAAAAACTGATTTTTCGAACAAACCGAAACCGGTTTTTAAAATATGCCGGTTTTTTGGACAGTGGAACCTGGATACACTAAAAATTTCCTAGGCCGGAAATGCAAATGGCCTTGTAAAGTACTTAGTAATTGGCGCCATTTGTATTTATTTATTTCCATAAATTTCTTCAGTCATTTACTTGAGTAGTTAATTCATTCAATTAAAAATAAATTGTATCGTCTTTTTGATTTCAAACAAGGTCTTTGTTGATATTTTTTGGCAGAAATCTATAAAATAATAATCAGTATTCACAATAGAGAAAGCAGTTCAATACGTTCAAAGGAAAATTTACTCAGCGATGATTTGGCACATTTGGATAGGTTAAATAAACTGTATAAATCAATCTGTACAATTAGTCCTAAATCTAATTTCAGCGAAAGTGTATTTTAAATTTTAGGTTACAGGTTAAAAAGAGACAAAGAAATCATTTAAAAACAAAGCATCGGAACTGTATTTTATGTGTGAAATATGATTTTAAAAGAGAATAACTTCAGATGGGCTTTAACAATGAAATAGGAGTAATATTTCCTTTTTTAGTTTTGTATAATAACATCGACCTCAAAATTTCATAATGGCTGAATTAAAAATATAAAATATTTATCGCAATAGTCTAAGAAAAGTGTTACCTGAAAACCGGATTCGCCAAAATTGGAATATTCGAAGAAACCGAAAACCAACATACAAAATGTTGGTAGTTGCTAAAAGCGTTTAGATAAGTAACGGTTTAGTGCAGTCTCGCTTCAATTGCAATATCAATTTTAGTTAAAATAAGAAAACCGAAAAATCGTTTTCGTTTTTGGGTTTTTTCTACAATTATGAAATATCGCCCACAGTGGGTCTTTTTTCATATTTAAGTTTATTAAAAAACTTCCAAATGGGAATTTTTTCACAAACGTATTTTGGGTAATTTTTCGTATCAAAAATGGGTCAATGGATGAAAATGAAATTTTGCCCACAACTTATGAAATAAGACCCAAAGTTGTAGGGGATTTTTTTGGTCAATTTTTCATAAATGTTTCTGGCCGATTTTTCTTAGGGCTATTTTGCGTTGCCTCTATAAACGCTGCAAAGATACACAAAATAACTCCACGTGTTTATACCTCATAAATATTTGTGTATGGCACGCGTGACATGTAGACAAATTATTTATTATTTTTTTGTATATGTATAAATACGGATAAAATAGCCTTAAAGAAGTGTTAAACGTTCAACAAAAATTATATCCTTACACGCTAAAAAATAACGGCCCCAGCAACATATTGCAAGAAACATGTACGTGTTTGCAAGCATTATTTGGGTCGCAAAAACATACATTATAGCCTCTTAATCATTGTATCTCAAACATGTTAGCAAACACAATGTATTTGGCAACAAGTATAGTATATTTGCCACAAGCTTCGAACACGTTATATTTGCACCCGAACAAGAAACAATTACAGATTTTTCAGCGTGTAGAGACCTCTTAACGGAGGAATTTTTCAGTTCTGAATACAAGTTTTGGTCTTCACCTTCAGAAAACTTTAAAGAAACCTATGGCAACTTTTTATGAATAACACCGTGTGATTATAAGTGAATTATTTATCTGTTTGTATAATTTTATGTTATTCTTTTGTTATTTTTTGGGATGCATTTCTTATTTTGTTCAATAAAATATGTATTTTTTTGGCTCGATTTCGAACGAAGGCTGTCGGTTGTGTTTTTGTCGAAAGGAAATTGATTTGGGTTCCACAATCTTGTCCTTTCAAGCCGAATGAAAATATAACATTGTTCAAATCTTTTCAGTACAACTTTTGGTTCCTCTATTTCGAATGTTCTGTTATTTGGGAGCAAATATAGAGTTAGTCGAACGAAAAATTTCGACTTAGTGGAACCCAATTTGAGTCGAATTCGAGTGACTGACTTTCGTTCGCTCAGCTTTTGGTTCGAGATCGGTGAACAGGCAGTAAATATTTACTTATTTTTTTGTCGTATTTTATTCCAAATGATAACCGATGCTAATGATTCTTAGCACAACTTTCACGATAGTTTTCTAAAAATGTACTAATTTTCGTCTAATTTTTAGCATAATTTTTAAAAATTGTAAATTTTTTCAATATTTTTTTTTAAATTATTAAAATGTAAAGTTACGTTCTAGAAACAATTTCACAATTTTTATTACGCACATGCAGGCTATGACAACGTAGTCACCAAATTTTACCAAATTGGGGAACACCATAAAAATTGTTTGTGATCACTTAAAGTGATTTTCGTCTAATTGCTGACGTTGTTAATATTTCAATTTGAATTTCTTATAGTTAATACGTTTGCTCGTACTTTGGAAAATGCAGAAATTTGTGATACGTTTTTCGCGATAATCAAACAAATTGTAGGTTTATTGCAGGTTTGTTGTAATACCAAAAAAGTGAATAACTACACGCAAAGAAAAAAAATCGTTTATTGCTCGGTTGCCACAACAATACTTTGATTGATTTGTATTAATTTATTAATCGCAACCGTTTATGTAGTCCTCCCAAATAAACTCATATATCGCAAATGTGTATCACGTTGTTGCAAACGAGATCTCGTTTGCATTAAACGCGTACAAAATTACATTTGACGCAAGTGAAAACCGTTTGCGATAACTGAAATTAGCCATTTTTCTAATGAGAGCACAGAATACGAAGAACGTAAATTTCTCTCATTCTCTCATTAAAACCAAAATCATAAAAGTTGGAAATTTACACAAAAAAGAGCTTATGGAAGCCATAAATATAAATTTTAATGTATAACTAATGTTGTACTGAATAGAGTAAATACAACTACAACTCAGTTTCTGTAACTACAACTCGGTTGTTGTAACCGAAAGAACAGTTGGTGGAAACGTTTTTCGTTTATCACAAACGTTTTTTCAGCTTTAATTTTTCATAACTCGTTTGCTGCAAACGTTTTTCAGTTCTCGCAAACATTTTTTTTAGTTAGGGTCAACTACAACTCGGTTGCTGTAACAGAGGGAACAGTTGGCGGAACCGTTTTTCGTTTCTCGCAAACATTTTTTTCAGCTTATGTTTTTCATAACTCGTTTGCTGCAAATATTTTTCGGTTCTCCCAAACGAAATGATATGTATGGCTTAACAGAAGTTCGTTTCTCCCCACTACAGTCCCCAAACGAACTTCAGTTATCTGAGATTTCGTTTGGGAGGAACGAGTTTTTTCTTTGCGTTTAGCTTTTAACACAAAACTGCACAGTACCAGTTTTGATCGTGTCTTCCCAACATTTGTTTGAGATGTAACAGAATATGAGTGACAGAACCACTCAGAAGAGTGGTATTTGATTAACTATTGTCTAATATAAAATTTCATATTGATTACCTCGGTTTGGCGGGGGTTATCTTGTCGAACAACTAGCCGGCCATACGACTTTTACATGGCGTTTGACGACACGAAGCCTAATATTTAATTTCTTTAAGATATAAAGCATTTTACGCAATTTGTCATATTGACAACCCGGACGACCACCAAGCTTTTGTATGTGAGGTACCAGAATGGTCGAGGCAACCTCGTCAGTTGTCTCCAGTTATGTAGACTTTTACAGACGATTAATCAATGTCTGAGTTAAAGCCAATCACACATCACAGAGCAAAAGTTTTAGAAGAATTATGAATTTGTGTAAATGTGTCGATTTGTATGGGAGGTAAAAAATGGTAAGCGTCTAATATGCGTCCTCTATGCGTTAAATTTTTTTCCGTATTAAATGTGGTAAACCCCCATCCCTAGGGTGAGGCTACAAAAACCCATTTTATTGTAAAATGTGTCGCTTCGCGCTCGTTATACTTGAATGGAGTAATTAACGCAAAATAACTACCAGCATGCCAACGTTTTTTGACACTTTGTCATTTTATAGATTTCCCGTCACTGTAACCTTCCTGAGATATCTAGGGAAACCAATTTATTTAAAATTTGAAAAATTGAAAGTAATTGCGTTATTGACGACTTAAGTTTTCAACTAAACCATGTACTTATATATATTTTTTCCACTTGGAATTTATGAATGGGTTACAATAATTCAGTTATTCATTGTCTTATATGCGTAGCCCTCTTTTAGCCAAATTGTCGGTGAAAGTGATTTGCTTTTCGCCGTTTCGGCTGTGTTTATCTTTAGGCATTTTCGGCTCTCATCTATAGGTTCCACCCATACTAATGTATAAACTGATGTTATACGTGCATAACGTATTTGCCACACGTGACTATGCTGCAGTCATCGGTCGTGCATGTTTCCAGTTATGAGTGCTGTAACAATCACACACAAAAAATCAGCCTCACCTCTCAATTACTGTGAAAATAATCTCAAGTTCATAATGATTGCTCAGTTTGGTTTTTTTTCTCTCTCAGAAAAAAAAACCTAAGTATATTGTTTTCTTTTTCCATAACAAAATAAACAAATAGTGTAAAAATGGTTTAAATCACGTTTGGGTGGCTGCTAATATGTTTTGGCTAAAATGTACACATGACAGATGTCTGTGTGGGTTTATCCCGTTCCTATGCCCATACGCTTTGCTTGCATATGAACATTCGATTTTTTTTACTAGTAAATAATTAGCATCATATTTTTTAATTTGAATAGAGGTTGTTGGATTCCAAGTTTTCAGACTCACTGATACGGACCTAAGCTTTTACACAAATTTCGAATAGTTTAAATTTTTATGTTGATCACCGACAAAATAAATTACAGGTAATACGGACCTAAGCTTTTACACAAATTTCGAATAGTTTAAATTTTTATGTTGATCACCGACAAAATAAATTACAGGTAATAGGTGCTAGGATTGAACCCGTCTATAGTTACGCGCGCAAACAATCGGGTATCCTCATATTTATTAATTTTGACTTATTTATTTAAAATTGCTTTATTCTTAACGATGCACAGTGGGGTCAATTGAAGAAAAAGAAAATTTTAACGGAGGAGAAGATTTACTCACGACGTCTCTTTCGGGAGATGCTGCATATTATTGACGTTCCATCTGGGAACGCATCTGGGACATACAATTGACAGATTTAGGCGGGAAGATCAAATTAGTTCACAAAAGCTTGCAACGAAGACTAGTCTTATACTCTTTGTTATCTCACAACGTAATTATATGCGTGAATATTATTGTGATTTTCTAATCTGATAAAGGGAAAATTATACAACTTCGCTTTCTTTTTTCATACCCATGACCTCGAGCCGATACTAAAATTTAAAATCATACTAATACGAAATTTCAACTATAAATACAACTTAATGATAAACTTTGTTTAAGTATTTTTTTAAAAAATATATATTTTTTTTAAAAAAGGATATTTTTGGGTCCTTTTTGTAAGAATATGTATTATATTTTCTCGAAAAGCTACTTTTTTATAGAGAGGTACTTCTTTTATTAAAAGGTAATGTTTCTGTTAAGAAAATGTACTACTTAAAATGTACTCAAGAAAAGAAAAGGTATTATTTTATTTTTAAGAAAAGGTACTTTCAAGAAAAGGAATTTTTGTAAGAAATTTTTTTTAAGAGAACTTTTTTTGTTTTGAAGAAAATGCTTTTTTAAGAAATGCGAATTTTTTGTAGAATTGGCCCTTTTTTAAGAATTGGTAAATTTTTAAGAGCAGGTTCTCACTCAAGAGAAAATTTACTTTTTTAAGAAAAGGTACTTACGAGTATTTTAAAATATTACTTTATTAAAGAAAATGTACTTTTAAAAAAATTTACTTATTTTAAGAAAAGGTACTTCTTTAAGATAAGGTATTTTTTTTAAAAAAAGGTACTTTGTTTTAGAATATGAAAAGTATTTTTTGTTTTGAGAAAATTTACTTTTTTGCCATTCTTGCACTCTAGCTTTTCTAAATGTATTTTATATTGGTTTGAAAACTACAATATATGTGACCTGGTCTACGAAAAGGGAGTTTACGTGCGAAAACTAGTTTTCTGTGAAAAAGCTGTTAAAAAATTCCATCATTTCATAATCTCTACAGATTGTGTAAAAACAAAGAAATTCGCAGACAGTGAAGAAGTGCAGTCCTTTAAGCTTCTGTTAAAACCTATCGATCCTGAAATGCCGAAAGTTATACAACCAGCCGGTTTATCTTTGGAACGTCAGTGGTACATCTATCACAATCTTCGCAGCTTAGTTTCGGATATATCTAAAGTAGATATTGTGGCTCCATTGCCGAAAGATTTGCCATCGAAGAAACGGAAGGCAAAAACTAGTGAAGATGTTCTCAAACCAGACGAGGAACCAGGTCCATCTTCCTCAGGATCAACACGTAAAAAGATCTCAAGGAAAACGACAACAAAGAATTATTATTATTACTCAGCATTATTATTTTTGGCCCATAATACGTTTTTCTACTGTATAATCATGTCTTTATAGCTTATAATTCAATGTATTTTGTTCATTACCAATAAATTATATTTTGTCGTATTTTTACTCTTCTCTCTCTACATTTTTAGTACACTTCTAAGCAAGTTAGGATTTTCTGCGTTTCATCACGTGAAAAAGCATCTCATCTTCCATCCGAATCAACCAAAAAGTGAAAATTGATTATTTGACACCTAAGCCCCCTTTCCGTAGACCAGGTCACATATACTAAATATTGGTTACAGGCTCCACCTACAAAACTTCCCAATAAACAAGAATAAACATGATACGGTGATCCGCAAAGCGATTCCAGACTGCGAAGACTGTGTTTGGCGGTAACACTGCGCTTTCTTGCATCAGGAGACACTTTTAAAAGTACGAAACAATCAACATAATGACAAAACTGCGCAACAATAAGTGTATTTTTTTACCCCGCTAAAGTTAATTACAGATTAATTTGTACGGGGCAGCTAAGCGATCTTAAGAAATTTGCAAAATGACTTACACATTTTCAGTTCATTAAAATTATTTTGTTTAATCGAAGACTACGTATACTTTTGTAGGATAGAATTTTATTTCCGATAGAAAACAAAATTGGAAATAAATTGTTCACAACAACACTCGGTAAATGTGATACAAATTGATCATGGTGGAATTATCTACCAGATACAGTCGTTTAAACAGGTGATGTAATTTGTTCCGTGAAACGAAAAGCTTGTCAAAATTTTATGTATTTTGTTTTTATCCTTTTTTGTATTCTAGTATTGTTGTTATATATATGTGTAGAGTTTAACAACTGAAACAAATAAACGAAAATAAAATGTCTGTTGTTGCTGCTTACAATTACAGCAACATCTGGTGCTACCATGTGTTTGTTGGCACTGGCTACAAACGTGTTACCGTATCGCAATTTTTTCACCCATTACAGCAAATGTTGCCACATTGCGTAATATTAAGTGTGGATCGTTTTATTTGGAAAGTCGTAAGTGGCGATAGTTTAAGGGAATAATAAAAACAGCCTTAATATTTGTCTATTTCGCACTGGCCTTTGTCATCAAGTGGCAAATCAGACATTTGGTCATTTTCAATAATTTGATTTGGGTTATGTGGCAGCATTGCGTCCACACGAGTTGGGTGTCAGGGTTGTTTTTGAAATGTCCACAAGAAGCCAAATATTTGGCTATTCTGATAAATAACAAATGAAATTATCGATCATTTGTCATGAATATGACAAATTGAGAGCCAAATTTACAAATCGTGATTTTTGAGTCTTTGATCCGAGTTATTTTTAGGAAGCTGTAATTCCTTTTAGGCTAACAGATCATGTTATTTCCGGTTAGTGAATAAAATGTAAATCCCGCGGGTGGCATTCGAACTCACATTCGCTGGACGATCGTTTCGATGTCTGCGAAGTATCATATTCAGCAGCGTCTAGCCCGTTAAGCCACCGCAGTATGTATTCACATTTATCACTGACCGAAGTCTTTTTTTTATAATGTAGTGTGATGTTTTGTCACTACTTACACGTTGCTTTCCTACTTACACACACTTGTGGCGAAGTTCTGTATGTTCTGTTTATAGAACACAACTATTCTTATTGTAGGATTTATTGTGTTTTTTTGTGGTCATACCATATCATTTCTCTATTTTTGTTGACTTTGATCCGAGTTAGCTTTGGAGGGTCACTATTGGCAAAAATTTCACAACCATACATAACTGTAGGTATAAGATACGCCTTTGCCAACAGCAAACAACATCTACGTAGGGTAAAAAATGTTTGCGTAATAGGTAAAATACACGACACAAAATGCTTGCGCAAAATACACTTTGCGCAAACTAATATTTTCACTATACACGACACAAAAAACGTTGCGCAAAATATTATTACCAGTCACGTTTTAACACCCGACGGAGATGGATGCTAATTGTGCAGCTGTTATTCTGCTTGACGTCGCTTTAAAAAAGATCCTTTTCTTTTAATTTCCATTTATTTTAATTTTTCTACTAAAATTTCGTATGCGCAGTTTTTTTGCACCCTGTTGCAATATTCCTTACTTTTTACTTTCCATAATGAAGATAAGTTTTCATATCTTCCAAAAAATTTTATCTTCCGCCATTGTTTTGCTCTTACTTCATTGAAAACTTTTCACAACTGACAGAGAGTTTGCGCAAAATCGCCACACTTTACACAAGGCGTTTGCGCAAAACGCACAAAAATCAAAACGATTTGATTTTTACACAAAATCTGTGCAAACAGAACAACCAGTACCACACACAGCACAACGGCTTGCGCAAAGTGTGTTTTGCGCAAGCATTTTGTGTCGTGTATTTTGCCTATAAGCCACAGTGATCTGAGTAATGCGTATCCTATTCCCGCTGAACATCATTGGGTATCACCATTTTCGTGGCATGAAAAACTAATTTATGCATATAGTTCGCAATTGCTGTTAAGCGTATGACACATTGATCTAAACTGTGTACATATCGTATGTGCTCATGTTTCGTAACTATTTATTTGATGCACAGTAACCTTTCATTTGTTTTTCTCACAGTCATCCAAGTCTAATTTGATTCATTCATTGGAACACTTCTGAACTCATAGTGATAATCCTGTCGCGGCAGTATGAACGAAGACTAAACTCAACATATTTTCAGTCATACATTATAGGATTTTTAAAATTAATTCTCGGCTGTAACGACTCTTCTTAAATAACATTCTTAAGCAACATTCTTTTAACATCCATTGCATGTCTCTGGGAGTATATACGTTCCGCAACTATGTTGTGACATCAAAGCAATAATCTCTGATTAAATTCAAACAAGAGGTTCATTGATTGTGCGACAGTTTAAGACTCCAGTCTGCGTGAAAATGAGGAGCCACATCTTCTTGTTGCATATGAATACGACGTTCTTTGTGGTGGGTTTTTAGTAAACCAAAGACGAAATTTTGGTCTTTCGTTTCACTTTCGTTTACAATGGCGACATTTGTAAATCGATGTCGGGGTTGGGTTTAATCAGAGTGGATAGAATGAATCTCTATTGGTTAATAAAATTGATTTTGTATTGGAAGAAGAAAATTACTTTTTGATATAAAATTAATTTTCGTTATGATATTGACGAAATGGCGCTATTCTATTCTGCGTTCCGCAGTTGGAAAAAATTATGTTAAATTGTTTCCCCTATTTCAGACAAGTTGTGCTTTTAAACAGTCTTTAAATGTTGTGCTTTTAGCAGTCACTTAATAACATTTAACATCAACAAAACTAATGATTTCAAGTATTCATAATTTTGTGCTTTTACGGCAAAGTTAATTTTCGGCTTTTACGATAACGTTACTCTAACTTTTCATGCTATCCTCTTAAGAGGTTTGTCGAATTGACGTTTTAGAATGAATAGCATCATCACCATGAATTAGCCTTAAAATGTATACGTTCTTGTGTCGTCGGATTTGTGTTACTCTACATGAGATCAAATCGACTGACTGAGATAACATTAAACTGACAACAGATATATGCCATGATTAAGGAGAAATAATCAATTCCGTGAATACATTTTTATTCTGCAGGAAAAAATATGTTAAATTTTCCTGAAGTTGTGTTAAATTTGTGCAGTTTATGCATTTATTAATTTTTATTACTAATCTACTGCAAATGCATAAATAATTTTCATTATACGCAATTACAATTATAAAATATTGCATATCGTTGAAGTCATACATAAATAAATTATATATGTAGGTTAGACCAACCCGATTTTACCTTGTTGTCGAATTTGGACTTGGGACCAAATTTTTTTGAGTCTATAAAAACACACAAGAATTTTGATATATATAAGTTTTTATTCGGCGAAGGGCTACTATCCGCGCAAACGCGATTTGTGATTTTTCATAAAAAATGACTTTTTCCAAAAATTCAAGTAATATGGGATTTGCATTTTTACGATAACTCAGAAAGGTTTTACTTGATTTGAAGTTTGTTGCATTCGTTGGAAAGATAATTAAATTTTCTAGATCTTTCCTAAAGAAGCATTGGTGTTATTTTTAACCAGTTTTTCTACACAGTTCAACAAAGTGAGATTTTTAAATTTTAGGTTTCAAAATATATCGTTTTTGGGCTCTTATTATCCTGTTCTGTGCAATAACTAGCCAATATTTTTTAGCTGTGTAAACTCAAAATGGTAGGTAATTTAAAAGGTAACAGTTTAATATGCGTAACAGCTATATTTAGTTTATTAAACAATAGAATAGGGGGTTTCAAAAAGTACAGTCATAATTTTTTTTGTATTTTTTTTCAATATGATTTACTGTTGGAGATTTTTTAAGATTGTGCCTTTATTGCCGTTTGGATGATTTTGGTTAAACTTTTCGATTACTTGAATCAGGTTGTTTTGTTGGGTTGAATCTATTGTTAATGTGTTATTTACTGTTTTTAAAAGACCGATTGCACGTTCAGCTGGGTCATTTACCACTGTTAAGTTATTCGCTATTTCTTTTATTTTTATGTAATAGTCATTTTCATGCCAACAGGATGGGGGACTCCTTATAAAGTCGTAGTCAACTCCTACGATTTCAAAAAATTTGCAAGTGTTTGGTGACACCATATTGGTTACGTCAAGCTCATCGTCATCGTTATTAAGAACTTTACGAAACAATTTTGTTGATCTCCCGTTCTGTCTAAAGATGCCGCCATTTTAGCCAAACTCTCTTCAGAGTGTCTTGGATCAAAAAAAGAAAGTCCCAAAGTAATGTCGCTTAAGTACCACATATGTCGTGACATGATCTTCAACCTGATTCAAGTAATCGAAAAGTTTAACCAAAATCATCCAAACGGCAATAAAGGGCACAATCTTAAAAAATCTCCAACAGTAAATCATATTGAAAAAAAAATACAAAAAAAATTATGACTGTACTTTTTGAAACCCCCTATTCTATTGTTTAATAAACTAAATATAGCTGTTACGCATATCAAACTGTTACCTTTTAAATTACCTACCATTTTGAGTTTACACAGCTAAAAAATATTGGCTAGTTATTGCACAGAACAAGATAATAAGAGCCCAAAAACGATATATTTTGAAACCTAAAATTTAAAAATCTCACTTTGTTGAACTGTGTAGAAAAACTGGTTAAAAATAACACCAATGTTTCTTTAGGAAAGATCTAGAAAATTTAATTATCTTTCCAACGAATGCAACAAACTTCAAATCAAGTAAAACCTTTCTGAGTTATCGTAAAAATGCAAATCCCATATTACTTGAATTTTTGGAAAAAGTAATTTTTTATGAAAAATCACAAATCGCGTTTGCGCGGATACTAGCCCTTCGCCGAATAAAAACTTATATAGTATATCAAAATTCTTGTGTGTTTTATAGACCCAAAAAAATTTGGTCCCAAGTCCAAATTCGACAACAAGGTAAAATCGGGTTGGTCTAATGTAGGTACTAGTAGTCTTTAAATGCGGACAAATTTTTACATATGGGAAGGGTCGAATTGATTGTTGGCTTATGCAGTTTTAGGAAAATGACGTCGAATCACACCACAAATCTCTATAAACCCACTTACTAATTTTGGGACAAATACCCCAGAACCGGAAATCCCATAAGTTAATACACACAGCTTTTTTTAAAATAGGTGAGGTCATTCCCCCATATCTGATAGGGAAGTCATCATAATATCGTTACACATTCCAGAGGCATAATTTTTTTCATTGACACTTTTGGAACTTGTTAAATCTGTAATTGTGTTTATATCATAGGTCGCCCAAAATGGTTTCCTTACCTTTATAGTGGAACCAACTTATATAAGTATATCACATAGTTCCAATTCGGATGACATTTTATTCAGTATTTGGTATTCAAATTTAAAATTCTGTTTTTAAATTTGTATTAGTGCTAAAGAGTTATAAAATTTGAATTAGTTATTTGAAACTGCCTATAACTTTTTATGAAAAAGGCCGTAAAAGTTTTTACTTCAAAACATCAAGTAAAGGGGATTTAGTATTGCTTAAAAAAAAAATGGTTTCCCATTACATCCCATGAAGGGACCGGGGAGAACTTCTCACAATCACTGAGCTGTGCGCTTTCCAGTTTTCATTCACTGATTGGGACCTACAGTTTTACACCGATTCCGAACGGTATTTTGAGAAGCTTTTATCATGGCTATATACTCGATAGTGTCGCCGTCACTAAGCGAGGTGACCGTCGTCGAAAGAAATTTTTTAAGGTGGTAGGAGCAGGGATCGAACCCAGGAGCTCCTGTACAAGAGGCGCGCACACTACCCATTGCACCACCGACGGCCAGTAGTATTGCTTACTACAAATATTTGTATTAAATTATGCATATATGAGATAAAGATTGGGATTTTTCCTCCAAGTGGTGGTTCCCGGGCAACGGCAGAATATTTTTTTCTAGCGGCTGAAGTCAAGGGTTACCGACGAGCAGCCTGATTGGCTATTCGGCCACTGAGGCGTCTCAGGTGTAGTAGGTGACTGATGTCACTGAAACTCATCAGGATATCGGTCATTTTCTTTTGTCCTTAGAAGGCTGATGGACTGGGGAATTTGGGCAGCGGCAGATGGTGGCCAATGGAGAAAACTCAGGTAGGGCATATTGCATTCTGATCAGCGTCTGATCTATTATGGGAGGCTGCTTTCGGATATCCTGCCAGTAGTTATAATGCTAAAACTCTGGGTTTGCCTCTCGCCACCGGTCATAATGGTAGTGAATATGCGAAGACGAAAGAGGGAACGTAGAGAGCACTTATTTTTGACGCCCCCACAAACGTTATAAGGACAACGATATACGGAAATATACTTGGAATGTTGAGATTCTATATAGATCCGGTGCAAGTATACAATTGGTTGTCCTCAAATGTTATAAGGCTGCAATTACCGCTATCCAGGAAATACGATGGACAGGATATGTTTGCACAGGGAGAAAAAGCTGCGACATATACTACAGTTGCCATGAGAAAAATGGGGCTGCGACATCTAGTCTCTAGGTTCAATCCTGTGAGTGAACGTATATCCACAAGCCGCATAAAAGCGAAATATTTTTATATTTCCCTAATTTGTGTGCATGGCCTTACAGACAAGTAAGATGACGATGCCAAAGACATATTCTATGAGCTCGTAGGGGAAACATATGACCGCTGACAGTTCCGACAAGGGAATGAGACTGATTGAGTTCATTAGTGGTACAAGATTCCAGCATAAAGACATCCACAAGGCTACTTGGGTATACTTTGATCAGAAAACGAAGAACCAAATTGGTCACGTGGTAATTGATGGAACCACTCATCTAGTGTAATGGACGTGCGACTGATCAGAGGAGCTAATACCGATTCTGATCACTACCTATTAGCGGCAAATGTTCGCACAAGACTGAGAATGGCGAAAATCGTGCGAAACCAGACGCAGAGAGGGCTGGACATCGGTAAGCTGCAATAACCAGAGGTAGTAACAGCCTACTCAACGAAGCTCTCACAAGTTTTGGCACTGAACCCACTTCCTCCCGATGACGATTCTGAAGCGCAGTGGAAACCCATTTCCAACTCTGTGGAAACTGCAGCGAAAGCAGTGCTTGGCTTTGAAGAACCGCTTGTAGGTATTAAAATTGGACTGTCTGCTTATAATGCGCTTAGATATTATTATCCAAGAAAGTCGATGAGGGAAATCGTTTCGGTAAAAATTCTGGCATATCACGGTACAAAAAATCGATGCTTATTTTATCTCCCATGCGCAGGGAATTCCAATTTCAACATTTTGGGAATATCAATGATTAAATTCACACAGCCCACAATAACCGAAAAAATTATGTTAAATATGTGTATTAGCAAATTGGGGCATATAGCCGGTTAGACGAAGAATGAAAACCGGTTTATTGAAAACAGGCATATTAGAGACATTTTGGGGACTTTATGAGCGGAGGAACATTACTGGAAATGTTGCACATAATTAACGTTCCCTTAGAGAAAAGACTCAATTACAAGACCGACACTGACCGATGCGCTCAAATATATAGACACACATTAAGCGAACACAGAGAAAACAGACAATAGTTGACGACAACTTGCACACTGCGTACGAGTAATTTGTTTTTTGTGATTTATAATACATGTAATTATTGGCAATCGTTTTGTGATAAATATGTTATTAATGTTAAATATTTTTGTATATAGAACCCTGAAGATGATTAGCGATGCTAATCGAAATTTTGGGAAAATTTAATAAATCTTGAACAAACAGTCGAATCCGCTGGTATTTTCATTTTATGACCTCAAGCCAAACTAATTGAATTGAACTGATTTTTTTTATTATTTATTATTATTATACTTCATTAATGCGATCTATTTTACAACTAATATTTAGCATTTCTTAGAAAAATGTATGTATGTATAATAAAGTAGAAATAATCCACTGACCATTCTACGTTGAAAATCTAAAAATTGTTATAGGTAGTGCAGATAAAGTGACCAAGCCAAAAATGTTACCGTTGCGTTTAGATTTTTATTAAACAGTCTTTATAATTAGTGATCTTGGAAAGGTCTTCTTCTGAGTCTTCTAAAGGTAACGATTTGCCGCTAGAGGATTTGGATGACTTTTTATTCGAGATTTATATGTAAGCATTCTATCCTGGATTTCTTCTTTAACAGTGAGAATTTTGATATCAGTATGCAATTGGTTGTTAGTAATAAACCATGAACCATTTGAGATTTTCCGAAAAGATTTTGATTGAAACGGATATAGAATTTCCAAATTACACTTCGAGGCCGTTCCCCATAGCTGAATTCCATATGTCCATATCGGCTTAATGATACATTTGTAAATCAATAGTTTGTTTTCGAGCGAGAGTAGTAGAATTGGATTTATTCAATTGTATGTCGAGGGTCTTGCTTTATGTCTGGATATGTTTCCTCCATGTGAGTCGTTTGTCACGATGTATTCCGAGATATTTTATTTCCACTGCCTGTGGTATTTCTGCTTTATTTAGAGTTATGGGAGAGCAAGTTTCGTTTGTGAGTAAACGTGACTTGGACTGATTTTCTTTCATTGACTTTGATCCTCCAAACATTTAGCCAAAATGAGATATTATGGATACATTTTTGAAGAGAGATACTTGCCCCTATGTGGTCTTCATTGCCGTCTAAAGCAGCTGTATCGTCAGCCAAACTTCCAATTTCAACACCGTCAGTTAGACGGAGATCTGAGGTGAAAAGTAAATAAAGTATGTGCACCAAAACACTGCCTTGAGTTACACCTGCTGTACTTTGATAAATTGAGCTAAATTCATAATTTTCTTTGATATAGAAATATTTATTTCGAATATATGAGTTGAGAAAGAGATAGCAGTTTATGGGAAGTATTTTCTTTAATTTGAATAGAAAGCCATCATGCCAAACTTTATGAAATACTTGAGAGATATCGAGAAATGCTGCAGTGCAGTACTGTCCGTTTTCAAAGCACTGATTTATCGGTTCCACGAGTCTGTGATCTTGTTATATTGTACCATGTTTTTTCTGAGGAAACAGATTTTTCTTATCAATAACGTGCATAAGTCTATTCAGAAAGGGAAACTCCAATACTTTACCGAGAATTGTTAGTAATGTGATTAGGCGGTATGAGGATACATGTTCGGAAATTACCCGGTTTGAGAATCATTGTGATTTCCGATTTCCACCCTGATAAGGTTCAATCAGGTTTTCAACAATTAGCTGAGCAATTCTTAAGCCGTTCTAATCTCGCCTTGGGTGTCTGCGGTGGTACAACCTACACTGTCTTCCAAAATCATTACCTCCTGATCTTCAAGGGAAGAATCTGAGTGGAGTAGTGCTGAAAAGTTGTCTTATAACATTTTAAGCACACACTGCTTATCAGTCACCAGATTCCCATTCTCGTTCTTGCAGGAGGATAGCCCATTATTCGGCCCGTCATTCGATATTCTTACCCTATGGAACAATTGTTGGGATTCATTGTCCACCCTGTACATTTCGGTACTTTCACTCTCTCTCTCTCTTACTGTTCCCACTGTCATTTTTTCGTCTAAATTGTTGGTTTTCCTAACTTCTCAGCCTCTTGTATCGCTCATTCGTAGCACGCGTTGTAACTGACCGATCCGTTTACATACATGTAGCGTCTTCTTCATCAGTTGCAATGCGACATTCTTTGTGTACCATGGCAAATCCTTTTGCAGATAGTCAAGTTCAGTTCTTGCAGCGGTTTCCAAAGAATGACAGATGTGATGCAACTGCGCTTCTGGGTCCTCAGGAGGGGGAATAGTCTCTGATATCTCCGATATTTGCAGCTTGTCGATATCTAACTTTTCCCGTGTTCGATTTCGTACGTTTTTCGCCCTGCTCAGTCTTGTGCGAACTTTCGCAGCCACCAGGTAATGATCCGATCACACGTACATCCATTACACTAGACGAGTGCCTGCCATATATTACCAACTGATCAATCTGGTTCTTCATCCGCAGCGTTCATATACTTCCTCCAGACGCTCGTAAAATGTTTCTTTAACCCCATCATCTTTATCCTCTGTCGGTGCATGCACACAAATTAAAGAGATGTTGAAATATTTCGCTTTGATACGAATTGTGGCTATGCGGTCACTCCCTGGGTTGAACTTTGAAACTAGGTGTCGCAGCCTCTTGCCAACTATAAATCCGCACCCAAATTCGTGCTTTCGCTCATGGCAGCTGTAGTAAATATCGAAGTTTTTCTTTTCGGTGCAACCATATCCTGTCCATCGCATTTCCTGGATCGCTGTAATGTCAGCTTTATATTTTTGCGAGGACATCCGTCAGTTGGAAAGTGGCACCAGTCCTGTATAGCGTTCGCACATTCCAGGTACATATTCTTAAATCATGAGCCTTATAACGTTTGCGAGCTCGTCAACAGTTGGGGGGTTTCTTCTTCATTATTTTCTACGTATATTTTCATTGCCAATATAACGGTGGCGGGAGGCAAACCCAGCCCACCGTGGTTTGCATTTTACCGACTGCCAGGATGATTATGTTTCACTCGCCCATTATGGATCAGACGCTGACCAGAATGCAGTGTGTCGAAACTGGATTTTGGTATCTTCAATTTTCATCCCCCGTTGGCCAGGGGTGTTGGCTCATCCGCCTTCAAAGGGCAGAAGAATATGTCCATTACTTCGAAGAGCTTCAGTGACAGGGTCACCTAATAATCCTGAGACGTATCAGTGATCGCATTACTCATTACTCATTACATACTGCGTGGAAGTAGTTAGCTGCTTGGACTGCCCAATGAAGGAATCATTTCTGGCCACTCCCAAGTGAATGGCTATCAGAAACTTTCCACCTCCAAGGACAATCCCATGTCCCCATTCAATCTTCTTACCCTCTGGAAAAAATTTCGGGATTCATTATTCATCCTGCACATTTCGGTATTTTCACTCTCTCTCTGTTCTCACTGTAATTTTTTCGGTCTAAATTGTTAGTTTTCCTAACTTCTCAGCCTCTTGTACCGCTCATTCGCAGCACGCGTTGTAACTGACAGTTTAGTTTCCATACGTGTAGCGTCTTCTTCATCAGTTGCAATCAGACATTCTTCGTCGTACCATGGTCTATCCTTTTGCGATTTTTGATAGTCAAGTTCAGTCCTTGCAGCGCATCGGTTTCCAAAGAATGGGATATATGCTTCCACTACGCTTCTTGGTCCTAAGGGGGGGGGGGGGGGGGGGCTGTGTATTCTGCTCTAGCAAGAGAGTGAGCTTTTGTTGATAGGACTTTGATATGTCCGGTATCAGCAGCTTATCACTATCTAGCTCTTCCCGTGTTCGTCTTCGTACGTTTTTCTCCCTGATCAGTCTTGTCCGAACATTCGGAGCCACCAGGTAATGATTCGAGTCGATATTGGCACCTCGAATCACACGTACATCCATTACACTAGAAGAGTGCCTGCCATCTATTACCAAGTGTCAATCTGGTTCTTCGTTCTCTGATCAGGAGACAACCAGGTCGCCTTTCATTTCCCAATTTGGCATTAAAATATGAACGTCGTGGTCAGGGCAGCAAATTAACGAGATGATCAAATATTTCGCTATTATGCGAATTGTGGCTATGCGTTCACTCACTGAGTTGAACCTTGAAACTAGGTGTCGCAGTCTGTTGACAACTATAAATCCGTACCCGAATTCGCGCATTCGCTCATGATAGCTGTAGTAAATATCGCAGTTTTTCTTTCTGGTGCAACCATATTCTGTCCATCGCATTTCCTGGATAGCTGTGATGTAAGCTCCCTGTATAGTGTTCACACATTCCATAAATCGACGTCCTTATAAAGTTTCCGAGGGTGGTCAACAGTTAAGGGGTTTCTTCGGTTTTTATATTTTCTGTGTATTTTCATTGCCTATATTTTGCATGCATTTTACCTACTGCCAGGATGATTATGTTTCAGCCGCCCATTATGGATCAGACGCTGACCAGAATGCAGGGTGTCGAAACTGGATTTTGGTTCCTTCAATTTTGAAGGGTCGAAGAGCTTCAGTGGCGTGATCACCTTATAATCCTGAGAAATACCAGTGATCGCATAACCAATCAGGCTGCTCATTCGTTTTCCTTCTCACTTTAGCTAGCTATGGGCCATTGCCCAGAACAATCTGCTTGGAAGTAGTAAGCTGCCCAATGAAGGAATCATTTCTGACCACTTCCAAGTGAATGGCTATCAGAAACTTTCCATCTCCAAGGACAGTCCCATGTACTCTAAAAAAGACTAACTCTCCATAGATTTGAGGAAAAAAACTTAGGTAGCTTTTTATGAAATTCATACATCCAAAACATTCCGTATGTGGGACAGGTGCGGATTTTGTTTGAGTCCTGAAAAGTCATTTGCAATAATCGAAAGTCGACCATTGCATAGATTCCTAGGATAATTTGAAGAGAAACCTTTAATCATTACATTTTGGTTAAAAAAACTTGTAAACTATACAGAATGCAAATATGTATGTTTTCTTCGGTATGAATCAATATGAGGGAAATTCTTTGTGGTTTTCAACTTTAATCGTTAACAGGAATGAATTAAGTTTTGAATTACACATGTACATCAGTGAAGTGTAATTTCAAGTCGTTATCAGCAGTCATTCCCTTATTTTTTTAATGCTTATCATGTGCGGTAGTTTATTTTTATTCCTGCCACAAGTTTTTCTTCACTCCTTCGTTTGGTCTACATGTATGCCGCACCATGCCGGAGTATTACTGTGGCATATTTTCCTTCCTTCCAGAGAATTCACAAATGATCAGAGAGGTACATATCTGTATCTTTCAATGCGATAAACAAATGTGTTTATTTATACACGTAGTTTGAGGTATAAAAAAAATTCATTTTCATTTAATTACCGCGTGGCATCGTAGATATTATATGCGATTTAAATCCGTCCGCCGGGAACATCATTCCATAGCCTAGATGCGGGTGAATACACAAATGTACCATGTGATGTCTACTTTTTCTCAAGGAAGGAGTGCAATATTGTATTGCAGTTCCCATCTGTGTTCATTGGCATTGCTTATATTTGCATAAATTTCCCTTTGATATGTGCGTAAATCTCTTGAAATGCTAATTAGAGTTTTATTTGGCTGTAAGTCAGCCAATCTTTTTTTTATTGATGGCCGTCACGATTTTCTTTTATTATTTATTTTTCTGATATAATGAGACATTTTTCATTGAGACTTTTTTTTTAATTATGTGTGTACAATTGCGAATAAGTTCAGCCAGTAATCAGCAAAGATTCGTGGACTTACGACTCCGAAAATAGATCAGTATTTGTGATCTATGGGTTCGCACAATCTGTGTGTAGGTCAGATTTGTTTGTAATATTTAAGTGTTTAACACGACAGTGCAATTTTATAAACCTGTGTGCCATTTATTCTTACAGCCAAACTTCCCTAAAATGCTGCAATTGGGTATCAATGAAAATATATTCATTCATATTGTGACTGAATTCAGCATAAATAAATTATGTAATGATTCATTTTTACATATCCCTTTATTTATAAATCGCTTTGCGACTTAATTGTATACCTATTCCTGCAACAATGGAGGTTATAGTTGTTGGAGCGAAGTTCTAAGGCTAAATGAAAAAAAATTAAACAACTTTTTTTTAGCACTATTATGCTACAACCCAGTATTTTCAACTATATTGGTTTGTGTTTAGAATATATACGTGTGTTGGAATATGTCTTGTTTATTGGGAAGTTTTCTAGGTGGAGCCTGTAGCCCAAATTTAGTATATATTGTAGTTTTGAACCCAATAAAAAGTAAATTTAAAAAGCCAAAGTGAAAGAAGTCTTAAAAAAGTAAATTTTCTTAAATAAGTACCTTTTCTTAAAAAAAGTAAATTTTTTCAAAAAAAAAAAACCTATGCATATTCTTAATCAAAGCACCATTTCTTAAACAAAATGCCTTATCTTAAAGAAGTACCTTTGCTTAAAAAAATAGATTTTCTTACAAAAAGTACTTTTTCTTAAAAAATTATTCTTTTTTAAATAAGTACCTTTTTTCCTTTTACATTTTTTTAAAATAAGTAAATTTTCTTACAACAAATAACATTTTCTTAAAAAAATACCTTTTCTTTAACGAATACCTTTTTTGTAAAACAAAATAACTGTTCTTGGGTACTCTTAAAATGTACCCATTCTTGAAAAAAGTACCCAAAAAATACCTTCTCTTAAAAAAATACCTTTTTTTTACAAAAATTCCTTTTCTTAAAAGTACCGTTTCTTAAAATTAAAATAGTAACCTTTTTTCTAGAGATAAGTAGCCTTTCTGAAAATAGGTACTTAATACGGTCCTAACAAAGTAACCCTTTTCTAACCCTTTCTTCTTTAAAAAGAACCTGTTCTTAAAAGACGTACTTCTTTGTAAATAAAATTCATATTTTTCAACGTGCGTCGAAGGCGTGTTGGAACTAACTAGTACATACTATACAGCGAAAGGAACTTCGTTCCAACCGGGTATGCCCTGACACCTCATTTGATTTTTTTTATTTGTATTTCTTCTTACTATTTTATTTCAGTTATTCCAGCTCGAGACCATTCTATATCTCTAATAATAGTCATGTTTTGGTTACAAGCAAGCGATTGTCGCTTGCTAAGTTCCAAAGAAAACGACAATTTAGCGATATGTCATTTTATTAAAAAATACGAATAAGAGTTCAAAACGCTAAAATATGTCAAACAAAATTTGTTTAAACTTAGCGAAAACAATTCTCGTCGCTAAGTTCTCGCTAAGTCTTCGCTAAGTGCTTCATACAAAACAAGCGAATATATAAGCAAGCGGTGTAACCAAAACACGCCTAATAGAGATGTAGTTTAAAAGTTTATGTTTGCGAAATGCATTCTCGTGATTCCTGGCGAACATTATAGCTATCTCAGATCTACCCACAGATCTGCACCAGATGTTGATTAGAATGATGTTATTGAAAAATGCATCAAACTAAATGCAAACGAAAACAAGTGTTCGAAAAAAACCACGCGAGAAGACATTTCCAAAAACCATGTTTTCATCTCGGTTGTTTTCGGTTTCATTTCGGTTGTTGCCTGAACGACAACACAATTCATATAGGTAATAAAATTTACTGAAAAGTCGTCGAGATCCACGTTCAAATTCATCAGGGATGAAATAAAATAGTTCCAGTGTACGGGCCGGATAAATAAATATCATCCCTGATGGATTTTAGTTTTAACCTAATTTCTTTCTTATAACAATAGTGGGATGAACAGAGACATCTATCTTATAACAATAGTGGGATGACAGACCTCTTGGCAATTATTGGTTCCTTCAACAGTGTAAGTTTGCAAAGTGTATGTGTTATTTTGGACAGCGGACTTAGCTTAGGACCCAACAAAGTTGATGGTGTGGAATAGTCGACGATAGCCGTCTACACTTAGGATTGATTTAGGAATTGCCCACTGAATTTATATTGCGGTGATGATGACGATAATGGTATTTGCAGTTATAGTGTGATATCGAGTGCTTATTATGGCAACCACGTGCATCACGGGTGCTCTGCGCATTACTCCTACTGATGCAGCGTTACATTTGCGGAAGATGGACATTATAGAGATGCAGATTGCGTCTACATTTGCCGTCATGCCAAGCCAAATGTCATGATGGGAGTCGGCCATCGAATAGTCTTTAATGATTTTCTGAACATTCCAGTAAAAGCAGAACCCATATTCGATCTGAAATAGCAAACTATCATACATGGTATAAAGGAGTACCTGCTTTATAGGGATATTTGAATTTATAAACGGAGGGCTCGAAACTGATCTTTGTAATCTTTTCTAGAGAACTACTATTGGATCTTTCACGTAGGCTACCTGATCAATTATGTCTTTTTGGGAAGTGATCGATAGTGCGTTAATTACCTTATAATGGCACAGAGATATTCCGGGAACTGCAGAGCGGATGAGTGGACAAGACTTGGGACTATTTTACAATTTATACAGTTGTTGCAAGGTGTTAGCATATCTCTAACGTCTTTAAGGTTATTTTGCTCCTAAGTGATTATGCTGGCAAGGCGGGTGGGGGGTAAAAATATTTAATAATTTTTAAAATTTATTTATTTGAAATATACTGCACTACAAGATTTAAAATCTTATAATTATAGTGCAGGATCAGCATATGACTAATAATAAAATTAAACAATATTTTTCTTTGCTTTATTAAAATAGAAATACAAAAATTTATATAATTTAAGAATTAATAAATTTTGAATTTAAAAAGTAAAAGTAAGTAAAAAAAATATAATATAATTTAAATGAGAGCTTTGACTGAACTAAAGTGTGTTTGTTATGTTACATCAAATTGTATAATTTACATATTTAGTCTTGTTTTAACTGTAATGATCAGAAATAGCTTTTTAAACCGTTCAGTATTGCTTATGAACTGTTTATATGAAGGTTGTTTATAAAGAGGTCATTATCATGAGTGCACCCAGTTGTGGCTCCTTACAAAGATGTTAGGTTGTATGGAAATATCAGGAAATTTTCTGAGTACTTAGAAATTCTTCGCTATAGAGAGAATTACGTTATAAAGAAGATCGTCATAGTTCGACTGCATTTCAAAAATCGGATAGTCTCAAAAAGGAATACACCCTAATCAGTTCATCCATCTCATTTAATATGTAAGCGGTAAGTTTAATTATAATTGTTTGTATTCTCTTGTGTTGCACTAAAAATCCGAACATGTTAAATTAAAGTTTTGTTTATTTTTTTTTTTTAAATCGCAGGGTTGTTATTGTTAGGATGGATTGGGAAAAAGGGTATACGGGGGAGGGGGGAACGGGGTGTGCAAGAAGGGTAAAACTTTAAGATGCGAGAAAAATCGTTTGGATGGGTTAGGAATGTGGCAAAAATTGTTAATATGGTTAAAAACCTGCAAAAAAGGGCGAAAGGGGTAAAACTTGGAGATACGACCAAATCGTTTGGAAAATTGGGAATGAATAATTGTATGATGAGTTTCATGTTATTTTGTAAAAACCTATTTTACATACACAACATTTCTGTGCGGACCCATTTCAGTAAATAAAAAGCACGTTAACCGTCCCTTAAAATGTTGTACCCGATAAAAACTGTTTTAAAAAGTGATTTTGTTCCATACAAAACTAATACACGCATATTAAAAATGTTGACATTAAAAGTAAACACAGGCGTTTTTGTAAAAATTTTTAAAATTACGAACAACATGCTCGGTGTTAGATCCAAAACATCCACAACTCCATGGGATCAAGTCCTATTTTTCCCGCATTTTGAGCTTTTACCATTTTTTTTGCCCCCTTCTATCCCACATACACTTTTTTGGAACAAGTTATAACCCATTCCAACCCGAATTTCTATGTTTTTGAAGTTTAACCACTCTTGTCCCTTTTTCAATCATCTACTTTATCCACGAACACTATTATTACCACATTCCCAATGTTTGTAAACGATTTTTCTCGCATTTACAAATTTTATGCCTTTTTGACCTCTTTATCCTTTTTTTATCCACATATTCAATTTTTAACACGTGTTATAATTCTTCCCTTTCTGATAGACATTTATTATTTTCTGCACCTTCCACAACATTCCAATCGATTTTTGTCGCAGTCGCCTCTTGTGTATAAGTATATCCAAATTCAAAACAATTCCACTCGCGAGTCGAAAAAATTCGGCTCCTCTTCACAATAAAGCTCTGACTTCCAGTAAAATAAAAATCAAACTCCGAATCGAATTATTATTTTTTATATTTGATTCGCTCGCGAGTGATTCAAATAAACAACAATTTTAAAAATTAAATTCGCTCGAGATTTTAATTTTTTTAAACTCGGAGTGAGAGCTTTATATTGAGGAGGAGCTGAATTTTTCGACTCGCGAGCGGAATTTTTACTTACTGTGGTAAAAACTAAATTCAAACTGTTCAAATTTGGGCAGCCACTATGCGGCTCCAGTGAGGTCTATGACGTTTCAATATATTAATTTCTCTAAGACCTCAGTTATGCGCGTGTGAAATTTCATCCTGAGCGGTCCAGCCGCTTAGAAACGGCTGAAATATTTCCTTTTTTTTTTATTGAATTACATGGATTCGCCCGTTTATGTACATTAAACTCCTTCCTGAGTCGGTTTTAAATTGCTCTCTAACAAAATCCACATCTTTCAAATAGCAAGAAATATAAATTCTAAACAAAATTATAACTTACTATTTTCAAAGACAAAACGAAAACACGAAGTGAGATTTTTATCTAAAAATTGGATTCAACAAACGAGATAATCTGGCCAAAAGCGGGGTGGTTGGTCAGGTTATCTATTAATGAAGAATAGTTAGTAAAAATGTTTGGTAAATATTACGTAGAATATATGTTCAATATGAAATGTCTGTTATTTGCGTTGTAACTACTTGTACAATATTCACGATTTGTAACACTTTCCCTTTTTAGACCTTCTTTGACGGCGAATTAAAGCACTGTTCCCACAGGCCTTTAATAAAAAAACATCTGCCAATATGAATAATTATCAAAATATGAATGCTCGAATCGCTAGACACAGTTTGCAATAAAGAAGGCACACGCATGCGCACTTACACATCTCAGCAACACCGACGATCATACTATCCCGTACATTGGTCTACAAAAACAAACCCATCAACAATGACTTGAGTTGAGAGACCACCGCATGTGGCGAATCTTCTGCAGTGGATTGACTAGACGCAATGAAGATGATGCTGTTGGTGGCGGCGGCAGTGCCGGTCTGTCTTCATGCTGAGATGTTGAAGAACTTGTTTATTAACTCATTCATTCCGGCGGCTATCGCAGCACTAGTTTTCACCCGCTCCTCCTGCGGCTGCCACAACATAATTGTGTTTTATTGTACTTACAGGATTTGTGTCTGCCAAGAAGTTGTTAACGACACATTCATACGGGGAACAAGGTGGCGGGCGGCTTTTGCACAAAAAAAATGACGTTATTGTTTTAAAACAAAATTTATAATGTAAACAAACGATTGATCGGTAAACTATACAAAATTAAGGGGCAGGTCTTAGGTCGAATAGTGGTAATACTATTAGTGATGTGTGGTAACCGCTTCAGTCGAGTGCGGCTCCGAGGAGAACCTGGTATTCGCAGCAATATCATATTATAAAAAAACATGAGGCGTCAGGGAACACCCGGTTGGAACGAAGCTAGTTTCGCTATATATTATGTACTAGTTAGTTCCAAAACGCCTAAGGCGCCTGTTGAAAAATACTGTAATTTAAATGAATCTTTAAGAAAAGATACGTTTTGTAAAATGGTGATTTTTTAGTATGACAGTTTTTATTTATTGAATGTATTTTTTTTTAAAAAGTATATTTTTAGGTCCCTTTTGTAAGAATATGTATTATATTTTCCCGATAAGGTAATTTCTTTAATGAGAGGTACTTCTTTTGTTAAAAGCTAATGTTTTTTTTTAAGAAAAGAAGTGCTTTCTGAAATAAAAAGCATAATAGCATGATTTTTTTTCCAAAATAGTACTTTTTTAAGAACATGTACTTTTTACTCATTTTCAGAAAGGCTACTTATCTCAAGAAAATAAAAGAAAAGGTATTATTTTATTTGAAGAAAAGGCACTTTTAAGAAAAGGAATTTTTGTAAGAAAAGGTATTTTTTTAAGAGAAGGTATACTTTTTTTTTTGAAGAAAAGCGTTTTTTTTACGAAAGAACATGTACAATTTTAAGAATAGGTAATTATCTCAGGAAAAGTTATTTTGTTTTACAAAAAAGGTACTCTTTAAAGAAAATGTAGTTTTTTAAGAAAAGGCAATATATTGGAAGATAATGTATTTTTTTAAGAAAAGATACGTTTTGTAAGAAAATTAATTTTTTTTATTGCTTTTTTCTTTAAGATAATGTATTTTTTGTGGCCGTCGGTGGTGCGATGGTAGTGTGCGCGCCTCTTGTACATGAGAACCTGAGTTCGATCCCTGCTCAGACCACCTTAAAATTTCTTTCGGCGGCGGTCACCTCGCATAGTGACGGCGACACTATCGAGTATTTAGCCATGAAAAAGCTTCTCAAGATACCGTTTGGAATCGGTGTAAAACTGTAGGTCCCAATCAGTGAGTGAAAACCGGAAAGCGCACAGCTCAGTGATTGTGAGAAGCTCTCCCCTGTCCCTTCATGGGATGTAATGGGAAACCATTTATTTTTTTTTATGTATTTTTTAAGCAAAGGTAGATTGCTTAAGAATTTCAATAGGTATTTTTTTGAGAAAATTTACTTTATTTTTTTAAACTTCTTTCACTTTGGCTTTTTTTAGTTTACTTTTTATTCGGTACAAACTACAATATGTAATAAACAGGCTCCACTTAATTTCGATATGTTAGTCTAGACACAAGCTAAACCAAAAGTACGAGTGTAAGAGTAAGGGTGATGCCAAATGTAAATCCATGCACAGGGTTGTATTTCATGGATTTGCCAGTCTTGCACTTTGGCTTTTCTAAATTTACTTTTTATTGGGTTCAAAACTACAATATGTAATACACAGGCTCCACCTAGAAAACTTCCCTTTAAACCAAACCAAACCAGAAGTACCCAATATGGTTGATAATAATGGGTTGTAATAAAGTAGTTAAAAAAAGTTGTTTAAAATTTTTACATTTAACCACCATCCCGCAACGTGCGATAAGGAGCTTCGTTACAAAATATAAAATTTGATAAAAATTCACATTTCCGTACTCTCATGTAAAGGTTAACACTTCTGGTTCCTTTTAAATGAGTCCTCTTATTCTGGAACCGTTGTTCTTTTCAACTCGTTTTTCAGTTCGTGTGGAATCATTTTTCGGTCGTTTTAGAAGCGTTTTTGGTTTTTTTGAACCCGTTTTCGGTTTATTTGGACGCGTTTTTCGGTTCTTGTAAGCCCCGGTCCGGTCGGCTCTTGTAAATAACCGGTTCTTCCGGACCCGTTCCCTGATTCTGTGCATCACTAAATACTTTGTACCGCGTCTCCATAACTGTGTCCATGAGAGAGTAGCACTTTAATTAATTTGAATACAAATTTGTACTTCCCACATATTTCTAAGTTGTGGCCGCCGGAAGTGCAATGGTTTGTTTTCGCTGCTCTTGTTCATGATAACATGGTTTCGATCCCTGCTCTGATTTCCTTACATTTCTTTCAACAACGGTCACCTTGCTTATTGACCGCGACACTATCAAGTTCTTAGCCAAGAAAGAATTTTTCACAATACTGTTCGGAACCGGTGTTAAACTCTAGCTCACAATCAGTGGGTCTAAAACTAGAAACCCCACATATCACTGGTTGTGAGAAGCTCTCTCCAGTCTCTTCAAGCGATGTAATGGCAAACAATGTGATATTTTTATATATTTCTGAGTTACACATATGAAACTGCTCCGGCAGTCACGTTGTAGTGAATTGACTTAAATAATGGTTTGCAATTCACGTTCAGCTTAGGCTTGCATAGACAAAAAGAAAGATGTGTAAATATAAATGTTATAGGTATGGAGTTAGTCAAAAATCACACGCCTCAGTCGATATAAAAAGTAATAGGATCTGAATATCGATCATGTATCTTACAGAGGTTACTCTTTGGATTGGAATGTTGTATATAGGGATTTACACACATATCTGGGAATGCCCTTAACACTAATGTGTCTCGAACCCGGAGTTGGTGTCAAACGATGAATATAATGATATACATATAATATCTTCAGTGACTGGCGGTGAAGGGTTAATTGCAGGTGTCGTCCATAGCTTTAATGCATGTGTTCATATACATACATATATCACTAATGCAGTAAATTAGGTAGCTGATGCTACAATCAACACAATCCACTTGGTCTACCCTAAAAGTCCAGGTGAAGGGTATGCGAATAAAAAACAAAACAATTCAAAATAATGGGTGGTGTTTTGTAAGTGAAATGTTCAAAGATAATGAAAGAAACTTGTGAAAACCGTCGAGGAACGCGAAAACCGCTTACAACGCAGCAGCATCAACAACAATGCCTTGTTACGGCAACTACAATAAACTGATTATGAAAACAGTTTGCGAGCAACAATCTAAATTATCCCCTCCTCCCGGTTTGGTACGAACCAACATTTGTATCGCGTTTTTATTTTTTATTTTATCAATATGTGTCATGTTATGAAATCACTCTTCCTCCGCCCTGCACTCGCCTCTCTTCAGTCGGCAGCTTGAGCTTTTATAACAAAACAGGATACAACACCAGTAAGATCGAAAATGAAATGAAATCGTGCGTATGTAGCCTGCTTGTCAGAGTTAATATCACCGCCGACGTGATACTTTTTCCTATTGACTTTTCTCGGCAACACGAAAAACGCAACATTAATTTGTAATTATTGGTAGGTGATATTTCCACAATGGCCAACAGATACTTGCATCTACATCGATTTGCCGCCATTAGAAAATGTCAAGTTTTTGTTATGTTTGCGCCACAGAGTCGTGTTGCGTTGTGCTGCATTTCCGTTAAATATCGTAGTTTCAAAAAAAGTTGTTATATGTCAATTGCATAGCAATACAGTTTATCATTTTCTTTGTGGAAATTTCTTTTATATGAGAGAAAAATTCACTTTTATTTTTTAGAAACTACCGATGAAAAAAGTGCGTAAAACTGGTATTGTGCTCGCTAAGATGATGATTATACGGATTATAATGATGATGTTGCTTTGAAAATGAAATGAAATGTTTAGCAACTACCAATGTTGATATGCATTGTTGACAGGAATATATAGTGCAACATCAACAAACATTCAACATTGTATTCGGTTTGACGAGGTTGTGTTTATGGTTTGAAGACGCTTTGTTGCAATTGACTGAAGGGAAATATGTAATTTCAATGACTCAAACGAAGTTGGTCAGGGGAAAATGCAGTAGGCGAGAAATAAGAGATACGATATTCATACACTGGTGCCCAAAACTAAAGCCACACATATTTAAGAAATATGTATATAAGTAATTGGGTACTTATAAATTTGTCTAAATAAATAAAAAAATAGTTTCCCATTACTTCCCATGAAGGGAAAGGGGAGAGCTGCTCACAATCAGTGAGCTGTGTGCTTTCTAGTTTTACACTCGCTGATTGGGCCCTACAGTTTTACACCCGTTCCGAACGGTATTTTGAGAGAGTTTTTCATGACTAAGTACTCGATAATGTCGCCGTCACAATGCGCGGTGACCGTCGCACAGTGGCGCCATTTGAGTTTTTTCGTTGCAAAAATCATATCTTTTGAACCGAATAAGATAATTGAACAGCATATGATAGACAACTGTTCAGCCTATGAAATGAGCGTTTGGAAAGGGTGTTACGCTTTGTAGGGGCCTACTTATGGGTTATCAAAGTTAAAATTTGCAGAAAAATCAATTTTATGGTAACTAAAAAAAATAATTTTTACATTTTTAGATTGTTTTTATTTTTTTTCTTTAGGGTTTTATGTTTTAAATTATTACCCAACAAACTAAAGAAAAAAATACTTCTTTTTTAAATTTATTTTTTCAATTTTCTGTAAAATATTCATCACAATTCGTAGGAGAAGGTATATCTAAAAGACTAATCATTTCTAAACTATAATTATTTGCTAACTCTATTCGTGACTTCACATGCCGCAGGGAAGAAATAAGTGGATCGGAAGATGCTGCCAACATGTTGAAGAGGTCCTCATTTTGCCTTACCCTTGATGCTTTGAATGTGATCTGCAATCTATATTTTTTATAAAATTGGTTAAGAGACTCCTGTGCTTCTTCAGAAAGCTCTCCAATTGGCAAACACTGGTACTCAATTATGTCTTTACCTAAAGTCTAAAAGACTAATCATTTCTAAACTATAATTATTTTCTAACTCTATTCGTGACTTCACATGCCGCAGGGAAGAAATAAGTGGATCGGAAGATGCTGCCAACATGTTGAAGAGGTCCTCATTTTGCCTTACCCTTGATGCTTTGAATGTGTTCTGCAATCTATATTTTTTATAAAATTGGTTAAGAGACTCCTGTGCTTCTTCAGAAAGCTCTCCAATGGGCAAACACTGGTACTCAATTATGTCTTTACCATGCGCCAATATTTTATGGACGGTCGGGGTCAACTTCTTCTGTGGATACATTTCTGCTAAAAGAGATGCAGTTTTCGATGCATATTCTCCATATTTTGTAGAATTGACGTTTTCTTTGAAGTTTAAAACATTCAAGATCGTTCCCAATCTTTTCACAATTTGATTGTCAATTCCAGTGATTGTAGTTACTGCCTCATCATTTTCAAAAAATCTCCTAGAAGTGTTTCCATCGTTTGAGTTACCGTATCCGTGCTTGGGACAGTCTACTTTTAGTCCAACTTCTTTAAAAAAAGCATCCTATATTTGCTTCTTTCTCATCTTTTCCTTATCCTTTATTGATGTATTTTCATCGAAGTTTTCCTCCTCTTGTGGTAGGGTATACGCCAGTTTTAGCAAGAACTCCATACACCTTATCCTTGCGTGCAATGGTGACATTCCATATTCGTAATTCTCCTCGATTGTAGAATCGTTTAAATTACCAAAGTTCTTCTGACTCTTTTTTGCAAATCGGGCATGACAATGTTGAGGTTGTTCCTGTCAGTTCGTTTACGACTTTTCCGTCAACCATGGTCAGGTGGAACATGGTCAGGTGGATTTTTCCAGTGTAGGGAAACATCAGATTTTAGCCGCAAAGGAACAACAGATGCCATAAACATATTTCCGTCCGATATTGTAGCGTCATCGGAAGATATCCTTTGCTTATAAACGCTTTGTCCGGATGATCCATCGCAGCCCCATTTGCTGATCAATGTCAGTTTCTCAGGAAGAATTTTCACCTCATTTCCAGGAAGACTCTCCAACAACCGTTTTGCTGTATGGCCCATGAGATCCTGCAGATTGGCTTTCACAGAGACTTCCGTAAACTCCGTATGCAGTGGTCGTGAATTTATTTTGGCTTGCGTAATATGCTTGTATCCTGGTGAAACGTCAGGCCCGTGTCGCATCAAGGATGCCTGTAGTATCTCATATTTTTCTTTGGAAAGTTCTAAGTCCATAAACAAGGCCAAGGCTTCTTCGGAACCATACTTTTTAATGTGTGCGTTTGTGGGCGTGGGAATGCTTTCCTTAATCCTTTTTAGTCGCAGTGGGCTTGCATCAGCAACAGATTTTGTAATCTGCGACCTCACTCTTACACTATCCTTTGTATATTTCATAGACAGCGCGTCCGATAAATGCTTCGTGGTCAAGTCATTGGTGGCCTCGGCAAGTTTCCTCTTTCTTGTGAAAATTGAACACTCCTCAATACTTTTTTTGGCCTTCCTTTTGCTCCTCTGGTTGATGTGGTGGGTTTATCTACTGGCAATATATCCAGGATGGTGTCTTCATTAAGCCAGTCCTCGTATTTGGAGTTGAATTTCTGAATGGTTCGATTAGTTTTCACCCATTTTGCCTTAATATTTGCATATATCAGATACAAATTATTCTTTATAATTTCGCTTCTCTCAATATTTCCGTATAAGCTATCAAGTTCTTCTAAAGCAGCTTCCGTGAAAAACTTTGGTGTGGTTGACTTTCTGAACAGTTCAAACAATTTTAAATTGTTCAACGCCATGTTTTCAATAACTCGCGGTTAGATGGTTGGTCAATAATAGCACAATCCGGTTTGTTGAAACCACGCTAAGTGTTTACACTTATATAGTAGCTGTGCATGACGCAAGTTTTTACCACCATGTTTTGGTCATTGGTAAATTAGGTAGAATTTTCCAGTGTGCGCTTGGGTTCTTGTGGGCGGAGTCTTAACGGGGTTGGACTGTGCGTGGTGTGGTGGAGTGCTGGCCTACCTGCCTACCTACAGTGCGGGTGACCAATCACATCGTGTACAGGTTCTAAAAATACGAATGCGTGTGGACTGGATGACAATTGTTGCGTCCATTTTATCACGTAATTTTGTTTTTCCAAGAATTGTTAGTTCTTTCCACGAATTCAGACAAAAAAGGGTTGTCATGTTGGAAATGATGGCATCCCATGCTGTCCGTACAGCTAATTTTCCCAATAATTCTATCATGAGTGCCAGTTACAGAAGTTTACGCGAGTTGTTTTTATTGTTTTACAAAATGAATACACAGTTGGTCTGGCCTGACCCATGTGTTACGAATGTGACTATAGAAACATGTGTATGACGGAGGGTTAATGATTTGATGTTTCCCACTCAAGAACCATGTCTTTTTTAACTCTTTGACCTCTAGAAGCCAAAGGGGCACTTAGAGGCAGATAGAACCTTTGGAATTATGTAAAGGAATACACAAAGAACATATTTTGAAAATATGGCAAATATAGAAAAATATAGATTTTTTTTATTTTCCGTCAAAGTTGAAAAATAGTGAAAAAACGGATAGTTTTTAAATAGTGTTTTACCAGGAGAAACACAAAGCAAACAGTTAATTTTTTTTATCATTATACATTTAATAAATACATCAATAAATACAAACAAAAAATAAGGCGATTCGTTACCTATTTTTCGTGATATTACACCTGAAATCGCAACAAATTGACTAAAAATTTGAAAACCGAAAGTCGGTTAACTTTGAACGGTTATATCTTCTAAACTAAAAATGTGATATTATTAAGAGTAGCATATTTGAAATCGTTGAAAAGTTTCCTATAACATGGGTTTATTCAAAACTTCGTCGGCGCACACCGTGCGTCGTTGAAAGAAATAAATGTAAGGTGGTCAGAGCAGGGATCGAACCCACGTCCTCATGTACAAGAGTCGCGCACACTAACCATTGCACCACCGACGGCCGTTATAAATTTGCAAAATACTAAACTTTTATTTTTTTTAAAATTAAATTTATACAAATTTTATAAAATCAAAGAGTTATACATACATATGCGAAATATATTTAACTCATATAGAGGTTTTAAACGATCGCTTTTTATTCCTATTTAAAAACATTTAAATTTCAAAAACAAACACAAGCCACTGAATTTCACCCTTGAAAATATATATCCAAGAATCCTGATCACGGTTATTGTTGGTTATGGAATGCGTTTTAATTTGAAGCTTCATGTGTTATGTATGGAGTTAAGATATGGTGATTTAAGACATTGCGACAAATCTTTAATATTTAAGATCTATCTTCGGATCGTTGTAGTGTTGAAAATTAGAAATAAGTGTCAATCTAACATATTCCAAAACGTTTCAAACTATTTAATATTTTGAATTTGAATTTTTATGACCGATTTTTGTTAATTTTTGGTTAATGTATGAGAAATGTATGAGAAAATGAAATGTGGCCGTCGGTGGTGCAATGGTTAGTGTGCGCGGCTCTTGTACATGAGATCCTGGGTTCGAACCCGGCTCTGACCACCTAAAAATTTTCTTTCGACGACGGTCACCTCGCATAGTGACGGCGACACTATCGAGTATCTAGCCATGAAAAAGCTTCTCAAATTACCGTTCGGAATCGGTGTAAAACTGTAGGTCCCAATCGGTGAGTGAAAACTAGAAAGCGCACAGCTCAGTGATTGTGAGAAGTTCTCCCCAGTCCCTTCATGGGATGTAATGGGAAACCATTTATTTTTTTTTTTATGAGAAATTCATACTTCAAACTCACAAGTCATGAAAATTTTTCCTTTTTGTTTTCCAATTGAAAAATTGTTGGTTTTTGTTGGAATAATGTTGAACTGTATTGTCTATTATTTCCAACAAAACCCAACCATTTTTCAATTGGAGAAATGTTCATGACTTGTGAGCTTGTAGTAGGAATTTCTCATACATTAACCAACAATTTAATATTTTGTTTGATAAATAAACCCAATTCCGGCCCTATGCTGTAAATGAGCGTACCCATGTTTAAGTGGATCCGTGCAATATTGTGACTTGAGACGATCACCAAGTCGTCTTCTTGCCAGGGCCGGATTTAGGCATAGGGTGAGTCCTGGAGGCCCGTACTACGAATAATATAATTAATAGTATGTATATTAAACCAGTACATAAATTGCAGTCGGGTGAACCGACTTAAACATAGTCTCACCCTAAGTCATCCATTGCATCCGAGTGCTGTTAAAAAACGCTTATGTTCACCCTTACGTTGAACGAATGGGCGTGGATTATTTAATTCCCTACTTAGTTAGGAATAACCGATCCAATGTATTGAAGTAATCAGGGGTTTGACGAAAAACTTGTACTCACTTCGAGTAATGTCATGCAAACCTTAGATAGAACACTATTCAGCGTTCTCAGGAAGTGCGTGAATATAGAATCATGAAATGTGGTATAGAAATTGGAATTAGGGGCGGTAGACTTTAGCCATTATTAGAAATTTAACTTGTTGTAATACAATTCATACCAAAGGCTGTAAACAGCATCACGAACTATATGCAATGAAATTAAACATACGCCACAGTAGTAATAAATAGCCGGTCATAAAGTTTAAAATAAATCAAACTTAACAAAAAATAAAATTAAATAGAACAGAGGCGTGACTACAGAAAATACATTCATCAACATTTTTCAACAAATCGTCTAGCCAAAATAGCAAACTTTAGAGGTACTTTTGGTTATAAATAATCCTTAAATTTTGATTAAGGAAGTATTTCTTGATTTTGAATTGATTGAATAACAGTCTGAAAGCTAACAACTTTATAAAGTGAAGACATATCGATAGAATAATCTGCCATATTTTAAGTACCGATATGAAGCTTCATAAAATATAATTATACCATTATATAAAAAGACGAGTATATTTTAGAAAATAGGAAATAAAATGAAATTGGGGTACTTATATATAATGGGCCACATCTTCTATATGTGCCCAAGGATTTTCTTCAGATAAATAAAAAAAATAATAAAAAAAAAAAAATTTTCCTTACTTTTTGCGCAATGTACTACTGGACCTATTTAAGTCAATAATGGACTAGGTCGGAAGTTTCTATCGCAAAACATAGTCAACACTTGAAAACCAAAATAGGCAAAACTTATAAATACTTTTTTTTTTACTTAAAGCAAATTAATTTTAATTTACTACATGTAAGTTTTTTTGTGATTTTTTGTAAATTAGTGTAATCATAGCAAATAAATACATTTTTTACTATCAACAAGTACAAAACAGAATCAAGCATCTTCGAGGGGTTATACAAATTAGCCTATAGTGCCTGTCAACCTGATTGTTTGACAAACTATTTTACTACGTGGAATGTTACTTTACTTATTAGTAGAGTATTCAAAGACCGAAACTGAAAACCGGTCCACCGGTTTTTTGTGGTCATCATCTGACCGCCGGTTTTCTGAAAATTGTCAGTTTCGAACAACCGGTGGAACCGGTTTTTTACTGCCGGTTCACCGACATTTGGTTTGCTCCAAAATCATATCTTTCAAATAAAAAATTTTAATTCTAAGTACAATTTTCAAAAAACATTGTCAACAACTTTAAAAAAGTAGACTACATATTTGTACACCAGGTTCTTACGTTCAGTGACTTGTTCGCTTTCTAATTTTACCAATGTTGCGGCGATTTTTCAATTTGCACTGTAATTTGCGTTACTTAATCTCATGCAAATGCAAAAGAATTACCACTGTTCGCAATTACAATTAAACAATTTCGAATTTGCATTTGCTCAGGCAATGCAAATGCAAATTGTGGAATCGGATACCAATTGTAATGAAATACATTTTTTAATATTTGGAATTTGGAAGTAGTAAAATTCATATTGAATTTTACCCATTTCTGGCCTTAATTTTATTATTTAATAGCTTCATATTGCTTCAGAAATCGCGAATTCAAAAATTTCAAGCCGATTAACAGCCGATTTTCGTATTGATGTATTCGTTGCAATGTGAATATGTCTAAATACGTTTTTAATGTATTGGGTTGTGTGTAGTTTAGTTTCAATTCTTCTTGTGAATCTATGACAATCTCTTTGGGACTATTTCACATGAACTTCTTTGTATATAAAAATCATAAAATTGCAATGGGCTACAATGGACTACAGTTTTAAGTTTTTACATTATATCAAAAAACTTTATAAAATTGTTAAGAACAAGTCAGTCTTTCAAATATTACTTAAGAGACAACAACTTACATTTACAGTGGTGGCCAAAACAAATGGAACCAAAATTCATCTTTTACCAAATATTACGTAAAAATTTTCTGAAAATAAAATTAGCAATTTTTTGTTTTAAATTTTATACGTTATTGCTTTAAAAATAAGGAAAAGTGATATGCTCCATAGATATTTAGAAAAATGTATGAAAAAACATAAAAATACATATTCATTCTCATTTTTCAGTGCCCAAAGCATATGCAACCAATAAAATCAAGCGCAGTTCAATGCAAATGATCTGAATATATTCTAGCAAATCTGTTGTTGTCGATTACAGCCTGACATATTCGACGCATTGTTGTATTAGTTCGTCAACGACGCTTGTTTGGGATTGATTTCCACGCACCTTTCATCGTCGAAACAAAATATCAGAACTTCTACAATTTTCCCACTAAATTTTTTGGTTTATGATTTCCTAGAGTTTCTCGTTGGAATTTAAGTCTGGTGATTGTGGTGGCCATTCCATAACCGCAACTCTATTTTCGCCAAACCACGATTTAACCACTTTCGATGAGTGTTTGGGGTAGTTGTCTTGCTGGAAGACCCACCACAATGGCATATACAAATCGTCTTTATATACAAATCGGTCCAAAATGCCATCAATTTTATGTAGTGGACCAACACCAGCACCAGAAAAGCAGCCCCACACCATTACACTTCCCCCTCCATGCTTGACCGTATTTTTTCAGTAACGTGCTTAGATCCGTTTTCCTACTAGTCGTCGTACGTAACACATGCCATCGCTGCCAATAATATTAAATTTTGATTCGTCACTAAACAAGACAGACCTCCATTTACTTCCTGGCCAATTTAAATAGTCTTAAGCAAACTGCAAACGCTTTTTCTGATTACGCTTTGATATAAGCGGTTTCTTTGCAGGACTTCGTTCGAGTAGAGACGCCTGCAAAGAACGTCTAAGAATTATTCGAGCAGAAACTGGTATTTTTATTTTGCAGTTATTTTGGAGGAAGAGATAAATGGGTCTCTCGATAAATGGGTCACTTGACTTGCGCGGTCGGCCACCTCGGTGTAAATCAAAATTTCTGAAATTTTTTTTAAAGTAGCAATATTGCGAGATATGAACATTATATTTCTCAGCAATGTCTCTGTGAATAAGCATTCACAATTTTCCGTCTGAGCTCAAATCCGAATTTATCGCGCGTCCTTTTAAAACGAACTCTGTTTTAGCTAAATATAATACTGAATATAATACTGAATAATAATACTGAATATTGCTACAAATCTCTTTACACAGGCTTACTAATTAATTATATGAAGAACAGCGATCAACTGAATTAAAAAAGGACGTTATTTAAAACAAAATTGGAGAGTTGCATATGTTTTGTCCACACCGATTTTAATATTTGTCGATAAAAATGCCGATAACATGGAAATGTGAACAAAAGCTGTACATTCTGAAATTTTTTTAAAAATCTTAATGCCATTTATTATTTACTGCAATATCAATGTCCTTTTTGTGGTACAATTTTACAAACTTATAGACCCTGTTAAACGCAACCAACCTTAGTTGCATATGTTTTGGCCACCACTGTATATCTTACATGTCTAAAACTTTGTGTGGACATGGCTTTTGGTAAAATGTATAATTCTCAATAAAAAAGCACCGATTTTTAATATTTCGTTAGGCCCCTTTCCCACTGGCAAATATCTCTCTGTCAAATTTTTTCTTATCTCTTTTGGCATTTTCGAATGCTTTTCCACCCACAAATTTTTCTTTGTCAAATTTTGTGAATCAAAATACAAAAGAACGAAAGAAACGTCAAAACTGTTTACATTTTAAAGAATTTTCCTAAGAAGTGTATCATTAATTTAAAATCGGTGTAAGAATGGTAATTTATAAATTAAATTTCATTTGTTTACCTTAAACAATCACTACAACCAACAGGTTTGTAAACAAAAACCGACTGTGTCAGTAAAAACGAATGGGTTAAAAACGATATGTCAAATAAATTGGTTTCAGCGAAAAGAACAAAGCAGACTTTGCGAGAACAGCAAATACTGAACTGACAAAGATTTGTTTCTCTTCCTCCCACCCCTCTCGCCTACAAACTGAAGAATTTGCAAAGAAATATTTGCTAGTGGAAAAGGCGACTTAGTTACGACGTTTTGCATTTTAGCTGATGATATGCTCTTTAAGATGACAAAACAGATTTATTTTTCTTATAAATAATCTTTAGTTTTGGCTCCAAAAGAACAATGTGAACTACCATTAGCCATTGCATGGTGTTCTCTTGCAAAATAGGACTTCGTAACCACGGTACACCCGCCCATGAAAACAATCAAACATTTTTACCCACACACATCCCATACACACACTAGCCATAACAACATGTTGCCAAACACCGCAAACACAACCATTCCAGCAGAATTATACAATACGTAACAATCAAACATGTTGCACAACATGTTGTTGTCAGCAACGTTAACAAACAGCTTCGTGTGAAGGCATGCAAGCGTACCGAATTCATTACCGTAACAACCTTTGAGTCATAAGGTACGCAATGTTAACGTACTAACGGATCAAATATTGTAACCTAAAACTGACAACAAAAGAAGAAAAAAATACACGTTAACGTAATACTCGTAGTATAACGCAAGCGCGTCATAAAGAAATTTTAAGCAAAAATGTAAATAAACCGAAAAAGTTACGGGCACGTGTAAATAAAGTGTGCAAGAAGTGAATAACCATTAAACAAAATGTAACAATAAAATGAGTGAAACTAATTTATTTACAAATGAATTGAAGAAGTAGAAAACAAATAAACAAGAAGCCAAGTTGTGAATACGAAAAAAATTGAAATTATTCATATGATGTGAACAGGAATACAACCGCCTTTGAATGCATGTAATATGTAATTGTATTTGAAAAAGAAAAATAATACATTGAAAGCAACAACAACAAACAAGTTTCTTTCTTAATATATTCATTATAACGCGAGCAAACGTCGCATTTTGTACCCCGCCAGAGCTGATATTTTCACGAGTTCTAACATAAAACAGAGAGATGAAAACAACCACAACACTGAACAATAAGAATTTTTAAAAATTTCTAAAAATAATTTTCTTTACAATTCTTTTCGTCAAATTGCATTTTGCTAAGATTTAACACAAAATTATACGCGTGTGAATAATTTTTTGTGTGAAACTAATTTTTAAGTTCAAATTTAAATCCAGCAAAAGTGTTAAATTTCGTTTGAAATCGCAACAAAAGGAAACTGAACTCTTTTTTTGTTCAATCCGAAAAAAGTGCCCAAATTCAGTTTCAAGTTTGGAAAACAAACAACAAATTCAACCAAGAGAATTGCAACAAGCCAATTCATAAAAAGTTTAACAATAAGTTGTTTTAATTGTAAATTCAAGGAAAGAAAGTGTTGTCCGGAATTCAGTGGAAGTTTTTGAAAAGTGTAACAAATTTGATGCAGAGTTTTCTAATAATAGAGTGAAAACTTACGGATATTTCCAATAATCTGGAGATTTAAGTAAACAGATGTTTATATGTAACCGGGTAATTGTTATTTCACGGTCGACTATTACATTTAACCAACGAAATTGTAAAGAATTGAAAGGTTAACAACAATATTTTAACGGATGCTTATATGATCAACAATACCTGTGAAATACGTTTAACAATATTTACTGCCGAACTTGTTAAATACAGAGCATATTTAAGAGATCACCTACGATAACATTTGTGCAACTACTGTATATTTTCATCAACATTGCGTGACATGAAAATTTAAACTAATTCACAAAGAAATCAACAACCAATTTTAAAACCAAACTATGAAATTCACCCTATCTCAAGTATTTGCACATTTAAACAAACTGCAGAGTTCATGAATTTATTAAAAGAACTCGAAAAAAGTAAGAAGTTGTTTCTGATCAACACATGTCATGTCATATTGTAATCCTTCCACATTGTAATAAAATCCTTCCATAATTCACGGAACCCAACAAATAAAACTCAACAACTGAAGCTCCTAATACACCTATTTGAAGTGAACTACTTTTGAATGACCTACAGGCAATGAAAATAACTTAAGTTCTTCAAGAACATCATGTAGTTATTGGACCATCGCATACGTATATTCAGACCCAAAAGACGACGAACACTGTCTAATATATTCCATACGAAACAGAGCTTAACAACAGTCTGCACATCTTCAACCGAAGACTAGAAGATTACCGGCATTTCAAAATTAAACTCACCTAAATTTAAATGTTGTACATTAGAAATTGAAATAACACCAACCGCACCAGTGTATTTTGTACTCCAATTCATTTTGAATAAAAATCAAACGCTAACAACTTCACGCAACACAACAGGGTACACCATGTGCTTTTGTACAAAAACAGAAAATTGAATTTGTTTAATGTTATCATCATCTTTACAATTAATTAACACGGAAACATAATTTCATTGCGGCTGACGTCAACCAAATCAAGCACCTACATACGTAATTACTGGCATCATCACTAGAAGCAGCATTATCATAACTTGCAACAAAGCTGTGTCAGCAACAACATCTGCATCGGCACCATCACCATCGCCATCATCATCGTTTTAATGAATTTTCATTGTGGCTGAGTGTGTTTTTCTTTAACACCCAGAGTAGATGAAAACTTGTTAATTGTTGCAAATATTTTGTTATCATAATGTATCTAATACAGGTGAGAATTATCAACATTTTATTGTTTTTCCTTTTGTTTCTTTCCTCCTAGCTTCGTTGCCATTATATTCCTCGGTGGGTTTTTGTTTTAACTCATTGTGATCTTGTTTCTTGAACGTAGTGTTTTATGTAAATTTCTCTTTTAATTTACTTATTTTTTGTTGTGTGTTTTGGACAGTAAACACTTTGGGATGAAGATATTTGTTTAGGGGTTTTAACGCTCTTACCACACGTGGTGAGCCCGAGTGATTACCAGCCGAAAGTTGTCATTAAGCTAGAAATATAATAAACATTACATTTACGTATAAGTATATAACATTATGCAACATTTTTGAAGTCATCGAGTGCAAACTCCTTTCTCGAAGTACTATCGAAAGTATTTATCGAATCTGTTCGGATTTTATGGCCACATGTATATTTTGACAAAAACTTAATTTTTCCGAAGAACAGCAATTTTTCTCACGGCTATAACTCGGAAACAAATTGAAATTTTGTGTTCCTGTCTTCGGCATAATTTATGACTCTGAAAATTGTTGGCTGAGAAATTATTTATTTGCATTTCATGAAGAGATGTGGGAAGAGCTACTGGGAACAATCAGTGAGCTGCGCCCTTTCAATTATTTGGTCACTCTGATCGAAACCTAGACTTTTACATGGATGCCGAACGGAGTTTACGATTGCGAAGCCTCTTTATGAATCGATAGTGTCACTAAAGGCCGTATTCACTTATCTGTGCAAATTTAACGCGATGAGAGAAATGTAATAAAATTTTCGATTTATGCTATCAGTGTTAGAGAATGCAAAAATATCTGTCTGCAAACGGACAATAAAATACAACAGTACAGTAGTTTAAGTCTTAGGAACCGACGCAAACATACCTCAAACCTAAATCATCTATTGTGTCCGAATTCCATTAAAAAGGGTTTATATTTTTTTGCAGCCGATCAAACTTTAGATACCCTAATGTGCGTGGCATACTCGCCCATATTCAATAGCAGATTCAGATATCGTTTCGATCAACAGGAAACCTAATGGCCGTGTCAAAGTTGTAAATTTTTTATTATAAAGTAGCGTCTGACAAAACATTGCCCATTACTAAATTTCATTAAGGCCGGTTGTAGTTTACCGGAGACATCGCACCCATCAACCGGAAGTTCTGCGTTCGTGGCAACATCGCCACAGTTTAGCAAACATTTGCAGACTATTCACTAATGTCTGCGCTGCAGCTAATGACTTACACCCGAATCAAGTTTTGGAAGAAACATGATTTTGTACTAAGAGTGTCGATTTATATGGGAGGACCAGAAGGGGCGTGGCGATAACGGCCATTTTCAACCCCATCTAAGATTGGGCAAATAAAGGCCGGCCAAACAGACGGACATGGATCAAAAGTCTTAAACAGCCCTATATCGAATTTGGTCCAAACGTACCTTGGTTCTAATAGGGTCCCTTCTTTAAACTTTCATCCGTAACGGGTGTGAATATACTTACTTATTTAGGTTGCCTAAACAACCCAGAGGCGTCAAGAGGCTTACAAATTGAAAATACCATGTTTCTCCAACCTGCTCGATCTTCAGCGTTTCTTCTCCCGTTGGTAACACCAAGCTCTCGCAGGTAATATTCCACCTGGTCTTTCCAGGGAAGTCTTGGTCGTCCTATCTTTCGATGTCCTTCGAGTACGTCTTCGATTACATTTCGCATTGGTTCCTTCTGATACATTCTTCTGGCGTGGTATAGACAGCTAAAACGCGATATTTTGATACACATAACCACGTCGATAGCGGTATACATATTATACAGCTCGTGGTTCATCCGTCGTCGATACGCGACGTTTTCTACTATATGACCATATATTTTCCGGAGCATTTTTTCTCGCAGACTCCCTGTGATAATTCTGCGCCATAAAGTAAGACAGGTTGTATGAGGGTCTGATATAGTTGGAACTTCGTTTCTCGAGAGAAGGTCTTATCTCTGAAGTGCTTGCTTAGCCAGAAATAACACCTGTTTGCAGGCACAATTCTCCGTTTGATTTTCAGGCTAACGTTATTGCTTCTGTTCACGACAGATCCGAGGTAAATTCATTTTTCCACAACCTCGAAATTATAATGGTTATCAACGTTCACCCTTTCATCCAATGTTCTGCATGTCGAAACCATTAATTTTGTCTTGCCCTCGTTTACCGTCAAACCTACGTTTGCGGATTCCTTGTCAATTCTCGGAAATACTGCAGTAACTTCTCGCAGATTTCGCCCAATGATGTCTAAATAATCAGTATACACGAGAAGTATGTGATTTTTTCTGCTGACAGATTTACTAGTGTTGACTTCAGCTTTTCGCACGATGACCTCAATGAATATGTTGTAGAGATCGTATGATGGGGTGTCGACCTGCCTGAGGACTCGTCTTATTATAAATGGTTCGATGAGATCTTTAGTGAGGATTTCGTGTCATCTCATAACCGTCAGCCTTAAACAGCTCAGCCAAAATTGCAGTCCTAACTTCGCTTACGCAGTCGACTCCATTGTCCACTATGTGATCAACAACCTCATCTAAATTGCAGTCTGTTGGGACAAGTAATGCAGGGAAATTATCTCTCCATATTCCCAACATACTCTATACATCTGTGTCAAGATATCTGTTATTATCTCTACAAAAGTGGGGCCTGATACATTGTCCGTTGGCTTGGCTTTGTGCTTTTCGGTAGAATTTACGAGCCTTCTGTAAGATTCAATTTACATCTATCTCCTCTTCTCCTTGTAACTGACTGAATGAAGCATTGCCATACGTGTAGCCTTCTTTTCATCACTGGCCATACGACACTCTTCATCGCACCATGGTTTGTCTTTCAGCGGTTTTTAGACACAGTCAAAATAAGTATGTATCAAAAGCTTTCCATTGCCTTATGTAAAATTTAGCAGGGCGTTAAAATCATTTAAGTATTTTAGGAGCTATGTATCTAAGAATCGGTTATCACATCTTGTTATTAGAAAAAGTATTCAAATATTGAACTTGAACATGTTTAAATGATTTAAACTTTTATACAGACGATAGTAAATATTGTTAATTATCTTATACATATTTCTCTATTTGTTTATACTGCGGTGCGTCCTTCAAAAAAAAAAGAAAAAAATGGTTTCCCATTTGGGGATTGGAGGCAGCTTTTAACAACCAGTAAGCTGTGCGCGTTCTATTTTTACACACTAATGTGGCCGTCGATGGTGCAATGGTGGTGTGCACGGCTCTTGTGCATGAGAATGTGGGTTCGCTCTGACCACCTTAAATTTCTGTTGACGACGGTCACCTCGCATAGTCACTGCATCACCCAATCAGTGAGTGAAAAACTGGTTTGTGACGAGCTCTCCCTAATCCCTTTATAGGCTATAACGGGAAACCATTTATTTGGTGTGTCCTTTGTGATTAAAAACGATAGAATCATCTATTTAAGACAAAAATACTTTCAATGTATTTAAGTAGATAAAAATATGTAGCAAATATTATACGAGTGTTTTGTCAGATCCATCAATTTTTAATTTTTTTTTTACATTTTCGACATTAAACTACCTTCCCCTGATGCACGCGAACGGATTTCACGTTGCTAAATTTTACCTTATCACAATAGAAAGTTTCGTATGAATTTGTTCGTTTTGATTTCTGCTGATATATGATCTCTGCTGCTGATATATGATCGGTGTAGCCTCTACTTCAATATCAAGGCCCAATATGTATTCATTACAGTTGGAAGCGTTATAAAAGCTGATTTAATTTTTTTCTTGTCAAAATGTTGTTTATAGCAATTTTTAAGATGTATCTAGTATAGGTAGAAACATTAGAACAGCTCATTTAATTTTTCTTCTCCTTGTGGTCGTTACCGACAAGTAAAACAACACCTCCTGCTATAACCTGAAATAAATAAATCTCGGCAATTTCGATCAGCTGCGTTTCTCAAGGTCGGCCCTTGATATAAAACCAAAATGCGTGCAATTCTTACTGCTTCTATTACCTTACCTACTATTTTGCCATGTCAAAGCCGTAAACCTGTACATATAAAATACTTCGAAAACGAAATTGTTGTTAATTTCAAAAAACTGCATCCGATTTTGAACTTTGAATATTTGTTAATGTTTACACATTTGGATTAGACAAAGAAATATAAATTCTAATTCCAATACTGCTGTTAGTGAGGGAATAGGCAACAATACATACAAACATTTTTCTATCAAAATTTGAGTAATCAACATTTTCCTCAGTTGACTGACTTAATTGCAAAGAGAAACGTTCCGAATTATGTAAGTATCTTCTATACAGAATGTTTTCCAATTAATTTAATTTTTTGATATAACTATAACTCAAAGTTCAATGACCGACCCCATCTATTAAGACGCAACTGAAAACCCATTAGTTTTCAAAATAAATTAAACGTTATTGCGTTCTTCAACCCCATCCCAATGTAAACTCCGACTTTTCATCCACTTAGCGTTGAACTGTTTTCACTTAACTTAATTCCATTAATAAAAAAAATCAATAAAAATAAATTTTAATGGTTGTCACAATGAATGAAGGAAATGAGTTTTTAAACTGCCGAAATGTATCGGACGATTTGCAATAATAATAACTTGGCTATCATTTCCCAATATACTTCGAAGAAAAAACATTACGTCAATGACATTGGTGCTGAAAATTCGTTATCTGATGCATCACTTCACAAGGCAAACGTTGTCCCATAGACGCCGACTCAAAAGGTATAAAACGGGGAGCGGTGATATGTTATGCATGACTTCCGATAGTCTAGAAAATTATCTTTACCATGTCCGATGAAAAGGGAAAAATGATAATTGTTATTGATGAAACAATTTGCGGTGCACAAAAGATATGAGTGGATTTATTGACGGCTAAATGGTTAGAAACGAAAAATCTTAAATTCCGAGATTCTGAAAACGCTTTAAAAATTTCTAAAAGTACACCTCAAGGAATTTGAATCCTCCTATTTCTTTTTTAAAAGTGGATACTCTAATTGTATTTGAAATAACGTGAAAAATATTTCTTTTATATAATGTGTGTACCCCAATACAAAAGTGGTAAACCAGTATTTTCAACACCCTTGAAACCTCTATGTTTGTTATCGATACTGAAAAATATCGAAACTTATGTATCGATAATAAAACATCATCTAACACGAAAGACGTAAGTTGATTTGATAAATATCTATTTTACTTTAAAACTGAATACAATTTTACTGATATCACTGACAAACACGTCACTAAATACAGCTCAAAGGGTCATTTCATGTTATTCAAGTTAAACCCTTTTCATTTCCAAATAGAACACTTAAATAACGTGAACAATAAGGCCTAATTTTTGAGTAGAAAATCATCTTCAACGATCAACAATCAAACATAATTTAAACTGTGAATTCACTTTTTAGGTTAATAGTTAATTGCTTTTTAAACAGCCAAAGTTGGGCATTTAAACTATGATCAAGTGACCGTATGATTTTGACAGAAAATAAAGCTTCTTTAATTGTATATGTGAAAAATTATAATCACCATCCTAGTTGATATAACGATAAAAGCGAATGATTTAACTCGTAGTGCAGTTATTATAACTTCATTTCTGCTCAAATATTCTCCAATTTCATTAATTATAGCTGAAGTTTCAAAGTTTTTGTAATGCCAAAGGGTGAACAAAATTTGTTGTTCCATTACGTTTCAAACTATAGTTATGGCTTTTATATCGATTTTTTTCAAAGGGGGCGTGGCACCGCCCTCTTCCACCCTGGCTGTAATTCATACTGTTCCAACAACATATGTACCAAATCTTATCTTCATATCTCTGACAGTTCATGAGATATAGCCATTTTAAATTTCAAGTTGTATGGGCGGTGCCACACCCCTTTATCCAATCACAACCAAGTATAGCCAACGAGTATCAGCAGGTCGTCAGTACCACATTGTGAAATTTTCTTAACAATCGGTCTATTAGAAAAGCCGTCAGAGCGATTTTTGAAAAGGGGCATGGCACCGCCCACTTTCACCCAGGCCTATGTCACCCGCTCGATAATTCTGAATATTTCATCAAAATCGGTTTGTATTTTATCCCTTCACTTTCATTTTGCGAATGGCGTCAGTTTGATGCATCCTACGATTAGCCCAGAAATGAATGAATACCGGTTATTTTTCTTAGCATTCGCCACTGTTGCCATATCGTAGTAAGATTATTTGACAAAGCACTAAAAAACTCTTTTCGTATTTAAAGTCAGATCAAATATAAATCAAAATCAACTGATTACCAATTTAAATAACCAGTCAAAATTTGGGCCTAAGTCGTTCACTATTAACGAAGGTACAATTCACATTTATCGAACGATATATCGTCGCTTGGATGCAGAAGTCGCCTAAGTCACTCAGTAATCTATCTACGTTCGCTGCGACGCTCGTAGATAGACTGATTATGCTTTAAAACTAATACTCATAGGCTAGTTACAAGTTTGACCTATATGAGCGATAGTTATAAAGATGGACTTACGATACTTCTGCATCAGATATATCGGTACTCTTACTTTCAAATGGACTTAAAATATCATATTAGCCAAAAGTGGGCATGTATTGGGGAGATCTTTCTCAAATTATTAAATGGCTGTGCGTTTTCAATTTTAAGACTCACTCACTGAGCAGAAACGAATCTTATTCTCTTTATGGAATATTTCAATACAAATGGACCATTTTGACAATGTTATTACATAAAACAATACAAAAAGCATAAATGTTTCACATCAAAATTATGAATGGACCAAGTTATTACAAAAAGAGAGTAATACGTTTTGAATCATTCGCCAGATGTCGCCAGTGCTTTTGAGTCATACAATTCGTTCCATGAGTTCTCTATACTATTCAATACTCTTTGGCGACGACGACCTGCTTGTTTGTTCGCTGCCGCTACATCAATTCAATCATACTTATTTCCAGGCAGATACTATTATTGTACAATAACCACGTATGTGATGCTAACGCTGTGTGTCGTTTGCATGTGTTCACTTTGATAGATTGCCCTACCTGTGCCTATAGATGTTAACACATCAATATCATAATATAAACGGGTATCTGATAGTGTAACCTATATTGGCTTTCGAATTTCAAGGCGAAATATCCAGGAACAATGTTTCGAGTAAATGAATATCATTCGCTTTCGTTTTACCGACAATTTCGATCCTAAATGAGAATGCCATCGCTATTGTTTGCATTACTATTTTCCTGCAGACTGCATATATTGATGATATCGCTTCAATGTAAAGATACTAGAGTAACCATTCAATTAATCATTATTCGGTTAATCGATTAATCGTGTCATAAAAATCATTTTAATTATTAATTTTTCGATTAACGATTAACTCGAACAAATCAGTGCGATTAATCGGTTAATAAAATATAAGCACGGGTTTATGGCAAGCAATCCGTCCTGAAACACTCCTATAATGTGGCAACGATTGCGAACAAATTTCATATCTTTACACACATTTCGAACAGATTTAATAGTTTGTTGAGAGAAAGTGTCGTTGAGAGACAGCGTGGCTCATAGAAAGAAACAAAAAAAAAATTGTCTCAAAATTGGTTCATAAAATTGAGTGGAATAGTCTGTTGAAAGTTCATGACCCACTGGTCATTTTGTATGGGGGCTACCAAAATGCCTGGCCCGATTCTGCTCCAACTATGTATAATGGTCAGAAAAGTTCGTTTTGCAAAATTTGGTCAAAATTAATCAATGTAATAGAGTGTTATGGTGTGATATAGTTTCAGAGCGTCCCTATCCTTTGTATGAGAGGCACTACTGGGTCCAAACTATGAGATTTTTTTAATAATAATCACTAACTTTCATTCTGCTGCAACTACGATTTGTGAATTGTACCTACATATATTTTATATAATGAAGTTGCTTTTGTTAAGTTTCGGTTTGTTTTAATAAATATGGCTAGTACAATGTTTTTCTTTTATTTTCTTTTTTTTTTGTTTTATTTTATTCGAATAATCGATTAATCGAATAATTTCATTGCGTCTTGTTCGGTTAATTGTCAGATTGAAATTTACGATTAACGATTAACCGATTAATCAAAAAACCCAATTAAATGGGTTCCCTAAAGGATACTACTAAGAAGTACTCGGCTACATGACAGGTCATTGTCCCGCATATAAGACAGGTATTTAATTGAATACATCTGTCAGTAGGAAATGATTCATAGAATTAATGGTCTATCAATTCGAATTTATAAGATTATTTCTATAATGAACATTCAAAAAAAGAAAACGTTTTGAATAAACGTTTTTAAAAAAATCGGAATTTTAACTCACACTAATTTGTTTATTGGCCGTTGGTGGTGCAATGGCTAGTGTGCGCGGCTCTTCGTGGGTTCGATCCCTACTCTGACCACCTTACATTTCCTTCGACGACGGTCAGCTCGCTTAGTAATGGCGACACTATCGAGTACTTAGCAATGAAAAATCTTCTTAAACTACCGTTCGCAACCAGTGTAAAACTGTAGGTCCCAATCAGTGAGTGACAAATTAGAAAGCGCACAGCTCACTGGTTGTGAGAAGCTCTTCCCAATCCCTTCACAGGATGTAATGGGAAACGGATTTGTTTAATTTATTTGTGCAAAAACATGTATTGATTTTATTTAAATTTAAATCAGAAAAAACTTAGAGGCAGAGGTTGAAACTTCTGAAAGTTATGATTACATTTCAAATAACTACGGCATAGTTGTTTGACAGCCAGACAATGTATATTTTAGTAACTAACCCCTATTATCAATATTTCGATAAATTTTTAAAACAAAATTCAAAACAATAATGTTCATTTTATCCTACTGTTTCTTTTAACCTAATTTGGTTAATGGGTTGCCAGCCAAACTCTTTAAATCTAAAAGATCACGTTTGAAATTCTTTTGGAACACTACATATTTCTGACGGAAAACTGTATACGGTGCCACAAATAACTTAACTAACCGTAACCCTCAAATATGTGTTAGTAAGTGGCAAGTGGAGAGGGCCAACCATAACCCCCATCATCATTCAAACACAAATAACTACTGCTAGAGGAAATGGCCTCAAGCCCCCAACTTAATTTATTTGGAAACCATCAGGCATTATGATTAAAGCACAGGTGTTCTCTCTTCTTAATAGAATACCGGGTTCTCAAAGTATAAAATTCCATTAAAAATTTGAAAAAAAAATGCTTCAACAATTCTGCTTTGTTTTCAAACTTTTCCAAATTGGTTGCATTTGTATGAAATTATGTGTGTTGAAGTTAATAAACATGAATTAGCTGTAGATAACGACATGAAAAGATCGTCAGCGTTCTGTTTGAAAAGATTTTGTTTAAAATATTCCCTCTTTATGTTGTTAGTCATTATGGAAGCATTTAATCGGCTTATTGAAAGGTTTTAGTTTTCTTTCCAATTCCTGTATAATTAATATTATATTTGATTGAAACGGTTTATATTTGAAAATAATAGTTAGCTGGTTTGGAAAGTAGTGCTTAAGAGAACAGTGCTGATGTTTTATGTAATTTGAAACCTTAGTACGAAATGAACTTGAACTTTAGTTTTGCTAGTGCTTCTGTAATAACAACTAGTTTAACTGTGTGTATTTATAATAGACTGGAAAGAATTTCTGCAATTGGGTTAGAAATTGTGATACGAATGGCAAAAATAACACAAGAGTTACTATTTTGAAAGGCTATTGGCAAATTTTTGGTGGCAATAGGGAAACATTTCATGAAAAATGTTGGAAATTTTGAAATCAAAAACAAATTAAAAATATATTTATGAAAAGGTCAAAAGGCATACAAATCTATTGAATGGAAATACTCAAGGTTAAATTATTAGGTTTTAGTCACACTTTTCTACAATTACATAGGTTCGTTTTAACAAAATCAGTAATATATGGAACGTAAGATAGCGTACAGTTAACTACAAAGCTCCTCTTATTCATCCGCCATGTTTTTATTTTGATATTTCCATGGCCATTTATTTCTCATCAACTTTAGTTATTTTCTCGAATTTTATTTGGCATTCCTAGAGTAAGAGTTGGTTAGGTTGTCCAATGAGGACTGTTGTGATATAATGAGCCCCTTCCCCCTCTGCACCCATCGTTGAATCCGTAAATTGACCAAGTGTGGTTAAAAGGCGTACTAGTCATATTATACTCCTACCCTGTGCTATAAGAAGTGGCTGTAAAAGATAGCAAAATTAGTATCTGAAGAACCAATTTGGATTTATAAGGAAATGCAAAATTGCAGTCATAGGTGCGAGTAAAATTTGCAAGTGTTCGACAAATCATGACCACATCAACAAAGATTGACTGATAGGTGCTGTTTACGGCATGGCGGCACCATCGACGTCATTCTGTTGTCAAATCTCGACAACATCGGTAATCCGAGATGTGGTTCCAAAAGGATGTCGCAACATGCCTTACAAGCGATGCAGCGCTCGAAGTTGTGAAAGACAAATTTGGCGACTGGGTCATCTCAGGGCGAGTACTCATCAATTGGCCGACGTGATCGTGACACCCCTCGGTTTTTCTCTCTGGGACTACGTCACGTCCTTAGTCTCGGCTAACAACCCATCCCATTTGGATGATCTCCAAGCTAACAATTTAGACACTATTGCCGAAATAACTCCGCACATATTGGACAGAGACAATAAAAATGGGACCGACCACTTGAAGCTCAACCAGCGCAGCCGAGGCGGCAATTTGGATGATGTGCGCTTCCATACATAATGGCATAATGGCTTCAAAATAAAGCCAAAGCCAATTTGAAATCTCATACCGTTATACTATGGGCCAGGATCGCTATTCTTTTTTTTTTTGCCAAAAGTATGTAAGTATAAAAATCAAATGACATTTCCATGTCATGTTGAGTATTTACGAACTGAAAAAGTTTTTTTTTTACATTGACTCGCTGTTTTCGAATGAAAGTGCGCGAAAGTCCAATATATATTAAATGAAAAGGTTGAATAATATTTAATATATGTCCAAAAGTTTTTTCCGTACATGTTAAATTGAGGGAATGTGGTTTAACAAAGTGGTGTACAAAAAGTTTATTTTCCCCCATAACAACATCACACAAATTTTATATTGTTGCAAAAATTCAAAATCCAAACAGATTCAAGATATACATAAATGAGAAAGCCCGGAAGTATTGTATAGCTGGAGGTGTTTTATGTCTAAAATTGTGCAACCGTGTGTACTGGTTATTAAACAACGACGATACAGAAAAATTTCTGAAATTTCTGAATTTCTAACGTGAATTGCCGCAGATCCCTAATATTTGTCCCGTGATCATGAGAATTGTTTATCCATCGCAAAGAATGTCTTAGGCAGATTACACGATTTCTGTCATTTGTTTGACCAGCCAGTTTACCAGTAACAGCTGAAGGATATCTCAAACCCTCGGCATGGATTGTGCGAAGGTCCTGGTCATATACATTACTTATATTCTCCAGACCTTTTGTGAATATAAGTACACGCAAAGAAAAACAAAAACGTTTATTGCTCGGTTGCCACAATAATACTTTGATTTGTATTAATTTATTAATCGCAACCGTTCATGTAGTTCTCCCAAATAAACTCATATATCGCAAATGTATAGCGCGTACAAAATTACATTTGCCGCAAGATAAAAACCGTTTGCAATAACTGTAATTAGCCATTTTTCTAATGAGAGCACAGATTACGAAGAACTTAAATTTTGCTCATTCTCTCATTCTGTCGACTGTAGACACAGTCTTATCCACTCGTTTGGCATACACACTCACGCAAACACATTAAAGTGATCACACACTCATATGCTTCTACCTTGCCGATATAACGGGGTTTTCAATAAGGGCGCTACAAAAGTTTTTTTAAATAAAACAAAGCAGGTTTTAGATACCAATGAAATTCTTTATTCCTGTGAAAGTACATTCGATGCCATTATGTATGGAACATTATGTATGGAAGTCCAGACGCTAAACCCAATTTTCGTCGGTTTTCAAGCATAAATCGGCCGATACTGCTGCAATTACACGTTCGATATTCGCACGATGTTCATCAATCGTCGCTGGCTTGTTAGCATAGACCATAGACTTGACGTAGCCCCACAAGAAATAATCTAACGGCGTCAAGTCGCACGACCGAGGCGGCCAATCGACTGGGCCATTTCGTGAGATAACACGTTCACCAAACTTGGTTTCCAATAAATTGATTGTGGCATTCGCTGTGTGGCTTGTGGCGCCGTCCTGTTGGAACCACATGTCCTCCAAGTCCATATTATCCAATTGGGGCCAAAAATATTCGGTTATCATTGAACGGTAGCGATTCGCATTTACAGTAATATGCCGGTCTTGATCATCACGGAAGAAGTACGGCCCAATGATGCCGCCGGCCCATAAACCGCACCAAACCGTAATTTTTTCGGGATGCAATGATGACTCATGGATTACGTGTGGATTGATGTCTGACCAATAACGCATATTTTATTACTTATTGACGAAGCCATTCTGCCAGATATGAGCGTCATCGCTGAAGACCATAAATTGGAAGTAGCGCACTTAAAGTTGAGGCCACTGACTCCAAATTTCGGTAGTAAATTTTAATAATTTCGACTCGTTGTTGGCTCGTATATCTTTTCATGATGAAGCGGCAAACCTTACTGAAAAGAAATATCAAAGCGGGAAAAAATATGGCGTCGTTTGCTGTCCCTATCGATTTACTTTTGTAGCGTCTCTGTTGAAAAACCCGTTATCTTGAATGGACAATTGGGGCGTTGTAGTTTGCTGCGCTTTTAGTTCTTATTTGAATGCAAAGGGAGACAGACGTGTAGGTATACAGTGAAAAAATAGACAAAAATGGCTATTTTTAAAACAATTTATGGGTAAAACCAAAATCATAAAAGTTGGAAATTTAAACAAAAACGTGCTTATGGGAGCCATAAATAAAAGTTTTAATTACAACTCGGTTGCTGTAACCGAAAGAACAGTTTTAATTACAACTCGGTTGCTGTAACCGAAAGAACAGTTGGTGGAACTGTTTTTCATTTCTCGCAAATGTTTTCTCAGCTTTAATTTCCATAACTCGTTTACTGAAAACGTTTTTTAGTTCTCGCGAACGTTTTGTTTAGTTAGGATCAACTACAAATCGGTTGCTGTAACCGAGGAAACAGTTGGCGGAACCGTTTTTCGTTTCTCGAAAATGTTTTTTTCAGCTTATGTTTTTCATAACTCGTTTGCTGCAAAAATTTGTCGGTTCTCCCAAAGGCTTAACAGAAGTTCGTTTCTCCCAACTACAGTCTCCAAAAGAAATTCAGTTATCTGAGATTTCGTTTGGGAGGAACGAGTTTATTCTTTGCGTGTACACTTAGACGATGACGTAAATCTATTTTGGATATAGATCTCCACTAGCCTTTTGGTACGAATATTAAGTACTGCCCTGTGGCTTGATTGGCATTACGTTAGGCTTGAAACTAAGTAATCTGTCGAGAACCAAACCTATATATTTTGCACTATCCTTCAGACTAGTTTCAATACCACCTATTGACATTGAGTCAATATACGGGATCATCTGGTTCCTGGTAAAGAGTTCCAGTTCGGCTTTCCCCGGATTGCCTTCCTGCTAAATCCCTGAATCTCTAAAAACCTGCATGTTGAAGCGTTTCTCCCCTGTGCTACAAACTGATCTCTCTAGCTGAAGTAAAATACTACTCAATGCTAAATTCAAAAGTAATGGAGATAAGCCTCTCCCTGGAGATGTTCTTCTATTCACATTTGTAGGTAAGGTCTTGTGGAACAGAGACGGAATTATGCGACTACAGGTAAGTACTTACATCAAATTAATGATACCGTGGTACATTGGTGTCGATAGTGGCGATTTTATGGAAATGCGACAAGAGTGTACTCTCGCAGATACATATATTGATTCCTCTATGAAACTCACGAGGTCGAGAAGTGCGGTCTCCTCAGATTAGCCTATTCTGTATGTTTTTTTAAATTTGGATTGGATTTTAATTTGTATTACTTTATCTAATGCAAGTGCAAAAGAATTACCACTGTACGCAATGACAATTAAAAAGTGTTGCCTGAGCAAATGCAAATGCAGGTTGTGGAATCGGATGCCAATTTTAATGAAATATTGGAATGCTTTTAATTGTGTTGAATTTATTTGACTGCTGGCAATTCTGTTTTTGAAGTATTTTATATGTAGAAGTTTGTGGCTTGGATAGGTATTGTCTTTTGCACTTTCAATCTCACACATCTGTACAGTATAAAGTAAAATATTTGAAAATCAAAATCAATAAAAAAAAAATTAATGCCTATGGCATTGCAATTTTTTTGATTTTGTATTTGGAGAGGTAATTCAAATTAAACTACAAATTATAATTATCATATAATTAATTTGCCCTGTGTATGGGTCTGGCACATGGACAGTTATGAAGTATATAACGTTGTACATTAGGGTGATATCTTTTTTTAGACAACATTCTCTCCAGGGCTTTTCGAATGGCAAATATTGTATTAATGGTAAAAAAACAATTTCAGTTCAATTTGGTAAAAAAAACCTTACTGACAGCGATTTCTAAAATGCCTTTAATATATATTTTTTTAATTTTTTTAATAACAATTTTTTTAAAATATGGTTTATACATATGTCAGTATGTACAACGTCTTCATAAGGAAACGTGATGGTTTCTCTGCTTTCGAAATGAGTACTACCGTGGATGAACTAACACTAATAGGAATATATGCTTGTTGAAAGTTTCAGGAGCTTGGTTGCGAAGTGTGTAGTCCAATATTAAAACACGACAAGGAAAGTTGAAATTCTTAATTGCTTCTTGTACATGACATCATGGGTTCGATTCCCGCTTGGCTTCTTTCACATCTTTCGGCGACAGTCAGCTCGCTTAGTGATGGGGGGAAGCTACTAAACGCATAACCTTTCGGATTCGGTGTAAAACTGTATGTCTTGAACAGTAAATACAATAATTGGAAAGCGCATAGATCATTGATTGTGAGAAGTTTTCGCCTATCTCTTAGTTGGTTGTAATGGGAATCTCAGATTGAATAAACCAGTGTATTTGAAAGCCCAATTAGGTAGGTTCTGTAAATATCCAATAAGAGTTTTTATGTTGAGGGTTTAAGATACACATTATGTGTTCCCAACGATTTGCTGATAGGATATTTGTGTCCTTGGTCCATTCATTTACATATACAATTCCAACTTTCGTCGGTATTTTAAGACATTTTCTGAAGCTTGAATCCCTAATATGCATATGTCGAATTGTACGACCTAATGGTTTGATATAATTTACTGGAAATTTTGTCACAAATATCGTCCGTCCAGTTGCAGCTGCATATCCCGCAATTTCATTGTAAATTAAACACTGTTTTTACGTTACTATCTTTTCGACTCATATTCGTAACAAGAATCCAGTGCATAAAGGAAAAGGAAAAATATCTACGAACAACTGTATGTCTTTGTTTTGGTATTCATAAAATTGTTATCCCAACATGGCTAATTAGAGAACAAACCGTTCCATTGATGTATTTTGTTTTTGTTTTTGCTAGCCAAAACCACCACCATGAGCTGTAGTACAGTTTCGTTTTCGAGGGGTTACACGAGGTTTTACTATGAGTACTCTGGTATTTTACCATGAAATGCAACATGGCCAAAAGCACCAAACAAACGGCGTGAATTGTTGTTTGTCTCGTAAATACTTGATTTAGGAACAGCATAAACAACAACTATGTAGTTTACCTTCAGAGTTTGTTGTTGATATAGCAAATACAAAAAAAAAAAAACAACAACAACGCTTAGACAAGTGTGATTATAGAACAAATGAAAACTTTTGGTGCTTGGAATGTCAAATGCATTTAAAAACAAAACGGGGTGAAATGAAAACCATGTGATCGAAATGCGTTTACTGTGATAATATTTTCTTAGGACCATATTTTTATTTAAAAATTTCCTGATCTTGAAATAAAGGATGTATGAGATTGATAATGGAAGTATTAACATAACACAATAAATGTCTTAATAGTTGAATAAACATACATAAAAGTTATGACACTGAGCCACGATAATTTGCGTACCTCTAAAATTGTAAAGCCTAGTAAAAAGTTTTTTACTGAAATTATAAAAATCAACAGAATGGGGGTCAAACAAAGTATCTTGTTCTGTTTCTTTTTGCTATATTAGAAATCCGTCGAGGTTGTGTTTGCAGTACTGTGGAATTTTCTTTTTGGTTTGCTAGAACGCTGGCAGGAACATTGTATCAAAAATAATATCAATAATTTTGCGCATCGGAGTCAAGAGTTATGGGTTTTGCCATTGAAGATATACTTATACATATTCTATTTTATACACATACAAATCTGAAGTTCTCTGTAGATTGTTGATAAAATTCGGAAATTAATTTAGTTTGATTTTTATAGGGAATGATAAAAGCTTGGAAGTATTTAATAGACTTTAGAATTTAGTGTAAAACAATCTTAAGTTTTCAATTCGCCTTATAAGGGGTTTTCAACAGAGACGCTACAAAAGTACATCGATAGGGACAGCAAACGACGCCATATTTTTTCCTGCTCTTTTGACATTTCTCTTCAGTAAGGTTTGCCATTTCATCATGGAAAGATATACGAGCCAACAACGAGTCGAAATTATTAAAATTTACTGGCGAAATTTGGAGTCAGTGGCCTCAACTTTAAGAGTGCTACGTCCAATTTATGGTCGTCATAATCGTCCTACCAGATCAACAATTGAGCGTCTAGTGGAAAATGTGAATCCACAGGCACAGTACAAAATGTTCCCGTGCCAGTGAGACAAAGAAGTGCCCGTAGTGTTGAGAATATTGCTGCCCCTGAGGCTTCAGTTCAAGAAAGCCCAAATGTGTCGCTCACACGTCGTTCTCAAACGTTGGGCATCTCTGTGACGTCGTTGTGGCGAATTTTGCGAAAAGATCTTGGCCTACATCCTTACAAGATCAAATTGGTGCAAGAACTGAAGCCGCTTGACCACCATAAACGTAGTATGTTCGTGAATTGGGCTGAGCAACAACTTGAAAATGATTCGGATTTTCATCGAAAAATCATCTTCAGCGATGAGGCTCATTTCTGGCTGAATGGCTTCGTCAATAAGCAAAATATGCGTTATTGGTCAGACAGCAATCCACACGTAATCCATGAGTCATCATTGCATCCCGAAAAAATTTCGGTTTGGTGCAGTTTATGGGCCGGCGGCGTCATTGGGCCCTACTTCTTCCGTGATGATCAAGACCGGCACATTACTGTGAATGCGAATCGCTACCGTTCAATGGTAACCGAATAGTTTTGGCCCCAATTGAATAATATGGACTTGGAGGACATGTGGTTCCAATAGGACGGCGCCGCAAGCCACACAGGGAGTGCCACAATCAATTTATTGGAAACCAAGTTTGGTGAACGTGTTATCTCACGAAATGGCCCAGTCGATTGGCCGGCTCGGTCGTGCGATTTGATGCCGTTAGAATATTTCCTGTGGGGCTACGTCAAGTCTATGGTCTATGCCAACAAGCCAGCGACGATTGATGAACTTCGTACGAATATCGAACGTGAAATTGCAGCAGTATCGGCCGATTTATGCTTGAAAACCGTCGAAAATTGGGTTCAGCGTCTGGACTTCTGCAAGCGTGCCCGTGGTGGCCATGCAAAAGAAATCGAGTTCCATACATAATGGCATCGAACGTACTTTCACAGGAATAAAGAATTTCATTGGTATCTAAAACCAGGTTTTGATTTTATTTGTAGCGCTCTTATCGAAAAACCCTTAGTTAAGGTACAACACCCTACACTGAGTCAGCTGTTGAGGTGGTGGGCCAAAGTAGGCTACCACGATGAATGTCTTATTCGGGGTGATAAATTATGAATAAAATCATAGAAGAGTTAAAAATACAAGTTACATACACAAATCGGTTCCTAAACAATTGGGTTTCATGACCTGCCGTCGGTGGTAGCAAAATAGTTAGTTTATGCGACTCTTTTACATGAAAACGTGGGGTCGATCCCTGGTCTGACCACCTTAAATTTCTTTCGGCGACGGTCATTTCGCTTAGTGGCACCGACATTATCGAGCAATACAATATGAAACAACTTCACAAACACCGGTTCGAAACCGGTGTCAAACTGTAGGTGCCAATCTAGAACTAGAAAACGGTTTCGCGAAAGTGATTTTCACTAACGATCGTGCACGCTCAAGATGTAAAAAAAATCACGCACGACAATTTTTCAACCTTTCACGATCACGCACGCTCACGAGACAAGAAAATGGAATCACGAACGATCACGCACGATCACTCACAACATTTTAATACCAAATATTATTTACCCAATCGTTTCTGTTTTTAAACATTGTTAATTTTTATTGTTAAGAATGTGAAACTATTATGAAGAGATCAGGAAGAGCTTCTCACCACCGGTTAGTTGTGCGCTTTATGGTTTTACGATCACTGCATGGGACTTATAGTTTTACACCGGTTCCGAATGGTATTTTTATAACCCTTTTCATGGCTATATAATCGATAGTGTCGCCGTCACTAGCCGAGAGCACTACCGACGACCACTTAGTGTTAAACACTATTCATAATTCAATTGTTACAAAACTGGTCCGTACGTTTGTATAAGTATATGTATCCGGAAAAACACCCATTTTTCAATTATAGTGAAAGAATTTTCGGCCACGGAAAGCTAAAATTGTGCAGATTTTGCTGATAAGATGTTGAGTGTGATTCGTGAGTGTGATTCGTGAGTATAATTAGTGAGCCTTAATACCAAGAATTTCAGTCACGAACGAATTCAGAATTTCAGGCACGAATTGAATGTTAGACACCATCACGCGTGACAAATTCGTGCCACGCGCACGCCTATAGAAAGCGCACATCATACTGATTGTAAACAGCTCTCCTGATTGTAAAAAGCTCTCCACTGCACAACCTTCATAGGCTGTAATGGAAAATTATTTACTTTCTATTTTACAAATTTTAACATATTTTCAACTAGAGGTGGGCACGGGCCGTGCTTTTTGCTGTGCCACTATGCGCCACGCGTGTGCCCGATGTGTTCGTGTAGGAAATTTGAATTTCGTGCGTGCAGTGTAAACAAATATTGTGCGTGTATAGTGCGTGCAAGTTGTGAGTACTGTCACGAAAAAATACGAAAAATTAAGCACAGTTAAATATTGGGAAATTATTCGCTATCGCTTTATCACACACAACTCGACCAAAACATTCTGTCAGTGTAAATGATAGTTATCTTTTCGTCCCTGATTGACAATGTACCAATGGAATGCACCTCTGTAAGCTGCAGCTCTTCATGTGTGTGAATTTTACAACCGTGTTAAAAGTCATAGAACAAATTAATTGACTTCTTCCGTCACACATTTAAAAGAAATATTGTCAAACAAAATAAATACAAAAAGAACACACACAAAGAGGAGTTGAGTTCTAAGAAAGGACCCACAATTCAAATTAACGAGAAAATTAAATGCAAAGGCCCAAGGTCCGCAAACATTTTTGCAATTGAGTGCGGTGAGACAATAGCGGGTTATGTATGCTGCGAAATATGCAAAACTGTTTGGTCCTTTTGCATCCTTTTGTTGGTACACACATTTCTCTAAACTTATTATATCCTTTTATCTAATGTCTTCAGTGTAAAGTATACACTGTTTTTATATTTTCGTGTTAGACTGTGCATTTCGTGCGTGCGCATGCATTTTTGCAATTACTAAGTTCGTGCTCGTGCGGGTCGTGCCTTTGCCAAAATTTAGTGTTTGTGTTGGGTCGTACCTAGAAAATTAGGCACGCGCCCATCTCTATTTTAAACTCCAGATTTGGAGCTCTTTGAATTGTAATGCAACGGTTAGTGTGCGCGGCTCTTGTGCGAGAGAACTTAGGTTCGATCCCGCTCTGACCACTTTACACTTCTTTCGACGACGGCCACCTCGCTTAGTGACGGCGACACTATCGAGTAATAATCCATGAAATCGTTTCTCAAAAAACCGATCGGGACCGGTATAAAACTGTAGGTCCTAATCAGTGAGTGCAAACTGTGCGAAGCTCTCCCATATCCCTTCATGGGATGTAATAGGAAAATATGTATGTATGTAGAATTGTTTCATTCGTCTGAAGCATTTCTCATTTAATAACAAAATCAAGCGAAAAAGATTTGAAAAGTCTATTTTTGACCCAGTCTTAAAATTTTTGCCACCCACACTTTTTGTACGAGCCTGATAAAACGCCTATTGGCTTTGACTAAAAAACTATAGTTCAACATTAGTGATGATGTATCATTGGAACATTTTTATGCTCGACTTTTTTGAAAGTAATATAAAGATAATAACTTTATATTATTTAAAAAGGTCTTGAGCTTGAATAAATTTGTAAGTAATATATGGGCAGTAATTGTTTCGACAGTAATTGTTTATATTTTAGGACAATACAGGGCGAGTACAAGTTTTCTAGTTGGTAAAAGAAGAGAAAACAATCGATCTGCCTGGTCCTAAAATATAAGCAATTAACGAGATTTGTCAAAAAGTTGCCTTTTCTGTGGAAATGCCCATATTATAATAATATGCGTATTAAAAAACCCATATATGAACGATTTATAAAAACCAAATTTATATGCTATTTTTTAAAACAAAATATTGCGGTCGGATTTCATTATACGAATTCGAATCGAATTATACGAATCGAAGACCCAAATATTGCGAATAATACAGGTCAAACGACTTCTATATTTAGGATAAAAAATCTTCAGTTGACCCATGAAATCTTATTAATATACGTTTTAGTTTTGGTCGATTCTCTCGTTCGTTCAAATTCGATTTATGAGCACAGGCAGTTAATCGATGTATATAAAATATTTTCAAATTCTGATTGATAATAGGAAGCGTCGTTACAATAATTGCAGTAACAAAGAATATTTATATTACTCATGTGTCGGGAGATTTAAATCCTTAAAACTCACCTTATTCAAAACTTGAGTGGTGATTTTTGCTTCCAAATTTTTGCGTACTTTTGCCAAACGGTTAACTGATCTGACATCAGTATCACTACAAATTTTCATCAAAATCAGAGAAAGTACCTTTAAATTTCCATGATATAATATTCTTTGTTGCTTCGATAATTTTTACTCTGCTAAATGAGTTAATATATTAACAAAACTATTTACCATTAATTAACAATTCTCACTCCCTTTTAGTACTTGTTTCATTCCAATTCTTCATATAAATCCATTTTGACATTGACATGAAATATTTATGTCTTTACACCCCATTAAAATCTTCGTAAGTATTAGTTATATAAATTCCAGATCATAAATTATAAAGAGGTTTTGACATCTGAGTTTCAAGTGAAAGGAACCCCACCTGTTCGGTAGAGGCTCAGGGAAGAACAAACATCCTAATACAAGTAACAGATGATCAGTAAAATCTCTTTCTGCAATAAGGGTGACAGATCAATTTGGGTTTCTCTTGCCGGATTGTTGTTATTTACAGTGGTTAATAGAAGTACCTCTAGGAATGGATTATAAAAAGGTTTTCGATTTTTTTATAGCCGTTATATTGAAGTTTCGTGAGTCAGGGTGGTTTACTTATAGTTCATGTACTGGCGAAAGAAGATTTTCAAATAAAAGTAAATAAGAAAACTGATCATTGATATTCTTCTCAATTCCATTCTTTTTAATTTCAAAATCGAACTATTTAATTTCTAAAAATTATTTTAGCGCTGCTTCAAGTATTTATGGCTGATCTTAAATCTTCATTGAATTTACCGTCCAATATTATTGTGTCATTTTACCATATAGGGACAATAATTGCGGTTTTAGTTCAAATTTGGCAATAATTTGTGGAAAGTGTTACCGTTTTCGAGTAATAGTTTTAATTTTCTAGTTAAATACAATTTCTAAGGTTTTACTGTAGAAAATGGAAAATCAAATAGAAAATTTAAATGTTTTCAGGAGACTTTATAGAAACTATACTTATTTCTTCCGGAAACATTATTGGGTTTTTTGAATTTTGGGTTTTAATATTTTGATCTGAAAACAGTAAATCAGAAATAGTATTTTCATAAGATTGAGGCCACGAAAATAATGATTGATTGCATTAAATACATTCAGCTAACTGACATTATGCCAACTTTGTTGAAGTGTGTTTTTCTAACAATTTAATAATAATATTCTTTTAAAATAATGTATTTTAGTTACATCAAACCACCCCACAAAAGTGACACCACATCACAACACAAACCGTATATCAAACTCACCCCTAAAGATGCGTTAGTTATAAGTTATATTGTCAAATTGTCTTCTTACCATCATCATTTCAAACAATCAAAGCTTTCAAATCAAATTTTTTATCGCTCAATAAAAATGATCTGTAGTTTCCAAAAGGTCCAAACGTGTTCTAAGAGGTCAAGATTATTTAATCAATTAGACGGTCTTTATTTCATCCCCACTCTCTTAACACAAGATATGTTTTTCTAAAGAATTGTCAAATTCTCTACCATTCTCACGTAATAAATATTTTAGTGGAAAAAAGACTCACAAAACAAATGCAGCAATGTGACCTCTTGTGGCTGAATTCAAAACCCTAAGGGTGTTGGAGTAAAATGACAAATGGATTTTTTCTGTCTTTAGAAAATTACCCTTACGACACAGTTTTGTTTCAGTCAGACCACATAATCTTCACAGGCGGATTATTATTTGAGATCTTAGTCTAGAGAGGAAACAGTGGGAAGAGTAACTCCAAAAGATGCTAATGATCACAGTATTGTGACTTAATTATTCCAGCAGTTTTGAGTGATCTTCAAAGCCGTTATGATTGTAACTGATACTCTGGCGACGATGCTTGCTAATAGTACGAGTATGTGTTGTGGGGATAATGGTTGCATCTTTTATATGCTCGCAGCCATTCTGTTGTACTGTGGTCCTATATTTTGCCCTATATTCCTGGTTATCTTCTACCGATCATTTTTCGCATTCGTTCACCTGGTATCATCGAACTCTGCGGTCGGATTTGTGTCAATAGTTTATTCTCGATTCTAGTGTGGCTGACTTCTTTTTTCTGGATTATGACTCGTCTTTCTATTGTACTGTAATACTTGTCACTTGAAATTTGATATTTTCCAAAGAATTTTTCAACATTTTCTGTTTAATTATGGTCATGATCAGTTTTCCTACCATAACAAATCGCACACAAGTTTAATGTTCTCGACATTTTTATATAAAAGGGCCTGTCGTTGTCACATGCGAGTTTTATTAAGGAAATGTTACAGAATTAAAAAACATGAAGAAATTATCTTTTCTTTGTCTGCGTTTGCCCAAACATCAGAATTATAAGGTGTGGTTAATTGAAGCTGGTATGTGTTAAATAACCATAAAATCTTGTCAATGATTTATGACGGTTTTGTTTCCTTGGTATGTGAGTTATTACCGAATTCCCTGTTCGCTTTTCCAATCCAATACAGACATTTAACAAATTTGTAGTTACGCCCAGTTAAACGCGTTTGCGTCTGCTTCTTGTTCATCTTCATCTTTGTTTTTTATCATTATTGATACTTAAAAGAATGAATTAATTTTTCAGTTATAACGTCGCATGGGCAGCACACATGCCATTTACATGCAAAGTACAGTGAGTCATCCATTTTGATTCTGTATTTATTTTTGTTAAATTATGTTGTTGGTTTAATTGTTAACTTCTCGTTGTGTTAAATTGTTTAAAAATTTAATTCATTGCGAATCGAAAGTTAAGCTCGCGAGCTAAATTAATTCGTCCCTTAAAATAAATCTAATTTGGGAACCAATTCGTTTAGAAATATTTGGGTGGGCGTATAAATAAATTTTTAGTAAATCCTTTAGCATTGACACATAGAGCAATACCAAAAAGCCTCCATTACTCTATTCGATGCCTCTTCATGACTATTCATGACTATGACTATCAGTTGCTTTGGTTATTTACTCTTTGCGTATGCGTATGCTCTTTGGGAATGCGTATTTTCGTTCGATGCAAAAATAATTTAGCTATCATTAGTATCAATCAAACACTTTTGAACTTAGTTTGCTGCATTGTCTATAATCTGTATGTCTTATTTAATCTCTCATTCTACATCATTTCCCTAGTGGCTTTTCGATCAGCTGTGCCATAGAAATCCACTGACTGACAGCAAGTTATGGGCAAACGAAAATATAATAAATATATATTCAGTAATTCAGGGTTGATGTTGTGGTCACACTACGCGCCCATATTTGTGCTTGTTTTTTTGTATAAACAGCTGTCAAACAGTGTCATATTAAAATATGGGAAAACATATACGGCCTTCAAACAGTGTCATATTAAAATATATGGGAAAATCCATACGGCCTTGTTCATAAAAAGTTAGGAGAAGTTTGAGAGACGATTTATCATACAAAAAACATCTCTCAAACCTCTCACAACTTTTTATGAATAAGGTGGTTAGTCGCTGGATTTTAAAAAGTGGTGTGTTTTTTATGAACTTTGCAGTGGAATGTTCTTCGAACATTTATTTCACAAATAGACATTGCTTGTACTATTTATCTTTTAAACTATTGAGAATTTTAGTATAAATGAAAGTGGTGTGGGTACTCAAATAAAAAAGGTAGTATTTCTCTCATAGTGGTCTGTGACTTTACGTGTGACATTAGTATAGCCAGCTAATTATATTTGAGCATATTACATACTTATATGCGTTGCCCGGACTTGAGGAGTTTTTTTCCCTAGGTAGATCTTAAACCGGCTTTCGCACATTTTGTGTTATAAAGCTTTTTCCGTGGTCTGGGGAGGGTCCAATACTGGCTCCGCGGTAAAGATGTTCTATATGTGACCTGGTCTACGGAAAGGTCAGAAAACTACTTTTCGAGAAAACAGCTGTTAAAGATTACGAGTCGTGTTCACGCGTTGCGTTCGTGTTTCCGCTTCCACCTATTGCGTTTACTTGTTGCCCGTGGTTCTCAGCAAACTTCACCTATGTATAGTTTTGCTTTTACAAGAAATATTGTCGTAGTTTATTTGAGCGAACTTCCCTACAAAAGTAATTTTTGAGCGCCAAAAAGTTAGAATGCGGTTTCACACTTCAGGTGTAATGTTAAGCAAATTAAATGAAGTTAGGAGTCTTGCGGTGTATTTCATTGAATGAAGCGTTACATTTTCTACAAAATTTGTTCAAAAAAGTCCAGGTCACATATATTGCAAATGTTTGCCCAAAAAGAAAGAAATCTATTTGTCCTTGTGTGGATATATTGGGCTAATTTTCTTTTTTTTCCCAGTTGGAAATTTCCTATAGACATCATCAAGGACAAAGAACTGACATGTCAGAGTCACTGCTGACTTTCCGACCCGCTCCCATACAAAAATCGTCTTGACACCTCCTGACATTTTCATACATTTGGTCAAAAGTCAGCAGGAATTTGCCACAGTTTGTCAACAGTGGTGATCACCTTATGACATGTATACAAGACGTCTTAGGTAACCATTAACCAGTGGGTCAGTTACTCAAGACGCCTTTAAATATGGTGTTTCAGGTCATCTTATAGGTACTTATTTATTGGAATTTATTTATAAGTATATGTACATATTAAAGGTCTGCAGCAAGACATTCATTTATTCATCTACGCATTAGTTTTGTTTCATTGTACTCTATACAGTAGTACCTTTTCAAATGAATGATAGAAGAATGAGTGTTCTAAAAAGAAATCCAAATATAGTGCACCACTTGTACAATGTTTGCTTCCCTTATTGAAATGTTTTGATGTATTGAAATGTTTTGTAATATACAAAAATACACTGAGTACACCATAACATTTGAATTCATTTGCATTTTTCATTAATTTTTAGAAATTATAAGAGAGCCTGAAAGAAATTCAATTCAGTAGCTAATCAGCTTTCAACAAAGGAGGTGTATGGTTATGTTTTTCAGCGAGCTTGTTTAACACAACAACAATTTACATTTCGCTATAACTGACCACGGTGTAAGTATTTTTTCTTATGGGATGAAAACAGAATTACATTTGCGTGCCTCACAAATATTCGAAGCATATTCCAAAATAATATTGTTTTTACATACATATGTATTTCAAATAGGTATCAATTAACGATTCTTCTGGCGCGCATGAATCGAATGTATGCTTATTTAGCAATTCCGCTATTAAATCTGAAAAACATGTGCTGAAAGTTCAGAAGATTTGATAATTATTAAAAATTTGAAAGTTAAATTATCGTTTTACATGTTAGGGTATACTGAAACATTTTGGAATTTTTAAAGAGCTGACGTCGTCAATTACGAGAGTATACATACATACTACACTCAAAATATGTGGCATTTGCTTTGAGGAAACCCAAAACATTTTTCGCACGTTTTTGCGACACATATTTTGAGTGGTTCGTTTTCTGGAAACAGGCTGCAGAAAAAAGTATTTGTTACAATTTGTGCACCAAAAATAAAAAATTGGAAGCCTCTAAAATACTTTCGGGAAATTCACGAGAAATCGAAATTTCAACCGCCGGTAGGGCAGTAAATGTATGTACTATGTACTATATGTATGTACAGTAAATGTATGTACATAATAATTATAATGCTCTGAAAATTAGCATATTCTTTAACAAATTTCAAATATTTTGATATAAATTCTGAAAACGTATGACATATTATATTTCATAACTACAAATAAATATAAATTTTTCAGTTTGAAGTTTTTAAAAATTTGAAAATCCACATACAAGGTGGCGCAAAAGTAATCCTCCTATCAAAAAATGCTATAAATTTAGCGATTGGCCCCTAATGTCAGTTCTGTTTTGACATTTGTGTAGTAAACACATGCGAAATACACGTTAATAAACAATGTTACGCTACACTGCTCCAGAACGCGGAATATTGCTGACTATTTATTTGACCAATAATCGGTCGGTGACTTTGGCACAACGTGAATTTCGTCGCAGATTTCCTGGCCGTCCAACGCCTACTGGTGAAACACTGCGACGTTTAGCCGCTCGCCTCGAAGAGACTGGCACAACACGAGATGCTGCCAGACGTGGTAGACCCCGGAGTAGCCGTTCTGCAGAGAATATTGCTGCTGTAGCCGAGGATGTCATGGATGCGCCGTCGACATCGACCAGACGACGTGCCACGCAAATGGGTATCAGTCGACGGTCTTTACAGCGAATTTTGGTACAAGATTTGAAGATGTTTCCGTACAAAGTCCAGACGGTGCATCAGCTGTTAGCTGCTGACCGCCAATCTCGTCTAACATACGCTCAAGCCATCCTTAATCACCACCAAGAGGAAGATGATTTTTCATCAAAAATAATCATGAGTGATGAGGCCCATTTCCATCTTAGCGGGTACGTAAATAAGCAAAATTTACGCTTCTGGGGCACTGAAAATCCGCGTGTAACCCACGAAGAGCCATTACACCCGCTCAAAGTCACTTTATGGTGTGCTGTTTTCGCTGGAGGAGTCAAAATGCCATAAAAAGGGCTCAAATGACAATCAACTGTGGCGGTGGCCATTTACATGACACCATATTCTCGACTTGATGTAAAAAAAATTTAAAGACCAAATAAAAATAATCCACAAGAAGAATCAAAGTTTTTAATTTTTTTTTTAAATTACAGCCAAAAAACATCGGAAGTTTACTTTTGCGCCACCTGTTACATGACTCGCAGTTGATGAATGATGAAGACATCCTCAATCGACATTCAGCATTGGTTTTAACAAGAGTCAGCCATGACAAGGTGCTGATAATTCAATAGTGCGGTCTGACATAGATTGTCATTTATGGCACCTAAGTCAAAAATAGTGACATGTCAAGAAGGTGTCTATATAAATTGTCATCACCTACGGATATAGTCCTAAATAAATATCATCATTTTGTTTAAATGATTTCTTGTTTGCGTCTGAAAAAATCTTGTGGTAAGCTGCAGCAAAAAAAAAATCTGACGTTTGCCCGAAATTATATTCCCGTTGTTACGGTACCTTTAGCTTCAAGCCTTACGTTAGGGTCTTATGTAATAGCACAGAAACGGCGCAGAAAAATCTGCACATTACGGGACAAAATATAAATTAATGACAATTTTCTCGACCCCACTTGCTATTAATATCGTTAGCCGGCCCCAGGAAAATGGTTATGTAGTTTGTTTGCGATAAGAGCCTCAAAAGCTACATATTAAAATGCTGCCAGCGGGAAAATTAACACTATGGAACACAAAAAGAATGACTTACCGTGAAATTTTCGTAGAATATTTTTTCCATACACACTATTCCCCTAAAATTCAGTTTTTTCAGACATTTTAGCACCAATTCGGAATAAGTAAGAAATTAACCCATAAAAGACATTTTCAGTTTTGACTTATTTCTGGCATTTAGGTTGATTTTTGAGCTTTGGTGTAATTTTATAAGAAATATTTTTGTTGTACATTTTAATCCCTTACGCCCATGTTTTATGGGTATTTTTTACCCTTTTTCGTAAAAGGGGCGTAAAAGACCCATATATAAGATTAAAATGTTCCACAAAAATAAGGGGCATAAAAGACCCATATATAAGATTAAAATGTTCCACAAAAATATTTCTCGTAAAATTTATACCTATACCTAAAATGTAAGGATCACATGGTTTCCTATGTCGATTCAACATAAGTATGTACAAGAGGGGAAACTTTAACCCCTCCGCGCCTTTAATTACCGCCATATGTAAACTTTCAAACGCTAAACCTTTTTGTTACCCCCTCTACCAGAATCCGTTGTCAGACTCAAAAAAGCTTCAATTTGTTCTATAGTGCAATTAAACAAATCGCTTAGAATACCTTTAGTCTACTACAATTTTGGTCCACTGGCGTAGTTTTGCTGAAACCCCATGTCGTCCAGATCCATACCGTCCAGTTGAGGCCACAAGAAGTCCGTTATCATGTTCCTGTAACGAATGCCGTTCACAGCCACTGCAATTTCGGCATCATCTTCAAAAAAGTAAGGCCCAATCACGCCGCCTGACCAAAAATTCGCACCAGGCAGTTGTTCGTTGTGGGTGTATTTGTTTCTCCTGGATTGCATGCGAATTTTTTGAGCCCCAAATTCGGCAATTTTGTGTATTCACGACGCCATTCAGATTGAAAAACACTTCATCGGAGAAGACGGCTTTTTTTTTAAATTGGCATTGACTCCACTTAGGCTCATTACCCATTGGTTTGAGCTACTGAGTAAGCTGAATTCTAGAGTTGGGTAGTTCATGAACTAGGTAGTTGACCAGACATCACCCTCATGAACATAATGCACATGTTCGATACGGCGAGTATGTTCGTCATTGTTACGACCTGGCACCTTAAGTGAACGAGTTCGAGAACTAGTGAACGAATTCGACACAAGTGTACTGAATTCTGTACGCATGAAGGTGTAGACAGGTCTTTTGTCAAAATTCGCTGCGTTGTGCTTCTTAAAATTTGAAGTTGTTGAGAACGATGCCGAATTGATGTTTTCAGGCTTTCGGCGATACTCTCGTTTGCAGCAGCAATCTTTTTAAAAGACCGACCGGTACGTTGACGCACAGGAGTTTTAATATCCATAACCGACCTAGTTTCTTAAAATTTTTTGACCACTCTTCGAATGTTTGACACTTTTAGTGCACTTTCGTCGAAGTTTGCGAGCGCTCTCAGCTTAACTTTCCAAATTGTTGTAATAAGTTTTCACAAGTATAACACGTTGTTCTTTCCTGAAGCGCTCCAATTTTAATAATCGGAATAAAAATATGTGACAGCTGCCAAATTTCAGAGATGCCACTTGCACACAAACAAAAATGACGCTAAATTTAAAAAGTGCAATCTTACTGAGACACCCCCATTGTTATGTGGGGCTGTTTTCTAACGTGATGTGTTGGATCAAACCTTTTCCACGCGATCTGTTTAAATCAGGGAACGAAATAATTGTTATTGATTAAATTTTCATCTAAAACAATCATTGTGAGGGAAATTCGCTAACTACACGTTGTTTTGTTGTTTGGATGCAAATACAATGTGTTTGTAGGTTGTTGCCAATAGAGTATACTTCTATCCAAACACTGTGTGTTTGCTATTCAATATTACATGTTGGAGATACAATGATTAGTATGTTATAACAATGTGTTGGTGACCCGAATTTGGCTTTGTTTGTTGAAAATTTGTGAAAACAAGAACGTAACAGAACAAAGAAACAAAAAAGCGGTAGATCGTTAATTCATGAAAATAATCTTCCAAACATATACATGGTTGCTGCATAATGTTACATAGGCTAGTTTTCAGCGTGTAGAAATATTTAAAGTGGTCCAATACACTTGGTATGACTCATTTTATGTCAAAAGTTAAAAATAATAATTATTTTTGATTTTTATAAAACTGGGAGCTAATTATGTAAAAAACGACATCGAGCTCATTATTGTTTTGTAGGTAGTGAAGTTTTATATATGGATTTATGATGAGCATTTATGATTTATGATGACCAAACGATATCATTCGGACGATGATCGGCATATGTAATTAGGACCCTGATTTTTTATATCATATCTTTTACTGTCCCTGGTTTAAATATTTTTCCCATCACAAGCATATCGTATTGTAAATCAATTTAAGAAATTAAACGGGATCGCTAACTTCAATCGCAAGTTGGATCGGTAAAATTGTATTAAATGTTTGGAACAAATGATACACGGAAACTTTAAACTCCAAAAACTCTAAAACACAAATAACTTTTCCGAGAAACGTAAAGTGTTTGCATCTAACTGCTTTTTCGTTGAGGGCAAGCGAGATAAATAGCAAAGAATATAATATAGTTTGATTGGAAGTATACTCTCACTGATATAAGTAAGAAGTTCTACCGAGGCATCAGTACTGCCAGGCAACACATCTATCCAATGAACTCCCATATAAACTGCGCTAAGACGAACAAACCCTTAACATTATGATTTATCTCAAATAAAACAGAAGCAATTCATGAGTGTATGCCTGTGTGTTTTCTAGTTTATAATACATGGATTTGTTTATTTGTTGCAAAAGTAATTTTTGGGGTAGATGAAACTTCATTTACAAGAAAATAATCTACTTTTACAATAAAAGTTTTTTATATGCGGTAAACGTTTCAACTTTTGCAAACACTAAGTAGGAAACGAAATATATTTGGAGCAAATGAAATATTTTGCGCCAAACGAGCCTAGACGAATAATAAACAACACATAATTGTTCAGTTCTTTAAGAATTAAGTAGGGGTCTTAAGATCACATTGGGGTATATAAGGCTTGTTACTACTCGCTTTCATGCGAATGAGCGTTCTCTTTCAAGACCCACTACTATTCAGGTCATAGAGTTTCAAACTTGATGGACAATTGAAATTGTATGTATAATTAAAGTTAAAATTAAGCGGAAATAATAGAGGTATTGTTATTGTTATCTTCTAGCATTTTCAACGAAATAAAAAACAACTCCTTGAAAAAGACTAGAAACACAGTCGAAACGTCGGAGAAAAAATGAATTAATGTAACGTTTTTCATTTAACAATAATTGACCAGTATAGCCGAGTAAAAATACTAGAAAAGAAGAAGAAGATACAATTTTCTGGTCTAAAATAAAGTCAACAAATTCTTGGAACATTTGCACTTTGAGCTTCCAAACTAATTCAAAATGGTTCCAAGTTCAAGAAGAAAATTTTTTTAAATCTACACATGTGTAGATTACTTGCAGCCCCAGCGAAGATCTGTGTATGGCATTATGCAACCGCCTACTTATTTTTCATTACTAAACGAAGGAAGTTCATACAATTATCGTCTTCTCATGATTGCATTCCTTAAAATAACTAACATAACATTTGGACAACATCATAGCTTACGTACAGCAAACCTATAATTCTAGATACGGATATGATTTTCATATCGATTATCTGAATTATGAAATTATTCATCCTTGAAATATCTGTCCATACGACCATCCGAGCATATCGTATAATAATGAATGGTATAATCTATTATAATTTTATGCTGTCAGTCATGTGTTAAAGTCCACCAAATCCAACGAATTGGGCGTGAGTTGTGTTTCGGCCAAGATTGCTAAGAGCCCTTGCGCTTTGTGGTCATGGCTAACAGGGAAATGATTCCAATGCAGAAGTTTTCCCTTATCCGTTTGAATACATTTATGCTGCAGACTATCAATTACTATTTTTTTCGGGGGAGATTTATGACAAGAATAGAAAGACATGGATTGATAAGAGAAGAACACAGAGAAAACAATGTTCTTTGTATTTTGTGAGGGGAATAAAATGAAAATTCCAAAAGTGTTTGATATCTCATAACAGATCATGTTGCCAATAAATCATTGGCCATAGTAACAATTCTGATTATTCTGGTGAGTTTTTGTGTGTGTTTAATTTTAGGCATTAAAGAACATAAGTTAGACGAGGGACTCCATTGTATTTCAACATTAAAGTGGTTTTAACGGATAACAGTTACAATAAAAAATGGATATACTTATTTCTAGTTGTAAACAATTTAGAAAACTCCAACAAGATATATTTAACACATTGTTGAACAAAGTTGGCTTCAGCAGATTACCCCCGTAGCGGGAAAATAATATTAAGACATGTTCATCTTATTAAAATCAGGGCTGTGAAGTCTGCCTAAAATTTGACGACTCCGACTCCTGCATTTTGAAAATGCATGACTTTAGTCCGACTCTGACTTACCTCAAGATTATCGCATGTAAAACCATTTGAACGATACAGACACAAACACAAGATGAGACACATTAACAAACTGAGAATTCTAAAAGAGAAACATAACATAGAGATGAATATGAAAAAGAACTCAGAATGGTTTGTGAATATGACGGATGAGGCCATATCAACAATTGCTCAGCGGCTCCTGTTGTTGGGGCCCCAAAAATTAGAGTAATGACTCTCAGTAAATTGATGACATTTGTTGTGTTGCCCATTGAAAAATACATACATAAGTAGATAAACTTATTCTCTCATCTGACGTTTCATTTCACACTCTTCATCGTAGGTTTGTGGAAATGAGAGCAATTAAATTTAAAATTATCTTACACCAGGTGGAGTTACAAAATATGTTCACTTAACTTTTTCCTGTCGTTTTGTGTAGAACTGAAAAATTTAAATATATTTTGCACTTTTTTGTTGACTTTTTTCGTTGGTATACATTTGTATTGTATTTAACACCACTAGTTTGTCACAAAAACACGAAATTCGGTTGTTGTTCCTTTATGGATCGCTGTACACTATTGCCACCGTCTGGTATTATTGAACCCATGTTTTCCACCATCCAATGTTTACTTTCCATCGTACCTATGACGTTTAATTTATTGAGCGAATAAAAGCTTCTATGGTATGTATTAGTCTATTCGGTAAATAAACAACTCTGGCGATTCTGGTGCGAAGAAAATCCACAACTTATTCATGAACAACCACTAGATTCACCTAAATTGACAGTTTGGTGAGGTTTTTGGTCTAGTGAAATCATAGTTCCGTACTTATTTCGAAATGAATCTGGTAATACAGTTACTGTCAATGGAGAGCGGTATAGATCGATGATAACCAACTTTTTATGGCCGTAATTGGAAGAGGTTGATCTTGACAACATCTGGTTCCAACAAGATGAGGCTACGTGCCACACAGCACGTGCAACAACCGAATTATTGCGAGAAAAATTTAGAGATTCGATTATTTCAAGAAGTTGTGATTTAATACCATTAGACTATTTCTTGTGGGATTATTTGAAGAAATTGGACTTTAGCAATAAACCAGACTCTCTTCAAGCTTTACAAGTCAATATTGAACATGCTATTCATTACATCCGACTTGATTTGGTGGAGAAAGTGCTCGAAAATTGGGTTCATCGAATTCTAAAAAACGTTTTATTCAGAACTTAATTGTATCGATTGTACTTATACTTCACATTAAATAGAAAAACATTTGAATTTCCTTAACAATTAGTCTGTTTTTTTTTAAAGAAATCATATCACTCAAATTGGAAAACCCTTTATGGGGTTGAGATTCTGAACAATTTGACGAAAGATTCAAAATACAATGTTAAGGATTCAATTGATTTTAAGGGAAGATTTGATAATCTTGTAATCGAAGATGACGGAATATTGATCCCATCTGACATTTGGCTTAAAGACTATTGAAGGAAAATGAAGCATACTTGAACAACTCACGAAGATACCGCAAGAGTTATTCATCGAATTAGTGAGTTTTTGCATAAAGAGGACAGGATATTTTAAATATAAGGTCAAATTTTTCGCGCAGAGGAAAGGGATGCCCATGGGATCACCTGCTTCCCCAGAAAATTCTGATATTATGATGGACAAATTACATACACGCTGAAAAATAATGGCACAAGCAATAGATATATTGCAGGAACCATGTACATGTTTGCAAGCATTGATGTCGTGAATTGAATTTCTGCTGTTTTTTATTTTCTTTATTGTCTGTCACGTTTTTGTTATCAGCAGTTTTCAACAAACAAAGTCACATTTGGGTCACAAATACATATATTATAACCCATTAATCATTGTGGGTCAAACATGTTATATTGAATAGCAAACACAATGTGTGTGGACACAAGTATACTATATTTGCGACGAGCTACAAACTGGTTATGTTTGGATCTACCCTACACAAAAAGACACATTTTTCAACGTGTGGATGAAATTATATCGACGCTTACGGTTAAACCTAAAATTTTAACCAAGTATGTGAACGACTTGTTCCTAATATTGAGAAAGGGTATAGTCGAAAATACTCTTATTGCATTAAATTCATATAACGGGCAGATACAATTCACGTGGGAGGAGGAAAATCACACTAATTTCCATATTTGAACTCCATTGTGATTTGACAAGGAAAAGTTCTTAGATTGGATTGGTACCAGAAGGCCACATCTTCCGGACGTTTAATGACCTTTTTCTCAAATCATCCAAGACGTACTATTAATTAACATTGCGACTAAGTTTATGAACATAGATCAGGGAATAGGCGACAATGAGTTTCTCCCCTAGAATAGGAAGGAAATCATGACAATCTACAGAAAACTGAATTTCCGTCAAAGACTATACAAAAGAACATCGGTGGAACATGATCCAGCATGACGAGATCAAAATCCGGCCAAAATCTGCAGATCACTGACTTAAGTACTTGGATCCTCTGAAAGTTTAGGGCATTCGAACATTTACGACAATTTACGACAACCAAACGGAATCCAAATTGACTGAAAAGGACAAATCAAATGTTGTATATGGTATTAAGGTTCATGACATGAATCTGATTTGAAGGATACTGGTGGACCGTTAGAGCGGTAAACAGCATTGGCTACGCACTGTGCCATTACGGGGCACACCCCTGATTTTGACGACGTTGACATCCTCGCAGACGAACGCAATTACTCACGACGGTTTACACTCGAAATGTTGCATATTATTGACGTTCCGGTGGAGAAAAGTCTAAACAATAAGACTGACGTAGACGGATGCGCTCAAATATATCGCCATGCGATGAACGAAAACAGGAGAGGACGTATTTAGTTGACCAATAGTATGACATTACAGGAGTTCGATCGTGACAGTCATGAGCGACAGACGCAATTTGGAGATCGGAGTTTGTTATCATACTAAAACTTTAGTGCTTTCTACTCTCTTTTCCTTTAAAGTGGTAGTTCTTTTTTTTATTTTCATGTGGTTGTTTAAAACTAAGAATAATACAAAAGTTAATAACTAAGAAGTATATTTGGGCTCACTGAGATGAGTGAGCATAATGCTCAGAACTCAGAAACAAATAAGAATGTAGTGTCAAAAAATAATGAAATTAACTTCAACAATAGAAAAAGAAAAAACAACAACATGGATGTAACTTCAACATCTAAACAAGTAAAAAACAATTACTATGCAGTGCTTGACATTGACAATGACTCACAATGTGACCAGGAACTATTAAAGAAATTTGAGAAACATGTAAAAGAGAACAATGAAAAAAACCAAAAAACCAATTCAGCTATTGCTGATAACGTCGACGTGCAGAGAGGAAATGAGAACAATTTAAAATCAAGTGAAAAGAACAATAACACAGTGGTTACCACTGATCAAAATAAAAACAAAAAAGTTCCACCAATAAACATTATTGATATTGAGACAAATGAATTAATTGAATTTATAAAAAATGGTTTGAGAATAAAAGAATTCAAAATTAAAGAATTCAGAAATAAAAAATGTTTATTTATGAACACAATGGATGATTTTCTAAAAGTGAGAGCTTATTTGGAAAAATCAAAAGCCAAATTTTTTACATTTACGCCAAAAGGCATAAAAACTAAATCATACCTACTAAAAGGATTAAATACAAAACTATCCTGCGAACAAGTCTTAGATGAACTAAGCAAATTTGAAAACGATGAATTAAATTTCACTAAAGTTAGTTATTTTTCAACAAAAAACTCGACGAAGAACGGGTATAGTCTACCAATATTTCTGGTTCAAATAACACCAGAGAGTAATGTTAATAAGATGAAAAAGATTACAGAACTTTTTTATCGTTGTATAACATGGGAACAAGTAAGACGGCCAGAAATACCACAATGCCGAAATTGCCAAGGCTTCTTCCATAGCGCCGCAAATTGTTATCTACCGATGAAGTGTGTGAAATGCAATAATAATCATGAGAGAGGCAAATGTACAATAACGAATGTTACAGTGGACGAAAGGGATAAGTTATATTGCGTTGTATGTAACAAATATGGTCACCCCGCTTCATACAAAGGATGTGAAAAATATAAGCAACTTCAACAGAAACTAAGAGCTAAGAAGAAAATCTTGTTAGAAAATAAAACAAATTATAACAATTCATTAACTAACCCCGAATTAAGTTATGCTAACGTCTTAAGTGGCAAGAATAATACAAATGTAAATACGAACAATTTTAATGAAGGAAATAATAACTCTTTTATGTTAGAATTAAAAAATATGATGATAAATCTAAATAACCAGATGGCAAGCCTTCAAACACAATTAAATCTACAGGCATCTCGCATAGATACAATTTTTTCCATGGTAGGTGTATGAATATGGCAGATAACCAGATAAATACAATAACAAAAAATCTTAAAATAATACATATTAATGTAAACTCTTTAATATCCATAAGTCGAAGGTATGACCTTCAACAATTTCTTAAAAAGCACAATCCCGATATTGTTCTATTAAATGAAACAAAACTTAATTCAAAACATAGGCTTCATTTTGAAAATTATAAGATGATTCGAAAAGATAGGAAAGACTCAAAAAAAGGTGGTGGAACAGCCATACTGATAAAAAGTAATATGAAACATAGCATCTGTTCAAATAGGGTATCAAACTCATTTAAATTTCTTGAAACTTGTATAATAAAAATTCCAATGACTGGCAACAAAGAAATGATTATTATTTCTGCGTATTATCCTTCCGGAAATAATGATTCATATTTTGGAAATGAAATAAATAATCTTTTCGAGTCCTTAGATTTACAAAATCACAATAAATACTACATTTTAGCGGGAGATTTAAATTGTAAACATATTGATTGGGCTAATCCAACTGGCAATGAGAAAGGAAATAAGCTTAAACAATGGTTGATCGACAAAGAGATAAATTTTAGATGTAGATTTTACGCTTCAAGCTCACCTTCCTATCCTCGAGCAGGGTCGTATCTAGATGTATGTATTGCAGATTGTAGATTGCATATTCGAACCGAAAAAGACTCTTTAAACTGTCTGAAAACAATCGTCTATGACAGTGACCATAATGCTATAGAAATAAATGCTTCTATGAATAATGAGCAACAACAGTTTACTTTTATAGAGCAATTGGACAAACCGAAATACAATTATAAACAAACAAATTGGAGAAAATTTAAAAATAGAATCATGCGGAAATTGGAGGAAGAATTACGGATACCATCTAACCGAAATCTTACAAATATGGAAATCGAAACCCATATCAATCGACTCAATAATATTATAATTGAAACTATAGAGGAGTTAACACCAAAATATAAAACTTTAAATACAACTGAGAAAATAACTAATACAATTATAAGAAAATTACATTCTGAGAAAAGTAAAATTGTCACGGTTATTAAAAGACACAATAGAATGGAACACACTTTATCTGAAACGTCACTCAATATGTTAAAAGTTAAATTAAAAATGATTCGAAAACTCCTTAATGAAAATTTTATAATAAATCTTAACAAAAACGTTAGAGATAAGTTGACCAATCTAGAGCCAAAAGACTCAGAACATATGTTTTCAGAAATAAATAAAAATTTTAGGAAATTTAAACCTCTAAATCTCCAAAACATTAAAATACCAGGAAATTTACAATATTTATTAGATAATGTGGGAATAGATCCAAGGAGTTTGGAAAAAGACAACTCAGACAATTTTATAATAGAGGATCAAGAACAAATGCTTGATACTATTGGTTCCTTCCTAGAATCAGTTCACGCTTACAAAGAGATCAACCAAGACAATGACTTGCAAGTAAAAGTTAATAATACGTTTACAGAATTCTTGGAAACGAAAACCACATTTGAGAATAACCAGAACACCGTAACAAATTTTAGTGAGGAAAAAAAATCTAACAATTTAAATGCAATACAAGCTGAGCAATTTTTCGTAAGAAAAGATAAACTAGAATACATATTTTCAAAACTAAGAGCTAAATTATCTTCAGGAGTAGATGAAATACCAAACATCGTATTGAAAAACATACCAAATATATTGATTCTTGAATATTGTAATTTATTTAATAATATGCTTAATAACTCGTATTTTCCAAACCAGTGGAAAAAGGCAAAAATTGTCATCCTACCAAAAAAAGACAAAGATTTAAGCAATCCAAAAAATCTCCGAGCTATAAGTTTACTCCCTAATATTAGTAAAGTGTTCGAAATGTGTATTAATAACAACATAAACAAATTTTGTAATGAAAAACAATTAACGAACGAAAAACAATTTGGATTTAAACATAAACATTCGACAATCAATGCAATACATCTTCTTACATCTAATATCAATTGGAATTGGAACAGAAAACTCTGTACTGGGGCTTGCCTTATAGATATGGAAAAAGCGTTTGATAGCATATGGATACCAGGATTGATATTTAAATTAATTAATTATAAATTTCCATTGCATCAAATTATACTTATTTATAATATGATAGACGGTAAAACCTTTATAGTATCCCATCAAAATCATAAAAGCAAAAAATCATTTAAAATTATTAACGGATTACAACAAGGCACCGTCAATTCACCCATTCTTTTCAACTTATTTCTTCTGGATCTACTCAGTAAAATAGAAAATATTATTTCCTTTGCAGATGATATTATTATATATCAAGCTGAAAATACCATAGAGAAAATAAATCAAAAGCTGCAAGATTCCTTTAACATTGTGGAAAAATTTAGTATTGATTGGCAAATGAAAATAAATGCACAAAAATGTGAAACAATTTTGTTTAGACCTCCAGTAGACAAATGTAATTATGATGTTAGGAAAAATTGGAAATCGTTTGGTATTAAATCTAGCTTAAATAATACTAATATAATAAATAAAGATACTGTCAAATACTTAGGCATTCATTTGGATAAATTTTTATATTTTAATAATCATGTTAAAGAAATATTATTGAAAGCCAGAAATGCATTCTTTATGTACAAATCTTTATTTTTTTCAATATATATTAGTCCTAGGATTAAAATTATCATGTACCAATCATTGATAAGACCAATTATCACATATGGATGTCCGATTTGGTATAATATTTCACCCTCTTACATGGAAAAGATACGTATATTTGAAAGAAAATGTTTAAGGGCTTGCACATCATTATTTAGAACAAGTCAAAGCAATTATATAAAATATGTATCAAATAAAAAATTGTATAACACTGCAAATATTATCCGAATAGATAATTTTATAATAAATCTAATTAGAAATAATATATTAAGATGTACTTCTTGTATAGAAAATAACCTAATAATGGCACCGTACTACACAAATGAAGAATATATAGCCCATACTTTGCAAGTAGGGTTTGTACCACCGGAGGCATTTTTGTACCTTGATAAGCTAAATATAATACAAAACGAAAACGGCATCCCAATCTTCTATCATAATTATAGACGGGCTAATATTAAAGCAGTTAACTGCAACTTCACACCACATACTAATGTCAGATTTGATATGAATATATCTAATAGAGAATGCAGTGTTATACAAAGAGCAAAAACCAAACATTTTTGGTGGTTATCGGAATAAATATTTATATTTTTTCGCTTTTACACTTAGACCTTAGTTTTAACCTTTTGATAATACAAAAGTAATGTTTTTATTTGAATTTTCATTACAATAAAAATAAATATATTCTTCTTCAATGAAACAATACTATACTCTTTTGTAAATACAAATCTACTTTTATATGAGTTACACTCGAGAGCCCGTTTTGGGGACTTTGTATATATTGTAATTTATTGTTAACTATTGTTTATTATAGTTTAAGATTGTTATGAATTACAAAGTAATAAACGTCAAAAAAAAAAAAAAAAAAAAAAAAAAAAAAGTATGACATTACAAGTCAACCTCCACAGTCCCTCGAAGCTTAAAAATCGATTCTCTCAAAATTCTGACGTGCTACAGCAAAACGCCGAGACACATATTTCTTTATTTTAAGACTATTTTCATATTCTGTTAACATTTCTCATGTGTACTCAAAAAAAATTGATTTTGTCGTACTGTGTTATAAGTGAACAAACTTGATAATGCTATATCTTCCTTCATAGATAGGTTATATCTATTTTATTAATTTACCACAGACAGCGTATTTGGGTTAGAGGTCTTACATGACGAAGTTAACATATTTCTTCAGTCGGACCCATCTTTAGCTCTCCAGCTGGTAAGTTTACGCAGGGTTTCACGTCCGACAAGCCAGCAGCGTCATTTTGGTCTTCATAGCTTTTGTCTTGCTTCTACTAAGTCTCCAAATACTTTTCGTGCTGACTCACCCTGATATAACTTACATGGTCCATCCAGCGCATTCAGGTTCGCCTAACTATGTTAATGTCGGGATAGAGTACATGCAGCTCGTGCTTCATACTTAATGTTTTTTTATTTCATGCCCATATATGTATTTTTTGGGGAATTTTTCCCTTAAAGACTCTCAGTGCTGTTTCGTGTGCTTGCGATATGGCTCAGGATTCTGTGCCATAAAAAAGGCACGTAGTACTACAAGAGTTTGACGTAACTGAATCTTTGCTTGCCAACAGAAGCTTTCTCTCTGAAATATCACCTATTCGCAAATACGATTCACCATTTGATCTCGAGGCTGACATAATAATTTTTTTACGGCAGATCCGAGGTAAATAAATTTGTCCACTACGTCGAAGACATAACAACTGTGAACGCTCACATGTTGCTTCAAGCGAGTGCAACCTCTTTTCTTTGAAGCCATTAACTTCACAGTAGGCCGTATCTTGAATACATCATCAAAGAGGCGTGGAGGACCATATTGTCTTGAAAGACATACTGAGGACATTCCCAACAAATCTTCAAAAACATTTTCATATAAATGTCGCAAAAATAGTTGACGACGAAGTAAGCGACATTGTGAATGATCTTGTCGTTCACAATGAAATAAGCGACACTGTGAATGATCTTGTCATTTACAATGAAGTAAGTGACATTCTGAATGACTATATCGTTGACGACAAGGTAACTGACAGTTTCTGCTATATCGTCTTTTTGTGTACTATTTTTACATTTGATTGCAGATTTATTTATTATTTAAAAATAAAAATAATAATTGAATTATTCCAAAAGAAAGTATATACTATATATATTGTTTGTGGCGGCAGACAATACTATAACTGTTTTTCTATTTCTTACTCCCAAAAATGTAACGTATTTCCAAGAGAACTGGTCAAACATCTTTTATCGACGACAACGTACAAGATATTGTCCATAATGTCGTGTTTAAATACAACTGCAAACAATTTCTTAAAGACGGATTTGAAGACAATGTCGCGACAGACACTAAGGCCTACTAGGGTTGTCTTGCCCTCATGTCGCTGTTAGTTGTTCTGGTATGGCATGCGATGAAACTTAAGAATATCTATTCTTCACATAGGTAGCACAACAAAAATGTGTTACAAGTTTCTAGATTACATTTGCATGCTTTCCAGCATACTTATCGCGACAAATTAAATTAACTGCAAGTTTGATTGACGACTATTTAAATACCGTACGGAATTTGAACATAAAGTATAAATTAATAAGGTGTTAAAAATCGTATATAGACTAAATAGCATAAGAATCATTTCATTTCACTCTTTTCATCCTTAAGCCACGCCCGTATTCGCTTCTTGCGAAATTTTCGGAAGAACTTTTCTCATTTTCCTCAAAACGGAAATTTTGATTATGGTATTATTTTTGTTTACTGAAATAATCGAGATGTCGAAATTCGGTTCCCGAACAATTATTAAACAATTGTTTTCGTACGAAATAATTTTGGGGTAATAATCCTGTACTTGATTTTGCCTACGAAATTTTCGGAAAGAGCTGAGTGCCAAGGAAATGGAAAGTGAGCGAAATTTTCGGTTCAGTATATTTTTGTTTCATAAAAACTAAATACCGGGCTTAACAGATTAGCAATAGCAAAAAATAAATTTGTACTATAATTTTTGATTTTTAATGGAAATTCTGAGTCAGAGTCGTCCAAATTTGTACTAATTCAACTCCAGGTTATCACATTTTCAGGTTCACTTTAGACAACATGTCCAATCAACCACCATTTTTCACTGAGTTGCTTTTACATTTTCAGATTTTATGTTGAGAAATGTGCAAAATGTCATTAACTCGTTAATCAAATTACTAAAATAAACTCTCATTTTACGTAACTCTATACTTGTCTTGGTAATTTTTTAACTTTAACCATAAAAGCTCAACGACTTTTAATTGAAATGGGCAAACATACAAAAAAACCGGTTGTTAATCTTTGTATTTTGATACGTCAAATAAACAACATTAACGTTGAAATTATTATCAACTCGCAATAACATTAATAAAGATTTAAATTACATACTATGGAATTTTCGAATTGAATATCCCCTCGATTGATATTGTTAAATGAAACGAAGGAATAATTATGGGTTATCAAACTGTTGTCCAACATCAAAACAAAACATAATTTTTCAAACATAAAATCATAATACGTCTTTATGCACTGCGCGTAAACGAATGAGTATTTAATGCCGCCAACAGATGTTTAATATTGGTTTCAGTTTTCAGATTTGGTACTTATCTCGATCGTGCAAGGAGCGTTGAGCAACATAAATGGGTTTCAATGCGAGTTTGGCCAGTATATATCGAGTATATCTTTCTCTGTGTTTTGTTTTTTTTTTTCATTAAAAAATCTTATGATATTGAGTGACAACACTGATAATTTCTTCGGCCGTCACAATTTTCTTAGATATATTAAAATGTTGTTCAATGCATGATATTTCGTGTGACCAACTTAGTACTGCACTGGCGGAAGAATTTCGTCGATATTGCGCAAGGTATTTTTTGTTTTGTATCGAGTTTTGTAAAATGTTGTGCCAAATGTTAACTTTAGTACGGCCCTTAATTGACAAGGTAAACTAAACTTGTTATTAAAATTGGTCCTTCGGGTGTTGATATTGAATTTGATGGAGTGATCAATAGGAAACCTAATGTAGCTGAGAAGATTAAAAAGCTTACCAGATTGTTTTCAATGAGGTATCGTCTGTAAGAAATTATGGATTTATGTCTTTTATTGTAGCACTGTCACTTTTTGAAATAGGATTATTATCCAACCGAGTGTCTTAGTTTTGTTTTGCTTCTGATTAATGGGGCCTTAGAGTTTTGTTTTGGAGGTTATTATAATTGTTTTGTGTTCTTCTAAGAAGTCGTATATTTTCCTTCCATTCCATCAGCAGCTTCCACATGACGCCCGTGACCATGGTCCATTTGTTGTTCACTGCTGTCGAATGTACTGTGTTTAAAATTAATTTTATGAATTTCTGTGTGTTGTTAAATTTATTCAATTACAATTATAAATCTTTTGTGAAATCTACAAACATGCAAGTAACCATTAGTGTATGAACGTACGTCTAATCTATCGTTGTTTATTGGTTGTTCATGTTTTTGAATGTGTAATTAATGCAGGTGTTTGTTTCTACGGTTGAATCCACCCGATAACCTAGCTCAAATAACCAAGTAATATCGGAAACAAATGCCTGTCTGTCACTGCACACGTGGGTATGTTTCGTAATTAGCGGAGAATTTTTAATGTATTATTTAATGTAACTTTTGTAGTGTGGATAAATTTAATTTACTGATAAAAGTTATTATTTGTACAGATTGTTGTTGGTCATATTCATATATAATCAAAGAATTCGACAAATTTCGAAAAAGTGCGTTGGATTAAAAATGTTGGGAACTTCCCTTATAGTTTTTTGTCGCCAACCTGAACAGGATTTTAGAGGCAATGAATCAAAAATCTGACTGTCTGATCCAGGCTATGGCTTTAACATTGCTGCAACTGAAACTACAGATCATAGAGATTTACGCCCTTATTCATAAAAAGGTTCTGAGAGGTTTGAGAGATATTTTATCATAGAAAATCGTATCTGAAACCTCTCATATATTTTGACTCAAAATTATGTTATATGTTTGGGGACCGGTTTTACAGTGTGTACTTAAGTATAATATATGACTTACGTTCAAAAATACGTACTAATATGAATAAAACAAAAGTTTGATTACACCTTGTATGCACTTAAGGTTTGTACTAGAGATGGGCGCGTGTCTAAGTTTCTTGGCACGACCCGACACAAGTACGAATATGAAATTAACAAACACGCATAGGCACGCACGACTAAATTTTGGCAAAAGCAGGAACCGCAAGAGCACGAACTTAGTAACGCGCTCGCACGAAAAAGCACGGTCTAACACGAATATATAAAAATAGTGTATACACTGAAAACATTAGGCGAAATCGTATACTATGTTTAGATAAATGTGGGCTAAAGTTCTCGAGGTGGGGAACGGCTCAGAAAACTATAAAAAATGTTAATTAAAGAAAAAATCAAGAATGCGAGAAATCGAAAATTAGCCACCGGACGGACCTATGGCGCCCACAGAGTCCAAACAACTGATACACCCACGGACACTTGGGTATATGTAAGTGTGGGTACTACAACGAAAGGTATTCATCGCACGAATTAAGGTACCAATATCGCACGAATTAAGGTACCAATATTTATTTGCCTAACTACAAAACACAGAGTGTGGGTATTCATATGAAAGGGAATAATATAACAATTTCATTGAAAGCAATTGCGTACAAGTTCCACAAAATTAAAATTTAAAAAATATCGCGATTCCATCTAAGCTTCATACCACAAAAATAATATGCAGAATGTTGGACCTACCCCTGAGGAGAAAATCCATAAGCCTTGCCGTAGGCCGTCCACGCAGGAAGCTTTATACCACAAAAATACTATGCCGAAGCCGTGAATCCGGAGTTAGACATGAAGTTTACAAAATTGTTTCCTGTTTTAAAAATTAAGGTTTTTAAAAAAAAAATTTTTGACAAAGAAATATCAAAAATAGTATGTAATATTTTCGTCTTATTTAGACCGTTTCTACAAAAAATAATTAGAGAATCATATTTTTTTAAAATGTTATCCGTCGATAACTCGATAACTAAGAAAGTTATCGAAAAAACTATTCTATTTTTCACCTTATTTTGACTCATTCTACAAAAAACTTTGGAAAAATCGATATTTTTTAAAATAAATTAACCTATTTTGTGACCCTTTTTTGGACCCTGTGGGCACCATAGGGCTCTCCGGCGATTTTTATTTTGTTGTTTTTCGTTTTCTCTAATGTTACTATATTTTCGGGGGCTTTTATTTTGAGCCGTTCCCCACCAAAGCAAATTTTGCCGAAATGTGTGTTACTAACTTGCAAGGTCTTTTCTTAGAACTCCTCTTTGTATGTCTCCTTTGTTTATTTTGTTTGACATTTTGGACGATGGGCCGATACTTGAGTTTTTGTGTATTTTCTTTTAAATGTGTGAAGAAGTCAATCGAATTGTTCTATGTATTTTAACACGGCTGTAAAATTCACACGCATGAAGACCTGCAGCTCTTCGGCGCAAGTTGGCAACCCTAGTAGAAGAGAATCAAAAAAGTCGACGCGATTCACTCAAACGCATTTCTCTCTCGCATCATAACATGATTATTTCATACTTTTTACATACTTTATGTAATTTTATTTTACATTGTTGGAATTTCTATAGTTATATACTATATACTACTATTTTAACACGGCTGTAAAATTCACACACATGAAGACCTGCAGCTCTTCAGCGCAATTTGGCAACCCTAGTAGAAGAGAATCAAAAAAGTCGACGCGATTCACGCAAACGCATTTCTCTCTCGCATCATAACATGATTATTTCATACTTTTTACATACTTTATGTAATTTTATTTTACATTGTTGGAATTTCTATAGTTATATACTATAACATCATCAAAAAACTGCTAGTGGATAGAAATATTCAATGAATAGAGTAAGAGAGAGCAGAGAAACGAGGCGTTTCAGTCGTTTTCTTTGTTGACATTCCACTCCACGAGTAAATTTTCTTCTCTATTTAAAATTCCATACTCTCTGGTTACAGCTTACAGAGCTGCATTCCATTGGTAACATTGCCAATCACGGACCTAAAGATAACAATCATATTCACTGACAGAATTTGATGGTCTAGTTGTGAGCAATAAAGACTAATTTATATATTTGTATACGATTTTGAAGACATTTTATCATGCTCTTTCCGGATTTTTCGTGTCACAAAACTCTCGACTTGCATGCACAATACACGCACGATATTTTTTTACTCTGCACAAATACGAACGACGCACGCATGAAATTCAAATTTCCTGCACGAACACATCGTGCACATCCTGACACAGCACGGTTCGTGCCCTCCTCTAGTTTGTACTAACTTTGTTCGCACAAAACACATTCACTGTTAGCAAGATATAAGAAATGATGAATATGCTTTTCTTTTGTTTGAAGCTTTTTTTTGAACCAGAATGTTAATTTGTTGCTGAAAGTAAACAATTTCAAAAATCTCCTCGGAATTGCCAAATTAAGGGTAATTGTAAATTTCGATTGGAATCTTCAAATTTGAAAATAAAAAAACAATTCCTAATTTCACTTGCATTTTCCAAATTGTAAATGGCAATACTCAATTTAATTTAAATCATTCTCCCAAATTTGAACGGAATAATCTAATTTTCTCAGTCAAGAATTAGTTTTCATAAATGAACATAAAAAGCTAGAGCACGTAAGTTTCCTAAGGGTTCCAACTCTCTCAGTAAATTGATGACATTTGGCTCAAATCATCCAATAATAAATCAGCAACGGCATTACGATTTGTGCGTTAAATTTTTTGTGTAAATACATCACAAATTTATAATAACAATAAAATATATCAAAACGGTCCTAAATACGTTTAAATTTCACAATTTTTGATCAAAACGACAAAAATTTCCACCTGGTGTAAGTCAATTTACGTCAAATACCTCTCTATCGCACCGACCGCACCACGAATAGTGTGAAAGGAAATGTCAGATGAGAACAACGACAGCTATATACGTCATTACTCTATGGTCTGTACTAAATTCAACAAACTGCCTAAGAGGGCATATTTGCAGGCATATTTTGAGAAAGCCTGGGCGTTTAGAAAAATGTTTCTGACCTTGCAGTAAGAACTTCTCATACATTTACAATAAAAAAAATTCAACACTGATATTAGGGTTAGTCACTTTTTTAACTTTTTCGGAATATCACAATGCTCTCGCAATATGATATAAAAATCACAAAAAAAAAATTAAACTGAAAATATCTGGTTTGAGTAAAAGTAATAGCATTTGCTGCGGAAGGTGTTTTTGCAATATCTAAAATGTAAAGACACAGATGTTCATATTTTTGCATGCCCTATATCATACTCCGAGAGCATTCGCCATGACAAAAAGTGACTAACCCTAACTGATATGTTGATGGCCACTTTCCGAGCAAAGCAATGTTATTCGTGCGAACGAATTTAGTACCGGCCTTGACGCTTACAATATTTATATTTTTTATTTTAATAAATTGAAAGAGAGTGATAACATTTGGCCATTTCTTCCCTTAAATTTATTGCTTGGAACATTTTTCTGAGAAACATTCAATGTTGCCAGATACATGCTGCTATTATTTCGCATAAACACTTTAGTAGTACACATTACAATTGGGGTATTCACAAGTTTGTATTTGTCATAAGTAATATCTTCATACACCAGTTGTATAATTTATGTGTTGTTGGTATTCCTCTCACAAAACTATTACTCGTATATGCCAATACAATTTATGCAGGTATGTTTTTGGAGTGTACTATCTGTAACAGCCGTTTGTGTTTACTTTTAGTCAATTATTTTTATCGGTGAAGGTAATTTGAACTTTTTGTATTTCTTAAAAAATCAAGAAATAAATATTTGCAACTTATTTGTAGTAAAAAAAGTAGAAGGAGTTACATTTTACGTCTTTACAATACGATAATAAAACGGGGTGCTTACAAGTGAACTATTTTTCTTCAAATATGACTTTACGACTTATGACTTTAAGATACCAGGTGAATACCCTTAATGTTACAAAATGTGCGTCAGTATTTCCCTAAAAAATTTCTAACAATTCACGCGAAGTATTGAATTAGTACAGTCCTAAACTCACAAAATTTCCAAAAAAATATAACTTATCTATTCGAATTGGAAATATTCAAATTAGATATAAAATTAATTTTTTTTTAACTTTCAACAAAATTCAGTAAAGTTTAAAAATCGCAGTTCAAATTTAAACAAAATAAATATAGATTTCTTGCGAATAAGAAATAGGTTAAATTGTACTAATATGTGAGATTTTAATGAAAGACGTGAAACAATCAGTGTGGGCTGTATCTCAGAATCCTTAGGCGATCGTTTCGTAGTATGTCCGATTTATCTTAAGCGGTGTCTAACAGTCTATTACTGCGTTTATGCGAGAGCATATATTGTGATACCATATCGCGAAACTTACGAGCCAGTAACATGTACTTGTTTGACATATTGCAATTTAAAAGATTATAAATTTATAAATGGCTGTAGGACGATTCTTATTTTTGTAGAGTTATTCTTTTCATTTATTCTCGATCTTCAACATTACATTCCAAGTTTTAAGTCATACCATCATATTCATATTTTGTATCTCAATTTTTTCAAATACCTAACGTTTTATTTTGTTATCATTACTAATAAAATCATTTATTTCTTTTCATTGCAGGTATGTATTTTCACATTTAATTGCCATACGTCGACCTGCGTATTTTCCCATCCTTGTTGTTGTGTTTGGAAAGAATTAAGCATTTATAAACTAAATGGGAAAACACGGACCATAGCAACATGCGACTGAAAACATTTTGTCGGTGCTTGCAAGTACAAACCAAAATAAGCTGAATTAAATTAAATCCAATTAATTTCAATATCAAAAACATTTTTATAGTCTTCAATTCGCACACCACAACAAATACTCATGGGCCCAGGGGCTTTGTGCGGTTTTTCGAATTCACAGCTTTTGGGGCCCCTTCTCTTTCTATGTACTCAATTCTGAGAATGACATTCGTCTAAATTAAGTTCAATTAATGAATTGTATTATTGTGCGGCGTAAAGCCTATCAAGCGTATTCGCAGATTTCTAGTTACTATAACCAAACTGGGGGTTTTTTTCCAATTGGTTAATTGACATGCAGTTTAACTTGGAAGTGCATATTATGGACTTAGCTAGGACGGCTAAATTGTTGCTTAATTATCATAAGAGTGAATGGTAGCTTCTCCTGTCAATGGTTAACAAAATGAGTTATGGGGCCATATAATATTTGGCATTCGATAAACAAGTTTTTAACCGAAACAAAATTTAACGCATTGTGTGAGAGTTTTCACATAGTCTAACGTAAATAGCGGATTTGTTAACGGGTACATCCCTATGCAAATTTCTTACTTAAGTTGCTGTTTTATTTTTGCAAAATATTAACGATTAGCTGGTCATTCATCCAGGTGTTATAAAACCTGACACACTTTTCACATAGCATTCGAATAATCTCGCACAGTCACTTGTTACTTGTCATAAAAACCAAGTTTATTCGTTAAACACATAGATATGTACATATGTATGCCTATGTCTAATAATAGAAATGAATGTTTATGTTAGGTTTTTAATTCACATAGTCCAAATTTCCAAATGAAATGTTAACAACGTAACTGTCATACCTTGAACGAATTTTGTGTTAGTAAAGGTTTTGTAAAACGGAAACATTAGCTCTGTTCCTGTACTTATTATTGAATAATAATTTTACTCTAAAAAGCGTTCCCCGCTATAATACATGTTTTCTCTTTTACTACATTTTAAATTTTTTTATGTCAAGTAAAATTGTGATATGACAATCAGCCGCCTTGATGTGAAACAAATTATAAAACAATTATGATAAATTTTAATTTTTTATCAACAGAATAAATGATAATAAGAATTTGTAGTTCATATTTTGTACTTCTATGAAAGTAAAAACATTTTTTCTCAAACAAATGCAATTTTACTATTTTGAACAGTTTTCGGTTCCACTACTTTTTTCTGAGAAGAAATTTGTAAATTTTTGTCTTTCACTGGTACCAGGAACAGAGCTATTATAACATGTGCTTTCTTAACTAATGTACCAACATTATTCATGAATTTGTTTCCCTTTTAATTGCTTTTCAACTAACTTAACTCAAAACCATCAATTCGTCGGTACGTTTGTCGGTCTTTCTAACTTTCGGTCAAGTAAAAAACCGAAATTTTGCTTTGATTTAGTTGGAACCTTGTACTGAATTACAATCGAAATAGAAATGATTAGGAAAGCGAAATAATCGAAACAACATGTAACATTTACGAACAAATTTAAATTGTTACCATTATTTCGTGTTGTCTAAATCATGTTGGTTGGTATTGATTTGTTTGGCCTTTCCTATTTTGTTTACTTTGCTAGTCAGTTATTGTATTTGTTGTTGTTGAAGAAAGGCCCAATAGCCGAAATGCGTAAAATCGTTTCACATTTGTAACATTGATTCACGGCACGAACATTGTCAAGTTTTTGTCTTTTTCTTCTTCTCTGTTAAGACTCGTTAAACCAAATAGTATTGAAATATATTTAGTTATATATAATACCTAACTATGTACATTGTGTGGATCTCTCATGCTCCTGGCTATTTAGTGTGATGTATTGGGCATTTAAAAGGTTTCTGTTTAATTGAAATTTAGACATGTCAAAGAAATTCACTGAAATATCCATTGTGCTACATGCTAAACTTAGATTCATTGTTATCAAAATATTCTTACAAACGGAAACATGATAGTAGAAGCCCAGATCGTAAAATTTATTTCATATGCGTGCAGTCAGTATCATGAATATTCTTTCCGCATAAAGTAGATAGATATGAATTTAGGCTCAGTTACACAGTTGGGCATTCTCCACTTAAGAAAACTTTAAATGCCCGATTTTTGTCAATTAAATGCCATTTAATAGTGATATTCATGTAAACGCTCAAGACCCTCGAAAAGTCACGAGCCTCCAAAAATTGCACAGCAAACGTCAAAAGAAACATTTTTCACATACAAATCGTCTTGTACAAATTTAGAAAAGTTTCCAGTCAGTTTTCTGTGCAAACATAGAAATCTTAACTTCGGAAATTTTGACGATTCGATACCATGTGTTTTGACAAGCACAGATGAGGTGGTGTTTCATAAAACGCAACGAGGGAATCCTACGCCGAGTAAATGTTTTCGTTAGTAGTGCTTGAATCAGGCACGTACACAAGAGACCCCCCGAAATTATGTCGTCAAGAGGTGATTTTTGAATGTAGTGCTATTTTTCAACCTAAATATGGATTGATTCGATGTGAAGAAGTGGCATACCTACTACAAGTACAGTGAAGCCAAATATGAACAGATTTGAGAAGATATATTTTTTGGGTGGTCGCTTCACGTGAAGTGCCCCAAATATAGTGCAATTTGAACAGGTAATCAGCTGGCTGATTTTGAGTTTTGTTATGATTTTACTTCTTCAAAATTTGTTGTTGCAGGCCGACGGATCTTATCAGCCAAGGTATGGCGCGCGTAATTAGCGCAATGTGAATAGAATACAATATTTTCTCTTTGTTTGGTGACTAATAGTGAAAATTTACGGAGAATATTTTATATATTCAATACACACCAACCCCCTATAGTCAAAAATTATGCTTTTTACGGGTTGGCTATTTTGTGGACTTACTTCTTATGGCAACGAAAATGCCATAAAAAACGGGCTTAACAAATCAATCAGATTCGGAAATTTGGCCAGAGAAAAAATTCGTTTACGTCTTATATATGCAACAGATATAAGCAAGATCACCGTTTAATCGACTAAAATATAGAGAATCTACGATCGGACACTATGCAACAGAATTTATGTTTTTGCTTTGTGGGTGGGCTATGTGTAAAATCCAAATAGCATAAATCCCTTGTTAAAATATGCATTAACTTTTTTTTACAAACCAAATACAATATTGTTAGCCATAAGACATATTATCACAAGAATTCGCTCAATTCGTTATTTATACTCGATTTTTAAATTTATCTCGAACAGTATCGCATAAGAAAATTCAAACTTGCCACGCCCATAAAAAAGTGTAGCCACACAAGGCTATAAATTTCCGGGGTTTCACTATACTCACCGTGTGATCATTTGGCGCAGGAATCGTCCACCCCCAAAATTGGTGTTGCACAGTGTAATTGATCGTGATATCTGATTTTTTATTATCATGCAATTTTTTATACCTGATGCAAAAATGGGCAATGTCGTTTTTGCTTATATTGCCATGTATTTCTAAATATCCTGAATAAGGTTTGTGAAAAAAAAATTGGTTAAGAAAAGAAGAATTCCCGAAGAAAAAGTTAGTCACGGAGCCAAAAAAATTCTTCGATTTATTTAGGCTTGTCCCTAAGAAAATTATTAGGCAACCCATACAATAATGTGGCCACCCTGGGTATTTATAAGTTACTCTTTTGGCGATCATCTTACCACTTAAAGAATTTTATCTTTAACCAATTGTTTATACAACCTGATTAAAGATAATAATAGATACGAGTATATGGCAACCAAAGCTAAAAATGCATAAGAAATTTCATCATGTCCTTTCAACCCGTGGATAGTCTTTTCTCATTTCTCACATTTTCTCACCATATTTACATATATTATGATACTCGTATTCATCCAGTCGGCCCGAGTTCCATTAACAAAGGTTTATATTCCCCTTCTGTTTCCCGAATGGGCATGGCAAATGCGCCCATATTCAATAGCAGAGTGTCATCGCTAAAAATATTATGTAATACCCAAATTAAATACAATCCTAAGTGGTTTTGGGTTGGTTGGTTTGGTTGGTTTGTATGGGAGGTACAACCATTACATGAGTTTCAGAGTCGGGTGAACCGACTTAATCATACCCTCACTCTAAGACATCCATTGCGTGGGAGTTGTGTTAAAACACGCCCATTCTAAAAAGTGACCATATTCAACAGCAGATTGACATTGCGCCAAAAAATTAGTTAGTTTCCCTCCGAATATTTATATGCGAGGTACAAAAATGGGCATGGCAAGTTATTGCCAACATTTTGATCAGTACCGAATTTTATTAAGATCAGTTATGATTTATTGGAGATATCGAGTCGGCAAACTGCAAATACGCCCAACTTTTGTATGGGAGGTACGAAACTCGACGTGGCACAATAGTCAGTTATTAATTACACAGTAGCTTTTAGCAAAATATTGCGTAATACCCAATTTGTAGTTTGTAGTTTACGAGAGTTATCGTGTCGATCAACCGGTCATCCGCCCAACTTTTATATGGGAGGTACCAGAATGGGTGTGGCAAAACAGCTCATTTCCTATTGGAGTGTTTTATTTTACTCAATATTGACTAGTACAAATATTCATAAAGATTGGTTCGGACTTGGCCAAACAACTTTTGTATCACCCTTTTTTAATCGGTGATTGGCGTTTGATAACGTGAAGCCTTATACCTAATTTCATTAAGGTCACAAGTGTTTCACGCGATTTATCGGATTGACAACCCGGACGAACACACTGTTTTGTATGGGAGGTACCAGAATGGGCGTTACAGATTATTAACCGGTGTGAGAGTTGAAGTATATATAAACATTACTTTTGACAATTTGAAAAATTCAAACCCCACGAAGCTTTTGGCTTGTCACAACTATTAGAAGAAAGGTTTGAAAGAAATATGATTTTGTGCTAAATGTGTCGACTTGTATGTGAGGTACCAGATGGGGCGTGGTCAAAACGCCAAATTTCAATCTCAAACTCAGCATTGACAAATAATAGTCACTGACAAAATTTCGCGGTGATCGATAAAGATTTACGGCAGTTATCGTGTTGACCAGCCAGCCAGACAAACAGAAGAACATGGCTCAAACGTCTTGAAAAGTCCTAAAACAAATTTCGTGCAAAGATACTAAGGTTCTAATATGGTTCCTTCTAAAATAAATAAATGGTTTCCCATAACATCCCATGATGGGACCAGGGAGAACTTCTCACAATTACTGAGCTGTGCCCTTCCCAGTTTTCACTCACTGCTCCTTCTATGTGTTACATTTTTTAGCGTTTATTTGTAACTACAGAGTAGCTTTTGACAAAGTATTGCCCAGTACCAAATTTCATTAATTTCGGTTGTAGTTTACGGGAGATATCGTGTCGTCCATCAGGAAAGCCAACCAGTTTTGGTATAGGAGGTAGGTGGGAGTGCCACAGTAGACCGTTTTAAATTAATAATAATGTCATTGATTTCATTTTGATGAATTTCCGATTGGAAAAACTACTAAAACTTTTACAGTATTGGTCTAGTAATTTTATCATTTTGTGGAGGAGTCAGCCTTCCAGAATTTTGCATTTAAAGGTACCCTGTATCAACACAGTTTGTGCTACAGGTTGGTGTCAAAGTTGACCACTTTGGTGCTGTTGAAACTTTCAAAGCCTGCTACTTCTACACTTGTAGGCCGATTACAAATATTTGTATACTTTTGAGAATCCACTAAGTAAAAAAACAAAAAATATACTCAGCTTTCCGGAATATGTTTTACCGTTATTAAGATATTCTCAATCAAAATTAAATATTTTAAATTTTTTCACTGGCTTTTTTCAGTTTTTTGTTAATAACTCGGGGATTTGAGGGGAAGAAAAATTGGGAACTAAATTGGCAATTCTTCAATAAACAACACACTGTAAAAGGTTGTAAGTCATCGCAAGTGTTTGGAAATACGGGCTTCTCAAATTTGGAATTTTTTCCTAACCTCTGAAAAACAATATTTTCCGGAGAAGGTACTATGATTCATACAGTATTTTCTTTAGTTTTTTTTAAAAGACACCTATACTAATTATTAAATTTTTCTGAAAGACAGGACTTGGACAATTTTGTTTAATGTAAAATTATGATCATTTGGAAATGCACGCTACAGTCAGCATTCACTGAAGATGTGAAATTTTTGAACAAATTTTTCACCTTCGATGTTTGGCAAAAATTTTGCTCGGGGTTTTTTATATTTATTATAGGCTGAAATGTTCTTATAAACACGCCAAAAAAGAAATATATCCAACGCATAATTGAGCTTGTGAGAACTTAATATGTAAAGAGAGTCGAATTTTCATAGAAGATTTTTGGGGGACTAAATATCGCCAAGTTTTTTTTTACTATTTGGAAAAACCTTAATTGCCCTTCATTTTCCGTACATTGGGCTATAACATTTTAAAAAAAATTAATGAAACGCCATCAATATGTACTTATATACTTTAAATCAAATTTTTAGAATATTTTTCGAAAATTATTTATTTTGATATTTTTTCCAAATTTTCCCAAAATTGTTAAATTTTTTTTAAAAACGAGATTTTTTGAAATAATTTGTACTACATCACAGTATTTTGTATAAACAAAATTTAGTTGTCATATTAATGCCACACAATCAGTCTTATTTAATGAAGAAAAATTTAATGCAATATCTCTAAAACTAAATATCTCAAGAAATTCGAAATGGAGATCAAAATTTTTCGCCTTTCCAAAATCGAAAAAAGCATAATAAGCATAAAAGCATAAAAGCATAATAAATAACTGTAATGCACAACATTTTAATTTTTTGTGCACATTATGAACAATTATGTCCAAGTATGTTAAAAAATGCGTGAAAAAACCCAAACTTGTTCTTTTCATGAACATCGAAAAATAGCAAAAAGTATTCAACTTTCAAAAATTAAATTGTTCGAGTGTTTGGTCGTATTTTTAACTAATTTTTTTCTTCGATATTTCGCTACCCTTTGGGTAGCATCGTCAGGAAGATAAACACAATTATTAATTAGAAACGAAAAAATTTAATTAAAAAATAATTAAAAATACGACCAAACGCTCGAACAATTTAATTTTTGAATATAATACGTAAGGTGGTTTAAATCATCGCTTATTCAATATTCAACTTTGGAAATTTTTCTGATGTTGATATATCGCCATAATCAATACTTAAGTCTTTACCTACAATTGGACGTTTACAGAACATAAAAATGTTTACTAGATCATAAAATAATAAGGGTGGAACGCTTCAATTGTTTTGGATCGAAATTTTGACATATCGATTATTTTCTTATACAAAATTAACACGTATAAAGAAGCAGAAACATGAAGAGGACTTATTCATGGAATATTTGTAATTTAATTTTAACAAAATGCAGGGCTTTAGAAATAGAATAGATAGAAAGTGTAGAGCAATAATTAAATATTTGAATGAAAATTATAAAATTAAAAATGTATCCAGGTAATGGTTAAATTAATTTACATTTAATTTGTTGTCGTTCGTTTCATGGCATATATAAATCTGATAGCAATATTTTTATCAGAATAACGCTCAAACATGAGATAAATCTAGCAGGTCTGCTAAAATTGTTCGCAAACCGTTTTCTCCATGTTTTTACAAAATACGATGTGGTTTCCGCAAATTAACATCTTGTCTTATCCAACAATTTCTCTAATACTCGTACTGCAACATTAGGCGTATTTTGGTTACACCGCATTCTTAGATTGCACTATGCAACATGTCTTTTCAACCAGAAAAGCCAACCCAATTTTTTGACATAGTTTAGCAGCCTTATTAAGAAAAACAACAACAAAAAATTTTGAACGGTACAGTTTGTTTTTAAATTTTTTTTAAAAATTTCTTGTGTTTCAAAATGGTACGTTCATTTTAATTGAATTTTCTAAGGATTCCCTTCATCGATTTTCTGGAAATTTATCTTAAAAAAATGTCCATTAAAATGCATTTGAAATGAGTGAAAATATTTCAAATCAGAATGCTTGGTTGAGAACTTATTGAATTTAATATTTCAAATTTAGCATTTTTTTTTTGCAAAAAATCAAATATTTTTAATTTTTATTTTATCATAAAAAATAAAAAAAAATATAGATACGTTTTTTTTTTATTTTCCTATATAATACACTGGACTGTTCTTCAAAAATTAAGATACATATCAATAAAATGCATACAGAAATGCAAGAGTTATAGCCATTGTAGCAGATTAACCCAAAATTATTTTTTTAATTCTTCTTTACATGAGCGTTAAAACATAGAAAACGTTAAAAACAACTTCTTGATGCTCGTATTGTACTTTTTTTTTTATTTTTTTCTTTTAATCGAGCGAACCCATCGTCGCTACTATTACCCGCCCCTACCGACCGAGAGGGCCACGTCCTCATAACTTGAGGACAGCGTATACATTATAGACCGGTCTATAACGGGAGAGCAAGGATCATAAGTTCACACGTTGCAACCAACTACAGAAATTCTTCACCAGTTGGTATTACACTAACATAAATAAGTATAAAAGTGCATCACGAGATATTAATATAACAGACTTCATAATATATAATAATTACGAGCAAACCGAAAACCAAATTATAAATCAGACAGACAGACAGATAGTAAGGATAAAGTAAATTTACATATGTAAAGGAATATATAGCACTAATGCAATCTGTTCAAGTGACAAATTATCCTAGACTTTGTAGTTTCCCAACTACCAGTGAAATCAATAAACTGATATAGCTCATTAAAGTCACGACACATTCTCCTAACTGGATCAAAGGACGCATAATTCGAACGCTGAAACTCGATGTGAATGAGTTTATAGTACCTCGTGGGTCTCAATGGAACATTTATGAAAATCTTAGATAACAGAAATTCAGAACATATACATCCATCAATTATCTTCAAAACTGTAATAGAGTTTATCATGGTACATCTACTACTAAGAGTCGGCAATCTGATCAGTGCTAGTCTACTGCTATACGAAGGAAGATTATGGTTCGGGTTCCATTGAAGGTTTCTCATACAAAATATGAGAAACTGTTTTTGGACCGATTCAATCATATTAACATACAAATTGTACTGGGGGTCCCAAACAACTGATCCATATTCGAGAATAGGGCGGACTAGTGAATTAAAAGATTTTTCGTAACGTAGGGATCTGAAAATTCCTTTGCCCAACGTTTAATAAAGTTCAGAACGCCATAAGCCTTGTTCACCATCGTAATTATGTGGGAGTTGAAATTGAATTTTCTGTCCAAGAGAACACCAAGATCAACAAATGAATCCACCGATTCAAGAACATTGCCACCTAAAACGTATTTTGCCGAAAAGAATGATGACCTAGAGAACAGCATATGCTTACATTTCGCAAAGTTAAGCTCCATCAAATTGGTTTCGCACCACGTCTGGAATGTAGACAAATCCCTCTGAAGTAAAGTATATTGACAAGGATCCTTGTACGCAAAATAGATCTTCACGTCATCGGCGTACATTAACAATTCAGAGTGCATTATTGAGGCGGGTAAGTCGTTAATGAATAACAAGAATAGAACCGGCCCAAGATGACTGCCCTGAGGCACCCCAGATGACACAAAAATAGATCTTGAGAATGATCAGCCAAATGATACCATCTGTTCTCGGTTCATTAAGTAAGAACTAATCCAATTCAGCATGTTACAATTAAAACCCATTGACCCGAGTTTATATAATAACAAATTGTGGTTAACTTTATCAAAAGCCTTACTAAAATCGGTAAAAATCACATCAGTTTGATCTCCATTAATAAAGCCATCAATAATGGAAGAGGAAAACGGAAGCAAATTATGTTGACATGGATCTAAAATAGAGGAAACATGATGAGAAATTACCTCTGTGACTAACTTCTCAAAAAGTTTAGGAATTGCACCCAATTTTGCAATTCTTCTATAATTTGCAACATTTACTAAATAAAATACCAGATTTGTGGAGAGGGATTATATAAGAGCTCTTCCACTGTGCAAGAAGATGACCGAACTTCAACGAAGCGTTAAATAAGAGAGTCAACGGTAAGCTGAGAAAATTCGAGCAGTATTTCAACATAGAGTCCGGGATACCATCAGGACCAGCTTTATTCGAGGCTTTCAATCTGATCAAGTTATCTAGCAACCACGATGAATTTACGACAGGTGCAACAAACGGAATGGTAGAACAAATAGATGCGAAATTGTATGGTATTTTGAGCGAAGAATTACAAAAATTATTTTGGGTTAATCTAGTAAAATGGCTATAACTCTTGTATTTCTGTATGCATTATTTTGATATGTATCTTAATTTTTGAAGAAGAGTCCAGTGTATTATATAGGAAAATAACGAAAAACATATCAATATTTTTTATTTTTTTTTATGATAAAATAAAAATTAAAAATATTTGATTTTTTGCAAAAAAGAAATGCAAATTGAAATATTTTCACTCATTTCAAAGGTATTTTTATGGACATTTTTTTAAGATAAATTTCCAGAAAATCGATGAAGGGAATCCTTAGAAAATTCAAATAAAATGATCGTACCATTTTGCAAAAAAAGAAATTTTAAAACAAAATTTAAAAAAAAAAACTGTACCATTCAAAAATTTTTGTTGTTGTTTTTCTTAACAAGGCTGCTAAACTACGTCAAAAAATTGGGTTGGCATTTCTGGTTGATCAACTTTTTTCATTTTGTTGCATAGTGTTATCGCTTGTTTTGTGTGAAGCACAAAAATTTCCACCATGTTTATACATTTCTTTGAAATATGTTTTTAAGCGTTAACATATCTTTGAATAATATGACTTATCGCTTATTTGCCGCTTTTGTTTGCAATTTAGCAAGCGATAATCGCTTGATTGTAACCAAAACACGGCTATTTTGAAAAACAAAAGTGATTTTTGAGTCGTGTTTAAACTGTCGATGTGGCTGTTGGTGGTGCAACGGTAGTGTGTGCGGCTCTTGTGCATGAGAACGTGGGTTCGATCCCTGCTCTGACCACCTTAAATTTCTTTCTACGTCGGTCACCTCGCTTAGTGACGGCGACTGAAAAAAATTACTGAGCCGTTCGGAACCGGTGTAAAACTGTAGGTCCCAATCAGTGAGTGTAAAACTAGACCGCGTACAGCAGCTCACTGGTTTGTGAGAAGCCCTCCCTAATCCCTTCACGGGCTGTAACAGGAAACGATTTTTGGCGTTGAATACGTCTTACCTTACGGTATAGGGAGTCATGTCAGATTGTTATTGTTGTAATCTTTATTTCATTGATTATGAGGAAACGGCGAGATAACTTTTTTTTAAACTTTTTTTGTAGGTAAATGAAGATGTTATCTTTCGTTTGATATACATTTCATATTAATTGATATCTTCCTAAAATTTAAATTTCTCAAATGAAAATTGTTTAAACACATACACTCAAACATATGTGTGGTGTTTGGTTGAGTGTTTGAGTTTGTAGCGTGAACAGAAACTATGCTGCTGTTTCAGTGTGGACACAAACCTTCGGCTGTTGTTTTGATTGATGAAATATTGAAATTTCGTATATTTACTTATGTATTTAAGTGAAACAAAATGTTAAATGTGAATTTGAATTTGAATTTAACATGGATATATAATTATAAAAAATATAAATCAAATTGATTTGCGTCTGTTATTTATCATTTATCCTTACTCTTTTAATTTAAAAACATATTTTTCCTACCATAAGCTTATGTATATTATCAAAAGTAACTATCAAATAAATAAATTCATTTGCTTATGTTATTTACCATTTATTGTTATATATGTTTTCTGTCTTATCGGATGGCGTATTCTACGTTAAACTTAATGGCCGTGTCTCTGACACAGTCTGCAGGGACAATCCGTGGCCGAAGGCCTCGGACAACTGTCTGCTGTTTTTTTTTAAACTGTCGATATACATGCACAAAATACGTCTTTTGCCGCGGTGGAACTATTAAACCTCATCAAATTTACACCAAATAAAAAAGAAATAATTCATATTTTTAAACGAAATTGGCAGATAATTGTACACAACCCGACACTTCTCTTTTCAATAATTTATGTATAAGGCTCCATACAGACTTTCCATTATTTTCTGAGCGAAAAGTTCAGACTTTAAATGAAAAGAGATTTTTACATAAATTTTGAATACGATGAGATTTTTTTATAGGCTTCTGAAACTACAAAGACTCTGTTCTTCTACATTTGATTTTTTGACTATTTTGGTTATCATTTGTTTTTTTTACTTTTTTCGTTTAAAATTTTCTACCCAAACCGACATTCAATGATCTATATATTGATTATTTTTTAAAGTCGGTAATGTCTTTTTGCAAATTAGTGAAGTATTTTCAATATGTAGTGATTAATTACCATTAATGAAATTAACTTTTGATTACATCTATTTTAACAAGTGATACCACTTACAATATAACAGGCGGTGCGCGCATTGTTATGAAATCATAATTATTATCATCATCATCTACATATGGAAAGGCAATTAAAAATCAATTTACACCGAAACCAAAGTCTTTACATTTCAATGGACATTGTGGCTACAACATCGAGCCAATGGTCAATATGTATTTGGCCACGATATGATGCCTTTTTACCAAATCTCTTTGGTAACACGTGTAGAAGATATTAAAGCTCTAACACCTTGATGTGAGTTAATAACAGCCGCCAGACCTGTAATACGAAATTAAATCAACTAGAGAAAGTTGTAGTTATCATTTCGGTTTCAATTCGTATAGTCCACGTAACTACCTTTCTCTGCGAAGAGTGTAAATATATTTTAATTAACTCTTATAAGTTACTTTTGTTTTATAGAAAAAGCAATGAAAAGTTAATTGAAATTTAAAATGCTGCAGAAAAAATTTAAAATTAACAATTTTGTTTGCAGTTTATTTTCTATACATCAAAAGTTGTTAAATGCTCCCGAAATATTCACGAAAATTTTATTTTAATTGGTTGTCATTTTGCATACAACAAACATGATATTTCAATTGATAGACATACTACATCCAGATTATTATCTTGAAATCTTTAAACTCAAATATGTAGCCGATTTGTATTGAAAACGTTTACTATACAATCCGGCTCGTGTTTAGTATTCTACCATTTGCATCGACCTTACATATCCGTGTTGGTTGTACGTGTTTTGCCTTCATAATAATGCCCATTCATATTTATCTCTTACAGTTAACAACAACAACAACAAAACAGTCACCTTATTGATATTTATATAGTTGTGCTGGTAGTAGTATTAGTATTATCGCCAACGTGCGAGTGAGTGAGTGCATTTACATAAAACGGCCATAGGTCAGTGACTTTGAAACATTTAGTACCAGTATTTCTGTACGCCTCTTCGTGGTTCATACAGTATTCATTATGTTGTAGTATATTAATGCTATTTCGGGAATGTTTGTTTTTAACATCTTCAAAATTAGTTAAAACTTTTAAGAAGGGTTAGGAATATTTCAAAACGATTGACTCGAATATATTTGAAAGAAACGACGACTACAAATTGAGGTATTAATTGGTGTACTAAACAACTAATCTGTAATACATGAAATCATCTGAAATATTATTGCGGATATAGTACATCAGATAGCTGCAATATGTCACTTGTTTGTGTCATTGAATGCATTCCAAGTATGGCTGTCTGTACGCGATTATTTTATCGCCATTTCGAATACATATCACACAAAAGTATTGGGTTTTACGAGGTACTAGCAGTACTACAAGTCTTACGGAGAAAGCTGAATTGTCTACGAAGCCTGTCTTAAAGCGCTAGTAGTTGTGCTATGTGATATTGACATATATTTCAAATGAGTACTTGGAATCACTTCATTATTTTGATGACCAAGGTAAACGTCTATCGCTATTTTACACCATTAACTATTGTTTTCGCATGAAGAATAGTAAAATGAAATCCCAACATACATACTTAATGGTTAAATGGCTATTAGTAAATTCCGTATAGTCTATTAAAAAATCCCAGCAAACGAAGCAATATTGACGAGATATTGCCATTCTAATGCCTGGAAGATAATTACTATTGCGGTAATAATCGTTTTCCTATTTTCCCAAGAAATACGAAAGGCAAAGCTTCTAGAAGATAAATGCGCGATCTTGTCCGATAATGGTATTGGGATTTTATAATTTGCATTCTTTTTTTCTAATTCAAATGCAAAATAATTACTCTTGCTTGCAATTACAATTCAAAAATGTTGAATTTCCATTTGGTCAGATAATGCAAATTATAGATGGGCGCGAGTCACGTGACTGGCGTGATTCACGTGCGTGAACGTGATTAGCGAAATAACCTTCGTGAGTGAGCGTGTGTGAGTCCAATCTTTGCGTGAGTGGGTGTTCGTGAGCAGTATTTTCGAATGTTTCCGAATGTTTGATATCATTTAATTTCGATTTTCTTACCACGTTGTTAAACAAAGTATTTTTGGAAGACTTCTAACATAATTTCCCTCCAACAAAGCATCGTTAATCATCTTCTGTATTTTAAGGAGCTCTGCTTCAAGCGAAGGAGTTTTCTACTTTCACAGTGGGGCCGGTTGCAAAAAAGTGGTAATAATATGATAACTTGGAAACTATAGGTTCGATTGTTCTAGAATGTACTTAGTATTTGCAGGGGAGGAGTCAGGCTTTTAGAATCTATTATTTAGGGACACCCTGTTTTATCGTACGTTTTGCTACAGGGTGTCAAAATAGACCACCTTGGTGATGATCAAACTTTCATGGCATGGAAGTTGTCATAGTCATAGTAAAATTTAAGGTAGTTATAACCGAATTTAGATAGTGTCACAAATGAATTTTGAAAGGTTTTTATTATTAAGTGATGATTTATTTTACCATATTTTTATAAAAAACGAGAAAATAAAGTCATTTATAAAGGGTTATCTTTAGAGGGTTATCTTTAAAACAAGTTTATTTTACATGCCATTTCCAACCTTTCCGAAGACCTGGCCATCATGGGTCACCGGCCGTCATTGTATATGTTGATTTAGGTCTTAACCCGTTTTATATAGAAACAATTGCTGCATATCTCAATCGACCGACCTTGAAAAACTTCAAGACTGTTGATATCTGCTGGGACATTTTTATGCAAAAGAAGACGTTTTAATACAAAGACCATAATTACTATATTGTACTAACCTTTCTTAGTAACCACACACAAATCTTGATATCGCCGCTACAGGAACAATTATAAAGTCCTTAACTTTTTTTACAATTACATATACATTTTTTTTTAATGTCGTTGTCGGGGGTGAATTAGTTAGTGTACGTGGCCCTTGCACATGAAAACATGGGTTTGAACCCGGCTCTGACCACCTTACGTTTCATTCGACGACCTCACACTTAGTATTTAGCCATGAAACAGCTTCTCAAAAATATCGTTCGACATCGGTATAAAACTGTATGTTCCAATCAGGGAGCGTGAAACTAAAATGCACAGAGCTCACTGGTTGTGAGAAGCTCTCCGCAATCACTTCATGTGATGTAATGAGAACCCATTTAAATTTTTTTAATATATCATTTTGTCGCTGCGCCGGCGAAAAGGGTTATGTGTAATTTTATGAAAAACATTTTATTACATATGTACAAATTTGAAAACCATTTGTATTTATACATGCGCCCACGTCGCGTTATACTGATATTTGAATCCTATTCCAAGTATATGGTACTAGTAAAGGCGAAGTTGTAGAACAACTGCTCAGGTAAATTTTAGTTATTTTGCTTTCCTGAAAAGTTAACAAAAAACACATAACTGTTTTCGTTGGCGCAGCGACGATTTGTTTTTAGAATTTTAAACATGAGGGTTGAAATACATGGATTTATGTTCTGGTAACTGACTTGAAAATGAATTCGCATGTGCCTTTTAATTTTATGTTAAATTCGGTAACAGCAACCGAATTGACGTCAAATTTGATTGATTGAACCCACTTAATCCTAAATTTGGTTATTGCGACCGAATTGATACCAAAGACGATAGTTGCAACCGAATTGATGCCCAATTCGGTTGTTCCAAATTTAGAAATTAATTCCTCTGCAAATACGGAAATTGATAACAAATTCGATTGGAGTAACTGAATAGGGTATCTATTCAGGTGTATCAACCGATTTTGATATCAATTAGGATTTGGCTTCCAACCGAAATTTTGGAAAATTTAGTCGACTGAACAAACATAATTGAAGATTCAGTTGTCACAACCGAATCAATTGTGAAACGAGGTTGCTTTAACCGAATTTCAGTTGAGGGGACTAAATTCAGTCGTGACTACCAGTCGGTTACAGCCGAATTTACGGTTGCTACAACCTCTTCTCAAACCATTAGTTCTCTGGGTGTATTATTCACAGGAGTCGGGCATTTCACGCGAACCAATATTTATGACAGTGATATCAATTGTTGACATCTTCGACGTAGTATTTATATTCTTTAGTTTGCTTTCATTTTGCAATACTCAGATTTTTAACACTTTTATTAACATGTACTCGGGATTAAAAAAGCTTCTATTCCGACTGCGGTCCAATTTCCTGAACACCAACTCCTAAACTCTTATGCCGAATAGTATAAATTGCAATAGGATGATCATGAACATTTGAACACCAGCACCGGAATTCTGAAACTTTTTAACAATAAAAATCGGTTGTTAAATTTGCTAAATTCATAATATAAATTCAAAACGAAACCAAAATAATAATATATAATACGAGTACTTAAGCATAATACAAAATTTCCGAATTTTGTCATTTTAACGATTTTTGTCGTCAATATGTTACAGATATCCAGCGATGAAGTCAAAATAATTTTTTCTCTCCAAATAAAAACAAATATTTGTGGTATGTCTTAGTCAATATCAAGGACATGGAAAGGCTTAAATTTCGAAATATAAACAAACTACTTTTCATATTATAAAAATAAATGCCATATTCTTTTGGTTCCCTTATTATTGCTAAAATATCTCGGGGGGATAAAAGGGAGATTTACAAATAATGCTACTTGGAAACTATATCTTAAGTTTATATAAGTTTCTTAAGTTCGAGTCAATATTTATTGGTTTTAGATTTATATACACCTAGAAATCTGTAACACATGAATTACCAAATTTTGTATTTCTTTGGAATTCTTTAAATTGTTGATCTTAAATTATTATCAAATATCTAAAATGATTCACACATTTTATTTCCGAGAAAGTAAAAAAATAAATTAATGTGCACAACTGCCATATGGGCGATAGAACGAATACCGCAAACATACTAGATACCAGAGTAATCAAACCGGTTGTTTGCACATCGACCGACATTCTGATTCCTGAACATATCCAGTTTTGAACAACCCGGTTACCCGGTTTGTTTTTAAATTGCATTTGTTTCTAAACCTCATATTTCAATAAAAACTTTAAAATCGATGATTATTGTCAAAAGAAATTGAAAAACACTTTTAAACTTTATATAAAACTTAACTCTACAGGCAATTTTTAACGCACATATAAGTTATATAGAACATTTTAATTTGCAAGGGACGAAAAAAAAAAGTAAATGCTTGAAATATTTCTACGGGGAGCTAAAAAAACACAAATTACTTTTTTTACGCATTTTAATTCTAGTAGTGGTTAAACTTTATTTTTCAAAGAATTCTTCACAAATCTGTTTCTAAATGCATTTTTTAACAACAGCTTTGGTTTTTGAAATTATAATATCCAACTCCTAAAATGGTCTTATAAGTAAAAACTGGCAAGGCGGTTTCATTTGAAATATAATTGGGTGTTATTCGATATTGGCATAGTATTTCTTTAGTTCGAGACAAAGTTTAGTTTTTAGATTTATATGCACTTAGTAATCTGTACTATATGAATTACCAAAATATTTCTACGTGAAGCAAAAAAAAAAACAAATTACTTTGTTTTTAATCCAATATGGGTCGAGTATTTTGATAACTAGTATAAATATTCAACCGACTAACGGGTTTTTCAACAGAGACGCTACAAAAGTAAATCGATAGGGACAGCAAACGGCGCCATATTTTTCCCCGCTCTTTTGACATTTCTCTTCAGTAAGGTTTGCCATTTCATCATGGAAAGATATACGAGCCAACAACGAGTCGAAATTATTAAAATTTACTGGCGAAATTTGGAGTCAGTGGCCTCAACTTTAAGAGCGCTACGTCCAATTTATGGTCGTCATAATCGTCCTACCAGATCAACAACTGATTTGAATCCACAGGCACAGTACAAAATGTTCCCGTGCCAGTGAGACAAAGAAGTGCCCGTAGTGTCGAGAATATTGCTGCCGCTGAGGATTCAGTTCAAGAAAGCCCAAATGTGTCTCTCACACGTCGTTCTCAAGCGTTGGGCATCTCTGTGACGTCGTTGTGGCGAATTTTGCGAAGAGATCTTGGCCTACATCCTTACAAGATCAAATTGACGCAAGAACTGAAGCCGCTTGATCACCATAAGAGGCTTATGTTCGTGAATTGGACTGAGCAACAACTTGAATATGATTCGGATTTTCATCGGAAAATCATCTTTAGCGATGAGGCTCATTTCTGGCTGAATGGCTTCGTCAATAAGCAAAATATGCGTTATTGGTCAGACAGCAATCCACACGTAATCCATGAGTCATCATTGCATCCCGAAAAAATTACGGTTTGGTGCGGTTTATGGGCCGGCGGCGTCATTGGGCCGTACTTCTTCCGTGATGATCAAGACCGGCACATTACTGTGAATGCGAATCGCTACCGTTCAATGATAACCGAATATTTTTGGCCCCAATTGGATAATATGGACTTGAAGGACATGTGGTTCCAACAGGACGGCGCCACAAGCCACTCGGCGAATGCCACAATCAATTTATTGGAAACCAAGTTTGGTGAACGTGTTATCTCACGAAATGGTCCAGCCGATTGGCCGCCTCGATCGTGCGATTTGACACCGTTAGATTATTTCCTGTGGGGCTACGTCAAGTCTATGGTCTATGCCAACAAGCCAGCGACGATTGATGAACTTCGTACGAATATCGAACCTGAAATTGCAGCAGTATCGGCCGATTTATGCTTGAAAACCGTCGAAAATTGGGTTCAGCGTCTGGACTTCTGCAAGCGAAACCGAGTTCCATACATAATGGCATCGAAGGTACTTTCACAGGAATAAAGAATTTCATTGGTATCTAAAACCGGTTTTGTTTTATTTAAAAAAAAACTTTGTAGCGCTCTTATTGAAAAACCCTTTATATTCCGAAAATGATATATTTGAGCAATCTATAGTTTTTTGTTGCTTAATTCGGCCATGTTGAGTTACAATGGCAATAGTTATGTATATCTTTTCTATTTGATAAGTACCATTTCATTCCTATTTTTGTAAGCCGTTGTTTGTCTATTAAACGGACTATGCACACGTTTTTCTTTATGTGTATTTACATTGAAAATATTATTTTGACGCCATTTTTTAAATTAAAAGTTATCTTCAATCTCTTAATTTTGTATTAGTTTTGGCCTTACTCGGAGTCAAATTCCAACCTTTTTACGTTTTACATTTTCTATCTTAATATACATAAAGAACATTTTGTATGTGAGATAAATTATCAGTGCCACCGATTTGTGTAAAATGTCTTATGTAACGGGTTTTGATTTTTAAAAAAGCGAACATTTTCTTTTCACTCTTTAATATAAGGCGAAGTTTATCTTTGTGGAATATAAATAATTCGATGCATATTGCTATTACAAAAACATCACGTCTAAGGAAAAATCTCTACTTCTTTTATTGGTTCGCATTTTAGATCAAAAACCGAAATTCTAAATTACCTGTACTTCGAATACCCTAATGCCAAAATTCTCTGCGCGATATTCTCATGCGGACTTTGTATACCCCCTTTAAAGGGGAAGATTAATTTGAAAAATAAACTGACAACAAATTCAAACCCAAATAATCATGAGACACATATATACACATTATGTGATAAATGTTGCAGAGTTTTCTCGTTTTGAACGTGCCAAATGTTCCTAGAGCATTAAAGAATTATTCATATATATACGTGTACCATGAAAGAACGATGTATCTAACAAATTCTTGGTTAGATATCGACTAATTTATAGATGTTTAAAGTATACATATTCAAAATTTTGGCACGTTCTCTCTTAACGCTGAAAATGCTAAAAATACCAACATGAATGTGTTGGTCTAAAATAGGCGAGGTGGAAAACACCGCATATGCTTTAGTTTGGAAGACTACCTGTATCTGGAGAATACATAATAATTCACTGTTTGGATTTTCGTTATTTTGTTCCTGAGAGATTTCGCATCTTTGTAAAGCGTCAGTGATTTGCAATATATTTTTTGTTTTGACTAATTTATACTTCATTTTGTTTATCCGTACTTGAATTCTAAATTTATTGTTTATCTTTACGAACGTATCTATAGTAAACACAATTTGTTTCTAAATAAATGGTCAAGGTTTCTTGAGCAAATACATTTTTTCAAACGTAGAAAAGTTGAAATTTTAATTATAAACTCATTCCTAATGTAGTATAATGTATAATTAATTATAAGTACATACTTTTTAAGTAATATACAAACTATGATCGTAAGAACTTGATCGGTATTATTATGAACCGAGTTGAACTGAAATTGACCTCTAATTAACTGCAAACGTCAAAGGTCATTCCGTGTTTTTGTAACAACAATATAAATGCCTTTATTCCCTTAGAATTAAGTCACATATTTAAAAGTTTGCGTGTTCGTTGTGAACAAGACATTACCTGACATAGTATATATATTTTTACGAACCACAGATAGATCTCATATGCATTTAACGATGAGTAGGTGATATTTTCACAACAATTTAACCTAGGGTTATCATCGAAATATAAGTGACGGGTGTTTTTTTTAGCGCATGGGAACTAAAAATGATAATACAAAACAGAAATATTGTTGGAATAAAATTTTCCTGACATGACATTTATTTCTTAAATATGGTTTCCTGCATGTGTCCGCCACGGCTACGAGTTACATGGTTAACATAGCCCCAGAAAAAGTAATTCAGAGGCGTTAAATCGCACGAACGAGGGGCCAGTGAACAGGACCACTTCTGAAAATAAAGTTGTCACCAAATTGATTTTGCAATAAATCGATTGTTAAGCACGCTGCATGACGAGTTGCTCCATCTTGTGGGAACCACATGTAGCTGATGTTTAGCTGATTCATTTTTGGAAACAGAAATTGAGTCAGCATGGCTCGATAGCGCTCACCATTCACCGTAAAAGCAGCTCCTTGCTTATTTCGAAAGAAAATACGGACTCCAGCGTGTAAATCGCACCAAACAGTAAATTTTAATAGATGGAATGGTGATTCGTTAACGGCTTGAGGATTGTCTTCAATTGCTTATTAACGTAGCTATCGTAGATATCGATAGTTCTCATGCAGCTAAAAAAAAACACCCGTTACATTAATGGATTTTTGTGAAACTCGTTACAAGTCGAGAAATTGACAATTAAAATACGTAAAATTTTTGCATATTTGATATTTTAGTTCGGGATTTGCTTCTCTTAAAATTGTAAAATATTCAAAATATTTTATTTTGAAAATTATGTTAAGACACCTATTGAAAAGTATAGTATATTCTATCTTAGCATTCTCTCATTGGATCATATATTAATTACCTATTCACTAATTGTGTCAATTGTAAATTTATCGTATTGCCTACTGTTTAGAAGCCTTAATGGGCCGCTCATGAGTTTGGACTTGTGATATTGTGTCTAAAAAGTTCCGGCTGGTTACACAGCTGCAATGAAAAGTTGCATACATCCGAAGATTTTTTCGGTGCTGCAACGAAACATGTTATACAAAATTTGGCATTGCTCCAACGAATAAATTTTCCGTCTTCGAGAAAATAAAATGTTATATAATAAAAAAAAATAGAACTGCATCCACAGAAAACTTAGACGAATTAGTCGTAATTGAATTTTGGGGTTGCAACAATCACACTAGAGATCATCACAGCCGAATTACAGATTTTCAGAGCCGAATTAGAGGTAGTCAAAACCAAATTTGAGGTTGACACAGACGAATTAAAGGTTGTCACAACCGAATTGGATATTGTCAAAGCCAAATTAGTGGTTTTCGCAGCCAAATTAGTTGTTGTCTCAACCGAATTAGAGATTTTCACAGCCGAATTAGAGGTTGTCTAAACTCAATTAGTGGTTGCCACAGCTGAATAAGAAATTTTCGCGTCCAAATTAAAAGTTGTTACAATCACATTTTGAAGGGGTCACAACTAAATTTTTAATTCTTGTTCTATTCACTAAAATCGCATTTAGTGAGAACTGTTTAATGTTTTATTGATGACTTATTTTCCTGTATTCTCATAAATAATTAGAAAGCGAGGAAATTATGCATTTTAAATAGGTCAATCTTAAGGGAACCAAATCAATTTTACATGCTATTTCCGACTGTTTTTGAAGTCCCGGCCATCATGTGTCATTGCACCAATTCTGACATGTTCTTTTCTGTCGATTTAGGTCCAAAAAAATGATATTGTACCAATAGAAACCATGAGAAATTCGGTTAAAGCAACCGAATTAACCGATCGAATTATTACCAAATGCGATGCTTGCAATCGAATTAATGACAAATTCGGTTGTTGCAACTGAAGTGATGGTTGTGGCAACCGAATTTGGAACCTATTTCGGATATTGTATACGTAGCAGCCTACATTATAGAAAATTGACTGAACGAATATGGCTGAATATACAGTAGCCACAACCGCATAAATTATGAAGCGAGGTAGGTATAATCGAATTTAAGTTGTAGGGACTAAACTCAGTGGTGACAACCTCAATTCGTTTGTGGCAACCGCAGTTCGGTGGCACCAGCCGAATTTGCTGTCGCTACAACCTTTTTTCAAACAATTGCTTCTCTTAGTGTGTTCTCAATATTATCTTTAAATAAATCCAAATTGAGTAGAAAATATAAAATGGGCAGACGAAACTCTTTATGTTAATATTAACACATAATTCATATGGGGATGCTTGAGTTGCCATCATTCGACATGAACATTTGACTAATGTAAAGCTTAACATCACGCTTGTAAATGAAACATATTCGTCGCAGTAAAGAGCGCATTTTCGCTTCAGGGATGAGTCAGTACTTTAGCTAACCGATGATGTAACTATTCGTTAAGGCGACGAACAATCTCACTCGTGTGACGAAGATCAGTAAATGTTCACTTATATTTACCCAAGGCAATAAATGAAACTATTACGAATAGAGTTCAAAAACTTTCAAGTTAATTGTAAATTGATATAATAATTTATTATACAAACATCATAAAATATTGGCAAAGGTAAAAAGAATTTAAAGAAGCGGATAGCGTCAATGGTGGGCAGGCATTAAGGCATATACCACCAAAGTTATATTCGGCAATAGCCAACTATTTAACCCTTAAATGCTCATGAACGTTGATTTTAATGAAAAAAATATATATAATGTAAAATGGTAAAAAAATAAACGCTGCATACTTTTTTTTTTGAAAAAATTTAAATTTTAGCAGTTATTTTCAAAAAAGTGGTTGTATCTTAGAAGACCTAAAATCACCCATATCATTTTTTCAGAAGGTTTGGTTAAAAAATGAGGCGAAAATAATTTATAAAATTTTAGTTTTTAAAGGTTTTTTATTTTAAACAACTTATATAATGCAAACTAAATAATAAAAGGTAAAATTCAATACAACAAAAACATAAATAAAATAAATTCAAGTCAATACTAATACAAATAACATCTAAAAATCATTAGTTATGATGGTAATCAAAAAAGCAATTCTTATCCGAGGTTATACACAAATTGATCTTACATTTTGTGCAAAACATTCTGGTTTGTCCTGTGCAATTCGGCATCTTGCATCTTCCTTTTTTGTCCATCGTTGTCCAATGATCGGTCAAGTCTAATCTGGTATCTCTAGGAGGAATCGGTTGTGCATTCGGTCTTCGACGTTTCTCAAGAATTTGTGTTTCTAGACTTGGACGTCCACGCTCAGGAGCTGCTTTAGTATTAAATGAAAATAAAGCGTCAGCCACCTCAAGCTTAAAGTCCACTAATCTTAATTCCTTAAATCCCGGCCGGCCTTTATTTATTCTCTTGTATAGTAACCAGGCATTTATACAAGTCATATCAAGAAGATGATAAAATACTCTGTTTGTCCACTTACGACTTTTCATCATTATTTTGTGGCGACCCATTGAGCTGTCGATTAAATCAACTCCGCCCATGTGACGGTTGTAATCTTTTATGATTTGTGGACAAGGAATATTTTTAACAGATTTATCTTTTTTGTCAAATCGCTTCACTGTTAGAGGCTGCGTCTCCGAATTATTAGTGTCTGATATTGGCTTAGTGCCAACATAAGTAGATACTAAGTTGACAATTCGGTTGTCTTTCCATGACAGTGATGTTACATCGACTCCATATATATTGGAAATAAATTCTTGGCTTGTTCCCCGCTCATATTTCATCATTAATTTCTCATCAGGAAGCTTGCAATTTTTGATTCTGTTGCGTCTGATAGTACCTACAGCAAGTATACCCTGTGTTCGCAAATATACTAAAAGTGGCACTGTGGTGTAAAAATTGTCAAAGTAGACTATATAGTTTTGAAATCGAGGCACCTCCCGGAGCAGTCTGATGACTATATTTGCAGAAGATTGAAGATCCGGTTCTAATACAGTAGGTATATTAATCGATCCACTATATAATTCAAATTTGTAAGCGTATCCCGTAGTATCACACATGACATAAAATTTGAAGCCCCATTTTTTTGGTTTATTTGGCAAATATTGCTTCATATAGCTACCAATTTTAGTGGAGCACATTTGCTCATCTACACATAACCTGTCTAATTTTGGAATGCTACCAAATGTTTTGTTGAGAGTGTCAATTACAGGTCGAATTAGATAAAGCCTATCACGATTTGGATCATCTCTTGCAGGTTGTTTATCTTTATCATTGAAATGTAATACTTCCCTTATTTTTTCAAAGCGTCTTCTGTTCATTTGAGCTTTTATCACATCTACGCAACGATGACTGTTTTGAGACCAGTAATCTCTTGAGTTTGGGAGCTTATAGTATGTCATATAGAAGAGGATTCCAATAAATTTACGAAGGTCAAATACATTGAAAGTAAATGCATTGTCAATTCCGGCATATTTTAAAGTTTCTTCAACGATATGTTCCTCCAAAGACTGTGGAAACAAATAGGACCAAACTTGGTATGGTGTTTCTAAATTTTGTATATTTTCCGGAAGACTACTATCCCCACTAAATCGAACTTGCTCTTCATTAAATTGAAGATGACCCTTCTTCCATAAGACTCTTTCAAATTCAGAAGATTTAGGATCAATTTTTACTTCACGGAAGTGAGATGCAAATGAAACCGATTTATTTCTTTTTGCGGCAGAAGAAGTTGATGGCCCAAAATCAAGCGTTTCCAGTTCACCAAGATCAACATTTGTTGGACTTCCTTCATAATTATCGTCATTTATCATTTTGAGAAAAGAATCATGTACGGATGTATTGAGGTCAATTTCATCCACGGTCTCATCATCGGTATCATTTTCATCGACAATCACTTGCATGTTAGTTTCTCCTAGCGGAGTAACCTTCTTTCTACATACCTTTTCCAGTGGAATAGTGTCCTCCAAGTTATCAATATCTGAATCGCTGCAATCGGTACTATCGTAAGCAATATCTTCGCTATTGCACAATAATTCGCATACCTCGCCTTCAGTCATATTGACTCTACCAACTTTCAAAAAACCTGACATGACTGTTTTAAAAAAGTTATTCTAAATTAAAATAATTTTTAAGCTCAAAAGAAGTGAACTTGCTGCATCAACGCATCAAATGTAAATGAAATTGTGTAGCGACACCAGTAAAAAATTTAAAAACAAACGACTTTGAATTTTGTGGGGGAACGCTCCTTGTATCTTTAAAGATACAACCATTAAATCTCATCTTCCGCTCGGGTCATGAAAGAAAATGTTCTCAAATAACTTTCAGTCGATACTAGGCATATTGTAGTCCTACCCTATATTTTTTTTGGGCATCAAATATTAATACGCTCTCATATTTTCCAAGAAAAAAAATGGATTTTTTTAAATTCAGCTCGATTATATTTTTTTATGTTTTATCACAAAGTTAGTTCACAATTCATAAAATTTTTATGAAATTGTATTTTTTAGTAAAGGGTTTTGGTTTTCTAAATGAATTTATGCAGATGAAATCATATTTGAGTTGAAGATGTAGTCTTGGGAATTTTTTTAGTGGTTGTATCTTCAAAGATACAGTGAGCATTTAAGGGTTAATGCTATATCCCACCTTGTGTCCGTAAACAGTTTGGAACGGAATGAAAATGTTAACAATAAACGTTAGCTAGGTGTATCATATCATTTTTTGTATGTCAGTTATATCCAAACGTGGACCGATGATATAAATCTTCAGAAGCGATAATCTTTGGCCTAAGCTGATGTACCGAATGATGTGACCTCTGGCGCGATATATACACATTGGAAATTAACGGCCCCAGCAACATGTATACATGTTTGCACGCATTGTTGTCGTGATTTGAAGATCTGCTGCTTTTTGTGCCTTTTTTGTCTGCCACGTTTTTGTTTTCAGCAGTTTTCAACACACAATGCCACATTTGGGTCACAAATACATACATTATAACCTATTAACAATTGTGTCCCAAACATGTTACATTGAATAGCAAACACAATGTGTTTGGACACAAGTATACTATATTTGCGACAAGCTACAAACTCGTGATATTTGGATCCTAACAACAACAAAAGACACCGGAAACATAAGAACCGGTATGGGCCATTTTCATAAGCAAATTTCACTCAAAACGGTTAAATTTGTCACCTATGCAGTCGACAGTATGAAGCTTGGTGGCTTTGAGGCTATGTCAAAATGTGGTTAAAGTGATATCGTAATATAATAATAATGTCTCAGAAAAGCTCAAGTACTAAATTTCGTTAAATCCCCTCTGCAGCCTTTAATTCCAAGCTCGTTTAGGACAGTTGAATGTAAGCTGCATAAAAATGTGAACCGATTTGACAAATTTTGAAAAGTGATCATTTGTAACCTCTGGAAACGATAGTACCAAGCGTGTTTTGTACATTAGTATGGGAGCTATATTAAAACCTAAACCCATGCGATCCATTTTCGGCGCACTTATTTCTAAATAAAACATGCGGTCAATAACCTTCAAGCTTTGGGGTCATAGTATGGAAACTATAGCAAAACGTAGACGGACATATCCCATTTTCAATAAGGTTCGTTTATGATAGTAACGATCAAACGATATTCCACTGAAATTTAGTAATTAAAATATTGATTATTTTATGTGCGTGAAGATATATGCGGAATCTAACTAGCAAAGACACGAACCATGTCGAATTACAGAGCTCTGTTACAGTGTTTGCAGGGCTATGTCAACATACTTACGCGAGTATATATAAATAAAAACGAATTCTTGGGGATCGGAGCTATATAAGAAAAAAATTAAATTTCAGAAAAAAAATCTGTATTACTCAAGTTAAAAATTTTATATTTAAAAGAGTGTGACGGGTTTCAAAACTCTTATTTCGTAGAAATATTTACCCTTAAAAGGTGGGTCAGAATTTCCTGTTGAATTTCAGAACAGAAAATAGATCAAACACACGTTTTCATATAAAAAGTGATTTTGGCCACTGTGTCAAATGGGGAGTAACTGCAACAAACCACCCATATTTTTGAAAAATTCATCCTGAGTACTATCCAAACTTGTGGGTGGCTATATTGCCGGTACTCCGATTTAAAAATAAAAGCGGTCAATGTTTCTACGAAATTAAAGTTTGGAGATCCGAGAAAGTCTTGTACACAGGGTGATTCAGGAAGTTCCGGAAAAATTTCTCCAGCGTATTCCTTGGCTCATTTAATGAAGAAAAGTTCACTAGGAGCATGTCCGAAAATTCAAGGGTGCGAAATGGCAGCGGGTTTAAAATTTTCGGATTGGGGGTCGGAGAATAGTAGGGTAAAGTTGCTAAAGTCGGATTATATGTGAATTTTTCTGTATCTCGGCGATTTAACTTTTTTCTACTTCTTTTTTAATTAATTCTGAAAGGCCTCTTAAAGACCTTTCAAACAAGACCAAAATCCGAACACTGGCTCAGAAGTTAGCAACTTTACCCTACTACCCTCCGACCGCCAATCCGAAAATTTTGAACCCGCTGCCATTTCGCACCCTTGCAGCATTTTCGGACATGGTCCTAGTGGACTGTTCTTCATTAAATGAGCCAAAGGAATACGCCGGAGAAATTTGTCCGGGACTTCCTGAATCACCCTGTATATTAATTTTTTTAACTTGAGTGATACATATATTTTTTCGCAAATGTAATCGTCTGAAATTTAAATTGCTGTTCGTATTTATTGCTCCGATCGGCACGAATTCGTTTTTATATACATATATATATGTATGTCGCTTCATATATGTTAACATAGCTCTGCTAACACTATAACAGAGCTCTGTAATGCAAAGTGGATCGTGTATTTGCTTGTTAGATTCCGAATCTATCCTCACGCACATGATTATTTAAGCGATCAGTGCCTGCACTATAATTTTTTTTGAATGTATGTACTTATATAAAAGTTTGCACAGTAACAAAAATGTACATCTCCTTATCAAAGTAATATCATAATCAAGTAAAACCACTGTTACGCAAATTCAAATTAAATGCAAATTAATTTTATTTTAAAATTAAATAATCATAATAAATTAAAGTGTTTGCTTGAATTTTGAGTTTGCTTGAATTTAGTAGGCACTTCTGGCCTGCATATATTTTAACTTTGGATTTTAAAACTGTGTTTCTATTGGTTGGTTTAAATTTATTATATTAACACTGTAGTGATTGCATATTACATAAAAATCCACTCAAAGCATTTTACTGAACAAAAGCGTAAACCACCACAAAATGTGTTTGAATGGTGGCTTTTAAAGGGGCTTCGTTACCTTTGTGTCGGAACCACCCCAAAGATGTATTCCCATAGATATTCTTTTGCTTTTTCAAGCCATTAACACATTCAGTGCCCCCATCTTCAGCATTTTAACGAGCGATTTAAGACTGTGAAGGTTTCTTTTGTTACAATGTTATTACATTAATTGAATGCACCACCATGCCTACCACCACTATTATTAATTTATCAGTGTAATATCTACGAGTACAAGATGTCCACCTCCCCACCCTTTCTACTTAATTTTGTTAACAATTCGAGTCGTTGTGATGACAAACGGATATTCATCATAATTACTTCCGAGTTGTGCTCAAGATCATCATTCCACATTGTCTACACATATTTTTTTTATTGAATCGATGTGAGCGGCAGGTTAAGATAAATAGTAGGCCTGTTTGGATAAGAGTGCTTGCTTTGATTACCACTGATATTGTATAGAGAGCTAAGCGATATTAAACGGCAATTTATGAAATTATCACTGAAGTTTCTGCCTTAAGCAGACATAGAGTTGATACGTAAGGTATTTTCAATATTTATGTTTCCAGGAATTCTAAATGGAAATGAATTATTTGCAATATGCATGGAGGAAAACAGCACAACACTTACTTATTAAATGATTCATAGTGTCCTTGGGCAATCTCAAATGCGACTAGACATCAAAGACATTCATTGGGAGATGTAAAGCTCGAAGCACACAAACTTGCTGTATCTTCTACATTGTAGCTGTCGGGAAGTTCAATAAACCCGTCTAAAATCTAAAAAATGTATAAAATTACTGTATGGATAAAATAATGTAACGCATTCTCACGGCTATTTTATAGTTTCTTGTTTATACAAATTTCATAAAATACAATTTCAAACTTTTTTCTGAACTGTTTACCATTAATATTGTAATGTTGCCATACATTTCTATATTTTTGACACTGTACAAAATGCTACAAAGTTTCTGACAAATGAGAGTTTTGGCTAGCGATAATCGCAAGTTTGTAACAAAAACACGCCTAATTTCTTATAAATTAAAAGGAGTAACATTTTACCTCCCCTCTTTCTTGGTGGTAAGAAATGGGATAATATTTTTTATTTTATGAGTTGTTTCGTATAATGGTTTTTTATTCAAGTTTGTATGAATTTATTACCAATCATAATTGATGTTAACTAAGTTTAATTTTAATGCCATGTAAGTAATTATGCTAATGAAGTAATTATTAAAAGTTCTGTAACCTCAAGTTCAAATTCGTGGTAAGCTCGTCTAAAGCGCAGGCAGTTGGGTTTTCATTGCTTGTATACTTCTTACCGTTTTACTGTTTTAACTTAGCGCTTGCGTGTTATATTTTGGGATTTTTACAAATTACAGTAGATTAATATAAAATCGTTGTTAAACATGTTAAAGGTTAAACCATTAGTATCTCTGAGTGAAATAAAGTACATTTATAACTGGGTATAATTATTTTCCCCTTAACTAATGTACTTCGAATAATTTTCGATACAATAAAAAATACAAATAAACGATACAAATAAACCCTAATATCTATAGGAGTCAACCAAAAATAACAAAACTGTACGAAGAGTTTATACTGGAACCAATCTTCCAGAGTTAGCGTTGATGGTGAACTCACAGACCAAATTGTCATCTCTAAAGGTGTTAGACTAGGATGTATCTTATCAGCGCTGTTATTTAACATCTACTCAGAAAAAATGTTTGAAGGCACAACAGCTGGAGAAAACATTGACATTATAAAAAAAGGACAAACTATAAACAACACAATGAATGGATTCCAAAAATTACAGGAAAATAAACTATCAAACATTAGCCAGGATTATAGTCTAAAAATTAACTTAAAAAATATAAAAAATATGATTATTACCCGGCAAACCAACATGAAACAGAAATATGGAAAATTAAAAGTACAGAAATATAAAGAGTTCAAATATACAATTATTTAGGGACTCTATTAAAAACTCTAAAAATGGGGCACGTCAAGATAAATACAACGCCGCATCGAGATTGCAAGTTATGCTTATTTCAAATATTTGAAAAGTTTTACCAGCCATGACGTAAAAATATACACAGAAATATGCTACACTAAATGATATGTATGGACAGCAGTAATGCACAGAGTCGAGAAACCGGTTCTGCAGAACCGTATTCTACAATACCCGACCGGACCGGTTCCAACAAGAACCCAATAACGGTCCCAAAGGAACCGAAAACAGTTCCAAAATGACCGAAATACGGGTCTAAATGAACAGAAAACGGTACTTAAAGGAACAAAAAACGGGTTCAAAAGAACCGAAAACGATTCCAAAAAGACCGAGAAACGATTCTAACAGAACTGAAAAATGGTTTGTAAAGAATCGTAAAACGGTTCCAGAATAACATTAGTCGATTCCAAAGGAACCAAAAGAGTTAACATTTGAGGGGATAAAAATGTGTATATTTATCAAATTTTATATTCTTATAATTCTATATTACACTTAAGCCTCTCTGGGTCAGCAATTTGCTCAGAACTGGAACCTGTCCAAGTAACCGGTTCTGTCGGGCCCGGTTCCGAAAAGAAAAGAAGAGGAAGAAGGGCAATAACATGGCTAAATAAAATTCAAGATTGGACCAACTATACCGATGACGTAAACCTCTTATCTACAGCAAGAAATCGAGAACAAGGACTACAAAACAGTTAGTAATTTACTATCACACACTTTACTATAGTTTATTATTTTAAAGATAATAACTGGAAACAATTAGCAAAAAGTTAATCTAAAATGAAAACAAAACTATAATTGTATGATCGCTTACACCCGTAACGGGTATGCAAATAAAGAAGACGAATGTCAGTCAGACAACAACCGAATGTTCGACTTGGTTGTTATTGTTATTTATTTAATTATTTGTTGCTTTAAAAAGGCTTCTTGCCACTTGGAGCAACATAGCTGGATAATTGCAAAAATGTCATCAGAAATATTAATACTTTGCACCAATTACGTTCTAGACTATTAAAATTTAGTGCAGATGGTTGTTTATTTATTTTTCATTTTTATTTTGGTTGTATACTATAGCTATTGTTGACGTCATAAAATAAAGTAAAGCAAAAAAGAATTAAAATCACAGATTTGCACAGAGAATTTCACGACTTTGTCCATGCAAACATGTATAATTTTGGGTGTTCAAAAGATTGTGCTTTATGCCCCCAGCTTGATGTCCCCCCCCCCACAGGAGCACCTTCAGCAAATTTAAATTATTGTGTAAAACATAAAATGTTTTTGTAAGTCTGCAACACAAATCTCTTTATATCCTTCTAAGAATAGAAAGGATATACAATTTTTTTTACAAAAAATGGCGCGATATTTGTATACAATTTTTCGACTGCAGCGCTTAAGGTACAATTTGTTCAAAGTTGAAATTCCAAATTTACTAGTTTTCAAATATTGCGAGTTTACACTTTCGCTGATATACGTAGAAAATGGTGAAAGTTCTTTGTTATTTCTACAGTTGCAAGTAATAGCCGTGTTTTGTTTACAACCAAGCGACTATCGCTTGCTAAGTTCCAAAGAAAACGACTATTTAGCGATAAGTCACATTATTCAAAAATATGGAAAAGGGTTGAATATGGTAAAAGATGTAAATAAAACAATTTCTGAACTTAGCGGAAATTGTTGGTGTCGCTAAGTCATCGCTAACTGCTTCATACAAAACAAGCGATTATATAAGTAGGAGGTGTAACTAAAACACGCCTAATATCTGCTCACATGGGCGTAGCACGATGGGTCGGCCCTACCCCTAAAATATTATTTGTTCATGTGTCCCATAATATATTCAATATTTGCGTCCAAACGTATAAAGGTTAAGAACTCCTCCAAACCCCAGTCCATCCATATATAAACTCCTGGCTATGGACCTGTTTGCCCACAACATCTGAATACTTACAGTTAACCTATCAGGAAAAATATCTTGTTGTTGAAAAATAAGCAGAAGGAACAAACGCCCAAACTCCATTTTAAAACATTTTAGGCAACCATACATATTTGAAAAGTTACGCCATTACTGATTATGAAAAATCGTTCAAAATATCATAAAGTAAATTCTCCCAAACGTAGTGAATAATTATCCAATATATTTTTTATTGGGCGATTAATAATATCTCAGATTTGGGAAATTTTCAATTGGGCGATTCTTCGTATAGCCTACAAAGACAGAGCAAATTCAAAGCCAGGAATAGGCCAGGATTCCACGCTGCTATTAAAGATTCGTAGTTTAGTCTAGAATTAGTTTAGAATTAGAAATCCAACAATTTGTTAAACATATAGCCTCAATCACACATTTTTAATTTTCGAAAGGACTTGAAACCAAGATTGTCATTTAATCACTCCGCGAAGGGTGATCAGCCAAAATTTCCCTTCTTGGGTTGCAATATGGGGGCGCCCGCCAAAGAAGTTGTCTGCTTTTCATCACTTAGATCTATAGACTGTTGTAAAAAATTGACGTCACCTCTCTAATAGTAGGTAATAGCTCGGTTCCATCACTAAATTTTAAAGATGCAACAGATTTATCTCTGATTTTTCCTCGTTACCGATCTTTTACCTGCAGAAATGACTAATTGTGCTTTTATTTTCTTTTTTTTTTGAGAAGCGACCCGGCGTTATTTACATATTTCACACATCTGAACACAAAAAATATCCCTTGTAATAAGATTTTGAAAATGTCTTTGTTGACAGTGCATTTATACACACACATATATATTTGTTTAAATCTGTGAAACGTCACATTAAAAGTTAATTTGTGTGGTGATCTTTTTCTGATTCATTTATTTAAATCATTATATGTAGATGCAGTTTAATGACTTCATGAGTAGAGGAAAAAAATTACATTTCGTTTGCCAAAATTTGGTGATGTTTTCGTTTGATTTCACATTTCGTACATATGTACTATTTCGTATTGAAAAATCTTCAATTCAAATATTGATCTAAAAATGGAATTACGTCAATTTAGTTTTTGATTTTGTTTTGCTGTTCCGTTTTCTTAATTAATGGCCTAAATATTGCAAAAGATATAGATATGCCAATATTTCAAAATTTAACATTTTCGAAATTAATGGATAAAAAGTTCAGAAATGCTAGATTTAACGAAAACCTTGAATCATAGAAATTATTTCTGGGAATGCTGCACAAATATAGTAATATAATATCTGTCCAAAAATTAAACACACTGGCATACTTTAGTTTGCAAACAATGGACATATTTCTTCAAAACGAAACTAATGTTTTGATCGGAGATCTTCTTAGTTATATGTATTTGAAATGTGTTCTATTAGGTAAAAAAAATTTATTTGATTCTAAATATTTCAAAATTGTTCTACAAATAGCATACTTTTCAGAAATTGAAACGTATTTAACACTTTAATCAATTCTTTCGCCAAAAATAAAACTTTGATCTATTGGCTTCAAAGCAATTGAAAATATTCCTTTCCTATTACTTTTTTAGTTTTTCGTTTTACAAATTCCCCACTTGTTTCTTTAAAAATATATTTAGAGGAATTACATATAAATTTCGCTTTGAAAAAGTCTTTCGCCCCACTGCAACCATTGAAAATACGTGGAAGAATTGTACCTATTAACCCATATTTAGTTTGATTTTCGTTGATACCAGACGCATGTCTATCATTAATTACTCTATTTTGGGGCAAAAACTCATTTGTTTCTTTTTATTCACCCAATCCGATGTACCGCCAAAAAGCACCCACTTCAATTACGAAAATAGTTGGCGCAAATCACAAGAAATGTGACTGTAGCGCTGAAATGAATGTCTTCCGCATTACAAACATTTCTTAAAAACACCTCTCGCTTTGGAATCGAGAGAGAAGCAAAAACAAATAGAAACTGTCTGTAACAAATAAACAAAACGACCTACTAATAGACAAACGCCATCTAAATATAAAAAAGCAAAGCGTTCACACTCATACTCGAAGAAGACATGACATCAAATAACTTTAAAATCATTCCATAGGAGAAAAACAAATGGCAATTTGGTACGAGGTCGGTTGTGCAAGTTTTCCAATCATCCATAAAGTTCTATTCCAATAGTTTTACAGTATATAGAGCTTATTTTAATGCAAAACGTGAGTAAGTATGACAATATAAATTCAAGTATTGAAATTTCGAAAAAAAAAGTTTTTCCAATAAATAATCCAAATTTTCTCCGAGCTTGAGGTAAATATTGTTTTATTTATTTTATATATTTCGCTACTCCATTGGGTAGCATCATCAGCAAACAAAACATCAACATTCAAACACATCAAAACAATTTGAAGCAAAACAAAAGTACTACTTCTCCGAGAACACTGAAATAAATACTCACTGTCATTTCAAATGTAAAAACAAACTCTGCTTGTGGGCCGTTTGCAAAATTATTATGCTAAAATTTACTTTTTAGCCTTTTTTGTAATTCCGAGTCCAAAACAGTTACAGACCCTCCAAGAAATGGGTGCAGCTATTATACGTTAACCGTTCACATAGAATAATACATACCATAGAAGCTTTTATTCGCTCAATAAATTGAACGTCATAGGTACGATGGAAAGTAAACATTGGATGGTGGAAAATATGCGTTCAATAATACCAGAATTTCGTGTTTTTGTGACAAACTAGTTGTGTTAAATACAATACAAATGTATACCAACGATAAAGGTCAACAAAAAAGTGCAAAATATATTTAAATTTTTCAGTTCTACACCAAAATGACTGGGAAAAGTTAAGTGAACTTATTTTGTAACTCCAGCTGGTGTAAGGTAATTTTAAATTTAATTGTTCTCATTTCCACAAACCTACGATGAAGAGTGTGAAATGAAACGTCAGATGAGAGAATAAGTTTATCTACGTATGTATTATTCTATGACCGTTCAGCTTAAAAAGAAGTATTATCAGCACTACAGCAGGGTCATTATTCCCCCTAGAACACCATCACAAATGCCGATAAATTGAGAATACGCGTCTTTAGCAGGGTCCGTCTTGGACACACCATCATCTTTCATGAACACATCTTTAAAAGAACCGGACCAGCAATGTGCTCTAAGTGCGGAAACAGTCTTACACTTAAGCATATTCTTGAAGATTGCCCACATATCAGCATCCTAATATAGCATTCGCACTGGCATCGATTTTCTTGCTTTTGCCCCTATTGTTGATTTCAATCAGAAATAAAGAAAATTTGCTTGATTTCCCATACGTTTCGACAGACGACAAATCGGATATTTTTTCTTATTTGTCTAGAAATCAGGAACAAAATGCTTGATTTGCTTTATGCAACGCTGTTTTATCTCATACTACGAACAAATAGTACGTATGTTTACAACCATTTCAATCACGGCGCATCGATGTGGTGGTACCACTAGAATACCCGACTTAGTTATTTATCGCATTTCTTGGGTACAATTTATTTTATCAAACATATTTTTTTGTACTTGTTTGTTTACTTTTATTCCTGGAATACACTTGTGCTGAATTTGATTGTGGAAAAATGTTTGTTGTCGTAGTAATACTACCTCGTCAATATGTCTTGACTTTCAATAAAATCAAGAAAACCCCTAATGCGAACACTTCAGATTTTGTTAAGACATTTGACACGAAATCAGGAAAATATTTTGCAGTGCGAATGAGCTATAAGAAGAACCACTTTTGGAAATAAATCAATATACGACATACTTAGAGACCCATCTTTAGAAAATATTAATAACATCTATACATTCATTACATCACTGAAACTTAGAATATACACAACATATATTGTACACATTGTATATACAAACGAGAGCCGATAGCCTCAGCTGCTAGTGCTCTATAATAAGGTTAATCTTGGAAATACTTTTCGTAAGATTAAAACAAATAAATAAATAAATAATAAGTTGTTATAGCATGTATCTTAATTTCATAAAAAAACTATCTTATAATATTGTAACAACTTCTACACCAACAACGAAAGCCAAACCAAGGGTGATTTTCAGCTCCAATAATTATCAAATTTTTGTTTGAGATCAATTGTTGTTAACAATTTCTTCCAATCGTCTTATAACAAAATTTTCCAAAGTTTGGATAATTTCTTTTGGAATCAGTGATCAAATCGTCTCTACTTCTTTGATATTATTCTCAGTGAACCCGGAGATTTTCTCTAGAGTTTATATCTGGCACTTTGAGAAGAACTTCTATCAGATTTCGACCATTTTACAAGTCACATATTGATACATATTAAATGCACTGTATGGCTCAAAATGACTAATTTGAAGTTTGTTAATAATCGTCCATATTTTTACTCTAGAAACAAAAAATAAGTTTTACATCGGTTTTTTACTCCTGTTTTCAGGAAAGCATTTTGGCATCCATAATAATAATTTTATAAAGAATTTTGTTATTTAATTTTTTCTTTTACGCTTGTGGAGTTTCTGTAGCAATTATATTCCAAACAATTGTGGTCGTACGAAATTACTTTGGCATAACAACCCTGTAATTGATTTTGTTCACAAAATTTTCGCAAAGAGGTTAGTGAGTACATAGATAAATAAAAACCATAGATGATTCATTTGCTTAATCACAATTTTCACCAGATGGCAAAGACTGTTTCCGTGCGACCATTTGTCAATCGGATGGGATGAAAAAGCACTCAAAAATCATTTTTATTTCGATTCTGTTGTTTAAATTTGAAAAGAGAATATAAATAATAGAAAAGCATATCGGTTTAGACATTTGTTGATAATACAAAAGGAAAACAGCATGGTTATATGGTCTTTTCAATAGATTTTTCTAGAAAATTTCCCTTTACTTTCAAATCCACCACTTATCTTTCACCATCTATGGCTTTTTATTTATCAATAGTGAGTACCAGGCAAATATTCCGATAAATATGCTGTAAAAATAGATTTTTCAGATAAATTAAAAGGAGAAACTTTCAATACGAAAAATTGTGCCGTTTGCAAAAAAATTGTGCTAAAAACTACACTAAAATTAAAAAGATTGGAAAAATTTTGAGAAAATTGTGCTAAACGGCATAATTTTTCAAAAAACAAGGGCCAAAACCAATGAAAATTGTGCCGAAACGGCATAAATTATGCCAACATGGTAACACTGGACTAGAGTGTTTGCGTACATACATATTAACCAACTTCATTTAAAAAGTTATTACACAACTTTTCTATTGAAAGCTGATTTGCTACTGAATGGAATTTCTTTCATTTCGTACTCTCTAATAATTTCTATCATTGTTCGTGTTGTGTACGACGAACTGTCGATCCTGATCGGCACATGGTATATTTGTTGTATTCTTGAACATTTGAATTCATTTGATAAATTCAAATGTTTTGGTGTACTCGGTGTATTCGTGTATATTCCAAAGCGTTTCAATGAGAGAAATAGCAAGTGGTGTACGAAATATCAAGTTGTGTACCGTGTTTGGATTTCTTTTGAGAATACTCATTCTTTTATTATTCATTTGCAAAAATTACTACTTTATGGAGTGCAATGAAGTAAAACTAATGCGTCTAGACGCATAAATGAATGTCTTTCTGCAGACCTTTATTAGATACTTTAAGATGTTGTATGGAAGACAACCGATATTTTCAATATGATGAGAGGATATGTATATCTTCAACAGAAAGGACTACCCATAGGCTCGCCAGCTTCTCCAGTTGTGGCAGATATCGTCGTGGAAAATGTTTTGGACTCGTGCATCGAAAAATTAGCTACAAAACCAAACATTTTAACAATATAGGTTGATGGCTTATTTTGTATCGTTTCAGAATATGAAATAAATAACATTTTGGACATGTTTAAGAACTTCAACCCTGATATTAAATTTACCAATTCAAAACTTCAATATTTGGATACATTGCTGATAAGGAGAGGATTATTAAATTCCACTGAAAACACCCGAGAAGACTGATTATAAAATACGGGCAAAAATTTAATAAACTACGTATTGACCAAAAGCGACAAAGAATTCGCCAAGATCAATAGGAAAGGGATCAGAACTAGTCTCGTGGACAACAACTTTCCAGAAGATCTCACTAGCCAATTGATAAGATAATTTGAGGATAAAAGGAATTGTAATTGCATTTTCGACAAGAACAACTATAAAACTATAACACAAGAATTGTAAGACTCTATCCAGATTATTTACTAAAACAAAAGATAGGACGGATGAATTTGAATTTTGACAATTCAGTATATAGAATACCTTGCAATGGGAATGATAATGAATATTGTAACATGGCATATGCAGTAGGCCGTTCAGGATAAAGTTGAAGGTACAGGATTTGGTTAGCAAAAAACCGTTCTATGGGTCAAGTAGAATACACACACAAAATTTCAGAAAAGAATTAACCCCTTCATCTCCCTCAATGCATTTAAAGCAAAAATGAGATGCAATTTCATATTTATGAAAAATGTAATATAATTGCGATGCAATTTCAGAAACAGCATTAACATCCCATTGTGCTACTTTGGATCATTACCCGAACTTCCAAGATGTATCTGCTTTAAATAGGGAAAATAATTATAAACGTCGTTATATGTTACAAATGTTACAGATAATTAACACCCATACATTAAGAGGAATTAACTATATACTGATAATGTAGCCCAGAATTACAGACATTTAATTAGAAAGAAGTATAACATTTCGCATGCAAAAATTTTATTTCGTTTCAATATTTTTATTTGTGTAACTTTTTTCAGGGTATTATTTTTATTTGTGGAACTTGAAAAATTTTGAAATTTGTTTATTAATTTGTTATTTTTTGTTTCCTGATGATACCATAGAATAATACATACGTAGATAAACTTATTCTCTCATCTGACGTTTCATTTCACACTCTTCATCGTAGGTTTGTGGAAATGAGAGCAATTAAATTTAAAATTATCTTACACCAGGTGGAGTTACAAAATATGTTCACTTAACTTTTTCCTGTCGTTTTGGTGTAGAACTGAAAAATTTAAATATATTTTGCACTTTTTTGTTGACTTTTATCGTTGGTATACATTTGTATTGTATTTAACACAACTAGTTTGTCACAAAAACACGAAATTCGGTTGTTGTTCCTTTGTGGATCGCTGTATACTATTGCCACCATCTGGTATTATTAAACCCATATTTTCTACCATCCAATGTTTACTGTCCTTGGTACCTATGACGTTTAATTTATTGAGCGAATAAAAGTTTCTATGGTATGTATTATTCTATGGATGATACTACCCAATGGAGTAGGGAAATTGCGAAAATGAAAAAAAAACAATCTTGACCTGGATTATTTATTAGTAAAACAGAGGTGGAATAACAAAATACAATCAATAAACATTTTTTTTAAAATCAGAAAGAAATCCGAATGTAGAACTCTATTCAGTCTTCCTTGCCATAACTTAAGGCATTTTAACATGTTTCACATCGAATGTTATACTTTGAATTAAATCGTAAACACGCTGTGGATAGAAATACAAAAAATATTACTGACGAGACCTGTTTTTGTATTTCCTGCTAATTTCTCGACCACTTTATATGGAGAGCTAAATGACTTTAATTGGCTCCCCATGCAAAGTCGTCGAGAACTAGTTGAGCGGGAAATAAAAACAGGGTTACATAATTTTAGTGGAATCGGAAAAAATATTGCCAAGTAGACGGTCAATCATATATCTAAGAACAGACAATTTGTATACTGGCGCAGCTTGATATTGGTTTCTTGTTGTATAATGGGTCCTATTCTAATGCGTGTTTCTTTATTTCAATGACTTTGTATGGGGAGCCGCATAAAATCGCTTAGCTCCCCATATACATTGGTCGAAAAGTTAGTTTAGAAAAGTTAGTTTAGTAGGGAATAAAAAACAGCCCTACAGTACAAACTATGATTTATCTATTTACATCTAAAAATACGAATCAGACGAGCTAGAAATTATTTAAAATTTTTAGAGCCTGGAAACTCCAAACCAAACAGGCAGAAAAGGTAAACAGTTCGTTTTCAGGCTGCCACATACCAGTAATTCCTACAAGTTAACAACATTTTATCAAAATCGTTCATAATTTATGTTTGACCTGGGTCGAAATTCTGGGACCTTTTAGCGATAAAAATCAATAGTTAAATTGATAACATTCGGAAATTTTGTATTGACATTTTATGATATTTAACAACGTAACTACTGATGTATGTATGTCGGCGGTGGACAGTTCACAAGTTTCTCCTCATATGTGGAATGCAATTTAGTTGCCAGATCCAACGAATATGTCCTATAGTCTGGCAAAGCCTTTATAGCTGTATTTTTTGTTATATTATCGCTAATATATCTGACGACCTGATCGGACCGATTGATTCTAGCACGACATTGTATAAAAAATTCAAACTATTTTAAAAGTATTGGAAAAAAATTTTGAAGATCGATCCTTGCATATCGTTGAAGCTATGTTTACGCACCTCGTGGCTGTATTGATTAAAGAGATTGTGCATTAGAACCAGTACAGGAATTTGAGTTGGTTGAATCAACTTAAACATACACGCTCCCTAATGACCAGTTTTTAAGTGGGTAGTTAACTGTCGGATTACTTAATCTTAATTCTAAGTTAATTTGAGGTTAACTTTGCATTTTGTTTTTCAGTGGTGAGTTAATGTAAGTCGCCATATTGTCAACTATTATGGCAACCCTTTTATTCTTATCGGAAAAAAACGTGTTTTGGGATAAACATCAAAACGACAAAGGGGAACCATAGAATAATACATACCATAGAAGCTTTTATTCGCTCAATAAATTAAACGCCATAGGTACGATGGAAAGTAAACATTGGATGGTGGAAAATATGGGTTCAATAATACCAGAATTTCGTGTTTTTGTGACAAACTAGTTGTGTTAAATACAATACAAATGTATACCAACGATAAAAGTCAACAAAAAAGTGCAAAATATATTTAAATTTTTCAGTTCTACACCAAAATGACTGGAAAAAGTTAAGTGAACATATTTTGTAACTCCAGCTGGTGTAAGGTAATTTTAAATTTAATTGTTCTCATTTCCACAAACCTACGATGAAGAGTGTGAAATGAAACGTCAGATGAGAGAATAAGTTTATCTACGCATGTATTATTCTATGAGGGGAACAAACAAAATGGAAGTAAAATAAGAAATAAATGCATAAAATCGAAGCCATTTGAACAAAACTGTGTAAAAAACTATATAGGCACAACAATTTTATGATCTAGACTCAACGTTTGTGTACAAATACGCAAATCTAAAACATGTATTTTATACAATCTTCATTTCTCACTGTGACAGTCAGTAATTTGATTGTGAAAATAATATGGTTCTGACTATAAGTTAACCAACCAACATTGGGTGGGTAAATCATAGTTAAACAATGACTAAAAAACACAATTTGATGTTTAACCACAATATAACTAAGAAACGATGATCACCACTGACTGAAAAACTGGCCATAAGTCATTCACTAGATTCAAGTTTCATTTAGTACTGCAAATTTTAGAATAATTTAAGCTTTTAGTGACTGGTATCATATTAGTTGGAAATCAATTGAGGCATTGGAAATTCCATGCTAAAGTCTATATTTTGACCAGAATTCGTAATTGTCAAACAACAGAATTATTTGTCGATGTTATTAATAGATTGAAAATCAGTCTTACTAAATACAAGTTGCTATTACCGAACTTTAGTTGTATCCACCAATTCGAGTTATAAATAATAATAATTTTGTTTATATTTAAATGTAAAATATACAATATTAATAAAAAATACTTTTTTCTACTAGTAATTACTTTAGTTGAGCATACCAATATATTATTTGGTACAACCGAATTAGTTTTTACATTTTTCGTTGATCCAACTAATAGAATATTCACCACTACATGATAATTTGATTCGTACAACTAAAACTCTATTGACAGATCATATTAATATATTAAATATATATTAATATATTTCAATTAATATATTTCAATTATTAAATATATTTCAATTAACTACTTTAAATTAAAGGCGGACCCAATCAATGTACGATTTAGGGTGAGGGTATGTTTGCTCAACTGATATTTCGGTACTGATTTTGCCATTTATGTTTATATTTACCCCCATTATCAAAAACTCTGGCCATCGTACTGTTTGAGCTAACTGACAGTTATGGATTTCCGTTTATATTGAATTTGTAATGTTTAACTGTAGGTTACCTCTAACCAGACTTAGTGATACTGACCCTCATTGTTACAACTCATATTACGGTGGCAGGCTGCCGTTTTAAAACTTTTTGCTCAACCCTCGAATGTAGCTTTGCTATTACATTCTCTCCAATGTAACAAATGACTTAATTGCGAACATCATTGTTTCATCTTTTTTGTTCATGTGAGATTTGCGTGTAACCAGAAACAAATCTATTGAAAAATAAACAGATGAGATATTTTTAGTTGCATCTGATCTAAGAAGAAATATCCTCTTCTACGATTCACACAGTGAATGGAAGCAAACTGAAAACTAAAACGAAAATTGTTTTACATACCACCTTGCGAGGCCCCAGTGTTTGTCACTTGGCGTTATGAAATGTTTGACATGAATGCACTTTATATAATTTTAAAGTTGTCTCGTTTTGTCTTCAGGAAATCACGGGCGTTTTTCCACGCTATCGTAAGTCGTATAGTATAACTACATACATACGTATGTACCCGTCATATGTATATTCTCATTAGCGTGCGATATGTTTGTCTGTCTACTTTTGTTTTAATTTAAATATGTATTCTGTCATCTTATGATTTTCACTTGTGCGCTACTCGGTCCGAGTTGGGAAGATGGGCAATTTCTGCACTGGCTTTTATTTTTGTTGTTAAATTTGTATACGAGTATTTACTAATTGGGTGTGGAAAATGTATTTGTTTGAATGGTTGTAACATTAATGAACAGAGAATTTTAATGGTTGTTTAAACACAAAACACAACACCTTTGTATTGGTTTTGTTTAAAATTAAGTTTTAATTATAATTTATTATGAAAAGAGTTATTTTTGGTAAATATGACGTACATTTACAAACCCAGCTTTATCAAAATCTGAAGTTTTATAACACTATAAAACGCATCTGTACTGAACCCTTATCGGATTGAAAATAGTTAAATGTTAATTGATTTACTTGTTTTCATTTGCGAGAGAATGGTGCCTTCAAAACTTACATCTACTTAAATACATTCGAACTTCACAATCAGATTGAAATGAGCCTTTTTCAACTTAAATGGCATGACAAGAATTATTTGTCCTTTTGGAAAATATACAAAAATATATGAGCAAAAGAGATTTGAACTTCATGACAATTGCTTTCAAATTCGAACATGATTTTCAAGTGTAAATAATTTTAATGGTAATATGAATTAAACTTCTCAATTTTACTTTAAAGGGGCCTTGCAAATTGGAATATGATTTACATTTTAAAATAAACATAAAACGTTATTTTTATCTTATCTCATTTTTTCTCTTAAGCGTTTTTGGTCTATTATATTAAAAATGCAAGTAAAAAATTTCTTCATTATTTTCCTCCGACGTTTCGTTGGGTCTGTTCCAACATCTTCAGGGATATTTATTGAAACTATATTGAAATATTTCCGGCAATTTAAATTAAACATTAATATCCAATATTTAACATTATTTTCTTATTACATTTACTAGTTAATTAATTACATTTAAACAAAAATTAAATTGGCACGCGTAACATTTAACATATATAAGTACATTTAATAAAACCAATAACAAACGTTGTTCTTTAATCTTTAACTCGAAATCACTACTGAGTAAATTGAGTTTGTCTTGTCCTCATCTTCCTCAGTGTTCATTGTTCTTATCAAATTTTGTTGTATTCTCAAACTCTCTACTGTATATCTTGTATTTGTTCTTCCCTGTTTGTCCAATACTCTAACGTTTTCAAAATCAGCTTTGTGTCCATTCTGCAAGATATGTTGTGATATTTCGTAAACAACGTCATGTAAATACTCGATAGTGTCGCCGTGACTATGCGAGGTGACCACCGCCGAAAGATATTTAATGTGGTCAGAACGGGTATCGAACCCAGGATCCCATGTACAAGAGGCGCGCACACTACCCATTGCATCACCGACGGTGGCATTTGTTTTCCATACGAAACGAAAAAACCAAAAAATAACCGTAATTAAAACCGGAAAATATCCGATTTCACTGGTTTTTCCCATTCTGCGAAACGGAAAACCGGTTTTCCGAAAAAGTGATTTTTCGAATAACCCGAAAACTGTACTGAGGGAAACAGATTTCGTTCGTGTTCTAGACGAAAGAAAGTTGATTTGGGTTTCACAATCTTGTCGTTTCAAGCCGAATGAAAACATAAAACTATTCAGTACAAATTTTGGTTTCTCAATTTCGAATGTGCTGTCACTTACGAACAAACATGAAGTCAGGCGAACGAATATTTCGACTTGGATAAACTCAATTTGAGTCGAATGTGAGTGACTGATTTTCTTTCGCTTTGCTTTTCGTTCGAGATAGGGCAACAGACTATAAATTTGGTATTTTATCTGACATTTCGTTTCACACTATTTGCCGTTAAGTAGGCGCCATAGAGATTTGTGCGATGCAAAAGTATTTACAGCAGGTGGCGTTACAAAAACTGTTGACTTAATTTTTTCATGTCATTTTGGTGGAGAACTGTGAAATTTAAATGTATTTTTGCACTTTATTAATATCTTTTATTGTTAGTACACATTTGTGTTGCATTTTACACAACTATTTTGACACACAAACACGAAATACCAAAGCTGTTGCCTTGTTGGATATTTTGTCCTAATGACACTATCGGCTATTATTAAAGCAATACTTTAAAACATGCAAAGTCCATATGCAACCGCATCAAATGTCGTAAATTTAATGAGAGAATATTTACTCTATAATATATTTACTCTATGATTGAAGTGTATGTATTTAATTGCATTAGGAATATTTGATGTTGAAATCTTATATCTTCCCTGTAATCTTAAAAATAAATCCTAGTGTCAAATATGTTGGCTATTGCTGGAACATAGCTTTTATGTATTTTAAAGCAAGAAAAAATAATAAAATATAAAATCATATAAGTCAAGGATTTCAAATGCTGTAAAAGTAACAAGTGTATGTAAAGCCCCGAATTAAATTATTATTTTATATCGGCAGAAGTGAATGTTAAGGGCCGACTAATAGTATATTAGACTAAATGAGACGTAGCAAAATGTTTTTAAAAATTGTATATTATATATCATCCTCTCTCATTTGACCGAAAAAAAGTTGTTGATGACAAAGTAGTCACTGATGCCGTTTAAAACCATTGCATTGCATTTTTCTTGATTTTTTTTTTGTTTCTTCTATCTGTTGCTCATGTAATTTGGAATGAAAAGCCCTCTGTCTTTCAGTGATGTTGGTGTACATATGGTCACAATTTGGAACGCAGAATTTCAATATTTTCTGAAAGCGTACGTTGTGCTTTGCAAGAGGTTATATTTGTGTCTTATATTTTATATATTATATATTATTATTTATATACTTTTATATATTTGGAGAAAACACATACAAAATTAAGATTGTGTGTCATCTTGTAAATGGTAACATTTGCAAGATCTCATACATATTACATCATCCGAATATAACAACTAGAATATAAAATAATTCATATTGTTTATGCTAAAATTTTATTAGGTCTAATATCTTGTTTAATTTTTCTTAATTGTTTCTTGTATGATAAATAAAAAATAATTAATTTGCATCACAGCGCGACCATACACATACAATCTACTTATACTACATATATTTTCAATTGGACAATTACCCTCGATAAGTAACTAACCCTCTTATTATGATTTGGGGCGATAAGCGATAGGCGGCTGCATTCTCTTGCTTCGTATTACAATTTTGCAAATAGTGATACCAAGCGCCTATGCCTTTTCGCAAAATTATTGCAATAACAAAGCGGTAGGTGTCGCCTCAGGTGTTTATTTTCCGCCGTTCGTAAGCGCCAAAAAAATTGTTGGCGATAGTTATGAGGTGTTTGAGATTTATCATTGAAACAAATAAAAAAGTCTATAAGAAATTAAAGTGTTTTAAGATTTTGTTAAAATGTGAGGATGAAAATCATTGAATTGTTTGTGTTTGTTTTATTGTAAAGGACACTTTAACACTGTTTAAAATCACAAACTATTTGTTTGCATTTGTTTACATATATTTACATTACGCACAAAACACCAGTGTGAAAAATTATAGGTGCACATAAAATCGGACAAATATTTTATGAAAGCAATATAACCGACTTATTCAGAACGAATACGATGGTATATTTCTATATATTGTTAACATTTTGTTTAATATTGTATCAATTTTGTTCAAAACTTTAATTTTGGACATATACTATTTTATTTTAGTTGCACTTTATACTTTTCAAAACCTTACTGATTCTATACATTTTCATTTTGGACATATACTATAGCGGTTTGTATACAGCGGTTTTGTACGGATTCACAATAGGAAATAAAAGCAAATGCATTTTGGTATTCACTATAGTGTGCTGTCAAGCGCCTACAAATGATAATATGAACTATCGTTTTTTTCGATACACTTGCATTCAGTGATGCCAATTTAGCTCTTTTTGGGCTAGATTTATCACTTTTCGATCATGCAAAACGCGAAAAAAAATCAATGGTGCTTTTTTGGAAAAACGCGTAATGTGCACGCGTTTTGCGTTTTTATTTAGCCCGTTTTGTATACAACACCGATTTTGCTAAATAATAGCGGCATTCATGCAAACGTGAAAGCCGAGAACTTTTGCTCAGCGCAAGTTTCCCTCGCACCGTTGCATGAGGCACCAGGTAAAGTTGCTCAGCGTAGTTGAGCTCAAAACCATATCAGCTGACCAAGATGGATACATAAGGTGGTAGCAGTAGCAATTGCATGTATTATGTATGTGTACTTTTTCTACTGTTCCATCCTAGTCAGATGACAACGAAATGTCAAAAGTTTACACGTTTCTCCATCCCACGTTTGCGTAGCAAATTTGCCTCGAAAACTTTCCACTTTTGAGCAAGTCGCTTTTGTATGGGAAATTTGTTTGTTTTGACGTTTGCTGTGCAAGTTTACGATGTTTTCGAGTTTACGAGGTTCTTTCGAGCTTTCATGAAGACCACTAATGTTATTTTTTTTTTGTATTTTGGGCATTCCCGTTGTAATATGACATTTTTGTTGCTAATCGTCTTGAATAACTGTTAATTTATACTGATGCATTACTGTGAATGACGGGCGAAATATTTACATCTTCATTGACCACACATGCTAAATTTACTTCTATTACTGTATTGGTTATAGCCCAAAATTATCGCTATGTATGGGAAGCAGAATCCAGTTTTAATCCTGTAGATGCAACAGAAAACAAAAATGTCACACAATGCTTGTTCCGTCAAATCTGCACTCCAAAAATCGTTATATTCGCTTGACCGTCTGAAAGGATTTTCCAAACGGTAAAGTTACAATTTTACAAAAAAAAGTTGCGTGTGAGTTATCAACGAATATGCCATCGTTCAAATGATCGGTGGGGCTTCGGTGGTTGACGCGAAACTGAGCGTTACAATTTTCGATAATTGGCGCATAAATCAAGCTGATTTTTGGCTGAATCTGCGAGTTATGGATCCCCACAAGAAAAAGTCTAACTGGCTAAAATGCACGGGGGTATCCCTAAAATCCGGCGCGCAGAACGCCCTTTGTGGCATCAGCTGTGTATCAAGTAGCGACAACCTGTTGGAACCACATGTCGTGATTGGTAGCGTTCTCATTTGACGGTGATACTAATGCCATCATCGTCTTCGAAGAAGTACTGAGCTATGATGCCTTCAGAACACAATCCAGACCAAACAATGGCATTCTGTATGTGCATTGCCAATTTGTAATGGCTGGTATCGTCCTAAATCCGGCAATGCTTGTTTATGTACCGGTTGATTAAAAAATGGTTGACGTCGACACAAGGGAACACCCGTTTTGATAATAACATTGTATTATTCGCACGCATTGCAGTCAACAGTTGCTATGGAGGAAACTGCAGGTATCACAATGGGCTTCTTTAGCGTAACTGTGCTAGACAGCGTGCTGTCTTGCAGCCTTTTCAACCAACCAACGCATTGCTCGGCGTTGTAACTTGCCATGTTGATTCGTCTCTATTGTCTAAAAAATAAATAACAGGAACTGACAATAGATAAAATAACGTAACCGCCATGGACTGTCAAAATCTACCAGTCCCTATTGGAAACCAGTTATTTATTAAGCGCGTTTTAGCACTTTCGAGATCTTTCTAGTTGTTTTGGCGCGTTTTAGCACTTTTTTAGTAGTTGGACGGCGCGTTTCGTTCCTGCAAAGTTGGCATCACTGCTTGCATTCGCCTATCGCCCATCACCAAATACTATAAATATTCTAATGGAACCCCATAACGCGAATACATATTTTTTCAGTAATTATAAAATAATACAGGTTTGCTAAGAATCTATATTTTTAGTCTCCTATTAAATATTGTATAAGGGTGATTGTTCGGAAATTGTTATTTTTCAGATAGCAATTTTTCCAAAACTCGATATGTCTGCAGTACCATTTTTTTTACGTTTCTGAATGTTATCATGGTCCAAAAGTATGATCTGTAGATCACTATACTACAACACCAAAGCAATCGAAGTTATGGAGCATTGATGGTATTCCGATGCCACGGTAGTGACTGCCTGAACGAAACTTGACAAATCAAAGTGTTGATATGATAAAACAATTTTATTGATTTGTTATCCAATTTTTATGTGTAAAGCCTCAGTCACAATGAGAGTCTGGCTTAATATATCGTTATTAATTCTCATTGAGATCTATGTGAAGTGAGCTGGATGGAAGCTTTTGCTGGATCCTTGACTTCCTCTTTCGCTCATTTTGCTTCTGACGACGGATACGTTTCTCTCTCTCTGACAACTGGTTAATGGTCAGAATTTTTCCATCTTGTTTCCTCCTCTGATTTCTCTCTCGTTCCTTGTGACAGTACTGTTCATGGTGTTCTGGGTTTTCTCGTATACGTTGCCTCCTTGCTCTCTCTGCCTCTCTCTTCTTCTTCAAACGTTCTTGATCATGTAATTGGTCTTTATTTTTATTCGGTTTTACTGCCCTCCTCGGTTTTTCAAGTCTGGGAGCATCAATTTTCGACTGCATCGATTTGTTTTGCGTTGTTTGCTGGCTCTCACGGCTCATACTACGAGTTTCCATTCTCTAAAACAATGAAATTTTTTTTTAATTAATTGTAATGACCGCTAATATATATCAATTGAATAAAACGCACTATTTTAATGTTTTAACTAATTTATTTAGTTAACTTCGCCAATAGACTAATACCTTTCACGACCTACACACGACTGACGATTGCCACAAGATATGTCAAATACTTCACTCTCGTTTTGCCAGGTCTTCGCAAAAGCCTACTGTATTGTCAGGTCTTTGCAACCGCCTACTCCACATTAATCATTCAGTGTCAAGAAACCATTATTTATCAATTTTAGTCAGTATTGGAAACTATATGACACGGTTGTGACAGCCACGGTTGTGACTTTCAGTGTTTAACCTAACCGTGCTCCAGACCGGTTTGGAATTCGACAAGTTCCAAAGACAATGAAGTTCAGGCAATGAAATATTACTTTCATAACCGGGAATCAAGCCTAAATATCGAACGGCATGTGTGAATTATAGGAGAACGGTTGTGACGTATTATTTTGTGACTTAGCTTTTCAATTTTTCGAATTGAATTCCCCTTCGTATACATGTGCGTGTGTTGACTTCTGCCGGTGTAAATACTGCCACTACCCCCTCCACTCCAAAATGCCAGCAAGTGGGTCATATTGAAACCCCGGAGATGGCGCCACCAGTCGAATTCAAATTGTACAAAATTCTGACAAAATTGTTGGACAGACTTCGTGGACCGTTCAATAACCATGGCGTGCATATTCCTCCAATTTTTTTGCGTAGAATTGTAAATCTAAATGTCCCTTAGAACATATATGCAGGTAACTTCTTTCAAGCCACGTCCTTGACGGATATTAATGCTGAAGTCCTGAATTCGATACGGAGGACAGGCCATGGTTGTGACATTTTGAACAGTTTGTTCTCCCTAAAACCGACTTACACGGTTCAGAATGGAATGTGTTTCATGGAAATGATAGAGTACCATCGTAGCTTCGGGAACATGTTGCAATTTAATCACCATTCGACCATTTTAGGGTGGGAAAATTCAAAGGACGAGAAAATGACAATTTCCGAACAATCACCCATAAACTCCTTGCGTAAAAAGGGAAATACAAGTAATAACTTTCTTAAATTCAGTTATTCTAATTATTTACACTGTGATAGGTTTTGGCAAAAATTTTCGTAGACAAGGCCGATGAGGACGTGTTTACCCTAATTCGGATACGAGGAATTGAACTGCATCATTAGTTTTTTGAGTAACAATTACGGTTTCATACAAATGTTTTTATTTTGACTAATAGAGTGGACTTTTTTTGACTTTTCGATCTTGACTCACTTTTGACAGCCACTAACTTCTTATTGGTTGGCTGTACATATCAACTTTCTTCAACAAAGTTGTTCCAAAAGGTTTGGGCTTCAACTTTTGGGAACAAATCTTACCACTAAAACTAGGTTTTTGTAGCACTTGGATTCACAAAATCGGCAGATAACTAATAACTAATTTAGTTAGTTTAGTTAGTAAGTTATATCTCAAGCTATGACACTATTAAGAATTATGTATATTTTAAAATTGTAATGATGATAGAAATAAAATTAAAAAAAAAAAAATTACAGTAATCAGATCCTTTCGTCAAATAAGAGAAAACCTATCACTATATAACTGTATTTCAATTATCAATTTCACTGAATTACAATTTTGTCTACTCTGGACATTTTTTTTCTTTTGGATAAAAATACTTTGTTTAATTGGGGTTTGAGCCAAAGAAAAATATAAAAACCTACAATAAAAAACTACAATGGTTTAACAAAGTACTTCAGTTTTTCATGGGTTATGCAGCAAATAGTACAACCAAGACACAGTACACGTACTGTTGAAAACAGTACGTCTGGCAAGCTTTCATATATTTAGTATGAAACAGTAACTGAGACTCAAAAATCAAATAATGCAGTTCGATTCTTCCTCTCCCGCCTTGTCTCATTTTTCGACTTCCACAGTGTTATTAATCAAAAACAAATAACTTCAGTGTGAAATATTTATGTGGTATCTAAATTTTTTTAAAATTAATAATGTGTATGTCCTCCGCTAGTTTTTATACCGTCATTAATGCAAATAGGCATTGAATTTATTAATTTATGAAATTCATTGTTTTAAATTTTGACCCACTCCTCTTTATTTTGGGAATCATCTAAAACAAACCAAGGTACATTTTGAGAGTTGGACAAAAGGAACTTCTTTTGGTGAGTCGGTCTAATGCACGTAACTATTGTTAGAAACATGTTTTTAGGTGTTTCAATCATTATCCGGTTCAAGATCATTTTTTGTTACATGCAATTGTGTTAAAATTATATGCATATGTACTTATAAAGTATAGGCATATAAACAGAGCTGTAAATGGATCATTCTTTTTTGATTTCAATTCTTTACAAATTAGCAAAATTTTGAATTAATTATCTTCGCTAAAAAAAAAGAATTCAATGGAATTTGAATAAATTCAAATGAATTTGGCAAAAATGAATTGCAATTCAATTCCAATTCAAATGAATTTGCAAAATGAATTGCAATCCATTTCCTATTCGAATTGGAATGGGCAAAATGAATGTCAGTTCATTTCGAATTCATTTGAATTGAATTGATTTTGAATTAATTCAACTGAATTAGAAAAATGAATTGGAATTCAAAAATGAATTGGAATTCAATTCCAATTCATTTGAATTAAATTGATTTAGGATTAATTCAAATGAATTTAATAGAACTTTTTTTTTGAAATTATAAGAACATCAATTTAATGTTGTTGTTGTTCTTTTATAATTTTCTGTCTTTGGACGACTATACTCGATGATATGCAAAACGAGAGTATTGCTTGCGGTCTTTGATTTAAAAAAATTAGTTGGATAACAGAACGAGAGCAATGCTTACTCTAGATTTACAAACGACTAGTCTGTTTTCAAAATCTATTCATATAATTTGTAAATGAATTGCATTTCATTTGATTCGATTCAAAATCAATCGAATTCGAATGAATTGGAAATGAATTGTAATTAATTTTTGCATTTTAATTCAAAATTGAATGAGTGGCGTATTAATTCAAAAAAGAATGATTCGTTTACAGCTCTACATATAAAGTATTGTTCTTTCTTGCTTGTTTTGTTTTCGTCCCTTGAAAGTTCATTCAACTTTTATGTAAAATAAAATTTAATTTAAAAACATTACCTGCATTTTCTTTATCTCTACAAATTGTCGAATTGTAATTGCGTGTGAAATTAAGTAAATGCAAATAATTACAAAAGTAACGTAACGAGAAAGGCAATTTGTAGAAAGAGACTTTCATTTTCGACAACTAAAGATATAAAAGAAATTAGATCAAAAATAATTTCGTTTCAATTACGCACAGAAATAAACGGGAATTCGTTACAATTCAATTTGTTTAAAAACTTTCGTTTGTTATCACACTTAAGAGATGCGTGCGCATCTTTAAGATAAGAAAATCACTTGAAGTTGTCAATGCTCTCTTACGAAAATTATGAAATCTCTTTTTCTGGGCTAATTTCTCTTTCGACTCTCATAGACAGATTTGCTAGTGTATATTTGTTTTTTCAGTTGATCTAATGTCTGAGTAGTTTTGTGAACAGTTTTTCGATTTTTCGTGGGATGTTGCTAAACTGTTTTTATTTCGTTGTATTTTCGATTTGATACTTGGGGGCTTTGAGGTCCCACCGCAGTGTTCAACACCATTAGTCTCCAATTTAGCCGCCTCGGCTAAGCAGCTGAATAAAGCACTTTTCTTTATTTATTTTATTGTTTTGTTTTCGATACGATTCATTTTGATTTTTGGTTCATATGATTTTCGGCATTTAGTTGCTCTCTTTAAACGCGAATACGTGCGAACGCAATAAAAACGTCAGACGATTAATCGTGGTAAAACAATTTAATGATTTCGCTCCTCGTAAAAAAACATAGCACGAAAAATAGAAAATTCAAGTGCGTTCTTTTAGAATTAAAATATATTTTCGAATTTTATTTTAACGGTTGTTGTCGGTGTTATATGCAAACAAAGCGAAATGGATAATTCTTCAACTTTTCGATTAACCTAATTAGTCAAAATCTTAAGTGACAGATTCATTAAATTCTTAAAAAAAACAAACAAAGTATCTACATTTTGATTTCACAAAAATGTGACGGATATTGCAAAATGTCTCGATTCAAAAATGTGTGAATAATCTGAAAATCTTAATTATTCACATACTTACTTGGCTCAATGTTTGCCTTTCGGGGGTTCTGCTTTAAATGTGTGTATTTATTTAAAATAGCATTCGCTGCCGAAAAAAGTGTTGTAATTTTGTACATTTTTGTTCGTAAATTTGTAAATTTTTCTATTATTTATACTAGACATTCGTGTAAATGTTGTGTGCTGTTTTGCTATCCCTTTTAATTTATTTTATTCTCTTTTTTATTATTCGTTAATAGAACAAAATTGTTGGCTTTTTGCCCAATATGTATTCCATAGATTATTTGTATACGATGTTTTGAGTTTGTCTACTCATGTTCACGTTTTGCGTTATATATTTACTTTTCCGGCTACACGAAACTGAATAATGGCGTATTTTGCATTAACCCTCAAATGTGGAACATCGAGTCGAAATCGTTCTGACGCACAGGACGATTAACTCATTCTTTTAACGTCCAAGAATTTCATGTAATAAATAAAATTGGATTTTAAATAGAAAATAATTAAAATTTTGTACTTTTCATAATATTTAAATGTTACGAAGCATATTTCCATATTAGGGTCAATTGGATTTCCAAACAAAATTTATTTTTACACTTCTATACTTTTTATGTTTTGCAATCTATTTTATTATTTTATTTCTTGGCATCATAAATTCCCTTCGAATTTTCTTCTATAGTGAACTTGTATCTTAACTTGTGGTCATTGTGACTGTCTAGACCAGCAGAGAGGCATTATGTTTAAATTTCCTTTAAAACGTCAACAAAATAATAATAATTCGTCGAATCATCGCAATACGAAACCGGCATCGTCACGTAGTAATGAGGGTTTTATTTTTATTCGATGTGGTCATAATCAACTGAATAATCCCAGCAATCAGAATATCCTCAACAGCATTAACAACAACAACAGCCGAAAATACTATAACAACAACAACTACAAGGACTGCAGCAGCACCAGTGCCGGCTATAGTAATAACAATAATGTTGCAAACAGTGTATGTGTAGTGTTGACTAATCCTAAACTATCTACTAATATCATCCTAGTAAGCACTTAATTTGCTGCATTTTCTTTGAATTGTACTTTGGATTAAGTCGCCAATTGAATTGATTATGATGGAAGTCTAAATACAATTTTCGCTGTAAGCGAAATTTTTTGTAAAAGAGGGTTTTCCGCGGATTTCCGTACGAATTATTTTCCCACATTATTTTAATTCAAACCTAAGTAACAAAATTACTTTCTGACATTCTAAATTCGTTTCAAAGTTGAAAAACCTTTATGTGAAAACGTGTTATCATCCACTTAGTTTTGGATATAAAACGTTATTTAATTTTGAAATATTAAATTTTGTTACTAAATAAAAAATATAATTAATAAATAAACAAAAAATGTTTAATGTTAGGAGAAGTGTTAATTAATCCAAAACTTAAAGAGACAAACCAAAATTAACTGTCCATAATGTTATAAGCTTTTTTGTCTCTAGTGAACAATTTCCATCGGTGGTGCAATGGCTAGTGTGCGTGGTTCGTGTGTATGAGACCGTGAGTTCGATCTCTGCTCTGACCACCTTACATTACTTTCGTCGAAGGCCACCACCATGTATTGATGGCGAAACTATCGAGTTCTTAGCCATGAAAAAGGTTCTCAAAGTACCGTTCGGAACTGGTGTAAAACTGTGAGTTTAAAACTAGAAAGCGCACAGCTCACTGGTTCTGAGAAGCGCTCCCCCATACCTTCATGGGATGTAATGGGACACGGGGCGTTTTTAGTGAATAATTTACACTGTTTCCCTTACAATGTGATTCGCGAGCAGCCTTCATTTGCGTGGTACTCAACTGTTTGAAAAACGCCGTGAACAACAACAATTCAGGGTTGTATCATAGAGTAAATTAGTATAGAGAAGCCATTTCTCTTATTTGACGTTTCATTTCACACTCCTCGTCTTGGGTTTTGTGCCAGGGGTATCCATCACACAGAAATTGATAGAAAACAGAGTAGATAGTCGAGAGAGCTACAAACCACCAGAATCAACCCGCAACACGAAGTTTAATTAGTGTTTGATTGATACCAATGACAGCTAAATCATGTTTTGTGTTGCATCGAATGAAAACACGCATTCTCTTTCACAGCGTTGCCAATTTAGCGCGATTCGCGCTATTTATAGCGCTTTTCAGCAACACAAAAGTCAACTTTTTTGCTTTAGCACGTTGTTTTTGCGTTTGTTTTATGTTATATTTTAATTTGTAAAATGCCAATATGTGCAAGTAAGCCACATATAATTTATAAAAATATAAACTGTATTCAGTGCCAAATTTAAATTTGTTTTTCTTAATATTTACATACATTTATTCTAAATGGAATTCTATTTTCTTTTCTTGTTGTGTTGTACAAAATAGCTTGTGATATATCAAAAACTTTCTTTTTATTTTATTAAACTATTGTTTATTATTTCCGGAGTATTTAGAACCATAAAAAACGATTCAGTATCTTTTTTTTTGTCGCGTCATCGGTGTCCATGTCCATTTTCACATCAAAGTTATCATTTGATATTTTTCAATTATTTGTATTTATTTTGGATCTAAATTATTCATAAATGAACATTATTTTGACAATAACAATTTTGAAAAAGAAATCTCAATTTTATTTGACGTAGAGCAGTCAGTTTTTTTCTTTATAGTAATTCTTATCTTTTGGGGTTTAATAAAAAAACTGCGGTTTAACCTACTTTGTTACTTCTTTTTTAGCCTAATTGAATGCTTTTTACCGCGTTTTGAGAAGTTGCCCGGCGCGTTTTAGGTCTAAATAGTTGACATAGCTGGCCTTTTACTTTTGTTCGTTTGTTGACCAACCAAAGAGTAAAATACAAAAGCAACTCGTACTCGATGAAATGACCCACTACCTTGTCGTCATCGAGAGAACGTAAAGAGAAGGATGCGACTCTTGTCTATTTCTCTATGGTTTTTGCAAAATTGAGATGTTAGACGAAACTTTACTTACACCAGGTGGAATTACAAGAAGTGTTGACTTAACTTTTTCATGTCGTTTTACTATAGAACTTGACTTTTGTTGTTGGTATACATTTGTGTAAGTCTTGTTGGATGTTTTGTACTAATGCCTCTATCTGGTATTATTAAACTTATGTGTTCCACCATCCAAGGTTTACATGCAACCATACTTGTATAAACTTCTTTACAATATTTTACAAAACAAATTGATTGGGACCGAAATGTTGACATTTCGCTTGTTTTGACAGGCAAAAGTAACTACTACAGATGCGAAAACAACAAAGATTACCCTTGCTAACACAAACGACAATAATTTCTCGAGAGCTAAATAGGCGGCTTAAAGCGGAAGAAAATTTACACTGGAATATAAAGAACCAGCGGAAGAAAATCAATATACAAATGAAATTTAGAACAAGCTGGCTGCTCGAACTTTATCACTTGAATTGTGGCCTTGCATTAGGCTGTGTAAAATCTGTTGTTTCAACATGTGTGTGAAATTAAATACGTATATAACTAGCGGAGACACAAACCAAACATGATTATTGTGAATGGTTTAATTTTTATTTTTTTTCAGCCTTATTTGAACAAATTAATTTTCCTGGGAACTAGTGAATAAATTTTAAAAAAATGTTCACAAAACATCAAGAATATCTTACCCTACCCATGTATTGTATAAGTTTTGGCACAACTACAAGGGTGCGAATCCAACAGTATACGAAATGTCATATCTTAAAAACTCGAGAGGTTGCATCAATGGCGGGGATACAATTAGTAGTACTAATCACTAGGTATCCAATCATGGACCCACTTTTATAAGATTCGGTTTTGGACTGGGCGTATACGTCATCTGAAAATTTACCCTTCATATGGGAAAATGTGACAAAGGGAAATGCTGACGTAGATAGCAGTACTACCAGAAGTAGATCTAGATACTAGGTGTCCAACTATATCCCCACATTTTTAAAATTCGGTTGTCGATTGGGCGTATGCGTCATCTGAAAAGTAGCTCTTTATATTAGCAAATTTAGAGAATGGACGAGTGAATATATCTAAAAAACGGCAAGGATGGCGTCAATCGCGGGGAAACCGAGAATGGTATCTAACGCTATCCCCACTTTTTAAAGATACGGATTTAGACTGCGCGTATTCGCTTTCTAAAAATTCACCCTTCATAAAAGAAACGGAAGAACATGGATGAGTGTGTATTAATAAAAACCAGAAACGGTGGCATCGATGGTAGAAATACTATAATTAGTCCTTGGCACTAGGTATGCAACACTGTCTCAACTTTTTCCAAATTCGGTTTCAGACTGGGCGCACCTTACATATACGAAACTGGGACAAAATGGATGAGTACAAATATCTAAAAAAATTATGAGGTGGCGTCGATGGGAAAAACACCACAATTAGACTTACAGCCAAAGTCACGATCTCGAAAGAAAACCTAAGCGAACGAAAGCCAGTCACTCACTTTCGTTCTTATCCCAGGCTTTAAATGTTATTGTGTGTTTGCAAAATCGGAAGCCACTAACTATTTACGTTGTCATCTATGCGAACGAAAATGTCAAAACCAGTCACTTGTCTCTTGGTTGTCGCATAGCTGGAAATCAAATAAAACCTTGAAACAAAAACAATTTACTTGGAATTCAATGGAAGAAACACAATGGACAGAATATAATGTCATTATAATAAATTTGTTATTAAAATATATTTCCATTTCAGCAGAAAAACGCCAACTTTGCGGCAACTGCAGATACTGGTTCCTCATTCTCTTCTCTCTCGCTCCGAAATTAACTGGCGAAATTCAACTTGATGTTATTGTTTTGAACAACAACCACACAAACACACGTAAAACCATGCGAACGACAAGTCGAAAGATAGTGACTCGCTTTTTTAATCGATTGTGAGTGACTGGTTCGTTTGCTTGGATTTTATAGGAGAGGGTGTAAGTCGCTTGTTAGTGACTTACAAATAAGCTGTTTGTCGCATAGAAAGAAAGCGAACGTTAACGTTCGACATCGTGACTTTGGCTGTTATTAGACACTAAGTATCCAATACTGACCTCACTTTGTTCTGTTTTGGTTTTAGACTGGGCGTATACATTATGTGAAAATTCACCTTTCACATAAGAAACTGGGAAAAAATGGATGAGTGGGTGTATCTCAAAAATAGAAGGGGTGGCGTCGATGGAAAAAATACTGTAATTAGTCTTAGGCACTAAATATACAATACTGACTGTCCCCACTTTTTCTTTGATGTCAAGGATATTCATGGATAGAAATTTGAAAGGACATTTTTTGAAAATTTTTCTACTGATAAGTCAAACAAAACACAGTTATAAAAAGTTTTCTTTCACTTGATATCCGTGTCACCGTTGTACGACCAGGAAAGTAGAAGTGAATTTTTCAAACTTGCATGTCCTGAAAAAGTCCTTTAAAACGGAAACGAAACCAGCGGATGGAAAAGTGAGTATGCAGTTTTACTATAGATGAACACTTCTGCATAGTTTTGTTCATGGGTGAGAAAAAAGTTGATTTTTGTGTCACGGTGCTATTGCTCGTTTTGTATGAATCACTTAGCTAAACTTAGCTACACAAAAAAATCAACATGCGTTAGTTTTATCCACATCACTTATAGATTTAGAGATGGTTGGTTTGAAAGTTAGGTAAGTTTCATGGAAATTAGGTTGCCAAATTCAAAATCGAAGTACATCCCTGTATGTATTAGATGCAGTAAATATTAGATTTCGTAACACGTTGCAACAATCATAACTACGTTACTTAACTACGTTAGAAATAAGTTACGAAATAAGAGACTCACATTTGAAAAGGGAATTCCCGGGATCCCTGGAAATTTATTTTTTATTTTTCTCGCTTTCCCGGGAAATGAAAAGGTCCGGGAATTTTCATTCCCTAGTTGTGGTACATCCCTCTACACATCCTTTCCGTTTACTTAGAGCATATTGCTTTTACTCAGAATTTGTTTCATGCCGGCATTGAATTTCTTCACTGCTGCAATGATTTTATTTAATTGTTATAATGAACATTTTCCGTTGCTACTATGACCATCTGTAATATTGAGTATAAATGCATATTTAGTCACGGATTTGAAGAGTTTCCGTAATGGTCTTTCTATGGGTATTTTGGCAACAGAAATCGATAAAAATAAATGAAGTTATAAAAGATTACGAAATAGATAAGTTTTAGAAAGGGTTTAGCTCACTGGAGGCATATCCTACTGTAATACCGTAATCGATACCGTATCGATAATCGATCTAACATGCAACTGAGATATGAAGTTTGGTATGAATGATTGGTATGAATGAATGAAAACTGAAACCCATATAGCTCATTATCCGTAAGTTCTTGTTATGATTAAATTTCATGCAAAACCACAAGCAGATATAGTTTAATCGATTCTTCAGACAAATAAAAAATGTATACACTGATTAACAGCAAATTTCCTGGATTAATGAAATCGTATTCCTAACTAAATTTTACGCAGTTGCGTATTAAAAACAAAATCGTCGGTCTAAGAGTGAACAGAAACAAAAGCAAAGTCTTTGCAAATGCTCTATTTAAAAACCTATCAATTTTATGAGTAACAATTTATCAGTTAACAATAACATCCAACTTCTCGATTATACCAATAGACAACCACAAAAGCATTTGCACGATAGGGCATCGACAGTATCAAGTCAACACCTTTTTTGTGCCGTCTGTGTTGTGTCTGTCGCTCCTTCCATCCGCATTTTTATAAACAATCTGAGCCACAATATGTCTTATGTTAATCACAAGTAAAAACATTTTTTTCTACGTTCATAAGAAAACTATCATAGCTTTGTTTACATACAAGAATCTTGAAGGCGAGAGAGAGAGAGAGGGATAAAAAATCTTGAGGCGAGAGAGAGAGAGCGATAAAGAGTATGAACTTGAAACCAGGTTGTCGTACTACATATATTGTTGAGGTTACAGCAAATTTACGTGAACATTAATCAACGAAATATACAATTTTTAATTATGTCGTACATATATTTGTATGTATTATACAGACATAACTCACACGACACTTACACGCTGCTCTCGTGGTCTTACATCTGAGAACATTAGCATCTTCTGGGCTCAATCTCAAATATCATCCAAGTGATTGAATACGTCTGCGATCATTGGGAAGTATTTTTTTTTGTTTTCGTTCGTGGCTGATAACACGGAAATCAAATCATGAAAAACGTGAACGTATTTTGCGTATCTTACGAGTAGTTTTACTCTGTGTTAGAGTATTTGCGATTGTCGGTGATGCAATGTTTTGTATGCGAGACTCTTGCCCAAGAGAACGTGAGTTGAATCTCGACCCAGACCAGCCTTAATTTCATTCACTTCATTTTTTCAGCGCAAGTTTTGCCCGGCCGAAATTGCGCCTTCGGAAGCCAGAGTTTTTCGTTTTAAATCATGAATAACTTTAACAAATTTAAGTACGCAGCTGAAAAAATGGGGAAATTCCCATTCTCCTGATAGTATACTTTATACCAATAGGAGCTCATTTCCCGGTGTTAAGTCCATAAATCACTTGTAATACACCATTTACCAGATAACTCGAAAAAATTGCAGATAAATTGCACACAAGTAGTACTGAAATCTATTAAAGAGCAAACATTGCTATTATATTAACGTTGGAATACCTGAATAATATTAAAATTCACCTCAGTAACACCGAAGTTCGGACACGTGCAGTTTTGCATTTATTACTGGTCATAATTTAATATATTTTAGGCTTTTGAATATTTATTTAGTTTCAAATTCATTAAATCCTAAGACTCAACACTGACAGTCAATTATTCCAACATAGACTTTCAAAACAATTGAGGTGACCATAAATTTTTAGATAGTTGTTCAAAAGCGATTGCCCCCAAGTTTCGTTGAGGCATCTCATCTCTTCACATCCGCTATGACAATGCATTAAATGGTGTTTCGCGTATAATTAAGTGTAAACTATTTACAGCATCTAACAGCAAAACGCATGCCTACTAAGTTTTAGTGGCTCGCTACAGTTTATATTAGCGTATCAGTATCAACTAAAGACTCACGGCCTTATTCATAAAAAGTTGTCATAGGCTTGTTAAAGGTTTAAGAAGGTAAAGTCCAAAAATTGTATTCATAATCGAAAAATTCCTCTGTTAAGAGTTCTCTAACGTCGCCATTTTTGTTGAACGTGTAATCCTTCTTTAAGGCCATTTTATCCGCATTTATACACAAATAAAATAATTTTTTACATTTCACTCGTACCGTACTTAAATATTTATGCGATATATACAATTGGAATTATTTTGTGTATATTTGCAGCGTTTATAGTGTCACATTATCCTGCTAAGCAACCAAATACTTTCGTTCTAATTTTTATAATTTTTAACCAAAATGAACTTTTGTTTACATAGTGATGTATTTAAAATCAAAACATTGAAACTACAACCTATTATCCGGTTTTATATTCGACTACCCAAAACTGAAATCCAATTCAATATGATTTTTTGGCACTTCTTCCAAAATTATGAATATATAATTTTATTGAATAGTTCTTTCCATTAATGTTTAAAATTTTGCAAAAATGAATTGACGCAATTCAATAAAAAAAATTTAATTCGGTCTATCGGTTATTATTCATCTTGTTTTTACAACACAAGCACTATGAGAATACATAAAACAGGGTTGTCAGTTAATTATATGTTCCCTAGTTAAAATACTCATTATGAATACGGTTCTAATAAAACCTTCGTCAAATCTTAAAGCTTTCAATAACGGATGAATGCTTTAGAGCTAATTTAATGATTTTTTGTGAATAAGGCCGTCAGTATTCTCAAATAACCATGTGTACCCAGGCAGAAATGCAGACGGTACAGAAACAAGACAGTGCTGGCAGACAGAAATTTACGACGGTACAAGCAATAGTAATGACAAACCACTGGTTCTTAAAAACAAAAAACAGTGAAACCTGTTATATTCTAACGAAATATACAAACGTTTATTCAAACGAAATATTTAGATTTCAATCAGTTTACCATTATATTTATATATTGAAAGTACAGTTAATTATGCAAAAGAATATCAGCTAGTGATTTATTAGTGGTATTCATGCAAACAAGAAAACCTAGAACTTTTACTCTGCGTAAGTTTGCCACGAAGCGTTTCATGAGGCACCAAATAAAGTTGCTCAGTGTATCTATGCAGCAATTGTTAAAATGGCTGATAAAGTAAATAAACAAAGTAAAATTAAAAGTATATGCTTTACCTATTCCATTATTTTATTTTTTTCACAGAAATCGAAAACCCTCACTTTTTTTTTCAATACAAAAATATTGACATTGAAATGTCAAAAGTTTTCACGTTTCTTTTTCTAGGTTTGTTCAGCAAATTTGCCTCGAAAACTTTCCACTTTTGTGCAAGTCGCTTTGTATGGGAAATTTGTTTGTTTTGACGTTTGAGTTTACAATGTTTTCGAGTTTACGAGGTTCTTTCGAGCTTTCATGAAGAAGAGATAAAACACATTTCAATTCCACCATGTGTAAATTTATTTCAATCCCTCTTATTACGGTTGTTGTCGTCTACATCATTATCGTTTTTATGTCAACATCAGTTCGTCCCAACATCGGCAACTGAGTGTCTGGAGACGACGTCGACTGTTTATCGATAACTTATTAAGAACATAAACATATTTATCTAATTTAGTGAATGAAAATAGGAAAGGGAAAACATTTTCCATTTGTACTTCAATTATATTATTTAATTTGGTGAAAGTTTGTATCTGACTTATGGTATCTGATCTGACCTATATGGTATCTGGTTGAAACTTATTGGTTCGAGACGTCCTATACCCCCAGGTTAGGCGCATGTAAACGGGGAATTGAGACGGGTCCTCGATAGAGGTACATGCAGCCTTTACTTGTATTGCGAGAGAAAGGACGAAATGATGGTAAAGAAATTATATCGTCAAATTCACCATGGAACATTCGGCTGTCTTAAAGAATTGAAGCTGTACGTTTCGTATCGGCCGCTTGTTTGCAATATCTGAGTGTAAAATGGAGAGACATAATTGCTGGCATGTAAGCGAGCAGCTCAGGTGCATGTGATACTACATGGAAACTACAACAGCCAATTTTATGCATATACTACAGGGTTGGCTGTTGCATGTTGCTACATTAATAAACTGGAATAACATTTGTTGTAATGCATGGAATTTATTGAATCTTTTTCATTTGAAAGCCCATTGAATTGTATTAAAAATAGTTTCATTAGTCTTAAAGATAATTGAATTTAAATACCCGCCCTGCTCGTTGATGCCGGTGCGGCATCTTAGCAAAAAGTTGTTCATCAAAAGTCCGGTGGAGTTAGGTCAGGCGACCTGGGGCGCCAGCAGAAGGTTGAGATTCTTGAAATGAGCCTGTTGGGAAATGTTCTGTGTAATTCGGCCATAATTACATGTGTGCAGTTGCACCATCTTGTTGAAACCACACAGAGTTGAAAGGAATTGTCTTTCTGCGTAGTTCCGAATAGAAAATTTTTTTTAGCATGTTCAAGTAGAGGTATCCATTGAAGGTAACTCTGTTTCCGTTTTGTTCAAAGAAGTATGGCCCGTCAATACAGCGTGAAGAAGCGGCACACCACACTGTGACGCGAATTGGATGCAATTCCCTCTCATGAAGTCTTTGTGGGTTGAAACCACTCCATATGCGACAATTTTGTTTATTTACGTTGCCGTTCGGATCGAAATGAGCCTCGTCAAACATGAAAAGAAAATTCAGAAAGTTCTCGTCCTCTTCCACCTTTCCAAACAGCTTCCGGCAATTCCAAGCGAATCGCCAAGTATGCAGCATTAAGGTTATTACGCATTTGAATTTTGTAGTGGAATAAGTTCAAATCGTTATGCATTATTCTCTGCAAAGTCTGCGTACTGACACCCATTTGAGAAGATAATCTCCTCGTTGAAACACAGGGGTTGCTTTGTATGGCAGCAGCTATGGCAGCAATAGTTTCCTCTGTTCGAACGGAACAATAACAATACAGCAATACAACAATCATACACCCTATACCATGTTTCATTCAAGTTGAAATTATTAAAATAGGGACAATAAAGTAGCAAGTAGCATTTTTCCTTGTATTTACCTTCAAAAGATGCAAAATCTAAGTTAGCAACTTGGAACTTGTGTAATTAATAAAAAACAAAATTCGAATTTTCTTCAAGTAGTTACCAAGAACCTCAACTAGGTTCGGTTCAATTCATCATCGACGTCAATTCTACTTATCAAATACCAAATATACATATGGCGATAGTTGTCATTAGTGGTCGATAACGACTACAAAAATAACGATTTTCCACCGTCGACACAACCGTAATAAGGGTGATTAACTTTCTTAATCAAGTTGCTAACTTTGTACAATCCTATTTCACGTGATGGAAGTAGGTAAATGAAAAAATCATTTATTTCATTAAAAATTTTGCCTTTCAAAAACAACATATACATAGATACAAGGTCAATTAACATATATTTGTGGCACACTTTTGTTTTTTGTTAACTCTCAATAAAACTTTATACTTACAAGTGTTTCCTCTTTCTTTTCAGACTGTCCAATCGTCGTGGCGACCACAATTGCCTCTGCCAAAAGAGATACAACTCTCAAATGAGAAAGTCAACCAACAGTCCCACCTCCATCCACACATACAGCAGCAACAGGAGGACGACCTCGACGAAATTAAAATTATTGAAAGCGACATGGATCGTTTTCACATGAGCAAAAAGGATCCATCTCTCAATGATTCGCAGCTCTCCAATACCAGCAACAATAACTCGAAGAAATGGTCCTTTGGCCGTTTCTTTCGACGTGGTAAAAAGGAAATCGAATCCGAATCATCCTCGGAAGATGATCGCAAGGCAGGTTTTTCGCCAGCCCAAAAATATCAGCGCAGTAGTACAGCAACATCAACGCCAAACAAAAAATCAAAATCGAAACCTTCTGCTTCGTCTGCAAATCAGAAAAGCAGTAAAGTTATGAGTGGAGGTTTCGATCATGTTGTAGTCAGCCCGATATCTGGAAACTCATCCTCAACAGTCACATCGCCGGTGACAAATCATCACATAGACAATGAGTTCTTCTTGCCGGTCGAAACTGTGTCATCGGTGGGTTCTCAGGAACCTTTTTATCAAAATCACTACCATCCGTCCCAGCAATCAGCTCAGCCTCAGCGTTTGCACCACTCACAACAGTACCTGCCGCATGTACCTCAAACGCAACAACAGTTGATAAGCAGATCTGCTAATTCGCTAGACAGAAGAGCGTCCAAATTAAAGCAACGTCCTGTACAAAAGGCGACAAATGGTCCTCAGGATGTGATTGTTGGTTCCTCAAGTGATGAGGAATTGATATCGCTAAATTCATCTACTTTCTCGAAATATCGTAGCGATGAAAGTATTCATAGCGGTGGACAGGGTCCTAACAGCGGACAAAGTCGTAGGAGCCGTGCGGCCCGCAATGAACGTTACTATAAACGTCTGTCTCGTGATGGTGAAGTTAGCCACGGCCAAGTACCTGCTATGGTCGCGCAGCCAACCGCGCAGAAGTGGAAAACACAACCAGCGCCTTTATCTATATATCAAGCGCCTCCTTCACGCCAAAGCTTGCAGCAACCTCAGCCACAGATACGTTCATCAACAGATAATGTACAATACTCGAAATTGCGCAATACGAGCAGTCTGCAACATATGGCCCCATATGTTCAATGGGGTCAACACCGCCAACAGCAGACAAAGAACTTGCAGAATTCTGTCAACGATGCCAAACGCAGTATCAGCTATGACAGTCAAATTCATTTGCAAAATGTCAATGGGAGAATGCAAACTAAACCTATGCCACCACCTCCACCACCCAGAGATCCACTGAGGAGAGTAAATGTTGGTGGACACATGCAAGACGGCAGCTTCAGTGACCTCAGGCCGGTGTCGTATGCTTTCGATCAGACAGGCGTACCAGTTCTGCCTACAACGGGTCTGAATGCCAGATGTGAGTCGGATGACAAGATATGGGCTCAGCAACAGCCTCAGTATCAATCGATTCGTTCATTAAATATCACACCAAATCAAGCTAGTCAAGGTCAGCATCAAAACCGCAGATTTATAACTCGAGCTGAACGTGATGCCCATCCCGGCAAAAAGTCACTACCAAACGGCTTAGATTTTCATTATGTTGCCGATGCAACACCTAGGTCCCGCAAACCCATACATATGCTGGATCAAATGCAGGCTTCATTTACAGATGATGTCGAAGAACCTCAATCCTCTGGTGTTTTGCGTACCACCAAAAGCGGCTTGCCCACATCGCCTAGCAAAGTCAACGCGACTGAGTTTTGGAAACGGATGGAAGGTTCAACAAACAATAATTTCACTCCTACGCCAGCACCGAGAGGCCGCGACTTGCAAAGATCGGCAGTGGGTAGTGGCGTTAAGCCCAGATCGATTTCCACATCCCATGTGGGAGAATTGAGAGCTTACCCCATGCCTATGTACTCAGAAGTCTATAAACCTAACAAGTGTAAACCAGCTCACCAGCAGCGCACTGGTTCCCCACATCCTGACCGAGGGCGTGATGAGGTAGACGGTGTTGTATGCGGTACGTTGCACATTAAACCTTCCCAAGACAACTCCACCAATTATGTCGAGATACGGAACAAGGATGCGAACAAATCCCAGTCAATGCCCGATCACTATCAACGACGTTCTGGGGAAATACCCACTACGCCCAATAAGTACGAGGAATATGTAAATGAACGCCGGGAGCAACACCACAATGCTCCTCAACCACCGATGAGGAAGCTGAGTGGTGTACCCAACATACCCCAATTCAGTTTCCCACGCAAGAAACCTGCCAACTTGGAGGAGGCCATCAATGAATTAGAAGCTATTTACAGGTCTTTAGGTTTAACAGAGCCTGAACCTGAAGTGGTTAAAAAGGAACGGGTTGCTACACCCAATGATTTTGAAAAATTTGCACTAGCCCATGCCGATGAATACGATGACGAAGAGTCTCCCACTGGAGAACCCGACCCCATTAGAGATGATGTGGCATATCGCAATATTAAATTGGCTAATTTACAGAATAAGACAACCGAAAGGCAGCCCCCATTCGGTATACCCGTTGGTCCAATAGTGCCTGCATCTCAAACGGATTATCTCCATGTGACACCTAAGCAAAGCAGCGATTATTTGAACAAGGAGAAACAATCTCCAGATGTTATAAAGGATGATTTGGCTGTACGAGCATTACGAAAAGACCCCGTTCTACACAAAATGGAACGATTCCAATATCCCACAGGAAGCATGCTAAAGAAAAATCGCGCAACTCGTACTCAATCGGCCAACATATACGCATTGATTCAGAGAGATGCTGCCAAACCCTCAGGTGGAGATTTACTATCGTATCTGGAATTAACGAAGAGCATTGATCGTTCAGGTAGTATGTCTGATTTACATAGAAGAGATACTGCTAACGATGTGCCATCAACCTTGAAGCTCTTACAAAACCTTAAAGAACAAGAAAAAGAACAAGATCTTTGTCAAAATGTAAAAAAATCACAAATACCCTTTCGGCACCCAAGCCAGGGTGGAGCTATTTGCCAACTACCGGAGAAACTTAGTAGCGGTGAGGACAAACCACAGCAAAAACCTCAACCAATGCCACGAAAATCCCTCACACCTGAGCCCCGTCATTGTGAGACTCACAAGATGGAAGAAGCTTTAAATAAGATTGCGCAGGATGCTCAAGAGAGCAGCATCAAATTGACTCAAGAGCTCAAAGAGCTCCGAAAGGAGGCTTTGATCACCAGCTCAAAGCCCAAGCGGCAGAACTCTCAAGAGGAGAAGATCGAAAAAGAGCTGCAAGAAATCGAAAAAGTGTCACAAGCTGCCAAAGAATGCGGAAAATTGCTTTTGGATACCTTGCCTGACTCTTCAGAGCCATCCGAGGATGTCAGTAAGATGTCAAGGAAACTGCACAAAGAAGATAAACTTATCAAAGCTATTGATCAAGTGTCAGAGGCCGCCAATAAGGTGTGTGAGAAAATACTCAAAGACATTGTTACCACCGAACCACCTGTCGTTGTCCAAGAAGCCGTTCGAGTGAAACAACAAGCACCACCGATCGTGGAGACCAAAAATGACTCAGAATCATCTCTCGTGATGCCCACGTTAATCAAGAAACTAGATCCCATACAATCGGACAAGATAGAAGCCATTGCCAGGCGTTGCATGCGCCAACTGAGTGATTTGGCCGAGAATCACGACTATGATAATCTTAATCAACCCGAAATCACAGTGGCGTCCACGTGTAATTTGGAAGATAATACAAAAGTTGTCACCCCGAATGATTTGTCCACTTCTAATCTTACAGAAATACATAAAACCTTTGTTACCACTAAACCGAAACAAATGATTGAGGATATCGATCAAATCATGAGGGAGTGTGAAGATCAGGCACGTAAACAGGAAATGGTCCAGAGCAATAAGGCCGCCCAAACGAAGAAGGTTTCTGGATCGAGTGCCACGGCTTCTTCCTTCTCTTCTTCCAGTGATTGTTTGGCAAAATCATCTAGTCCCTCAGCTAGTCGCCGTTTCTCATCGAGTATTACCTCGTTTAATCCTTACTCATCCAGTGATTATATCAAATCACCAAGTAGCGATTTTCATGCACCCAGCACTGATCGTATTAAATCCTGTAGTACCACATCCTACGATGTACAATCGACAACCAGTGCTACACCGAATATAACCACCACCACAAACAGCAACTTTAGCGGCTCACCGTCACCGCCCCCGCTCAATCTTACGCCTATCAGCAACTGCAGCGCCACTTTGGCCTGCTCCTCGCAAAGGGCCCGCTCGTCGTCGCCCTCTCAGTACAACTCCTCCGAAGAACTGGCCATGATCTTTGGCATTGAAGAAAAATCAAAAGCGATTCAAAATCAAAAACTACAAAAACACTCAGGTAATAAGGGAACCCCGACTTCCGCTAAAGACTTAAAAATGCCCGAGCAAGAACTGCAACTAACTGCTGCATCCCCAACACTCTTGTATACTGCTAATGACTGCTGTTTCAAAACTAATCCCAATGAATGTTGTTTGTTAAACTTAAGCTCATATTCACCGCCATCATCAAACACTAACACCAACGCTAGTACTCCTCAACTTTTCTCATCGTCTGCGTCCCCATCACCTGCATATAGATTAGAAACCATACCTGAACTAGATTGTGCAATCAATAGGGGAACTAATGAGGTTATGTTGTCGCCCAACTTCAATCGCATCTATGCCAGTAGAGTAAATATTTTTGTGGATAAAGCTCCCGAAGACCCACTCCACAGATCCCATACAACACAATTCGAGTCAATGAGTTCTTTGGACGACACTTCTTCTAATCCCGATTCGGGAAATGTCAGTTTGGCTGACTTCCCACTTAGCTCTCACAGTATCAATGGCAGTTTACAACATCCTTCATTTGTTTCAAGGATTGAGGTTAGGAACAATTTTAAAACAGAAATAGCGATTAAGACAGGAGACACGGACAAAATGAACCGAAATGTACGAAAATATAGTGAAAGTGGGCTCGAAGAATTTCCTCCTTTGCCTACAGAGGAGGAATTAATAGAAAGTTTAAAAGAATTCAAAGTCACTTCTGTGTTTCAGCATATGGAGGTGAAACTCGAAAGTTTGAATGACGTTAAGAAGCAGAAGAAAGTTTTCGGCAGGAGAGAACAGGATCTCTTGGGAGAACGTATCCTTCTGGCTAGGGATGAGATAATGGCCGAAGTTAAAGCCTTGCAAGCATCAGTATATCATAGAGAAATATGTAATGTTGACTCGGAGAACAGTAACAGTATTTTAGATTATAGGGAAGCTCAGTTGGCTAAATTAGAGACATTTGAAGAGGAAACTGTGAGTGATAATTCAGATATCATAGACTTGCTTGAGGGAGAGCTTTCAGAACTCTTCGAAGAAACAGAAAACCTTGAAATTCGAGCTATGTACCATCAAGAGAAAAATAGATTAGAATTATATGACTCAGATACAGAAGAGTTAAGTATTTCTGAGAAATATACATCTTTGCAAACCGACGTATGCGATAACTTAGACATATCCACTCTGGAGGCACCACCACAGCGTAAACGCAGCATTGTCTTCGAAACTCCCCTCTTGGAAATGAATATTCTGGAAGAGAAAATTAATTACGAAATCAACATTAACGAGGAGCAGAGCAACGTATCAAGTCTACAAGAAGTAGCTAGAAATTGTTATGAACTTCAATCAGCTTCAAAAGAGGAGCACGTGACAAGAAATAACGAAGCTTTGAGCTCGCAGGAATTGCCCCTGGACAGCTACGTAAATGAAAATTCGGATAATAACGGAATGTTAAGATCTCAAAATGACGATCACACGAAAGAGCCACTAGGCATGGCCAACCATGAAGAACTCGATCTGAAGAACTCGAAAAACGATGCAAATCCATCTCTAGAATTAAAAGAGGAAACATTGGTTGCTAGATACTCCGCGGAATCTAACTTACGTCTAAGCCTTTGGCATCCCTTGGCCGCTGCTCATGCTAGTCACGACGACGAACGCCCTTCGACCAGTGCCAAAACAACTACAGTGGTCAACGTTTTCGGTGAGCATCGTCCAAATGCTGTGAACAACGGTCTTACACTGCTGGAGCATCTTGTTGTCGCTTGTGCATTGGGTCTGATAAACACGGATGATCCCTTTACATTGTGTCTGATAATACTTGGCATTGTCATTGTTATAGCCATAGCTTTGTTCTAGACGATGTGAAATCGGATCAGAACTGTTGTTGTTGAAAATATTGTTTGTTTATAATGAAAGAAACCGTCAAGATTGACACCACCAAAGTGCACTTATTATTTTCCACAAGAAAGATAAATTTGATTTTTGACTTAGACTACTAAGAATATAGTTTTTGTATATTTTCTTTAAACCATATTAAGCCACGAACAAAAAATTTAAAAATTAGTAACAATTTACTAATATTTTGACGTTAATGTGTTTAATTTGTCTTTTTTTTATTATTTTACACTTGTATATAATTTTGCTTTAATTTTATCTTTGTTTTGTTTTTGTTAATTTTAATTTTTAAGTTTAGACTGCAACTTGTGCCAATGATTTTATTAAAATATGATTCTCTTCAAGTTTTTTTTATATGATTTTTAGTTTGTGAAAAATTTAAGATTTCAATTATTATTCTTATTCTTTATTTTCTTTATCATGTTCTTTCTTTCATATATTTTCAGCAAAATTTGTAGTTTAAGAAGCATTTAACAAATAGAGGATATTAATTCTTTTTATGATTCTCTTTCTTTAAGTTGTATTTGCCGTAATTTCAAATATTTTCGAAGCAGTTGATTGTTTGCCTTAAAAAACATCATTTAAATTTGAAAGTTTATTTATCCTTAACAAATTTTGTCCTATTTTTTAAGCAATTTTTTTTTTCATTATTTTTAGTTGTAACTTAATTATAACAAGAACAAAAAAATTAATTCAGAAAAAAATCAATAAAATATATTTATAAACCTATTTGGGAATCTTTGAAATAATTTTTATTTAAAATAGAACAAACACTTTTTCGTTTTGGGACTTTAATTATCTATGGCTCATCAGTAATTCAAAACCGTTCCAAATTCTTTGAGTACTTTCCGTCGCAATCTTTAAAGTTGTGTTTAGTTGGCACTGCTTGTCAGAATTGTCGAACAATATTTTCCTTCTTTTAATGTTTTCATTGTATCTGATTAAAAAAAAAATTTTAAAAAAAAATTTTAAATTTAATTTTACTAATTTAAATATCGGATGTTGACTTTTTTCTTATCTAAAACAAAATCCGATACCATGGAAATATTAAAAGAAGGTAAATATTGTTTTTGAAAAAAGTGGGTTAACACGCTCTTCCACCAGGGGTTTCAATTCTACTAGATCTCGAAAGATCTAATACTGGAAATGGTTTTGAAATTCTCCAAGTTGCATTTACTTTTATATTGATTTATGAAATTGTATACAATGCCGCGCCGAAAAAAAAGTTGTTGCTACAAGACTTGATTAACAAAAAAAAAATCGTTCCATGGGTCAAGTAGAATACACACACAAAATATCAGAAAAACTAACTGACCCCTTCACCTCCCGCAATGCACTTGCTTTAAAAACGAGATTCAATTTAAGATTTTAATATAATTGGGTTGTATTTTCTAAATTATAAATAGACAAATGTGGGAATTTTTTTCTTTTTAAATAAAAGTACAATACAATCCCGATTATCCGGATCAAATAAAACCAGGGGTATTCCATATAATCGAAAATCCGGATAATCGATTTCACAGCAAATGACACGACATTTACATTTTAATAAATATTTATTATGTATGTAATGGGTTTTACATGCGTCGTTTAGATAATACGATATATAGTACCATCGTAACATGTCTCGTTGCGCCGTCGAAACATTTTTAAATTCACAATTAGAGCCGTGACGAATGAGTCCGGATATTCGGATAATCGATGTTCGGATAATCGGGATTCTACTGTACATGTATTTAGTTAAAATAAGACTAAATAAGGAATCCTTAGATGACACAGTTTTCTAAAATAAACATTTGACTACAAAGTTTTCTAAATCAACCTTTGACAACAACGGATTCTAAAAGAAACCTTCGACAGTAATATTTTCTAAGCGAAACCGTTAACAACACAGTATTCTAAATGAAGCCTTTGACAACAGGTTTCTAAAAGACACCTATGACAACAGAGATTTCGAAATCAGACGTTTAAGAGCAAAGCTATTTAAAGAAACTTTAAAAATCAGAGCTTTCCCCAATTACCCTCTGGCAACAAATTTCTCTAAATGAAAACAAAGATTTCAAATTGAGACATTTGAGAACAAAGATACTTCTGACCCGATCCTTTGACTACAAAGATTTTTAAGAGGAACTTTCGATAGCAAAGTTAGCTAATATAAACCTCGACACAAATGCCTTCTAAAATATACACAGCTTTTTCCAAACGTGCTCGAGCATTGATATGCTGTGCTCTAAATTAGATGAATTTGCGCACAAATTTCATCCGCCGCCAGTCAATATGTAAAAACTCCAACGCCTACGAGACAAAAATTGTCTAGTTGCCACCGCCCACGACACAAAAATGGTCCAGTCGCTGTCGCGCACAAGTTGGGACCGCCTATGAACCCTGTACCTGAGACAAGACCGGGTTATGTGTTAGCAGATCTGACATTTTATTTTTGATTTTTAATCTCAGCTCCGTTAAAAATAGAACAAGGGCCAAATTACCGCATCCGTTGTGTATCGTTACCACAATTACGAAAGTGCTTTCAAAGAGTAAATTAGATGGTAACTTCTAAAAACCTGTTCCTCTAAATCCTATTCCTCTACTAACTTGGTTCATACAACCATTTCTTAAATTTTAATTTATATTTCCATTTTATTGGTCTTGCAAAATACCGATTATGATACGAGCCGTGCTAGCTTAACCCAAATGGAAACCAATTTTCAAAACAATATGTAAATGGATACCAAATTCTGTTCGGTTAGCCGCAGAATATAGCTAGTCTGCACTTTTAGTTATACCCAAAATTACAGTTAAATCCATTTTTAGCACCAATTTCTCACAAATGTGTCGAGCTGAAAAAAAATGTTCAAAGTGGGTTTGGAGTCAAGAGTCCAATATCTAGAAGAGGTTATAAATTTTGACCTCAGTGAAGCTTTTACAGATTCCACTAAGAAATTAATTAATAAATAGGCTTGTAATCTTCATATTGAAATATCGCCTCTTATTTAAAACATACACGTTTATACACTTAATCTGAAATGTGGTTGAGGTGAGTCTATTATTTTGCATTTTCTTAATCGTCCTTTTTAGCGCTGATTTATTTCGCGTTAATAAAGGAAGCTTCGTTTTAAATTATGATAAGAACAGTAGTTTTACAGCTGAAAGCTTGAAAGGCTCTAGATGAAAGGAGCTTGATTTGGGGTCCACAATCTTGACGTTTCAAGACGAACCAAAACATAAAGTCTTTCAAAATATTTTCGTACAAATTTTTGTTTCTCTATTTCGAATGTGCTGTCCATTGGGAACAAACATAGAGTCAGGCGAACGAAAATGTCGACTTAGAGGAACCCAATTTGAGTCGACTGTGAGTGACTGATTTTCGCTCGCGTAGCTTTTCGTTCGAGATAGAGAAACAGGCTGATAGTTGCTTTTATTGAACTTATACAGCACTGTACAATCAATAAGTCTGTCTTTTAAAATTTTTTCTATTTCTTAATCATCATATCACTATTGTCGACGAATTTATACAACCGTTCACTATTGTGTTTAATGACAATCTGGCTCAGAAATGCTGATCATCTGCTATTTATAAAACTCAACTTCTTCAATTGCGTTATACCTGGCAAATTCGAGATCCTTCTATGCGTTATATTTTGATATCGTTATACTTATACTTGTAAATTAATCCACCGTGGAGCAATGCTGCCAACATTATCGACCTCCGGAAGCGAGTAGTCGTTTCCGGAATACTGGAGAGATATCTTAGGCGAATCGATATTGAAGCTAATTCATGATACTTCTTTGATGAGCTGGTACATTGTTTCAGACATAACATTAATCGGCCTGTTATTTAGATTGTCACCCAAATGTTAACTAAGCGAATAAGTTAATCATTCATTCACATTGCCATTCTTTTGACATTTCGGTTAATTTAGGCATAAGCGTAAGAAAAAGCTTTTACTTAATTATAACACTGCGCCCACTTAAGTCTGTTCGATCCGAGCGGGCTCAACTCAATGTTTTCCATACAAGGCTAGTCGCATCAAATTTTCTGGATTTGGTGTTCAACGTCATTTATACTTTTTACTATTTTTATGGTGATCATTAAGGTTTAGTCCCGGACTCCCAATCTCCAGCCAGCTTCAGTTCAGTTACAAAAATATCTCTAGCGGTTGTTCGAAAGGTGGAGTCATGTGAGGCTCATTGGTATGCTAGAAAGAACTTTGGTATGTGCTCATCCTAATCTTTTTGATCAGCTCTGCCACTTTCCTCAGGTACTCTTCTGGAGTTCACTTGAATCTTGACGAATCTGACGATACAATGGTGTTGTCCTTGTTTTACGAACCCCGTATGGCTCACACATTTCCTTAAAGATGATGGATTCAAAATTCCTACCCAGATCCGAATGAAGTTCTGAGGGTGCACCAAACACCACGAAAAGATTAGTTGGAAATCAATTCAGGCACTGGAAATTCCATGATAAAGTCTATTTTTTGATTATAATTCATAAATGTCAAACATCAGAATTATTTGTCGATGTTATTGATAGATTAAAAATAGGTCTTACTAAATACAAGTTGCTACTACCAAATATTAGTTGTATTAACCAATGTGAGTATTTCTAAAACCTCATTCATCTGAAATGGAAGATACAACTAATAAAAAGTACAATATTAGAATTCGTGTTCAAATATTAGTTACTGTAATCATAATTTAGTTTCTGGTACAAAAACACTTGTTGCAAAGTTACGAGTATGTATTCGATTTTTCACAAGAGGCTTTGTTGTTAAAGAGAAACTACGTATATTGGAATGTTACACGAGGACTTTACAGAAAAACTAATATTTTAAACAGAAAGTGATAAACAAAGTTGTGAAAAAACAATAAAGTGTATAGATATCAGCCAGTGAAGAATACATATTATCATAAATTGAGGTGAAGTGAGACTTTTAAACATAATCGTTGAATATCACACCACTATTGACGCCTTCACACACACATGCAGACAATTGTGGACACTTGGCTGGAGGAACTACTATTGTGGATGACACAAATTAACTTAAACATACATATGATATTTTTGATCGAAAATATGAAAGATTGTCTGTATTTGATTTTCGATTGGACGCTCCGTTTTCGAGATATAGAAATTGTTTCATATTGTCGATATTGCACGAAATACGAGTCCTGATTACAAATTATAATAATTTTGTTTATATTTAAATATAAAATACACTATTTTAATAAAAAGTTATTTTTTTACTTTTTTTCTATAAAATTCATAAGGGGTTAAAGCATCACCAAATGGTTGTGACAACCATCAAATTCAAGCAATTACTTTAGTTTAGCATACCAATATATTATTTGGTACAACCGAATTAGTTTTTACATTTTTCGTTCAACCAACTAATAGAATATTCACCACAACAGGATACTTTGATTGTTAAAACTAAAACTCGATTGACAGGTCACATTTATTTATTGTTGCTGTGGCTTCAACTAAATATTTCATTCTTGCAACCAAAACTGAATTACAAATCAATTGATATGCACAACATTTGGTGATACTGAACACAATTATAGGTAATCACAATGGAATAATCTGATAGTCCAATGAACCGCCAAATTTTAGTTGGCTGTAAATATAGTTGTTACAACGAATCTTTTCTCTGTGTGTAGGTTTTGGTTCCTGCTTTGGAACTGGGTATACTTCAGGCCGTTTACTGTAGTAATCCTAACTACTAAAATGTACTGATCTTCCGAGTACTGTCTGGAATGTATCAGCCACATCCATTGATATACGTTCGAATCCAGCGCCAGAATTGTATTGCTGCAGTTGGCCACGACGTCATCACGTTGGTCTCCTAACTGCTATACATTCGGTGCAATTCGCTATCCAATAGGCCCTCCCAATAGAACTGTTACTTCAGCTTTTCTATGGTTTTGCTTATACCGCGATGCCCACCACTCGGAATTCTGTCATTATCTCTTTCTCTTTAGAGGAATGTACCACAATTAAGTTTTTGAATATTTTAGAATCTTCACTTTTCCATAACTGGTATTGGCAACCATTCAATTATTTTAGGCTGTTCCACTGGGCTGGGCTCTATTACACAGTGATACAAAAAATACTAAAGTAGAAATACCTGGGAAGTGATAGTATTTTTTTTGTAGGTATTGTCGAATGAAACAAGAATCTGCTTGTGAAATTTCCCAAACACCCCCAAAATCTTGAAAACTGGTAAAAACCGGTTTTGCGTACCTTTGCGCACCTTATAAGCCTTTAAGTTAGTCGATAATCAACGGATTTTCATTTTCTGACCGGATTTAAAGTGAGGAAACTTAGGCCTTTCAAACGATATATACGTCATTTAAGAAAATATAAGAAGTCTGTGTGTATTTGTCCAGCAAACAGATATTTTTTAAATTTATTTCGCCCTTAAAAGTATTAAAAAGCAAAACGCAGGATTGATTTTAAAAATCCGGTATTAATTGACTGAGTTATTGAAGAAGTTTTTATTAAAACAAAATTTTTGCAAACATGCCTGCACAACGTTTTTCGTGTTCTTTTTACTAAAGCTTCATGATGCTGGTAACATTTTTAAAAACAAAAGCATAATTCATTTTTGTTTTAACAAAAACTTCAATAACTCAGTCAATTAATTTTCAAGGTTTTGGGGCTGTTTGCTAAATTTCACAAGCAGATTCTTGTTTCACTCGACAGCACCTACAAGAAAAATACTATCACTTCCCAGGTATTTTGGACTGTCGCACCGTGTTATCAGGGTTTCTCTAAGGCGATGTCATTGCGGGTTGGTAGTTTAACGTCTTCTTTGTGCCAGCGTCGGGTCGCTTCTTTGTGCCATCAACAAGTCTTCGCTGGATTCCGCGCGAAGCAACCGGACTTCAGTGAGGTTTTCTTTCACCTCAGCTTTTGAGATAAAATACAAATTAGCTGAAGGCCTTAGTCGCCAGTGCTATAAATCTTAATATTAATCTTGTATTGACTATAGTTTAATATTATTGTAAATAAATAAATAAAATACAAATCAATTTTTTTTGCAGAAATATGCAGTGTTTAAATTGTTTTCCCTCTCTCTTTCGAAAATTGCCAGCACAATTTTAAAAAGTTCGAACTAAAAGTTTTCAATTCTTTTCTAAATTGAACTTTGACAGACAGACAAGCTTTTAAAAGATTTGAAAAAAATATAATTTTCAAAAAACCGGCGGCCAGTAGAAGACCAAAAAACGAATATATCGGTTTTGATTTACCCGACACTAAATAGATCTGGTGCATTTTGTTTAATTGAGTAAAATTTTGAGATCTTTAATTAAACCAAGTTTAACTTAAATATCCAAACATAGCCTGGAGGCTAACGAACAATTACAGTAGTTTTGACTCAGATGCATTTTTATTATATGCACGTTGGATATAACGTTGAATATAAATTTGTTTTCAAAAGTCTATACATATATCTATATCTTTACTTTTAACCGCCTTTTAGGAAACATTCAAAGAACTTAAATACAAATTATAATAATTAAATTTATCTCGCGTACGAGATTGCTGAAATCTAATTAAAGGCTGGTAGCACTTATTTTGTATACCTTATCATTAAGGCAGGTAAGTTTACTAACAGGTTTTACTTACATGCAGCTACGAACAGTCTTTTCTTAACTGCATAGACAACTCTGCAATAGTAAGATGCCCACCTATCAAAACTACTGGTATAAGCCCAGTATTCAGTTCTTTCGAAAGTTTTGCTGCCATAAGAAGTACGTGTATAAAAAATAACAAAAATTTCGTGTACCGAAAATTTTGCTCACTTTTCATTTACCTGGTATGCAACTCTTTGCGAAAATTTCGTAAGCAAAGTCAGTTACAGGGTTTGTTACGCCAATAGGGCTGTTTTCTATTTCCTGCTAAACTAATATTTCGACCACTTCGTATGGGGAGCTAAGCGATATTAAGCGATTTTAAGCGGCGCCAAATACAAAGTCAGCGAACAATGTGTTTAGCGGGATATAAAAAAACACTCTTATTATTAATCGTGCGAACATAATTGTTTGGGACTGGAATTTTAATATTTCGATCATTTTAACAAACTAATGTCATACCACCACATGACTTAATAATAAAATGGAGTTCGAAAAGAAATTATTAATGAAATATTAGCAAGGCAAACCAAAGATAGGTGGAAATTCTCCGCAACAATATTTTCCGTTTAGAGATAAATGACAAAAATTTTTACGAAAACTCCGCAAGAATTGAATAAAAAAAAAGTTCACGACGTGGTCTGATTTGAAATTCGAAAAATTTACACTAGCTTTGCAGACTTCATATTTTGTGTGGGACATATGTCTGAAATGATTTTTTAGACAAATTTATCTCGACTTCGTTTCTGAGAAAAATTCAACATATTTTCAGCCCTTTGCAATAAAAGCTCCTTTTTGTGTTCGTTTACGACAAAAGTTCAATCCTTCTTAAAGGGTTTGTATTTTTTCTGGAAATGTTGTACAGAAAAAGTGCAGAAATTCTAATTGCTATTCTTATTCTTCTATCTAGCTGCTAATAGCTAATCTATTTCAAGCGGCTTCAATTATAATTGCTTAAGATTCCATATGAAGAGGTCGAATAATTAGTTAAGCGTGGATAATAAACACATGTCTATTGGTTTGATTTCACCCTGTACTTTCTCGACCAATTTGTTTGTAGAGTCGCTTGAAATCGCTTAGTTTCCAAACGACTCGTCGATAGCATATTTAAGCGGAGTTAACAAAACATGTTTAGAAAGCAAAAAGGATAGACAGGTGTGAGGAAATTCAACAATTCAATGTTCTTTTCCCAGCAAAAAAACTGCAATAAATTAGCAAGGGCAATATTATTTTTTAGAAACGTGATCACCATAGTTTTACTAAGTTTTCTCCCGATCTATTGAAGGGATTGGATTGATTTTTGCGCTTTCTTGAACAACTAATATCGCCTGAATCTAGGATGTATTATTTTGCAAAATTGCCTCATATGTTGAAGATATTAATAATAATTTTAAACAATTGAAAATATTTTCAAAAATATAAATAAACAAATATTTTTACTCTTATGTGAAATATTCTTTACTTTAAACTGTATCATTCGCGGAAAAAATCCATATGGTGAACAATAGCGTATTCAATTACATTATAAGTTCGATTACTATTTGATTATCCGAAAAAATTAACATTTTTAAGTACATATATTTTTAATTATTTTATTTTACACCAGATTTCTCATTTACCTCCATGTGTAACCCATACACATCATCGTGGGGAATGTGTAATCAACGCTTACCCATTACCCAACGGGTATGGGGAAAATAATGGGTAGCTACCCACGAAAATGGGGAATTACCCATTACCCAAAGGATAATGGGGAAAAAATAGGTAGCGTCCCACGACAATGGGGAATTACCCATCACGATTACCCATTACCCTCAGAGTAATGAGGAAAATATTGGATAGTTACCCACAGCGATGGGTAATGGGTTACCCAGGGCAACCCAACCCCATTTTTGATGGAAAATATGAAGAAATTAGAAATAAATTCTATATCTCGGAATTCTATAGCCTTCAATCGGAAAAATAACGAAATTTTGCCGGTTTCTAAGGGTTTTTCATAAAGTGGTCAGCATTATGCCAGCATGGTGGTAACACTCGTTCCAATTCCATACAATTGTAATTTTTGGGGAAAATCATTGTATTGAGGAAACTGTTTATTTAAGCGCCGATGGTGAAATTATTTTTAAAAAAATCGCTGTTATAGTTATTAGTTTATTAGAATAGATAATGTCGAATTCTGGGCGAACATTTTCAATGTGTTGATTATCAATTTCTTTTCATTTAAAATTTTTAAAGTGTTGTAGTAAGTTTCGCGATCGAAATTTCTAGAGTATATACTCGTATCAGCATGGCATTATTATACTTAAAAATCCTCATGATTCCTGCCAAACCGTATAGCTAGTTCAGATCTTGTCACAGATCTTCATCAGCGGTTGTTTGGAATGCTGCTGGAAAATTCATCAAACTAAATGCAGACGAAAACTCATTTCAATTGAGAATTTTTCACTATGGAAGAGTTTGAAACATATCGCAAGCAAAATACACATGAAAACATTTAAAAAAACTTCTTTTCATCTCCAGAGAACCGACGGTTCTCATTAGAAATGATTTTTGTTGTTGCCTTAAATGAGATTTCGTTGTGATCTACGTTAAAATGCATCATGGATGATTTTACTTTATTCTGCCACTTTGTTTGTAATTTTTTATTTTATTAATCAAGCTCAAGACCATTCAATATCTTCGTTGATGTAGATCTGTGACCATATCTGAAATAACTCCTTTTTTAACTATATCTGTATTAATAGCCTTGAGCTTGTATAATAAAATAAAGGAGTTAACATATTTTATATTATAAATTAAAATGTCACTAATTTGAATATAGTTTCTAAAAATATCTAGAAGTTATTCTACATACTTATTATAAGTTCCCTGAAAATAAAATTGATTCTGTAGGGTCTTATTTTGTATTTTGTGGAGCTCTGAATTAACATAACACTTTTGCCAAAACACCAAGGAAATATTTATAGCATGTTTGAATAAATGCTAATAGTCATTAGAATAATTGATGTTGTTCAGTTTGTTTCCTTTCTAAATGTAACAAAAAGAAATACAATAATAATTATAAACAAGCTCTAATTCGATCGAGTTGTCTTTGACTTCTGAAAAAAGTGGTATTATTTCAAGTTCAGGCAGGAAAAGAGGACGAACAAGACTGCGCTGGAAAGATCACGCAGAAGAATCCCTCCGTATCCTTGGTGTTACCAACTGGCGAGAAAAGGCGAAGGATAGAGCCAGCTGGAAGAATATGTTGAAATTTATTTTAATTTGTTTGTTTAATTAATGTGTGTAAGACGTCTGACCTCATCAGGTTGTAAAATAGTCAATAAAAGTAAGTAAAAGTTTCAAGTTATGTCCATCGTGGGAGAAACAAAAAAACCTTTCAAATGGAACTCTGACCTAAAGCAAAAAGTGTTTTTATCTAATAAAGAAATAAAATGGTTTCCCATGAGGGAATTTGGGAGAGCTTCTCACAAACAGTGAACTGTGCGCTTTCTAGTTGTATACTCACTGATTGGGACCTACAGTTTTACACCCGTTCCGAACGGTATTTTGAGACGCTTTTTCATGGCTAAATACTCGATAGTGTCGAGTATGAAACGTGACCGAAATATCATACGAATCGTATTAAAACATACATTTTTGTCAAAAACTTATTTTATTTATTGCAGACGGGAATTCAACTGAGGTCAATACTAGGTATGTATGTTTGACCGTCGGTAGTGCAATGGGTAGTCTGCGCACCTCTTGGACATGAGAACGTGCGTTCGATCCCAGCTCTCACCACCTTAAATTTCTTTCGACGGCGGTCACCTCGCTTAATGACGGCGACACTATCGAGTATTTAGCCATGAAAAAGCTTCTCAAGATACCGTTCGGAACCGGTGTTAAACTGTAGGTCCCAATCAGTGTGTATAAAACTATAAAACGCACTGCTCACTCGTTGTGAGAAGCTCTCCCCGATTCCTTCATGGGACGTAATGGGAAACCATTTATTTATTTTTTATGTTTTACTCGCTAGAGATAATTATGGCTTAACTTGTATATCGGAGCTAAGCGATATTAAGAGTCGATTCAGTTTCCTACTTAAATTTCGACTTAAGCACTGACAATGTTGCCACGTGTTAAATTTCCAAAAATGCCAACTTGATGTAATTTGTTGTCATTTCTTTTGCATGAAAATGTTGCAAAAAAAAAAATTGTTAAATGCGTTGCGATTTAATACTCGCTAGTGTTCAAAGATGTCTCAAAATTCTGATTTAATGTACCGTTTATTGGTATCTTCGGATCCAGCACTATACTCAATTAGAACGAAATGGTTACCAACAATATGCCACGATGTAGACAACGACGACCCCGAAGCGAAAGAAATTGAAAATCATCTATCTGTTTATTCTTCAGATTATTTCGTGGAAAATACTTCTTTAACACTTTTGGAAAAATACGAAAAAAAATCAAAATAAATAATTTTGGAAAAATTTGAATTAAGTATTTAAGTTCATGTTGCTAGTAGCTTCGTAAATTTATTATATGTAATGAATGACACTGACCGACTCGAAATCCTCAGTAAAGATAGGTAAAAATCTCACCGAACCATTTAGTAAGAGGCGAGGCCTCAGGCAGGGATATACCCTATCATGCGATCTCTTCAACATATTAAAGGGTGATTGGTTTTTCTAAAATTTGGAGTGTGTATGTCACTTGACCATAGAACGATATTTTTGCTAACAAAATCCTGTAGCTTCAATTTTTTTTTCGCCTCGGCCTATTGAACTTATGTACATAATCGTATTCGTATAGCAGGTGATGTTGTTAACAATGAACCGCCCATATCTCACGTTTCTGCTTTTGATTTTGAAAATAGCTATGAAATCTCTTCTAAAATAACCCTAATTTATAGAAACCTTTATGTTTTTCAAATCGACTTTTTCCAAGTGGCATTCCTCTGGCAGCTCTGTTATACAGAAATACAAAATACTATGGTGGTATTTATTTATTCGATCTGTTTTTATTACTTCTAATTTTTAATTTTATTTATTCGATGTCAAGACCGCTCCATAACTCTATTAATAGAGATATAGTTTTCAAAAACAAGTTGTGCAAAAATCATGCTCATAACGTAGTGAGACACTCAAAATTTGATACGCTTGAGACCAAAAAAATCTGAAAGCTACTGATGAGAGAAGAAAAACCATAGCTGGGTTTGGTATGATTGACTAAGGTTTTTTTTTAATTGGCGTTTGAAGTTTTAGGCTTAGAAATTAACACTTTTGGTAATGCCAACATCTCGAAAACTGTTCAAGATTTTTCTCGGGTGTCTGCGGCAAAGTTGTAGCTCGTGAACTCCCCTACAAAAAACGTTTATTCAAAAAATTCCACCTTCATGATCAAAAACTTTAAAATGTAAAAAATTAAATTTTCGCCGTTTTTTACAGGTTTTGTTTTTATTTATTTTTAACTTTAAAGTAAAGTAAGTAATATATGGGCAAAAAAAGCACCGAGAGTTTGAGGGTTTTTGTAGGGCAGTTCATGAGCTACAACTTTGTCGGAGGCACTTGAGCAAATATGTGAATAGTTTTTGAGATGTACGTATTACAAAAAGTGTCCTCTTTATCAAAAGTTAATTTTTAAGCCTAAAACTTCAAACGCCAATTAAAAAAAACCTTAGTCAATCAGACCAAACCCAACTAGCGTTTTTCTTCACTCGCCAGTAACTATCAGTTGTTTGAGTCTCAAGCGTATCAAAATGTTTAGGTTGCAAAATGATGCATAGTGTTATTCCTTGCAAACCGTATAGCTGTTTCAGATCTAGCCACAGATCTTCATCAGCAGTCCTCTGTGAATGTAAATAAGCTATGCGAATGTATCTTGTGTGGTCGTGCTTGCAATACTACTTGTGTAGATCTGAAATGGCTATATGGTTGGCTAGGAATTAACTCTTTTTTGCAAACTATATATCTATTAATAGAGATTTGGTCTTATCAGAAATTCATCATATTTCTAAGGAAAACGTGGTAGGATCATCCAAAACTATAGTTACTCTATCACTTGCTAATAACTATTTACTCAATTGTGGTTGTTGCAAATATTTATGGTATAAAACTTTATAACTAAAAATAGTATGATGAGTTATTTATAGAGAATATTGTATATACTTTTTTAGTGAAATTTTATCAAGTGATAGTATTCTACACTTTTAGAAATTTTAATAAAAATTTGATTTAAATAAATTATACGCATGGTGGAACTCAAATGTATTCCAACTTTATTTAGCAGTAGCCAATACTCTTTTGCGAAAAAATTATATTTAATAATATTAAGTAGTATTTGAGTTGAACGGTGCTAGCAAATCAATGGTGTCTTGAAGGAGATAGTAATTTGAAACTACTATACTTGTGCACCATCGGTAATTTCTGCAATGTTTTGCGGGACTGTATTTATTGTGCATCTTCAACGGGATATTACGATTTATAGTTCTTTCTTACTTGTGTTAATTCTCCGAAAACAAAAATTTTTGTTTGTCGAAATTTTCTACACAAATTCCACATTTCATTTTGCACATATTTCAAAATAGATCATTTGTGTATAAAATTAATGTGAAAAAATATTGCAGTTTTGAATTACTGAGCCATCGCAAGAAAATGAAAATTTAAGTTTTGTTTATATTAATTTTATCTCATATGCTTTAACATGTGTTTCTACTAACCAGAATTTTCTAACCCTACAGCTTACCAGTTGATCCAATAACCCAAATATATTTCTTAAACTAAAGTGTTAAATAAACAATCATTCTACTATTTTAAACTAAAATCTAGTGTGTTTTATTTCTATGTGGCTTTGTTAATCATGAAAATGCTCCTTAATTACTGTGTGCCTGCTGCTCCTACAATAAGATCCCGCTAAGTATTTACATGTAGTTGTAAGCTGATTTATATTAATTTATATAATTGTAATTTTGGATATTAAATCGGTAAACAAACATATTTTTTTAATATTTTTATGACTGATTATTAGGTAAGAAATTCAAATTTATAGATATTGGTTGTTGGCATTTTTATACCAAATACCTAAAAAAAATCAAAAAAACCTGGATTTTGGTCAGATCATGTTAAAGGCTATATCATCGGAGTTTATCCAGAGTTTTTCTTATTTAATGGCTTTATGTATAGAAATATCAATTGCATTCTTCGCCTTCTTCAAAGATGGATTTTGGTCAAACAAATCGAGTTTATTTTGATTTTTTTTTGCAAATTAATATTTGTTACTAATTTTGTCACTATTGCATCGACGAGTCGCGTGGCCTGATCTTTTTCTCCTACAACACTATTTAAACTTATGGCCAGTATTTCAGTCAGTGGGCATCTTCGCTTCTTAGTTAAATTGTGGTTTAACATCGAATTGTGTTTTTCGGTTAATATTTAACAATGGTTCAACCATCAATGTAATGAATGTATTTTATAAAATAAATAGTTGTGTTTTGGTTACAAGCAAGCGATAATCGTTTGCTGAGTTGTAAAGAAAACGGCTATTAAGCGAGAAGTCATTTTATTGAAATATATGAAAAATGGTTGAAAACGGTTAAAAAATGTGAAAAATAACATTTTGGAAACTTAGCGAAAATTAATCCCGTCGCTAAGTGCTTCATACAAAAGAAGCGAATATACAGGGTGATTCTTTTAAACTGAGACGATCAAATATCTCGAAAAATAGCCACTCTACGGAGAAAATGTCCATAATCAAAATTTAATCATACCGCAGGGGAAATACATTAGTGCAAAAAAATAGTCCCCCACACCGGGCTTTGTAGGTGGGGTGGGGGTAACTTTTAAACTAAGATAGGAAGCCATATTTTTTATTGCAGATACGGATTCTACGACTAAAAGTACGTATGATTTGAATGAAATATTTTGATTGGTTCATGATAGATGGCCTTGTAATCGACGAAATTCATTTTTGTCAATTCCTCCTTCTTAGAACACACGCATTCGATTGTGCAATACGTTTGACATAAAAAACATCACGTAATCATTGGAAATACTCGAAATTCGTCATCAAAACAATTTATTAATGTAAATGATAGGTGAATACAATAATTTTAGCCTAAAATAAGTGTTCAAAATGATGGCCTGCGACTTCAATGCACTTATTAATCCGCATTTCAAATGATTGTACACAACTGAGAAGTGTGTCTAGTTGAATTTCAGCACACGCATTTCTGATTCGCTCAATCATGAATTTGCATTAAATGCATTGAATGCTCTGCTTCCAGCTCGTTTTTATTTATGGCTTGATCATATTTAGCGCACGTTGCACAGTGGTCTTTTTTTGGTTTAAAAAACGAATAGTTATAATTATCGCAGAGTATCCGTCTATAAGTTTTTTCGCTGACAATTTCAGTAATATTGCGTTCTTTGCAGAAATCATTACGGTAAAGATTTTACATCTACCAAATAGACAGATCACTATTTAGGTACAGTTTCTTTGAGGACTTTCGAACATAGTGGGATTCCATAACTGGGAAGCTTTCTATATGTGTTTTTACTAAAGCGACCACTAATTCGCTAGTTTTGTTACCAGGCGCCTTTCGGCCTCTTTTATCGTTATCAGTAAGTGATCCAAAATGGGAACCGCTGATGGCTGTATTGCCCATTCGAAATACACAACGTCTTTTCAAAAAAATGTCAACATACTCTATGACGTGTTCCAGAGCTATTTTCTAAGAATTAATTAATATTACTATCCTCAAGTTGAATCTAAACATAAAGAAAGTACTTACAAGATTATCGAGAGTTTCTTTATGCCTTTGTTTATTCATTGCCAATTCGGCCAAGTATTTACCTCTTGTCTTACCAAAGTCACAAAGACGACTGAATGAAAGAGCATAAGAATTTTGTGAGAGGCGGTCTTCCACTATTGTGGTATGAAATGGAAATCCCTGTTTTAAGAATACGTTCTACTAAAATAGGGACTTCCCCGTATTGAGTGTAGCAACGCGATGGTAAAAGTTGGTTTGAGGATAATTTGCTCAGTTACTATCATGTTGGAGGAACAGCAGTTATCTTATGTGTTTTTGTTTATTTCTTTTATGTATGGAAAATACAATTTCAAATAAAACAAAAATTCTGCAAAGTTCATTAAGTACGTATATAGCATAGAGTGTTCGCAAGAAATATTCATTAAGTACGTTTATGATTTTTTCCTGCCGTAAAAATCTGAAAGACCGCAGTTAATGAAATTTGAAACTGGTATTTTGGAAGCACTTAGGGACTTACTGAGTTTTTCCTGCGATACATAATTGGTGGTGCAATGGGTAGTGTGCGCGCCTCTTGTACAGGAGATCCTGGGTTCGATCCCTGCTCCAACCACCTTAAAATTTCTTTCGACGACGGTCACCTCGCTTAGTGACGGCGACACTATCGAGTATATAGCCATGAAAAAGCTTCTCAAAATACCGTTCGGAATCGGTGTAAAACTGTAGGTCCCAATCAGAGAGTGAAAACTGGAAAGCGCACAGCTCAGTGATTGTGAGAAGTTCTCCCCGGTCCCTTCATGGGATGTAATGGAAAACCATTTATTTTTTTTACATAATTGAAAATTATAGTACTTAGCATTAAAAAGTAATTTTAGTTAAAATGTGTACTTAGTGAGTTTTTCCTGTCAACCGACGTTATATAGGTTGAATAAATTCTACATGTGATTTTAAACACTTTTAAAAATGTTTTTTTTTTCAAAATGATCTGAATAACAGTTCAATAATTGCAATTGGTGTCAAAGTCAAATTTAAAATTCGGGGTTGAAAAAATGTTCAATTTTTTTGAGTAACATCGATGTGATTTTTGTACATGCCAAATCTGTCCGCGTGAATAACTTTCTCCAAGGCACGTGGAAAATATAGTGGTTTCTTTATTTTTATTTGAAAAGAATTTTAGAAATTATACTTTAGCGTTGATTTTTAAATGCGTGGTACAAAATCGTAGTGCTCGCCAAGGACTTTCGCCACATATCAAAATGTTTGGTCCATCTAAGGGATTTACTGAAATACACTGATGAAGATGTAGAGAAAAGTCCAATTTTTCATATAAAAAATTGTTTATAAAAAATGGTGGTTAAGCCATAACCACCACAAGCAAGCCATACAAAATTAAAACACTCTATCTTAATACAATATATTTCGATACATGATTTTTAAATTATTTTAAAATATTATTTTAAATTAAAAGTGATAACGTTAACTTTTTAACTTAGTGCAATAATGACAGCTTAATTATGCACAAAAGAGGATTTGTTTTGTGACATCATTAATATATTGTGTATTCCTTAAAGTTAACGTAAATTAGTAATTATACTAATTATTAATACAATTGATTAATATTTTTATTTCCATTTTATGAAACGAAGAATTAAAAGGTCCATAACATATACCGTTCTGATTTGTTATAAACGTGCCAAAAATTTTGGAATTCGCGGTAAAAATTCTTCCAATTGGTATAATATATCTTAAACTAGTTGTAAAATGACCAAACTTTAAATGTGTGCAATAAAAATACCACAGTTTACCCCTTACCAACGAAATTTGATCAGCGTCGTGGATGTCAATTGGAAATACTCTGGGCGTAAACGTACCAAAATAGCAACCTAAAGTGGTAATTCTTGTCACAGCCTTTCTATTGAGTTAAATTTCATTGATATTAATCTCCTTTAAGAGTCAAAACTGCAAAAATCCTGCAATGCAGTTTTTTTCAAATTTCTGCATTACGCAAAAAGAGTGTGAATTTTATTATTTTTAAATGCGCTCTCGGTTATTTGATGTAATGTCGAAAAAGAACTAGATTTACGCGACATACTGGACCACCATGGCTAAAATCGAGAATTTTACAAATCAAATTCACGTATCAAAATTACGACTGATTTGCCAAGCTCCTATAAAAGTGACACCAACTTCGTATATATGTAAGTATATAAAAATGTATGTAATGGTTAGTCCTACAATCCACTAGCTTATTCCCATCCAAAATACAAAGTGTAAAAAAAAATATTCGATTTTTGACGACCAATACAACTTTACTGGTAGGCTGTACGCCATTTTTTTTATATTAGTGGTTTGTAAAACTATCAGCCCTATTCTGGCAGGGTTACAAAAGTCGCCATGGTTACTATTTGACAGCAATATGACAATAGTCACAAATTGGTATTTTGAAACATTTGGTATTCTGACAACTGTTTGAACTCAGCGCAGAAGCTTTTGTCGGTGATTTAATTTTGGTGTAGATCAGAGAGTTTTGTGTCGCGGATGCGCAGGTATATTTTTACCGCTTAGTATTTCTGGATGTTCCTTGAGGAAGCCAATATAAGGGTCCGCCATCTAACGTTTATTTTTCAACTAGTGCTTATTTCGTGAATGGTAACACTTAGCTCATGTCTGATTTGACAGATTAGTTTTATCCTTCCGCTGAACGAATATGGTTGTGTATACGCTTGAACAACGCTGGAAAATATGGGAAAAATGGGATTGCGATCGACTTACAGAAGATGCAGATTTTGCCAATAAAATCATCTTATCAGATGAAGCTCATTTCGATCATGGCGGGTATGTAAACAAGCAAAATTGTCGCATTTGGGGCACAGAAAACCCGCACGCATACATTGAAAAGCCGATGCACCCAAAACGGGTCACTGTTTGGTGCGGATTTTGGTCCAGAGGCATAATTGGGCCATTTTTCTTCGAAAATGAGCAAGGAGTGGCCGTTACAGTCAATGGCGATCGTTATCGGGCCATGTTGAACGAATTTTTGTTCACAAAAATTTAAGAGGAGGATATTGGCAACATTTGGTTTCAACAGGACGGCGCTACGTGCCACTCAGCCGCAGCTACACTCGATGTTTTGCGCCCTGTTTTTTAAGATCGCATTATCAGCCGCAGAGCTGATGTCGTTTGGCCACCTCGGAGCTGCGATTTGACACCGTTGGACTATTATTTGTGGGGTGCCCACAAAGATAAATGTTACACCGACAAGCCAGAGACAATTGACGCTTTAAAGGACAATATTCGTGAAGCCATTGGTGAAATACCCCTGCACACAATCGATAATGTGCTTAAAAATTGGACCGATCGTGTAGGCTACTGCATGGCCAGCCGAGGCAGCCATTTGAATGAAATCAAATAAAAAAGAAATTTGAGAAAATATTCAGTAGTTTTTTTTTATAGCATTTTCAAAAAAAAAGTTATTTGCCGGACCCGTTAGCATTCCAGCTGTGCTTTTGCGGTGCGCTCAAATTTCCTAAGTAGTAATGTATTCATTTTAATTCAATAAACCATAAATATATTAAAGACTTACTTTTCCTTTTTTGCCGCTTTCATTTTGTGCAGAAGACCATATGTTTTTGTTTCGTTTTCTCTGTTTTTGACAACCTGTTATTGTGAGGTGAATTATTTGTTACGAGATGAATTTATCGTTGGCTCCGTGCTGCCAGAATACCAAATACAAACAATGGCGACAACTTTGAACACAACTTGTAGCAACTTTTTAGCACAGAATAGGGGTGTAAGCAGTGTTGCCAGGTCAGCACTTTTTGTGCTTTTTTAGCACATCTTTTTATAACTGCATCTTTTTTTGCCAAAAGGTGCCGGATGCTTTAAAATTTTTTTGACAAAATTTCAGCCTTTTTAGCACCTTTTTTAAGCAAAATTCGCACATTTTGTTCCATATGGGGTTTTTTTTAAGTCCACAAAATTTTTTAAGTTCACAAAGTTAACCGGCTCGCTCTGCCCCGAGGATCATTGACTGTAAATGATGATGCATTTTCGCTGGAATAACGGCAATTTAGTTTGTTTAGTTTGTTGCTGAGCCTCAAATGGTCCTTGATCGAGATGATTTTTTTGGTCGAATTTAAAGAAAATTATATTTTGGCTCAAAGTATTATACAGGCATGTATAAAACCTGACGGTCGTAATTTGGAAAAAACAAAACTAAGATTCAGGCAAATGTATTAAATTTTTCGTCGTTATTTATGTAATATTTGCTTTAGTAAAAGTAGTAAGAACTAAAAAAATTGGCAAAAAGTGGTTGGCTCTAACCAGACATTGTGAGAATGGCACTGAATCAAAAGGAATGTCAAAATTTTAAATTTTTGCTCAAATGAAGAGCCTGACGAATGAGTTTTGTTAAAATATTTATCGTTTGTGTTTAGATTTACATACACGTTGACGAAAATCTTACTGGAACTGCTTAGCTTGATTAGTACGAGTATGTGATGTTCAAAATGCCAAGTGAAGTTAATGTGACGTGTGTGATAAGGTCGTAAGCATTAATCACATTATTTTAGATATTACCAGTTATTAAATAATGGCAGACTTCATGAATTTTAAAAGTTTTTGACATTGGGCCACATTCGAATATGTTTGTCAAAATTAACAGCCTAGCTCCGTATGTCGAAAGCGAAGCGAAGCGAAACGAATCCAAGCACTCACTTTTTTGTCGAAATGGTTCTCCATATTTGCGATCTTCACGTTCTCTTCGCTTACATAGAGAAGCGAAAGTCATTCAACAATTGTCAAATGAAAATGGTGCCAGATGAACAATTCTAAAAAAAGGCGTTAGAATTGGGAAGAAAATCGCTAAATGTGAAAAAAATTGCTTGATTGCAGCATAAAAAATACAACTCTATGCCACTTCAAATTTCCAGCTGGAAAAAGTTGACAACATAAATGTAAATAAACAAAACAAAAAACAACAACAAAGAAACGTTGTAATAAATATACATTTAGGGGTTGTTTTTTTGTTAGTTGAACTACAACTTTTGAACCTCCAAATACTGCTGTACCCCTGGCGAAATCTGGATGTTCCGCCATATATTCGACCAGTGTCTGCAGCTGTTGTATTGTTGATTTTTTATTGCTGAAATTTAAAAATAGGTATATGTATATTGATAAAATAAGGATATTTTCTATTAAATACTTACCATTTATCCATTTAATTTTCACGTTCTCCAATGCGAAAGCTAAAACACAAGTGACTGTTTTTGACATTTGTGTTTATACAAATGACATAAAAAAAAAGTTATGGAGCTCAGATTTGTACTGAAATGCTCACTTCGTTTTCCTTCTTTTTTCATTTGTCATTCTCATGTTATTACGGAGCACAATATAAATTATTTTCGCTTACATGACGAAAGTGAGTGAGTATTCGACATACAGAGCTAGGCTGTAAATGAGTATAATGTGAAGTTGAATTAAACGTTTCGAGTTTATATATATATAATTTGATACCGGAGAAGGAGCGTTAGGCGAATTTAAAAAGGAATGTATAGGCACTTATGACTTTTAAAATGACTTTATATGCAATAGTTTAGTTTTGATTTGAAGAACACACAAATTTTATTTCATTTGTATTTGTTTTACGTCCAAATGTAGGCAGAAAAAACTGTATCAAAATTTGGTGGAACTGAAACACACATGGACACTCTTTATATCTTACTCTATGTATTAAACACACATTTCAAATTGGAATATTATTCAATTCCATTCCATTCAACTCAAAATCGATTCAATTCAATTTAAGTCCATTCAATTCAATTCCATTAAATTCAATTCAATTCAATTTAGTGCAATTCAATTTAATTTAATTCAATTCAATTCAACTGAATTCAATTCAATCAATTTGGCCCAATTCAATTCAATATAACCTAACACAGTTTAATCTAGTCTAATTAAGTCAATTCTTTTTATCTTCATACGAAAAAAATCACACTAAAAACTATTGTCAAAAGCAACCACGATGTGTAAAATGTGCCGGAAAGCGCGAGTCAAAGGATTGTGACAAACCAGAGAATGTTCATCCTAAATGCTGCAATTGTGGTGAGCAGCATCCAGCAAGTTATAGAGGTTGCATAGTAGCAAAAGAACTACAAAAAATAAAAAACAAAACCAGAAGGCGGGAAAATTATGATGTGGAGGAAAACAACGGTTCTATATCTAAAAATCCAAGTGCCCAACTTAATAATAATAATGAAGTACTAAATGTTAAGTCTAGGACTACATACTCTGAAACCCTGAAAAATAATGCTGCTCCTGTAGCAAAAAAACAAATAGACACTCAAAATATCTTAGGGAAAATATTACTAAAACTTGAAAATCTAGAGTTGTTCAATACACAGATAGACCAGAGACTCTCAGCATTAGAACATAAATTGGTTGAAAATGGCTTCGACAATTAGAATAATGGAATGGAATGCCAACGGACTGATAAGGCATAAAAATGAGCTTCAAGCTATACTTAAAAATGAAAACATTGATATTTGTCTTATAAGTGAAACTCATTTCACAAAAGAAACATACGTTCAGTTTAAACCATATAATATGTACCATACGATTCATCCTAGTAACAACGCAAGGGGAGGAAGCGCAATTCTTGTAAAGTCAACTATAGAGCACCATGGGGAATTGAAAACGTCTACAAATGAATTTCAAGCTACCACCATAACAGTTACTATTAAAAACTCTCGTACCTCCTTCACATCGGTTTACAGTCCACCTCGCCATAACATTAAAAAAGAACAATATTTAGAGCTAATAAACAAACACAAATATAAATTCATAATGGGGGCGATTTTAATGCTAAGCACCATTTTTGGGGGTCAAGGTTAACAACAACTAAAGGCCGAGAACTCTTTAAAGCAATTCAGACCTCTGGAAGTGAATGCATCTCAACTGGATCTGCAACTTACTGGCCAACGGATCCTAACAAAACTCCAGATTTAATTGACTTCTTTGTTATAAGAAAAATAGCAAAAACATCGTTACATATGGAGGAGGGCTATGATTTCAGCTCAGACCACTCTCCTATATATTTAACATATTTTGGTGAGGTCCAAAATGTAACGCAGACACCAAAATTAAGTAACAGATTAACGGATTGGAAGTACTACAAATGGTTAATAAATCAAAAAATAATAAATTCTACAAAGATTTCACTCAAGAAGAATTAGATATGGAAGTTGAAAGCTTAATAAAAACTATTCAACAAGTCGCATGGAACTCTACTCCTGATTTAAAATATAATAAACTACACACCCCATACCCAAAAGAAATAAAAAAGCTTATATCTAAAAAACGGAAGCAGCGCAAAAGATGGCAGATGTCTAGATACCCTGGAGACAAAAATAAACTTAATAATATTTCGCAAAAGTTGTCCAGAAAAATACAAAAGTTTCAAAATAAAAACTTAGACAAATACTTAACAGGGTTAACTTGTGACATAAAAACGGATTATGCCCTGTTTAAGGCTACAAAAAGTCTTAAACATCCAGTTAGACAAAAGCACAGCATTCGAAGTGGGAACAAAGAATGGGCGAGATCAAATCAGGAAAAAGCTGATTTGTTTGCAGAATACTTAACAACAGTCTTTACTTCAAGCCATAACTCAACGCAAGAGCTTGAACATATAATAAACACAAATGATGAAAGCATACCAATAGTAACAGTTGTCGAAGTTAAAAAGGAAATTTCTCGCTTGAAAAGTAACAAAGCTCCAGGTTACGATTTAATAACTGGCGATCTGCTGAAACTCTTACCCCATAATGCCGTTGCAAAACTATCAGCTATATTTAATGCGGTTATAAAATTAGGATATTTTCCTTCATTATGGAAGGTAGCAGAAATTATAATGATTCAGAAACCCGGAAGAAGACCAGACGATGTTAGTTCCTATAGACCAATCTCATTACTACCTGTGGTTGGTAAGCTGTGTGAAAAGGTTATATCTAAAAGATTGAAAACTTTAATTAAACAGAAGGGATTACTTCCCAATCATCAATTTGGCTTTCGCGAACATCATTCCACAATCGAGCAAATACATAGAGTAACACATTCAATAGAGAATACGTTTGAAACCAAACAAGTATGCTCTGCGGTCTTCCTGGACGTTGCAAAGGCATTTGACGGAGTATGGCACGAAGGGCTGCTACATAAACTTAAAAAACTATTACCACAGCAATATCACAAATTCTTTGAATCGTACCTCAGCGACAGAGCTTTTCGTGTAAAACATGAGAATTATTATTCATATCTCTGTCCCATTAGAGCAGGGGTTCCACAAGGCAGTATACTGGGTCCAATCTTATACCTCTTATTCACCTATGACCTCCCAGTGAATACCAACTGTGTTGTTGGTACATTCGCTGATGACACCGTAATTTTATGAACTGGGCAAAACTCAACTGTGTCTACACAAAATCTACAATCAGCTGTAAACGAAATACAACAATGGACAAATAAATGGGCCATTGAACTAAATAGCTCTAAATCTGTGCATGTAAACTTCACATATAAACAAGCGAACTACATTCCAATTTATATGGATGATCGTCAAATACCATTCGAGAATTCAGCCAAATATCTGGGCATGACCTTAGATGCCAAACTTCATTGGAAAGAACACGTCAAAAAGAAAAAGGATGAGTTACAAATAAAATATAGAAAAATGGATTGGATCTTAGAAAGAAATTCAAACCTCTCTATCCACAATAAATTAATGTTATATAAGCAGATATTGAAACCTGTCTGGACCTATGGGATTCAACTATGGGGATGCGCTGATAATACGACACTAAATATTATACAAAAGTTCCAAAATAAAGTATTAAGAAATATAGTGAAGGCTCCTTGGTATGTCAGAAACTCTGATATACATCGAGACTTGAGGATACCTTCCGTGAAAGATGAAATAAAGAGGTTTGCAGAGGCTCATAGTCAAAGGATTTTGAACCATATAAATGTTGAGATTCCAGCATTATTAAACACTACTGGTTTGACGAGGAGATTAAATCGTGTGAAACCGCATGAATTACCCAGACGTTTTAATACAGATTAAGTTTAGAATCCAAGCTTTTTTATTTCTGTATATAATTAAAAATATGTTAACTAATTAAAGTTGAATATGAACAATACTACTAGTTAGTCTGAATAGACTAGTCGTAGTTTAAGATTAAACTGTACAATTTTTAGTTTAATAAATAATTAAAAAAAAAAAAAAAAAAAATACGAAAAATATTAACTGATGTGTTTCTTTAAGACATTTTAAATATATTAAAATTTTGAATAATGGAAAAGAACCCGTAACTAAAACCTAAATTAGCCGGTTTTCCATTCTGCGAAACCGAATACCGGTTTCCCCAAAATGTGATTTTTCGCAGAAATCGAAAACCGAAACTCTTATCGTTACCAATATGACGGCTTACATTAGGTCTGTTTGAGAACTTTTCCAGTAAAAAATATCAAGTAACTTTTACTGGGAGAGTAAGGCTGATTTTACTCTCTAAGTAAAAAATATCGCAAAAAGTAAACGAACGACATCCAGTAAAAAGTATCAAGTAATCAACATTTGTTTGTAAACAGCTGATTCATGTTTTCTTTTTTGCTTTTCGTTTCATTGTTTTCCCTATGTTCAGAGTAATTTGTTGACTTGTTAACACTGCACTTTGTTGGGAATCTAGTTTATTAACAAATTCTATTAAAATGTTCCAACAAATGTATTTTCTTACTTACCTCTGCCATTGTTAAATTTCTTCTTTGTTTTCAAAGTTTTGTTTATTTAAATAAAACAGCTGTTTAAAAACATATGTTCGTACTTGATAATTCTTACTGGCAAAAATTTCTCCAGTAAAAACTTGCAAGTTCTCTATCATTCAACTGTCAAAAATATTCACTCTCTGGCTCTCTCGTTGTTGATTTTATCGAGTAAACGAACACTATCAAGTAAGAAATGTGATAAATTGTACAAATTATCACGTTCTCAAACAGACCTATTAACTCGCCACTGAAAAACAAGATGCAAAGTTAACCTCAATTTCGATTAAGTAATCCGACTGTTGACTTCGCACTTATGTATATAGCAAAGAAACATCAATAGCAAAAAAGACGAAGTTCGACTTCTGATTTTGCCGTTGTTATTGGTGTTCCAAAAATTTCAAATCGGTGTAAAAAGAATAAATGTCTATACCTGGGAAAAGGAGCGCACAACAGAAGAAATTATAAATTTTTGCTGGCTTCTAAGGGGTTTTGATAAAATGGTGGAATTCGTCTGAAAGAATTTTTTTTGAAAAACTCTCCAAAGATATTTTTGTTTTGAGAAAATCGGTAAATCTGAAAATCTCAAAAAAAAAAATAATAGGACTTTACTCCGAAACGGAGCTTCAAATTAAGGGAATGAATAGATTTTAAAAATTCGTTGGTCACAGGTTGACAGTTTATTAAATGATTCCCACATTAAAGACAGATTTTTAGTTTTTTTGTCACAGTGAGATCAACAATTAGGTTACTTTGGCAATCGGACAGACCACACCGTTTCCGAGTTATGGATTCTTAGATTTGTTTTAGCGATTTTCTTTAATGGTTTTTCATACGGATTGGGTTACTTAATCAAAACCCCGCTATATGTTATAGTTTTTATGGGAATAGTTTGTCTAAAGGAATGTAGGCGATTTATTTAAATATTTTCCTCGTATCAAGCATATCATAATAGAAAAAAATGCACACCCTACTTCTCTTCAATCGCAAGTTCGGTCGGAAAAATTTGTAGCGTTTACTTTTCCTGGAAGTAGCTAATTCTTGCACACCTTATTTTACATGTTCAAATATAAGTTGTGGACACAGAAATCATGCTTTTCAAGCAACACATTTCGTATAATGACTTTTCGTTTGTTTTACAAAAATGTTTCTTTTAATGTTTCCATGTTATCTGATTTAAAAAAAAATTCTAAATTTAAGTTTAATAATTTAAATATCAGATGTGGACTTTTTTCTTATCTAAATCAAAATCAGATACTATGGAAAATCAAAAATAGATAATAGAAAAGCATATCGCTTTTGATATTTTTTGACAATACATGGTAAATAGTTTTTTCAATAGATTTTCTTTCCTGGGAAATTGGCCCACTTCTACCATTGCTGCGCCATCTAGTAAATTTCCTTTGACTTTCAAATCCATCACATCTTCTATCATCTTTGGAAAATGATAATTTTCAATAGGTGGAAGGGTAGATGATGTATTTCTGTTAAAAGTTGACACTCGATTATTCAGCATTTTTCGCTCGGATACGTCGAAACATTACTCAAAAATCATTTTCATAAAATAAAATAAAATAATTATTTTTAGGGGAATTCGCACATTTCCACCACTTCTGCGCCATCTAGAAAATTTCCCATGACTTTTAAATCCACCGCAATGTCGGCTGCCATTCAGGGTTGCCAAGTTTTAAATTAACTTAAAACTTCAAAGAAATATATTTCGAAAAATTATTAAATCTCGATTTGATTAAATCATATAGAAAAAATGTGACCTCACACATTTACACGCAATAATAGGTAAAGCACCAGAAGAGACTTGGCGATTATTAACAGAAAATGCGATTTATACCTTAATTGCCATTTCTGTTATCGTGGTAACTTTGTACAACTATTTGAGCCAAAGACGATAGTTATATACAAAAATATTATCAAAAAGCTGTTCATGTATTGACATATTCAATGAAGAGAGAGAGAGAGACCAGAGAAACGTAGCGCTTCACTTTCTTTGTTGACATTACACTGGAGAGAAAGTTTGACTGTCTACTTTAGTACATAGTTTTTATATGAGCTTGACACTGCTAAGCCAATGCTAATTCACTGACGCTAATAACACCATCTACATCAATCGACCATCTTGAATCAATAATATTGCATTTCGCATCATCTTTGTATATTTTTCTTTAAATTGAATCCATTTGATTTTAAAGATGCTGTAGAAACAAAGAATGCATCCCGGGAATTCCCACTCGGGATATTCGGGGAATTTCGTTCATTTTCAAATCCCAATTTCCTGGGAATTTCTAAGGGTATACCGGGAAGTTTCCAAAAGAATACAATGGAATAGTTTGCCAAAAAATTTGAATTTACCAAGCTCTTCTTGCATTATGGTACTCTATATGCTTAAATTTTTGCATTTTCGTATATTAATAGTAGCAGTTCGCCGAAATAAAATCGACTATTCGTAGGGATGTGAATTTTCGTAAGTTGGTTAGCATTGCTACAATGAAAACTTTCATGCTCCCGAGAATTATATCGTTGGTGCAATAAAGTATGTTCTACAAAATTTTTTCAATGTTAAATTTTAATTGCTGCAACGAGTACATCAATTGTGCATTTTGGAGAAAAGGCAATTTTTTAATAATGTAATTCTTCAGTTTTTGAGGTGTAAACTCTTGTTATTTGGGCATCATTTGGGCTTTTTTCAATATTTTATTTGATATTACTGCAGTTAGTCAAACATTCCAAGTTAACGAAATGAGTGTGTTACCGCAACGTATCAGTCATTAAAGCGACGAAACTGATTTGAATCAAATAAAGACAACTCTGTTTTTAAAGCAACTTTTACTACATTTTTAACAATAATGCACACACAGATAATCGTCAAATTGTCAGAAACTATACGTCGCGTCATTTGTGAAAATAAAAATAATAAATTTTAATTTTGCTACGAAATACCAAAGTGGTAAATATTATAAAATGAGCAAAAGCAGGGTGCTTCATGTTAATGTTTGTACATCATTCGTATATCGATGATAAAATTTTCAACCCAGTTTCTTACATCAATGAAATGTATTAATCTCACCATATTCGGCACAATAAGAGACATATCCGTCGCAGCGACAAAAGTTTTCCAGATAATGGTTTCCGGTTAATTCTAATTCAAAAGTCCACTCTATAGTTACTTTCATCAGCATTATAATTTCAAAAAGTTTTCAATGATAGACTTATAAATATATATCATTTCGACTAGACATTAAGTGCCAGATATACGCCAGACAATATGTTCAATCTTTAAATCTTCAATCTTTAAATATGTTCAATTTAAACTAATACTTTATGAACGAAGTCGACACTAATAATTTCAACTCAGATTGTGCCACAAAGCGGTCAAAATTGAAAACGAGTTTCTCGCCGCTAAAGCCCGGTATTCAGTTTTTATGAATATAAAAAATAACGTACATTTCATGAGCCGACAAATTCGCACACTTTTAATTTCCTTGGTACTCCGATCTTTGCGAAAATTTCGTAGGCAAAATTAATTACAGGGTTGTTACACCAAAGTTATTTCCTATGATAATAATTGCTTGATAATTGTTTGGGACCGGAATTCGTTTTGTTTGGAACCACATGCGTTATAGATAAAATGGATTGCGTGGAGGAAATATAAATAAAACATTTGCAAGGTAAATCAAAGATTGGTAGTAACTCTCTGCAACAAAATTTAACTGACAATATTTCGTACTGAATACGGGGCTTAAGCATTTGTCAATTTTACATAAACATACCGTGCTGTGTATCTAGGGTTGCCAGAAGTACTGTTTTCAGCAGTACGCGTACTTTGTTTTACTAATTGTACTTCTGACTGCATAGCACCTAAAGAACTACGCAAAAGTACTTCTATTTAGCCTCTGTACATTTTTTTTGTTATGCCAACAATAAATACGAAAATGTTACTTTTTATTCATACCAAAAATCGTACATAGAATACCGATTTACATTATAAAATTACAAATTTGAAAAGCTTTCCATTTTTAACCTTAATTCAAACATTTCTTTCTATGCGGCATGTGAAAGAATATTCAGTTTGATGTTTAATTTTTGGAGAAACGAATGAAATGACTTCTAATTCCAAATTTAGAAAACGAATTAAAAAACACTTCTAATAAGTTTGTAAATTTTTTAAAAACAGAAAATGGTAAAAACAGAATAGTTAATTGGGTCCACAAAAACTATAAATATTTGTAATTCGTTCAAAAAGTTGTAAAATAATATCGTTGATTATTAAATAATTAAAACAAGAACGTTATATTCAGTATTAAAAAATTGTAATATAGAATAGATTCCACTCTTTTTACTTTTAAAAATAAAATGTGAAACACCTGACTAGTTTTTATTATCAAAAAATATTTGAGGTCTCTTAGTTTGTTAACTTTTTCCTTAATTTATAAATTATTACAGTTATGTACCGATTTTGTTTTATTTCTTAACTTAAAATTTTATTTTTCTGTACTGATCTTTATGATTTTTTAATAACAGAAAGTGTACTTTTATTTTCTTAATTCCTTTTTTTCCTCGATGTACTCTTTTTATTGATTTTAAATCTGGCATCCCTATGTGTGTCATTGGACAGTTAAGTGACTTAGAGATGGTTGATGTAAAAGTTAGGTAAAGCATGAAACACATAGACGACGACAGGCTACCGACCACAACCTGTCAGAAATAAAATACATGCGTTTATATGCAAGTGAATATTTTAAAGACGGCAAGGCGACACGACTGCAGGTTGTTGTCTATGCTACTTATGTACTGTAGTTGAATTAAACTAATTTCTATTTGTGTGGGCGACAATCAACAGGTTAGAGCTGTCAATGCCTGAAGTGGCACCACTGACAGAATAATCAACTGTTTTCACAATTTTTGTTATGTTTGTAATAATATTTATTAAATATTCTCCAGACATTTTATTTTCTTCTAACACAAATAACACAAACGTCAATATTACAGATCAGCTGTTTACTTTCAGTTGCCGTCTTGAAAATAATTCAGTAGCTGCCACACCACACGTCTACATTTGCAGTCAGCGGCATTTGTAGTCGTGTGTTCATGTAGCCTGTCGTCGTCTATGTGTTTCATGCTTAAGTTTCACATTTAAGTAGCGTTCACAATGGCAGCAACGAATTTGAAATTCAAGCCTTCTCGTTCCCACTCACAGTATTGCATATAATGCCCTCTCATGTTTTTCGTGAAATTGGAATTCAAATTTGTCATAGAAGTAGGTTCTACTTCTACCTCAAATTGGAATTTGTTCGAATCAGTTTATTCTACTGACCGCTAGGGGCGCTCTAGTTCGAATTTTGTTTGAAAACTTGAAAGTATGAATGAAAATTTAAACATTTTGTCTCAAAACGAACATTTTAATAAATAATATTATCTGTAGAATCTGCCAATAACAATAATTTCACATATAATTGTACTTTTTTATTACCAAGAATACAACACTGTCGCTGGCTTTCGAACAAATCAGCTGATGCAAATGTGAAATGTGTAGTTGTTTGTAGTAAAGGCCGTGACTCACTATCCTAGATAGTGGTGCGATTTATTCAAAAAATAATCTGACAGAATCTTATCACACTTGAAGAAAATCGCATCACACTTGACAAAATCCGATCCAAGTGTGTTGTGGATGCCAGACCATCACACAAAAATGATGCAAAATCATATGTTTTCAACATCACGTTGGTTCTTTGGATTGCTTTTGATAATAGTTTGATTTCGTTTGCATTTACAACATACTGACTTTAATATTTTTCGACATATTCATTTATTTATTCTTTCGCACAACTATTATTTATTCTTTTGCACAACTCCTCACGAAAACTGAAATAATTTTAACAGAATAATAGCGCGTCTATTTTTGTTTCAGCTGGCGTTGTTGTAATTCTTATCAGCTATCTCCCAAAACACAACCCTGATCGCGGAGAAAATATTAATTTTTTGCAACTTTTCAAAACATGAGCAAATATAACAGACCTGTCAAAATTATTTTCGTTTCTCTTTCATACTTATTCGCATACAATCCAGACTATCCTATTTTTTCAGCACACATACGATTTTTGACAGATCCAAAGACTAAATCTGATAGTGAGTCATGGCCTTAAGTGTAGTTCGCGCCAATTTTATTAATAAACAAAAGAAAAAAGTTTAAAAAAAGCTGACATTTTCAGGTTTATCGAAACCGCCCAATGCCATGACATATTATGGAACATAAGCTTCTAAACATTTCTATAGAAAAATTTGAAAACATTTCTAAAGCAAAATTTGAAAATATTTCTATAGAAAAATTTTAAAATATTTCTATAGAAAAATTTTAAAACTTTTCTATAGAAAAATTTTAAAACTTTTCTATAGAAAAATTTGAGAATATTTTTATAGAAAAATTTGAGATGATTTCTATAGAAAAGTTTGAAATCATTTCTATAGAACAATTTTAAAACTTTTCTAAAGAAAAATTTTAAAACATGTCTATAGCAAAATTTTAAAACTTTTCTATAGAAAAATTTTAGAACATTTCTATAGAAAAATTTCAAAAAATTTCTATAGAATAATTTTAAAACAATTCTATAGAAAGTTTTTAAAAGATTTTTATAAAATTTTACAACTTTTCTATAGAAAAATTTTAAAACATTTCTATAGAAAAATTTTAAAACTTTTCTAAAGTAAAATTTTAAAAACTTTTCTAAAGAAAAATTGTGAACGCCTGTTGAATTTGACAACTTTTCTATAGAAAAAGTTTAAAACTCTTCTATAGGAAAATTTGAAAAGTTTTCTAAAGAAAAACACTTAATACTTTTTGCTCCGGGTAGTGGTACAAATCTGAGGTCCGTGTCTCACATTTAATTTTTCTATTTTTTACTGTTTGCTTTTCCGTTTGTATTGCAATTCTCCATGGTTTTCAATCCCCAAATATGTATACTGCTGTATAATGTAAACGATGTTGCCAGTCAGCTGTGTTTTCGAACTTATTCGAACAAATTTGTTGCTTGCATTGTGAACGCCTGTTGAATTTGTTGCTATCATTGTGAACGAGCCTTTAAGATAGAAGTCTGTACAACCTCGTTAGATTCATCAGACAATAGACTTCGTAACACCTTTCAATATTCAGAGTGCCATCTAGCGGCCAGTAGTTAGTAATGAACTATAATACGTCCCACATTCATTTTAACGAATATGGTGCTTGAATTGGATTATTCAGTTATATGGACGGTTTATGAACATGGTTAGTTGTTAGTTTAATAGAAAAAAATTCGACGTTGTCGTAAAGACTGTACATATTTTATATATTTTATATATATACAGTAAGTGTTGTAGCTACGATTTACACCATTGTCACCAGATGGCAACGGCCATTTTCGACCGAACGATTTTCATATGTTTGAATATAAAATTTAAATTTTGTTTGTTGAGAAGATAAAATAAAATTCGCAAGTATGAACGCATCGGGCAAAAGTAAAACAGAAATAAATCGGATTTCAGGCGTCAAATGAAGTAATTCTTTTAATTTTTTTCTAACAGAAACAGATGAAGAATAAATACGTTTGCGGTATAACTCATTTGACCCATATTTTTCGTGTTATTTACGTTTTAATTACAATTCCTTTAAATTTTATTCCTACTCCCCGTCTGAAAAAAAGCGTAAATCTCGGTAAGGACGTAGCTCCGATATACCAGAGACAAAACTTTGTGTTCTCAAGTATATCAAGGAATAATTGATCCCGAAAACCAGTTTGGAAACAGGTTTCAAAATCCTTACCTGACAGGCCAGGCCGTTTTAATAAAATTGTTCGAAATGATATCAGTGACTTCATATTGGGGATAGCCACGTGAGTAAATTTTGACTTACGCTTACGAAACGACGACACTCAGTCGAGCACGAAGATTTTTCAGTACTCACGTTCACGCTCACTCACGTGAGCAGAATTTGATCCTACACACGATAATCACGCAAAAATTACTCAAAAAGTAAAACAGGTTTTTTATATGAACCACTTGCTTTATATTCAAACCAATATTTAAAAATATATCCAACACAATGTTCGTAAAAAGTAAGTTTTTAAATACGTTAATTAGGAACAAATTCAGGAATTAGATAGATAGATTAAATGTAAATCCCTAAGTTAAATTGAGTGTCGTTTTTTAATAATACTCGTGTTACCAAATAAACTAAGCCCTTTTATACAGGGCCAACATTTTATCACCTTCATCTCAAAGAAGTTGGCATCTTATTTCCATTAGTATTCTTCCAGACGCACACTGTCCGTCCAATTGGAAAAAAAAATGGTAATAATATCAGAAATTCTAAATTATTGGTCAGATTATTTTAGAATGTCCTTGGTATTTGTAGGGAATATTGTATCTAAATGCACCCTGCTTCAACACACGTTTTGCTACAGAGTGTGAGGGTGTTGGTGACGTTCAAACGCTCCCAGTATATAACTTCGAATCTTGTAACCAGATTGTTTTGTTTTCGAGATTCTACTAAGCAGCACAAACAAAAAACACGCGGAGTCTGACCGTTACAAAGATAGTTGAAATCAAAAGTTTAACATGTTCAGTTTTTTGGTAATAACTTGATAATTTTGAGTAACAATGCTACATTGAAAAAATTTAAACAAGTTGTAGGTTGAACAAATTGTTAAGTTCTTTCAAAACGGTCGGTAATTTTTTCAACCAGAAAAAAACGAAATTTGTTAGAATGGCTATCAACCAAAGATGAAATATTAAACCTAATAAGTTTGTGTTTTATTTGAAAACCAAAGTAAATAAAATAAATAGTGTCTGCGCGAACAAATTATAGGTGGAAATGCTAAACTTGGAGTCCTGCAAATTTTTACTACACAAACTACGACTCCAAGCAAATATCCCAGACTCCCCAGTACTGCATTATTGGACAAAATTACGAAAAAAATTAAAAAAGATTTTTTTTTAAATTCTACTCAAGTTCGATTTGAAGTATATAACAACGTAATACCGCAATATTATATCCCAATATATGTTTAATTTAATGCAATTAATATTACTTGAAAAATAGTGTGACAAGTGTGGGATTTTTAATTCCGAAAATATCTGTTAAGAAAATTCGAGTTTTTTTTTAAATTGAAGTCTGCTGATCAAGATTATGCGTACGATAAAAATGGTTTTGGTGCCGTATAGTTAGTTAACATCATTTCAGTCTAGAATTTGTTTAAAAAATATAAAGATCAACAAGCGAAACTTTTCCCAAACTCAAATATTGAAAACTTTGTTCAAAAATCATCAATTTTCTGGCAAGGCTGGCTGTAGGTTGAATGCCCACAAATTGTTAAATTACATTTAGTACCTTTGGCAAGGCCCTTGGTTAAAAAAAATTACAACATTTTATACCTTTCTAACAATACATTTTAGAAACTATTGAAAGAATGATGGTACCTTTCCTAACAAATATGACAAAATTTTAAATTTGAGAAATTGTCGTTATCAACCGGTTTTGAATAATTTAAAAATGTTTTCAACTTACATTTGGTTGAAGTCTTGCCAATGTGGTGTGTTTTTAGAACTACTTTTTGACTCAAAATGACCAAGTTATTACCAAAAAACTAAAGAAAGTCAGTGCGAATGTTTACATTGTAAACTTTTGGTTCCAAATATCTTTGTAGTGGTTAGAGAGACGACACACGACTCGGCATGTTTTTTGGTTTGTGTGGCTTAATAGAATCAAATAAATCGGACTACAAGTTAACAAGTGAAAGTTTTGTCAACCAGACAGCCTGTAGCGAAACGTACGTTGAAACAAGGTGCCTCTAAATGCCAGATTCTGAAAGCTGACTCCTCCCCTAGAAATACTTAGTTCATTTTAAAACAATCGGACTTATAGTTTAGAACTTCTGATATTATTACCACTTTTTTGCAATCGGTCCCAGTGTAAAACATATTGTAGAACATATTAAAACTCCTTCACTTGTAGCAGATTTCCTTGAAATACATAATATGAGTAACGACAATAATAATAAATAATTTATTTAACAAAGTAGTAAGAAAATCGAAATTAAGTGATATAAACCTTTCGGAAATATGCGTGACTCCCGCAAAGATTTGACTCACGCACGAATATTTTTCGCTACTCACGTTCACGCACGCTCACGTGAGCAAAATTTCACGTGAATCATGCCAATCACGTGAAACAAGTTTTGTTCAGTGTTTTTGGTTCAATTTCACTGATATACTTATATAAATAATCACTTAAATAAGGAACTACATATATTTTTCAAACTTTGAAAAATGTATCCATCGAAAAATTACGAAATTCATTACGAACAATATAATCTTACTTTTTATGTATCAAAATAAAAAACAATTTGTTTAAATAAAATGGGCTTAAATTAATTGATTTTAAATGCATCACTTGAATAAGGAATTATTTTATATTGATCAATGAGGCCATAATTAGTGATTATGTATAATGTAGTTATAAAAAACCAACCCGTAAAAGACATTGTTTTTGACTATAAATTCTTTATATATGACACATGTTTTTTTATTTTATTGATTATTGATTTGTATGGGAGGTACCACGCCCCTTTGTCCAATCCTGCCCATATTTGCAGCAGATCTTAGAATATGTACACCTAACCATCATACCCAATTTTGTTCAAATATCGTTAATGCCGTTAACAGGACAGAAATAATGGATTTTTAATTTGTTTTTTGTATGGGTGGTACCACGCCCCTTTGTCCAATCCCGCCCGTATCGTAATTTTTGTCATCGCCATTAGTTTGCCTGAGAAGTTTCAGCTCGATTGGATCACGGGAAAAGGGTTAAAAATCAATCCAAAGATGAAGTTAATATAAAGAATTTAAATATTACAAAAACAATAAATATTTAAATGTTTGGGTTTAAATTTAAAAAAACATGGGACTCGCAAAAGCTCTTAACACCTCCAAAAGGCAACAAATTTTTCTTTAAAAATCCACAGGACTAAATGTACTTTAAATATCAGAAAAAATTAAGTGAGGAAGGTCAGTTGTATAGAATTGCATAGAGAAATATGGAAAAAACATGAAAGGGCGCACTAAAATGGCAACAACTATTCGAGAAATGCAAACAATTTGCAGACTTGCCTCCAATTCTTTCATGTCGGCCGCAAAAAACCGAAAAGAAAGAATTTCTCGTCGGAAATTGCAAAAAAAAGCTGCTACTTAATACGAAACGTTAAGCTCAACGCCTCCAGTTTGATAAGGATACAATGACCTGGTCAGACAAGTGGTCGAAAGTGGTGTTTTCCGACGAGAAACAAATTAATATCGGTGGCCCAGATGAATACAACTACTATTTCCGCGATTTATGAAAATAACAACAATTTTTGCAACGAAAACGCATCGGCAAAGGAGGAGTTATGGTATGGGTTGCCATATCCTACTATGGCACTCTCGATATGGGTTTTGAAACCGACAAAACGAATGGAGGATCGTACAAGAGGACGATCTCACTTTTCCTCAATTTAACAATTTGTTTGGACCCATTGCCAGACCTGTAAAACATTGGATAGATGCATGGAACTCAATTTCTTTAAATTATTATCGAGCGTATTTTTGAAATTAATGTCTATAATTCTGTGCTACATCCTTATAATATATCAGATCCCCCGACCAAAACTTATCGCCATTTTTATAACAAAATCCCAAAATGGGGGGAAAATCCACTAAAATGGCAACTGTTTTAAATTTGTGATAGAAAGAGAGAGAGAGTGAGAGGGAGCAAGCGACGAATTTGATTTACCGGACCTTTATTTAGACAGTTATACAGTTATAGTTATAGATGGATAAAAATTGAACATTGTGACAAAATGACACATTGACGGCGCAGTCCGACACACTTTCATAGTTGCCACAAATATCTAAAATTTTAAAAAATTTAAAAGAGAAAGCTACTTCCGTTTTATTTCTCTCCTATCGTGACAACAGTATCAATCAATATAATTTTTTAAGGGTGCGAGATAAATTTGGGCAATAGCACTGATGATTTGGGTTCCCAAATTGGAAATTATTGCAGGAAATTATCAAATTCGTACATACATAATGTTTTTATTCTCTATGCTATGTCGTTCCCGAAATATTTGCATCCGATGTTTTGCGTCACCGGTCTTCAGCATTTCCTTACGTTGTTTATATAAATGCTATAGCATACTCTAAAAATAATAGCGGCATTCATGCAAACGTGAAAGCCGAGAACTTTTGCTCAGCGCAAGTTTCCCTCGCACCGTTGCATGAGGCACCAAGTAAAGTTGCTCAGCGTAGTTATGCTCAAAGCCATATCAGCTGACCAAGATGGATACATAAGGTGGTAGCAGTAGCAATTGCATGTATTATGTATGTGTACTTTTTCTACTGTTCTAGTGCTATCACCTTATTTATCCATCCAAGTCAGATGACAACGAAATGTCAAAAGTTTACACGTTTCTCCATCCCACGTTTGCGCAGCAAATTTGCCTCGAAAACTTTCCACTTTATATGGGAAATTTGTTTGTTTTGACGTTTGCTGTGCAAGTTTACGATGTTTTCGAGTTTACGAGGTTCTTTCGAGCTTTCATGAAGACCACTAATATTTGTTTTAATAAAATGGACCACTTCAACGGGTGTTTTTTTTAGCTGTATGAGAATGATCGATATCGATAACTATTGTTTTCACAGTTGAGAATGTCAAACTGTGTTGACATTTATGCTCAGTAAGATTTGGCAAGTCATCATGAATCGATTAACGATTCACCAACCCGTTAACGAATCACCATTAAATCCATTAAAATTTACTGTTAGGTGCCGTTTACACTCTGGGTGGATCATCGGTACTTATTTGTTTCGAAATGGGCAAGGAGCTGCCGTTACGGTGAATGGCGAGCGCTATCGAGCCGTGCTGACTGAAGCTTTGTTTCAAAAAATTACTCAGCTAAACTCCAACGACATTTATTTCCAACAAGATGGCGAAAGTGCGCTTAACAATCGATTTATGAAAGCAATATGAAACAAAAGAGTCATTAAAAGACGTGATAAAAGATGTATGGAACTCAATTTCTTTAAATTATATAGATTACCTTTATCAATCAATGCCTGACCATATTTTTGAAGATATTTTCAAGAAGGTTGGTTAGTAGGCAAAAAAATATCAATGAGTGTTCGAACTCACTGGCGATGTGTTAGTTAACACCTTTTTGTTCCACGATACCTCTTCGATTTCTATGAACACATTAGTAAATGTTACATTGGAAAATAAAAAAAGAAAAGTTTTTGTGCTGAAGGCTCGTTTGCAATTGCACTTACTTGTTTCTTACCTCTACTTTAACATTAGATTTAAATAATAATCTAATAATCTAATATGAAATAATTATTTTTGTTTTGTCATAAATAGAGCGACGACGACCTGCTTGTTTGAATGCTGGCATTAAACTGAATAAAAAGCAATATTTAGCTCACTGAAATAAATGTTTTTGTTTTGTCATAAACAGAGCGACGACAAAAAGTATTGAATAGTATAGAGAACTTATTTTACTCGTTTTCCGCTCTTATGTAGAGAGTCTGAGTAAAAGAGCATAAACGAGTCTTATTCGCTTTATATATTTCGACAATGTTATTACATAAAACAATAAAAAAGCATAAATGTTTCAAAAGGCTTCAAAGTTTCACGTCAAACTTATGAATGGACCAAGTTATGACAAAAAAAATCACTATTACATTACATTCTGCGATTTCCCTTGCAGTTTTAGACGTTTAATCGGCTCTCTCCCTTAATCTTACATTCGTAAAAAATTTGGAAAGTGGTCTATTCTAATTCAATTTTTCAAAAAAGGAAATTCTCTGCGAGAAATATTTTTGTGGAACGTTTTAACTCTCTAGCTCCTCAATATATGGGGATTTTATTCCCCTTTTGCGGATAAGGGTAAAAAACACCCCTAAAACAGGGGCGTAACGGTTTAGTTAAAAAATCAACAAATTTGCTTTATGGTAACCGCAAAATTGACATTCCCACGGACATCTCCCCTTATCATTGAATTCGGTGAAAGCGCGGGAGTTTCTGCCGAACAGCGTAATCGAACATTTGATTTTGAGTTTTGTTTTGATTTTGCTTCTTCGTAGTGTTTTGCTTCCACAGTGCAGTTGATAAGTTTCGTTGCTCGGTATGACGCGCCAAATTAAAAATAAATGGTTTCCCGTTACATCCTATGAAGGGATTAGGGAGAGCTTCTCACAACCAGTGAGCTGCGCGCGTTTTAGGTTTACACTCACTGATTGGGACCTACAGTTTTACACCGGTTCCGAACGGTATTTTGAGAAGCTTTTTTTCATGGCCAATAACGTGCCAAATTAGCCCATACAAATAAATTAAAAAATTTGCTCTTATTTTTTTACTTATAGATTTTATACCCGGGTCTTTATTCTGTTCAATGACTTTGACTTATATTGAAATTTTGCGTAGAATATTTTTCTATACACACCATCCCCCTAAAATTCAGTTTTTTGAGACATTTTAGCACCAATTCGGAATATGTAAGAAATTAACCCATAAAATACATTTTCAGTTTTAACTTATTTCTGGCATTAAGTTGAGTTTTGAGCTGTGGTGTGTTCAGGGACTTTTAGTAGAATTTTACGATAAATATTTTAGTTGTATATTTTAACCCGTTACGCCCGTTTTGGGAGTGTATTTACCCTTTTCCGCAAATGGGGCATAAAAGACCCATATATTGAAGAGCTAGAGGTTTAAAATATTCCACAGAAATATTTCTCAAAAAATTTCCCACAAAATTGCTGAACACATCCTATACCTAAAATGTAAGGATTCATCATAAGAATATAAAAGAGGGGGACAACTTTAACCTCCTCCCTTTAATTACCACCATATGTAAACTTTCAAAACGCCGATAAACGTGAACCTTTTTTAACCCCTCTACCAGAATCCGTTGTCAGAATATTTTAATTTTCGAAAAAGTTTAATTTTGTTCCACAGTGTTATTTTATTTAATTTTTATTTTTTCCTTATTCAAGTGATGTATTCAAAAACAATTAATTTATTTAATGTAAAGAAAAAAATTGCATGAAGTGTCAGGGGACACCCGGTTGGAACGAAGTTCCTTTCGCTATATATTATGTACTAGTTAGTTCCAACACGCCTAAGGCGCCTGTTGAAAAATACTATAATTTAAATGGATCTTTAAGAAAAGATACATTTTGTAAAATGATAAACTTTTTAAAGAATTTTTTTTATTGAATGTATTTTTTTTAAAAACAGGTATATAGGTCCTTTTTGTAAGAATATGTATTATATTTTTCCGAAAAGGTCCTTTCTTTAATGAGAGGTACTTCTCTTCTTAAAAGCTAATGTTTTTTTAAAAGAAAATGTACCATTTTTAATAAGAAGTACTTTCTCTAAGGAAAAGCCTAAGAGTGTGAATTATTTTTACAAAGAAGTACTTTTTGTAAGAACAGGACTTTTTAAATAAGTGGTACTCTTTTTAGGAAGTGGTTATTTTTTTAAGAAAATTTTCTTATTTCCAAAAAGTCTACTTATCTCATGAAAAGAAAAGGTATTATTTTATTTTTAAGAAAATGTACTTTGAAGGAACCGAATGTTTGTGAAAAATTTATTTTTTATTAAGAGACGGTATTTTTTTTTTTTAAGAAAAGGTTTTTTTTAAAGAAATGGGAATTTTTTTAGAATTGGTCCTTTTTTCAAGAACAGGTACAATTACTTAACTCAGGAAAAGTTATTTTGTTTTACATAAAAGATACTCTTTAAAGAAAAGGTAGTTTTAAAGAAAAGACAATTTGTTGTAACATAATGTACTTTTTTAAGGAAAGGTACTTATCTAAAAAAATATTTTTTTTAAGAAAAGGTGCTTCTTGTAAGAAAATTTACTTTTTTAAGCAAATGTACTTCTTTAAGATAAGGTATTTTTTTAAGAAAAGGTACTCTGTTTAAGAATGTGAGTAGGTATTTTTTTGAGAAAATTTACATTTTTTAAGACAATGTTATTTTTTTAAACTTCTTTCACTTTGGCTTTTCTAAATTTAATTTTTATTCGGTTCAAAAGTACAATATGTAATAAACAGGCTCCACCTAGAAAAAAATACACCCCATATGTTACACAAACCAAACCAACAGTAAGAGTGTAAGAGTAAGTGTGCTGCCAAATGTCATTCCATGCGCAGCGTTGTAATTCATGAATTTGCCAGTCTTGCACTTCGGCTTTTCTAAATTTACTTTTCATTGGGTTGAAAACTACAATATGCAATAAACAGGCTCCACATAGAAAACTTCCCGTTAAACCACACCAAACCAAAAGTACCCAATATAGTTGATAATAATGGGTTGTAATAAAGTAGATAAAAAAAATGTTTAAAATTTTTTCATTTAGCCCCCATCCCGCAACGTGCGATAAGAAACTTCGTTCCAAACATCAATGAGTGTTCGAACTCACGGGCGATGTGTTAACACATTTGTTACACGGTACCTGTTCGATTTCTATGAACACATTAGTAAATGTTACATTAGAAAATAATAGTTTTTGCGGTGAAGGCTCTTTTGCTATTGCACTTTCTTTTTTCTTGCATCTGCTTTAACTTTATTTATAATATTATTAAAATAAATAAAGCAGTATTTAGCTCACTGATATAATTGTTTTTGTTTTGTCTTAAACAGATCGACGACAAAAAGTATTTGATAGTATAGATAACTTATTGCACTCCTTTTCCCTCTCATGTAGAGAGTCTGAGTAAAAGAGCATAAACGAGTCTTATTCTTATTATAGAGTATTTCAATACAAATGCACCATTTCGACAATGTTATTACATATAACAACACAAAAGGCATAAATGTTTCAAAAGGCATCAATGTTTCACTTCAAAATTATGAATCGAACATGTTATGACAGAAGGAGAGTAATACGTTTTGAATCATTCGCCAGATGTCGCCAGTGCTTTTGTGTCATACAATTCGTTCCATGAGTTCTCTATACTATTCAATACTCTTTGGCGACGACGACCTGCTTGTTTGTTAGCTGCCGCTACATCAATACCTTCATACTTATTTTCAGGCAGAGAGTATTGTTGTACAACAACCACGTATGTTATGCTAACGCTGTGTGTTGTTTGCATGTGTTCACTTTGATACATTGCCCTACCCGTGCCTATAGATGTTAACACATAAAAAACCTATTTTATTAAAAAAAAATAAAAAGATATCTCTCTTATTTTGCTACATAAATTATAATTATAAATTATAGGGTTTAAAGAAATTCGTAATTCGTAATTCCGGATTAATTGATATTTACGTTCAAAATTTGATACATATAATTCCTCATACAACTGATTCGCAATGTACATAACAAAATATTTCCAGTTGAAACAAAATTCAAAATCCCCACTGTAATGCTCCAGTGTGGTCTATGAAGTTCTAAAGAAGCACTTCATATCTGCTTCGTCTAGGTGAAATTTCATCTTGATCGGTCAAGGCATTTAGAAACGTCTGTTTCGATAAAACTTACTTTATCGTCTGCAGTCTCTTCTTGTTCCACATTCAATAAGTCTGCTAAACACTTTTCATATGTCCGCTTGTCTTTTCCCACCGGATTTCACCCCATCTTTATTAGTTTTGAAGACACAATTCGTGGGCATTAGCAGCGGATATCTGTTAAGGGCGACTTCAAACTATACTTTGCCCCGTGGAGAATGGGTAACGTTCGTCTGTGGAGAATGGGTAACGTTCGTTTACAAATTATCCATGGAGAATGGGGAAAATAATGGGTAGTTACTAGGGATGCTAAACGGGATTGCTTTAAAACATCCCGGGATTCGGGATTTTCCGGGATTTTTTACGGCCTGCTTCTCTATCTCGAACGAAAGCTTTCGTTCGTGTTCTAGACGAAAGAAAGTTGATTTGGGTTTCACAATCTTGTAGTTTTAAGTCGAATGAAAACATAAAACTATTCAGTACAAATTTTGATTTCTATATTTCGAATGTGCTGTCAGTTACGAACAAACATGGAGTCAGGGGAACGAAAATTTCGACTTAGATAAACCCAATTTGAGTCGAATGTGAGTGAGTGATTTTCTTTCGCTTAGCTTTTCGTTCGAGATAGAGAAACAGGCTATACATTTTTTTGGGAACAGGTCTATTTTACGGCTTACACTCCAAAAAAACAACCACAAGGGGAAACGAATACGTTAGTTTAAGCAAACAAGTAGAATAGCAAAATTATGGGCCCCGAAATTTCGAATATGTGAGAGGGTTATGGCGGTTAACGTACCGTGTAAAGACATTGATATCAGTTTTTTGTATAAAACAAACTCATAAAATAATGTACCACTTTTTGATAACTAGCTTAGTTATCGAGTTATCGGATGTTGACATTTAGAAAAATTAGAGATTTTTTACTTTTCTCAAATAAAAACAAAAATTATTTTGAGAACATCGCCCGATTTTTCGAATATTTTTTCTTTACTTTTTCAAACAAAAACAAAAATTATTTAAAAAAATTATTAAACTTTTGTTTGAGAAACGTAAACATCCGATAACTCGATAACTAAGCGACTACATTATTTTTTGAGTTTGTTATGACTTGTTTTATACAAAAAAAGTGATATCTATGGCTTTACATGGTACGTTAGTGGAAAAAGTATCCGAATTGTCGGTGTCCATAACTCCGACACTATGCATTTGCCCCGATTTGTTATTTTACTTTCTGTGCTATGAATAACAGGTTCTACCCGACGCAATAAATTTTGTAATTTTTGGAGTGTAAGCCGTATAATAGACATACATATGCTCAAAATTAACTTACGTTAAGATGTTTTATTAAATCTTTTGTAAAGCCGCCATTGGTTTTGAAACCCTTTTTGCACAATTTGAATTTTGCTTGAGGTGCACCTTTCGACTCTTCCAAAAAATAACACCACACTGAACTTTTGTCATTGTTTTTAGTTTCATGTTTTTCAAAATTAATAATAATCCGGAAAAATCCCGGGATTTCGGGATTTCCCGTTTGGCATCCCTAGTAGTTACCCACAGCGAAAGGTAATTCCCCATTTCGTTTACCCGTTACACATGGGGGATGTGTAGGTAGCCTGTAAACATTACCCACATTTTTAATCAAAAATATGAAAAATTTTAAAAATGTCTATATCTTGGAATTTAAGGAATTTTGGAAAAATGGTCCAATTGATATGGTAAACAATTTTTTCAAAACCAAACCGCTGTTAATGCCATTTTGAATAACCCCTGGTAGAGGTGGAAATGAGGTTATTTTTGCAATTGGACGCACCCATCCCGATTTATTGACATATTTTTATTTCATCCAATTTTTTTTGTTTTGCTTTTTCAAGGCAAATAACTCGATAGTGTCGCCGTCACTTACTGAGGTGACCGTCGTTGAAAGAAATTTAAGGTGGTCAGAACAGGGATCGAACCCTCGTTCTCATGTACAAGAGCCGCTCACACTACCATTGCACCACCGACGTCCAAAAAGCTTCACAAAATACTGTTCGAAACCGCTGTAAAATTGTAGGTGCCAATCCGTGAGTGTAAAACTAGAACGCGCACAGCTCACTGGTTGTGAGGAGCTCTCTCCAATCCCTTCATGGGATATAATGGAAAACCACATTTACAATATTAATTTGTACATATTAATTGTGCCATTTTATCAAAATCCCTTGGAAATTCATTTACCACGGCGATGGATAATGAGAAACGAACCCTACTTTAAACTGAGCGAAATTGTTAGTCCGGCGAATACATTTTCTAAACGACATGGCTAAGATTAAGAAGTTATTTGAACTGAAGAAGAGGAAGGGGCAGAAACAAACAAAATGATAAGAAACATTTCATGGTATTCACATGGTGTCTTAAAGTCATACGTCGTAAGGTCATATTTGGAAAAAAGAAATTAATGTGAGTCCGATCACAGGGGAGATGTGTAAACATCTAGTAATGAAGTTGGAAGTAAAAATTTGACAAGTTTAGTTTTTAGCTTTTAGTATATTTTTTTAATTAATCAATCAAAGTATCAAAACTTTCAATATTGTAAATACATAGGAATTTGCTGGTTTTTGTTTGTTTTATTTAACTTATTTGGTTAGTAAATGGGCACACTGCAGTATATACATATGTACTGCATTAAAAATTACAGTAAGCAGTAAATTTACTGATTACTGAAAAAATTCAGTAAATTTTTACTGATAATGAAATTTAATTTGCATTACCAGTCAAATCATAGGGCCGTATTCATAATAATCAGTAATCGGGCAGTACCGATTACTGAAAATTCAATGCACCTCATCGTAATCATGTAGGCACTTTATACAAATTGCTGAAAAAAATTTTAGTAATCAGTAAAAATTTACTAGTTAAAGAATTATTTTTACTGAAATTTTAGTAGTACTGCAAAGTGCCCATCTATGGTAAATCCCTTAAGTACAAATAGTTAATATTGGCTTATGGTAACTAAAATAAGATATATAAATTTTTGACTCGATTGTATTTAAAAATCTATGGAAAACTGCATCTATAGTAGTGGAATTGTTAGCTGTGGGGGTTTGTGGAGAATTGCTCATATGCAAGTGGAAAACGTCAAATAAAAATTTTGATAAAGCTTGCGACTGTGGGTTTGCACAATTTGTATTAAAATCTCCACCCATAATAATTGGCATGAGATGGAGATTGTTACCCAATTGTCGTGCACCAGCTTCAGTGTAAGGCAACAGTACGTAATGAAGATATGTTATAATCTTAATTTATATTGGAATCTAATAGAAATTTTATTAGAATTAACATTACCTCCATTCAGCTTTGATACACTTTGTGTTATTTTATGTTCTGAGTTATAATTTTTTTAGTGTTTTGTAAAATATTTTATTATTTTGTATTTGTTGCGGTTGACAAGTTATTAATCAGCTGTTTACTGAAATCTAATGTTATTTTACAGCAATGGTTTTCGAAAATTAGTAGCTAATATTGCACACTAGATGGTGCTTATATGCAGCTGTTAAGTATGAATGACAATCTCAAAGATGAAGAAAACTTTTAGTTTTTAGTTTTCCTTATATTTGACAAGTTTAGTTTTCAGTTTTCCTTATTTTGCTTTGTTTTAGTAAATTTTTTATTAAAAGTGCAAAAAATCTTTTTAAAAGTTATTAAAATTAATATTTTTTTGTATTCATTTTATTTATGTGTTTTCATTTGCCTACGATAACATAATGTACGACAATTAGTGAAAATTAGTCGCTACTAAGGGCTAGCACAAGTGCATGTTTCGGTTCATTTAATTCATCGTGCAAAATGTTATGCTGTGTGTGTAAGGCCGACGCCAGCAGCGGTTCGAGCCATGCCATGTCTACACGTAAACCCACTCATAGTAGTTATTGCGACGCAACCGTCGAGTCATACGATGCTATTACTACCCAATGATTGGGTTGAACTGTGTTGTGATACGTGTTGTACTACCAGCAATCTACATATGTATGTTGATTTACTTTAGCAACATAAAAAAGGAATTCATTTCAAAAAAAAAAAAAAAACATTTAAGTAAGGAAAAGGTAATTTTTTAAGAAAATTTACTTTTTTTATAAAAAGCTGATTATTTAGGAATAGGAACGTTTTTTAAGAAAAGATAATTTTTAAGAAAAAGTACTTTTGTTAAGTAAAAATACTTTTTTAAAGAAAATGTACATATTTTAAGAAAACAAGTGAAAAATAATTAATTGCGATAATTTAAACATCAATATTCTCCATTTTCCCTTTTTTTAATTACAATCGTGCGCACACAAATCAAACGTTAGAATAACATAAATTCGGTGTGGGCGACAAAACGTCATCCATACAGTCTTCGATGAGTGGTCGTATGTACCATGCAACACTCAAGTAAAACGATTCATGTTCGAACACGTTGGATTGATTTACTTGAGTCGAACATAACATTGCCGTCGAAGTCCAATGTATACCAAGTAGTAACAACATGCATGACATGAGAATGTTTAGTGTCACACAGTGCCGTAGCTTCATAGAGGCAGGAGGGGGCACTGCCCCCTCACGCGTTTTCAACCGACGCCCCCTCACGCATTTCATAAATATCTGTGCAGCGGGCAAAAGCAACTAATAAAATTCGAGACATATAGCGAAACACATGTTCTTTATTAAACGTTCAACAACAATATAAAAGAAATTCAGAAGAGTTGCACCTTACGATTTTTGAGTTCATTGAATCTCTTCAAAACCGTATCCAAGCTCAGCGACTCGAGTCGTTTATGTTCAAATGACAAGAACGATAGATTGTTTAATCGTTTTGTGAGCCTTCAGACTCTTTGGGGCCGGCTGATTCTGGTTAACGCCGAGAACGATGACTCACATATGGCCGTTCCGGATGGAAAAGTCTCAATCGTTGCGAAGAGATTGTACACATCCTCCATCCTCCATCCTCCGCACCTTGTATAGCTCAGTCAACGTCAATGTTTTGATTTTATCATCCGACTTTCTTTCTTTGTTCAAGGCTTCGTGCTGCTGATGAATCACTTTCATGTGCTCTTTCGCTATATCCAGCTGAATTCCAGTTGGCAATTCAATGCCCAGCTCGGCCAAAAGCTGCAATTTTTCCAAATCCATTTCATCAGCTGTGTCAATTGCCGTGAGAATCGAATTTTCTTTCATGAACCGATTTTCCATTTCAATCAAAACAATATCGATTGTTTCGAAAAATGATGATTTCAAGTTAACCGAAATATCGCTTCGCTGTCCAAGTGTTTCATCGACGATTGAATCTTTGAGCAGCGTAGATTGACGGCGACTGCGAGTAGCGCGACCTTGCGCTTGCGGTAGCAGATCAGTTGCTTGGGCCTCATATTTTTCAAAACTCTCATCTGTCCTCATTTTTTTGATCGTTGAATGAACAGCTCGGATGAGAGGCATCGCATTTTTGTAGCCCGTTTCGCGACTTTGCAGAATTTGATTACAATATCAATAAACAAATGGATGTGCTGTCGCCGATGCCGGTCAACGTAGCTAACGGAGTGTGCGTGTCCGAGTCCATGCGTCATTCAACACAAACACCGAACCGCGAACGCTATATTTTCGCATAAACATTTGACGATCGTCTCCTCATTAGAAATAATACGTTGAAATACGTTAGCCGAATTTAAATTGAAAAGGCGTTGGAAATCGTTTGCCCCTCACGGAAAATCGCGTTGCTACGGCACTGGTGTCACACAAATCACAACTCAATCAATTCATCTCGCGCTAGCCTCTAGTCGCTACTATTGCACACTAGATGGTGATGAGTATATTGTATGCAGCGTATGATTACATTAATCCACTCATACATAGCTCACACCGATTTGATAACGCTTTACGATTGGTCAACGATTACATCGCACATCTTACTCTAAATATGTGATTGTATTGTGAAAAAGATTTTTACCCCCAGCGTATAGATGTTTACACATCAAAAATTGTTCACTTGTGAGCACCCCGTTATATTAACGTATTGTAAAGACGTAAAAAGTCAAAATCAAAACTTAACGGAATATCCTCAACTCTTTCCACTCTCTAACAAATAAGTTACAAATATTTATTTCTTAATTTTCATAAGAAATACTAAAAGTTCAAATTACAATCACCGATAAAAAATAATTGAGTAAAAGTGCACCGGAAAAACGTACCTGGATAAGTGGTATTGTCGTATACAATTTCTGTGTGAGCAAAACCAACAACTTATATTCAACTGTTAGATAGTACTTAAAGATAGTACATACTGTTAAAGATAGTACTTTCGACAAATACTTATATGTACAACACTTCACACGGTGTGCATACCCTAATTATGTAAAATCCATTCACATCCATTCCTACTTTGGCACTATAACTGTAGTAAAGGGATGAGTCCGTCGTGGTACAATGGTTAGTGTACACGGCTCTAATACATGAGAACGTGGGTTCGATTCCTGCTCATACCACCTTACATTTCTTTCGACGACGGTCACCTCGCTTAGTGATGGCGACACTATCGAGTACTTTGCCATGAAAAAGCTTCTCAAAATACCGTTCGGAACCGGTGGAAATCTGTAGGTCGCAATCAGTGAGTATACAACTAGAAAGCGCACATCTCACTGATTGTGAGAAGCTCTCCTCAATCCCTTCATGGAATGTTATGGGACACCAAAGTTTTTTTAAAATGGATGTGTCCAATCAAAATAAAAACGTACTGAGATTGGTGATCTCGAATTAGTTCTACTTTCGGAGAGTCACTTCTCGCTCACCGCCTCTATTCAGCTCAAAGAAACAGCATGTTCAGCTGGGACAACAGACTTGTATATATTATGGACGAACCAAATCTAATACGGCTAGAAAAGATCTCTAATTGGTCAACAAAACAAAATTAAATTCGTAACTCCTGATATTTATGAACGTTTGATTGAAGACAATTCATTTTAAATTACGTTGGATTAATGATAATATCTTCTAAATTATGTTTGATTCTTCTTTTGCCGTCTAAAAGTCGAACTCTATGAGAACTCCAACTATTCCAGTGTCTTTCAAAGGCTTCCGGTCAAAGACAAACAGCTGTTGCCCACTATACTATTTTCTACGAAAAAAGTATTGGTGGTTGAATCTCCTAAGACCAATGAAAGGTTGTAGTTTTCGTACACATTGTAATAAAATTATTTAAGAAATAACTGCAAATAAGGATTTCTGCAACATCAGCTACTTGACAACCTAATCTCAGATGGCAAACCAGTTGAAATTACAAAATGGGGTCTAATGATCGCATCCATTTCGTATCGTAATCGGTATTTTGAAATCTCAAATTAAAATTTGAGAAATATATAATTGTATGAATAAAGTTAATAGAGGTATAAGATTGGTCCTTTAAAAGCACTTTCGTTATTGAGACTACGATACGATATGGATGTGGTAATTAGGAAATATAGTGCCAATTTTGTGGAAGAAATGTAAGGAGACAACTACAACCAACCAATTGGAAATCATGAATTAGGGATTTAATTTATTGGGGTAACAAGATTTTAACAGAACGCTGCTATGTCAATAAGATAATGCACTTCTGGAAATTTAGCGGAAATTATAAATGCAATAAGACATTTAAATCCTTAGACATTTTAATTTTTTTGATTTTAATCGGGTACTGCGTTTGTGCATGTGCAACTTTGTTACACTTTAGTCAATACATATGAAATTAGATATTAAAAAATGGTGATTGTGTGCGAGTTAAATTGTTTTCGTAGGGGAACAATTAAGACACATACTGTCACATAGATTATACACTTTATATATATAATTAATTTCTTCCACAACAGCGATTCACATTATTTTTAATAATATATTCCTTTCAAAAGTCTTTCGCTTTCAATCAAGTACAAAAACAATAGTTCAATGAACTCTGGCAGCACCTTAAAAGTTAATACAAACAAACATCACCCTAACCATGACCCCTACATTATTCTTGAAAAGCGCACAGTCAGTCTCACCCGCAGAGGCCCAACCCATCAAACAAACAATCTCAACAAGGATGCCGTCAACTGAAAACATACTCAACCGGAAGTTTTGACTATGTCGTGTCGTAGTCTAGTACATACATACTTTATGCTCGATAGGTCCTGTTTAGTACAAACAAGCAAAAAAATAGTTGTGAACGAATATAAAACGCAGGATACGGAAAGTCTATGCTCTCGCCACAATTATAATTTCTTCGTTTTGTTGTGGTTTTTCGTCTCTCTCAAAGTTTTCACATCACCCAAACTTCTTCCATACCATTTACCAGAGTTTTTGCAACGTAAAACAAGAGGGGTGGGTAATCTCGCATAATCCGAACAGACAGATGAAACACTGCAATCGCTACAATCGAAAGGATATGTCTAGGAAGCAAATGCTTAACCTGATTCAATATTGCATACTTTTAAGTTTCATTTTCATGCTAATACTTTTTGTCCTTTACTAGCATTACACTCGTATTATGTGGGATGATAAATTCCCTTTTTATATTAATTATTTACATAATTTAGATATTTTTCTTTTGTTTTGCTGAAGCACATTTCAACTATTTCCGGTATGTGCAAGAAACAATAAAAATAGGGACAATTTTTGCTATTACAACGGAGCGGCCCCACAACGAAAATGCCTGTGATCCATAAGTACTCATGGTTGCCATATTGCAAATACAACTTGTCTCTGTCAGATTCGTGCTTCACATGTTGGCATTAAATTCTTCTAATTATTGACAAAAATTACATTTGAAAGGCTTTTGTATTTTTTCATTCGCCGTCCCGTTTGTTTGCTACAACTCATTTTTCGATGGCTAGGAATCATGGAGAATGGAATGGAGATACAGTATAATCTTGAGCTTGAATAAAAAATAAAAATTTCCATAAAATATTAAGCTATAATTAAATAGACCAAAAAATAGAACTCCGACAAAAAAGGCCGGAAAATAATGACCATAAAAAAATTACAGCAGACAGTTGTCCGAGGCCTTCGGCCACGGACTGTCCCTGCAGGCTGTGTCAGAGACACGGCCATTAAGTTTAACGTAGAATACGCCATCCGATAAGACAGAAAACATATATAACAATAAATTCATTTGCTTATATTATTTATCATTTATTGTTATATATGTTTTCTGTCTTATCGGATGGCGTATTCTACGTTAAACTTAATGGTCGTGTCTCTGACACAGCCTGCAGGGACAGTCCGTGGCCGAAGGCCTCGGACAACTGTCTGCTGTAATTTTTATATTTACCAACGGCATTTGATTCAAGTCCGTTTAAAAAAAAAAATATTATGTTAAATTTTTTTAAACTTAATTTAATTTATGTATTTTAATTAATATTTTTATTGAAATAAGTTCTGCGAATGTTGAGAGGGCCGCCCTAATATTAAAAAAGGTTTACCTTATCGAGTCTTCGCATTAGCATTCGAGCGTTGTGTGAAAGCTTTACGCTTTACAATTCAAAATTAATGTTACAACAGCTTTATTGAAGCTTTCGCAAAAAAGCTTTATTACGTTAGCTTACTGTTTGTTTCACTTTTTACTAGATACATGTTGCCAAGCAACATTAGCTTGCTGTTCGTTTCACTTTTTACTAGATACATGTTCCTAAGCAATGTTGAGCAACCAAAAACACTCAACCAAACACCACACATATGTTTGAGTGAATGTGTTTAAACAATTTTCATTTGAGAAATTTAAATATTAGGAAGATATCAACCAATATGAAATGTATATCAAACGAAAGATAAAATCTTCATTTACATACAAAAAAAATTTTAAAAAAATTCATCTAGCCGTTTCCTCAAATTCAATGAAATAAAGATTACAACAATAAAAACCTGACATGATTCCTCATACCGTAAGGTAAGACGTATTCTACGTCAAAAGAAGCTCCACCAAAAACTTCCTCACCAGATTCAAGTGCATGTTTTGGGGAAGCTCTTATATTTGCTTATTCTGAATAATAAAACTAAATTTAGGATTTAATTATGGGTAATATGTGTTCTAACCACAATTCCAAACAGGTTTATTTATTTAGTTTCCATTAAAGAGGACACTGAATTTAAAAAGTGCAATCTTACAATCTTATCTCGAAACTAAGTAGGAAAGGTTGAATTATTTACACCGAACATGAGTTCAATGAATTGACGCTATCGTCGACATTACATTGAGGACAGCGTTGAGATGGATGACATAAATTGAATATAGAATCAGTACGTATGCGTATTGACGTCACACCATAGCATGAATTGCAATAATTGTGTAGGAATTGTTTTAATTAGGACTTTACTAACTCCGACCGTATAAAGTTTTACCTTGAACCTTGAATGTGATCAATAAAGTAATTCAAGAGGTATCCTTAAGTAAGAACCTTCAAGAATGTCTTCAGAAGGTATTTAAAGATGAGGCCTTCTTGAAATTATTATACTGTAGGACAGTAAAGGGGGTTATAGGGATAATGAGGGTAAGAATGCATTCTAAAACAAGGTAGCCATAAATATAGAGAGAATGCCTTTATGTACGAGGCATATTGGAAAGTAAATCAGGAATTGTTGAAAAGCGGTGTCACTTTCCTTGCTGTCCTACCATTGGTAGTCTAAAGGTTTTGAAATCGAAAATGTAATCTTCATTCTGCACTTTCTCAAAAGTCGGTTTCTCTAAAAGAAAATTTGCGACAAATATGACAGGAGAATAGTATTAATTCCAGATATTTTAAACTCCAATATTGTATTCATTAGGTGGAATTTGCTGGCCCTGGATTCATACCGAAAGTGTTAGTTTTGTTAGATTTTCTTTTAAAGACGACGATTGTAGCAATACCCTTAATCGACCCTTCACCGCAAATCCGTATGAAAGGCGTCAATACCGATTTGTCTCCCTTTTCCTTAAGGTTATGAGCTATTTGTCCCTGAGGAAAGCATACATATGTACATTAGGGCGGCAATAAAAAATCAACTTTCGATATGTTGCCATGTAATCTGAATATGGAGAGATCATTTCTCTGCGCTATTGGTACCTGAGATATCCAATGACGAGACAATCGATCTAAACTTGGACGACGACGTCGATTGTCCCCCTCCTAACCAAGACGAGGTCAGAACAGCTATTGCCCGGCTTAAGAACAACAAAGCCGCAGGAACCGCTGGCTTACCGGCGGAGCTGTTTAAGGCTGGCGGCGATGAGCTGATAAGGTGCATGCATCACCCCATTAGCAAAATTTGGTTAGATTAATGCATGCCCGGCGATTGGAGTCTCAGTGTACTATGTCCCACATTTGAAAAAGGTGACCCGAGTCTCTGTGCCAACTACCGTGGAATAAATCTTTTATCCATAGCATATAAGGTTCTATTTAGAATAATGCCCGAAAGACTAAAACCGATTATCGCTGACCTGATTGGACCATACCAGTGTGGCTTTAGGCCTGGAAAATCGACAACCGACCAGATTTTCACGCTACGTCAAATTCTGGAGAAGACCCACGAAAAACAAATCGACACTTATCATCTATTTGCCGATTATAAGGCGGTCTTCGATAGCCCTATACGGGGGAAGCTCTACGAGGCAATGTCTGAGCTTGGTATTCCTGCAAAACTCATACGTCTTTGCAGGATGACCCTGACGAACACCAAATCGCAGTGAAAGTTGGTAAGGATCTTACCGAACCTTTCGAAACTAAGCGAGGCCTCAGACAAGGTGACACCCTAACGTGCGATCTCTTTAGCATCTTAATAGTGATTATTCTGGGAAAAGCAGCTGTAAACATGAATAAAACCATCAGCAGCAAAAGTCACATGCTGCTAGCGTATGCTGATAGTGTAGATATCATTGGATGCACAGTTGGAGAAGTTACTGCGGTGTTTTCGAGAATTGAGAAGGAGTCAGGAAAAGTGGGTCTGACGGTAAATGAGGACAGGACAAAATTAATGGTTTCAACGAGCAGGGCCTCCACGCGATTAGACCATAACTGTTATAATTTCGAGGTGGTAGACGAATTTATATACCTCGGATCTGCCGTGAGCAAAAGCAACAACGTCAGCCTTGAAATCAAGCGGGGAATTGTGCTTGCGAATAGATATTATTTTGGGCTAAGCAAGCACTTTGGAGACAAAGCCCTCTCTCGAGTGGCTAAAGTTCAATTATACCACATTCTTGCCTTGCAGACGAAACATCTGTAGGAGTCTTCGAGAGAAAAATACCCGAAAAATGTATGGCCCTATAATGCACAACGGCGAGAATCGGCGACGCATGAACCATGAGCTGTATGAGCTTTATCCTGACATTGACATAGTTAAGCGGATCAAAATAACGCGATTTTGCTGGCTAGACCATGTCGGTAGAATGGATGAAGACGAACCAGCACGAAGGGTTTTCGAAACCGAACTCGAAGGAAGACGAAAAATAGGAAGACCAAGACTCCGCTGGAAGAATCAGATTGACGAATCCTTGCGTACACTTGGTGTTGCCAACTGGAGAGATAAGGTAAAAGATCGAACTGGTTGCCAAAATATGTTATCTTCGTTTTGTAAGGTCCCCCACCCCTCGGGGTGGTTACGGGACCGGATAAGTAAGTAAGTAAGTCTTAAAGGATAGAGCCAGTTGGAAGTATATTTTGAAATTTGTTTAGTTTGTTTTTTCATAATATGTGTAAGATGTCTGACTTCATGAGGTTGTAAAATAGTCAATAAAAGTAAAAGAAAGTCTGAAAAGAAGATTTTGTTTTAAGGAGAAGAATTCGTTTTTCAAAAAATCACCAAAGTAAGAAAATCGCTATAATAAAAATATGGCTATATATAACTCGCAAACGACGAATTTTTGATATACATAAATGAGACTACGTATATTTTATAAAAATCACTTAGAAATTCGCAAAAATATTCTTGTTTCGATTGAATGCTCCGTTTCCAAGATGTAGATATACGGGCGTTTTAGCGATTTCTTATTTAAGAGAGGTTTAGTTTTAGCGATTTTTAAAAATAAAATTATGGCATATTAAAGACATCCCTCCCATCCTTTGGCCACATTTTTTTTAGCAATTTTCTTAATTTGGGGATTACAAAAAAAGAAACTCTGTCATATGATTTGGACCACTTTATCAAAACCCCCTAGAAATCGGCAAAAATGGTTATTTTTCGATTGCATGCTCTTTTTTCGACATCTAACCGTTTTTCTAAATTGTTCGATTAAGCTTAAACTTCGATTGAAAATGAGGATGGTTACCCGGTATATAGGTTACAAATAAAACACTGATACCGGATATGTTTTTTGGGAGAACTAAAATTAACTTTTATGAATCGTTCGATTTAGTTTTGTCATAATCATGTTTGTTAGTTACGAACACTTTGTTTACGACGAACACGAACATTTTGTTTATGATAATTTTAGTTGCATGTTAATGATATCTGTATGGTTTACAAACAGTTAACTCAAACTGACCACAATAAAATCTATGATATTCCTTAAAACAATCACGCAAGTGTAACATTTCGTGGTGCAGTTAAACAAATGATCATAACAAAACCGAAATGAACGATTCATAAAAGTTTATTTTAGTTTTCTGGTAGTTTCTAATAAATATTTTTGCCATAAAATATTAACTAAATAGAATAAACTGTGGAAAAATAACAAGGTTTTGACAAAGGATTCTGGTAGAGGGGGTAAAACAAATATTCATGTATCAGCGTTTTGAAACTTTATCTCTGAATTTTTTTTAAGGGGGGTGAAATTTTCCCCCTTTGCACATTTTAGTGATGAATCTGCATAGGAACCATGCTATCTTTACATTTTAGGTATATGATGTGTTCAGCAAATTTATGTAAAAATGTACGAGAAACATTTTTGTGGAATACTTGAACCCTCTACCGCCTCAATAGATGGGTCTTTTTGTTCTTTTTGTGGAAAAGGTAAAAACACCCCTAAAACCACAATATTTACCACAATAATATTCCTCATAAAATTTTAGTATAAGTTTCTTGACATACCAAAGCTCAAAACTCAACTTGAATGCCAAAAATAATTCCAAACTGAAAATTCATGTAAGGGTTAGTTTCGTACTTATTCCGAGTTGGCGCTAAAATCAAAGATAGGTTGTAACTCTCCGCAACAAAATTTGTCGTTTAGATATAAATGACAAAATTTCTTACGAAAATTTCGCAGGAACTGAATACGGGACTTCAAATTTGAAACTTGTGGTGAAATCAACAGAAACGTATGTTCATTTGAGTATTTACCACAGACAATCAAGAAGTAGACCACCAGAAGATGTACGCAATTTGACAAGCCTCGTAAAATGTGCGCAATGACAATTAAAAAATTTTGAATTTGCATTTGGTCAGGGATGCAAATGCAGGTTGTAGAATCGGATGCCAGTTGTAATGAAATATGGGAATGCTTTTAATTGTGTTGAATTTGTTTGACTGCTTTAATCGGGAGGTTTCGATGAAACAGCTGTTCGACTTGGTACTTGGAGTATTGGTAGAGAATAGTGTGCAATGACAGAATAAGCGATAAGTGAAGGAAGCTAGAATTAACTTACTTAAAGAAACTTAAAGTGCTAAACTGGCAACACTGACCATCTCATCATGAAACCGTAGAGTCATTATAACGTTTTATACCTTGGTGGAAAAACATTTTTTTTTTCATTTAGGTGAATTTTTTCGATAAACACCAAAAAGCTTGATTTCATACTTATTCTAAAACTCGACAATGGTTTAAAAATCAGACTTTAAACCCCTAAATTACTGGCGTCTTCTAAACATCTACCATTTTATATTCAGGTCAAACTAAATTAATTTCCAAAAATTCTGGCAAATCGACTGAAAAATTAAGATTGTATGGAGAGATTTGACGGAAATTTTCAACACGTACATAAGTTTTATGCAAATTGGGAAAATAATCTGTGGTTCATTAAAATTCAATAGAAAAATATATATGTACAATTATATACATTGCATTGCCACCCTAATGTACATACATATCGACATAGGTTTTGTGTGTATATCGGTATATGGCCACCACACATACCATGAAGGACTGCGAGGAAAAGGGTGTTGTTATAAATAAAGATGTTGCCAGGAGTGTTTCCAGTGCGCAGTGACAAACAAATCGTCAAAAGAGAAAAACAAACTAAATTTTCGAAAAATGGAAAACATGTGGTTGTCTGGCTTATGGGGCATTATTAAAAATCGATAACAACTTCGAACAAACAAATGTGTACAAGTGCAACTTTGGACAAGTGAAGACTGATTTCATGTAACAAAAAACAATCTAAGCTTTATGTTACTTTGAATTATATTCAATGTAGATCTGTAAGTGCAATAAATGCATTTATTTGTAATCTTGAGGGGAAATCCAATAATGAATGATCTGAATAGTGAAATATTTTGTGACAAAAAGACACCATCAGTACCAACATTATTGTTTTTACCTTCACACTTGTAGAGATTATTGTAACGGATATTATTGCAAATCTACAGAGATGTTATTAAAATCTTGTGGGAAACATAACCATTAGTTTTATTGTTTTGTCGTATACGACATTTTTGTCTTTTTCGAGTTGATATTGTGCCTACAGGTTTTCGTGAGTTCTCTTTCCGAATCTCTTCCAAGATTTTTGATATATATTGTTTGTATATCCATAAAATTTGTTAGCTGGAAATATTGGTATAGTTGTGAAGATTGGTTACTCCGTTTCAAACAATTGGCGTTTACGACAAAATAATAATAAAACGACGATATTTCAAAAAATATTAATTTGTAATCAGTTGATTTTGATTTATGTTTGATCTGGCTTTAAATGCGAAAAGAGTTTTCAATGCTCTGTAAAATAATCATACTACCTATATGGCAACAGTGGTAAATGCCACGAAAAATAACCGGTATTCATACATTTATCGGCTAAACGTTACAATGCATCAAGCTACCGACATTTCCAAAAGAAACGTAAACTGATAAAGTACAAAATATTTAATGCAATTGGAAAATATTTGATCAGAAATGAAGTTCTAATAACTGTACTACGAGTTAAATCATACGTTTTTATTGTTATATCAACTAGGATGGTGATTATAAAGGGGTTTTCAACAGAGACGCTACAAAAGTAAATCGATAGGGACAGCAAACGACGCCATATTTTTTCCCGCTGTTTTGACATTTCTCTTCAGTAAGGTCTGCCATTTCATCATGGAAAGATATACGAGCCAACAACGAGTCGAAATTATTAAAATTTACTACCGACATTTGGAGTCAGTGGCCTCAACTTTAAGAGCGCTACGTCCAATTTCTGAATTCTGAATTTCATTTCTGGCTGAATGGCTTCGTCAATAAGCAAAATATGCGTTATTGGTTAGACAGCAATCCACACGTAATCCATGAGTCATCATTGCATCCCGAAAAAATTACGGTTTGGAGCGGTTTATGAGCCGCCGGCGTCATTGGGCCGGCGGCGTCATTGGGCCGTACTTCTTCGGTGATGATCAAGACCGGCACATTACTGTGAATGCGAATCGCTACCGTTCAATGATCACCGAATATTTTTGGCCCCAATTGGATAATATGGACTTGGAGGACATGTGGCTCCAACAGGACGGCGCCACAAGCCACACAGCGAATGCCACAATCAATATATTGGAAACCAAGTTTGGTGAACGTGTTATCTCACGAAATGGCCCAGTCGATTGGCCGCCTCGGTCGTGCGATTTGACGCCGTTAGATTATTTCATGTGGGGCTACCTCAAGTCCATGGTCTATGCCAACAAGCCAGCGACGATTGATGAACTTCGTACGAATATCGAACGTGAAATTGCAGCAGCATCGGCTGATTTATGCTTGAAAACCATCGAAAATTGGGTTCAGCGTCTGGACTTCTGCAAGCGTGCCCGTGGTGGCCATGCAAAAGAAATCGAGTTCCATATATAATGGAATCGAACGTACTTTCACAGGAATAAAGAATTTCATTGGTATCCAAAACCGGTTTTGTTTTAGTTAAAAAAAACTTTTGTAGCGCTCTTATTGAAAAACCCGTTAGTTGTTCACATTAACAATTAAAGAAGTTTTGTGTTTGTTCTACTTTTTGCTTTCTGTCAAATTTAGATGGTCTCTTGATCATAGTTTAAATGTCCAACTTTGGCTGTTTAAACAGCAATCAACTACGAACCTTAAAAATTAATTCAGAGTTTAAATTATATTTGGTAGTTAATCAAAGATGATTTTCCACTCAAACATTGAATACATGAGTGGGGTACATGATTTCAGGTCCCATGGATTTTAGAATATAAGGGTTTTTGACTCAAAAAAAAAGGGATGTGCAAAAATTACAGAGGTGCCACATTTTTTTAAATTTGAACTAGTTCCTAGTAAAGTATACAAAATTTAAAAAATACGTATCAGCCCCCTTCTCCATAATAAGTTCGGTATATTCTCACATCTTATACTCGTAGGGATGAACAAATTTCAAATTAATAAGAATTGTGAAAAGATCCTTAACAATAATTTAGGTTCAAGAATATCCAATCGAATAAAAATTGTTCGATTAATCGAACAATATGTGTCAAACATTTTCGCGAGTACTTAAAAATTACTGATTTCGAATCAAAATTAATCGAGTAATTTACACCGACTAATCGAAGAAGTCGAGAAATCAATAAATTAATATAAGATTATAATAAAAATGATTTTATATTAGTAATCGAGCAGTTTCAACAACATCTCTACTTAGTTTCTCTAAAGATATGCCAAAATGCGCATGTGTGTCAAAATAAAAAGCACCAATGAAGGATAATCAAATGCTAATTTGGCACTCCATTTAATCCGATTTGTTTTAAACATGGGAGAGTTTATTAGGTTAAGGTTGTCTTTTCCTCAGAAGGAAGGTTAACATACAGCAGAAATTTTTGTGCTTTGTCCCTGAAAAAAGTGTTATGAAATGGATTGTATGATGGTGTGATGTTGGAAAATAGTTCTTATGGAATATTTTGTCATTTTAAAATATAAATTTTAAGTGTGTCTTATTGTAATCACAAATTTGGAAGTCCTTTGATGAATATAGTTTAAGAAACATGGAAGATCTTGTTGCCGAAATACAACGAATAATAGAAGATAATGGACGCCTTTCAATTACCGTGGACGGATATATCCCCATCCAAATATGGGTCTGTTACTCATGAAAATTCGATGGTTATGTTGTCAAAATTAACTGATTAATGAAAAATACTACGTAAACAAAATGTTGAAAATTTAATAAGCTTGTTTTACTTGATACAACGTCTTCGTTTTGAATTGCATCTTGTTTGAAATTTTTGGAATTTAATAAACAAACCAAAAGTTAACAAAAGGAGAAAATAAAATTGAACGAAAAAACAGGAAAAACACAAATCAGCTGGGCTGATGCGTTTAGGTGGATGATATTTCTACCAGGATTATTAGCGCATAAAATAATCACTGCGAAAATTAGAAAACGTAGCAACACTATTTACGGAGAGTTTACATTCCCTGCACCCGCATACAGAGCATTCAACATTTGATGCACGAACACACCCATGAACAGAGATTTTTATGATTGTGTGCATGTTTCGTCATATTTGTTAGCACAAAGTGACAATGTGAACACCGCTTAAAATAGTTGCGTGTCCACAAAAATAGAGCCAGTCATTATCGTCTTACTAACATCGCAATTGAGCAATGGTCTCTCCATGAAATCCTTAGTCGGTCTATAACTGCGACTGCTCTCTGAAATCTCCCCCGTTTTTTGATTCCTCGCGTGTGAGAGTTGCCAACAACACCCCCAAATTCGAACAGCTGATTCCCCACCATCTACCTTTACTCACTTGGGCTGACATATTTATATATTTGTGTTGACGTTGTTGTTGTTGCTGTCTCCTGGTTTTGCATTTCGAGACATTTTACTACGACCACGAGCGACTTGTGTGGAAGGTTCGGCCACATAGGATAATTTCGGCCTACCCAAACTGACTACAACAAGTTTATAGTTGTAGTTGTTCTGACTGTTATTTTATTCGGAGGTGAACTGCAAGAAAACCTGTCTGCTTTCCAAGATTCTCCAACCAGCAGCAAAACCAGAACATTTGTGTGCCATCAGTGCGTGTTGGCCAAGTTAGTTGCAAACGTTATGTTGCCGCAGAAGCATTAACCATTCTTTCGAGACGTAGTGAAAATGAATTATACCACAGGAAAAAACGCTTAATCCTCAACAAAATGACAATCAAATAAAGAAATGTTTGAGTTAAAAAGGTTTATACTGAATAATTTCAAAGCAGACAATGAATCATCATTGACAGCGTGTCAACCGTTATCGCTTTAATCTATGCAGCCACCTAATCAGTGATGAGTAATAGAATAATAACCCGTAGTGGGTAAGACCGTGTCAAGAAATGTGAAAGGATTCGTGAGTTTGTGTGTATCAGCATAAGAAATTCAGCATTTTAAGTGAAGTGAAAGAAAAGTAAAAAGCCAAAAAGGCTCATTTAACTGACAAGCGGTCCTATTAAATCAGCTCTAACACAATGCAATACAATTTTCGCATTATCTGAATCGCGTCTAATTCGGTATGTTATGGAAATCCTGAAGCAGAATTAAGCAATAGTCCTAATGAACCTTAACTAGACACTTTGTTTCGCCTAAACAAGTGCAATAACTTCTTTTTATCATTCGGGTTTGCGGGGAATAAAAAGGGGGTTTGTTTGTTTGTCTCTTTTCCTTGGCTAGTGAGTGTCCGTAAATTTTCCTTATTTCGGTTCGTTTGTCTGGCTGTTTGTTTGTTTTGTTGTCTTTGTTCATTGTACGTCGTCGTTGGGTACGTGTGTTTGGCATTTTGCCATCTGTAGTTGTTTAGTGACGCCTTGATGCCTTACATTGGGTATAATGAGATCTTGGCAAAAAAAAGTGCGCCTTAAACCTTATTTCAACTGCGCACTAAGTTTGTATTCTAGTCTTTAATGGTTTAAATTTTTTATTTAGTAAGCAAATTTTTAAATATATTGGTTACGGCAAATTCCCCCTCCCACCACAAATTTGATCTATTTTAAATATTAAGTTGACGACGAATACATACATGATATATAGTTTAAGCTACGGTCATACTTGGGAAATATTTGACAAGAATTTTGTTTACCATGATTGGTCAAAGTAATTCAGTGTCGATTTCTTTCCTTCAAAACATTAAAGCGAATCACAGACTTGGCATTCGTGAGCATGAGCTTGGTCGGTAACTTTTTAGCTGAGTGATGAATTTTAAAAAATATTACCAAAAAATTTTGTGAACATGATAGTGATACGAACAATTTCGATTACATTCGTATTTGGTATCAGGAAGGTTTGTAAACCGACAATAAACATCAACTATAGCTGATGTTCATGCTCATGAATGACAAGTCTGTGGTTCGCTTAAAGAACCGAAGATTTAAAATAATTTGGTTGGCCAAAATACAGGGTTTATTGTGGTGAATGTTGGTGGGCATTGAAGAAGCTATATTCCCTACCATCGACCATAATAATTAAATTATCAAATTTCATTTTAAATATTTTCTATTAAAATGTATTTATTTATAGAAAATTTAATTTTTCATAGATAAATTACATATCAACTTAAATATCAAAAATACAAACTAGAACGGTAATATTTGTTTTTTAAAAAATTTCCTAAATATGGATATCGCAGTTTCTTTGAAAATCTTAAAATAGCCAGAAAGCCTGTGAGATTGATATCTTCCAGATTTTTTGTACATAATTAAAAAACCTATCAGTAGTATTGTTACTCGTCTATTAGTTGTACTTGGGAACTCCAATATAGATATAAATCGAGGCAAACACTTCAATGAATTAAATGATCTATTTTTAATACATGACTGCCAGAATTGTCATGAACTGATAACTAGGCCTGCAAAAAATGCTTGTATTGATCATGTTTTTAATGAAATTTCTTCAAGAATTGCGATTGATTCGGTTGAGTGTAATTGCATGCAAAGTTAAAAACAGTTTTTAGTCTCCAGAATACCGTGAGAGATGGAAATTTTTCTGTGATTATTATAAAGTTAGGGAGTGTCTTCAATGTAATACGACCGTAAATATCACAAATCTTACTAAAATAAATGGATTTCCCGGGATCCCGGGTATGAACGGTAGAAATGAGAGTCCATTATTTTGTAACTTTTACCGCACTTTTTATGTCAATTACGTACCACAAAAGGGCGAAAGCAGTACAAACATCTAAATAAGGTAGTTATGTGTTCTGCAATCTGTAACAAAATCTAATATTTGATGCATTTTATACTGATGAGGATGTACTTCTTTGTCAAATTAAACTTTATGCTTACGAAACTTTAAAACAAATTGAATACCACACTACGATATTTATTTTACTTAAAATCAAAACATTTTTTTCTCCAAAAATTCTCAAAATTTAAGAAATACCTGCAGTGAATTCAACATTTACCTGCAGAATTAAAAGCAATAAACAGTGTTTCACGATGTAATTCGTGTTTTAAGAAATATATTTTGAAACACTTCTTAATAATTCTTTATGATTTTCTTTAAGACATTTAACATTAGTTTGATTGATTCAATTTAAAATGTTACTGAATTTATATTTGCCAACATTTCTCTAAAATTACTGAGGCAACCTTTATACCTTTATACCTTTATACTTAATACATGTTAAAAAAATTGTTTACTTACTTTCTTATCCGGTCACGAACAACCCCGAGGGGTCAGGCACCTTACAAAACGAATATAACATATTTCGCCAACCAGTTCGATCTTTTGCCTTATCTCTCCAGTTGGCAACACCAAGTGGATGCAGGGAATCGTCAACCTGATCGCTTCCAGCGGAGTCTTGGTCTTCCTATTTTTCGTCTTCCTTCGAGTTCGGTTTCGAAAATCCTTCGTGCTGGTTCGTCTTCATCCATTCTACTGACATGGCCTAGCCAGCGCAATCGCGTTATTTTGATCCGCCTAACTATGTCAATGTCGGGATATAGCTCATACAGCTCATGGTTCATGCGTCGCAGATACTCGCCGTTGTGCACTATAGGGCCATACATTTTTCGGAGTATTTTTCTCTCGAAGACTTCTACAGATGTTTCATCTACTTGCGATAAGACACAGGATTCTGCGCCATAAAGCAAGACAGGTTGTATGAGAGTCTGGTTTAGTTGGACTTTTGGTACTCGAGAGTGGGGTTTATCTCTAAAGTGCTTGCTAAGCCCAAAATAACATATAACATGATATCTATATCATTAGCATACGCGAGCAGCATGTGACTTTTGCTGCTGATAGTTTTATTCATGTTGACAGCAGCTTTTCTCAGAATAATCTCTATTGAGATGTTAAAGAAATCGCACGATAGGGTGTCACCTTGTCTGAGGCCTCGCTTAGTTTCGAAAGGTTCGGTAAGATCCTTACCAACTTCCTGCAAAGGCGTTATGAGTTTTGCAGGAATACCAAGCTCAGTCATTGCTTCGTAAAGTTTCCCCCCGTTTCGGGCTATCGAAGGTCGCCTTATAATCGACAAATAGATGATAGGTGTCGATTTGTTTTTCTTCTCCAGGATTTGGCGTAGCGTGAAAATCTGGTCGGATGTCGATTTTCCAGGCCTAGAACCACACTGGTATGGTATAATCAGGTCAACGATAATTGGGTTTAGTCTTTCGCAAATTATGCTCGATAGAATCTTACATGCTATGGATAAAAGGCTTATTCCACGGTAGTTGGCACAGAGACTCGGGTCGCCTTTTTTTTAAATATGGGACATATTACACTGAGACTCCAATCGCCGGGCATGCATTCATCTAACCAAATTTTGCTAATGAGCTGATGCATGCACCTTATCAGCTCATAGCCGTCAGCCGTAAACAGCTCCGCCGGTAGTCCATCGGCTCCTGCGGCTTTGTTGTTGTTAAGCCGGGCAATAGCTGTTCTGACCTCGGCTTGGTTAGGTGGCAATCGACGTCGTCGTCCAAATTTTGATCGATTCTCTCGTCATTGGATATCTCAGGTACCAATAGCGCAGAGAAATGATCTCTCCATATTCCCAACAAACTCTGCACATCTGCGATGAGATTTCTGTACACACATCTGCGATGAGATAATCTATACTTCTATACTAATATTTTAAAATGGAAGTGTTTGTGAGTTAGTTAGTTAGTTAGTTTGTATGTAGGGGGTAATCTTCTAAAATACTCATCCGATTTAAAAAATTATTTCATCGGTGGAATGCTACGTTCTCACTGAATGATATAGGCTATATTATATTTTTAAAAACAATAGGCATCCATACCAAAATTCAGGACGAATTCTGCCGGGTTTGCGAGTAATGTACAACGACAAAATAATATGACAATTTTCTAGTGTAATATGAATTTTTGTAGTTGTTGTTTTTTTGTTCAAACCAATATGACAAATATGAAATTTATTAGAATTTTAAAATGTGTAAATATCAACGAATATATGTATAATTTAAAATCAAGATTATTGCATAGCCATGTAGATATTTCACCTCCATTTCAGAAATTATAAAGCGGCTCTTCCCCCAGTTGTGCCACCATTCATGATTGGGACTCTTCAGACACTCTAAACGGTTTAGGAATCTGTGGCCACAGAAGTTGCTGCAGTTTTTGGGGAGGTGGAGGGTTTAGGTAAAAAGGCGTTCCAAAATGTTCAGACTTTGGTCGTGCTTACGGTGTTTCTCCTATTGATAACTCCAGTACGGGTCCCGTAGCTTTGCAGGAGTTTTTTTCGTAACTTATACACGTTAAGTCATACAAAATGACAACCTGCACGTTAACATGTATAATTTTAGAAGTTGATAATACCCCCGAAAAAGTGTTACCAAGTTCGAGTGTGTAGTATGGAAAATACAGAATTTATGTCATTCCATTTTGTATATTTCCACAACGTTTCGAAAATTATGATGTAAATATTAGGGGTAGTTAATTTTTTAATCAACATTTTTAAAAAGTTGAATAAAATATTATTGATTTTTTCTTCTTCTAGAAGAATAATTCCTAGACAATACTGGAGAGAAACAACTACTAAAGCAAAACCACAATGAAGTGAAGTGTACAAAGAAAGCCGAGTAATACTTCGATTCTCAAAAAGTATCTACTTTAACCGATATCTTCAAATGACTCGCAAGAACACCTTCGGTTCTGTCTGCTTACTGCACCTTATGCAATTTTATTATATACTATATGCACTTTTTGGTACACACTTTGGTACACGTATGTCTGTTGGTACACATTTTAGTTCTTTCACTACACTTTAAGTACTTTTGGTGAAGTTTGTTTTAGTACAATTGACTTTTAAGTACTTGTGGTACATTTTGTGGTAAATTTTTATATGTATTTTATGGTACAATTTATGCACTTTAGAGGAACATACTCGTACTACGTTAAATAAATATTGTACAAGTATGTAGTTTCTGGTATATTTTATGCACTTTGTGGTAAATTTTATGTACTTTTCGAACAAATTATGGTAAATAATCCGATCCACATTCACTACATGGAGCCAATTTCTGTTACCACAACACAATAGCTTTTTATATCGCGCTTGCGGTACGAGATCTGTTCCCAAGATCGTCGTTTTACTCATTTAAAACCTAAAAGAGCGCGAATAAGCCTATATAAAGAAGAGTACGCGGCTAGCTCGGGGAGCGTGAGCTATGACCGTTCGTTTACGATGCCTGATTTATTATTGAATAGAGCGAGATTTCGTTTAACCAAACATCTATGTTTCAATGCAATAATTCACTGCTATATCAAATAAAAAAGTCTATTGTAGTGTCGATGCAGTATAACCACCTCATATATTACACTGTATTCTTTAGAAATTTATTTTCTCTTTGACTTTTAAATAAACAAATTGACAAATAAAAATAAATATTTATCTGATGAAGCCAAGTTGATTATACTCAACGTGTATGCGTTGTTTTCGTAACAGTTGATGTGAACTTATATAGGTTACGAAAAAAACACCCCTATAAAACTTGCGAGATAAATTAAATTGAAGCGTATCACTAGGGAATGCAAATTCTTGGACTTTTTCATGGACTTTTCCCGGGAACGCCCGGTTGAAATGTGAGCCCCTTATTTTTCGAATTTGTTATGTAAATTTTGCACCACACACGATAAAATATAGTAGTTACAAGCATCATAAATACCACAATGTGTTACGAAATCTTATATTTGATGCATGTAATACTAACGAGTATTTACTTCTATTTTAAATTTGGCATCCTAATTTCTGTGATACTACCTAATAACATTGACACCAACCGTATCTAAATATATTACTAAATAAATAAATAAATAAATGGTTTCCCATTATATCCCATGAAGGGACTGGGGAGAACTTCTCACAATCACTGAGCTGTGCGCTTTCCAGTTTTCACTCACTGATTGGGACCTACAGTTTTACACCGATTCCGAACGGTAATTTTGAGAAGCTTTTTCATGGCTAGATACTCGATAGTGTCGCCGTCACTATGCGAGGTGACCGCCGCCGAAAGAAAATTTGAAGGTGGTCAGAGCCGGGTTCGAACCCAGGATCTCATGCACAAGAGCCGCGCACACTAACCATTGAACCACCGACGGCCACATATATTACTGATGTGGATAAAACTAATGCTGATATATACAGTGTCATCACCTATCTTTCCAATGACAATCAGCATGCTATGTTTACATTCAATCGACAAATGTTTAGCGGCTACAAACTTATTTCGAACTTTGACCGTATTGTGACACTTTCTGAGATGAAATTATTGGTGTAGATTTCGTACATAAATTTGTAGTAAAGCTTGAATGTCGAAATGGTAGATATCTCATTGAAAACTTGAAAATATATAGTAATTTAAAATCTAAATTTTTTTGTTAATCGTTACAATGTTTTGGTAAATATTTGCAAAGATCAAATAAGAAATAAGTTCTCTTTCAAGATATAAAATGATTTATTTACCCTTCAACGACAGGAGATATTAAAGTTTACAATTAAAATATATATCTAAATCATCGCTGATGAATTTTATCTAAAATATATTTCATAGAATATTAAAAAATTAATAATACTGACGAAAGTAACTAAAGAGTGAACTTTTGTAAAACGTTTACAATTTTAAATGAGTTGAAAAGACGTTCGAAAAGTTCTGGTGATTGTTTTTTTTTACATGATTCGATTAATTATTATTATTTATTTCTTAGAAGAATATTTTTCGATTTCCTTTGAACTATACAGATCAGGGTTTTTCTGTAATTAGAAAAAATGTAAATAAGTATAACCTGGATTTAAACTCTTGTTGGCGAACGATTCCGAAGTTTGTGACTCTTTTCGTCACCGCCTTAGTGCCCTACGCCAGATTTGGAAATTTTTTTAAACTATTTCTGAGTATTTTTTATATTTTTTGTAAAATTTGGATATAAATCAAAAGTATAGCTTAGATATACCCGAGAATACATCGGCGCAACGAAATTTATTTCATTAACCCGAAAAATTCCGTCGCTGCTAAGAATGTTTCATTACTATGATGAATATGTTCCATTGTTGCGATTAATATTTTTAATTGATGTAAGAAGCTGATTTGAAAATGCAAGCACCCTTTTTTGCCCATTTGATATTATTTTCCACGTTGCTATTTCGTGGAAAAATTAGAATGTATTATTTTTATTTTGATTATTTTGATTGCGTTATGTAGTTTCGCGCAATTTGACCGTTATGTGTTTGGGCATTGTTACTAAAAATGTGGTAACAATGGGTGTAAAACAGAGTTGGTCTTATCTGACACAAATCAGTAACGTGACTTTTATGACTGATATGTTGCAGTACTCGTAACACATTCATTCTATAAAATTTAAATGTTTGACAAAATACCGCAATAACTAAAAAACTTAACAATTACATTATTAAACTTGTTTTCTCTAAAATTCACAATTGATATATTCGTTGCGGCAACAACAATTGAATTGCTGGCGCAACATAACGATGAACATTAATAAAATCTTGTAGCACATGTTTTATTGCAGGAACTATAAATTATCTAACGAAAATGTCGCGTCCCTACGAATAATCGCTTTAATTTCAGTGAACTGATACTAATATTTTACGAAAATACAAAAATTTAAAACATATAGAGTAGCCAAGTGCAAGAAGAGCTTTCTGGATTACAATGTTTTGCTAAAATATTCTATACTATTGCTTGGGAAATTTTCCGGGATTCCCGGACGAAATTCCCGGTAAAGTGGGAACTGAAAATTAACGAAATTCCCGGGAATACCCGCCGAATTGCATTCTCGACTTGTCACATTTACCCTTGTTTACTTCTTTTTGCATACAAATTTCCCAGTGTTGAATAAACGTCAATAAAAATTATGGGAAACTTCAATAATGTGACAACACCTAGTGACAAAAGTTGGTAATGGTCGTGATTTGTGTAGTTTTTCCTTTATCTATGATTCATGATATGAAATGATAGACAAAAGTAATAAAGCAGTGCATTCGAATTGTAATGTAATACAAAAAACAAATTACAATATTCGTGGGATTTGTATTTTCATATTTTGACAGTTCAAGTACGATATTAATTGTTATTAGGTCTGTCTGTTGACTTTCCTAGTAAGAATTACTCAGTAACTATTTTTGAGAGAGTAAGACAGATTATTCTCTCAAGTTGAAAATATCCCAAAAGGTAAACATACATAAAGTTTCAAAAAGTGTTTGATTCCAAAGATACAAATAAATATCGTTGTTTTTTTTCTTTAAATAAGCAATTTAAAAATGAACAACCAAAAAAAACTAAATGTAAAATGTTCACCAGGAACATTCCAAAAGGTTTCGGGTGGTAAGTAATGAAACTTAGACATATGTATATATAAAATGTAAGCCGTTGTAATTTAATAGATAAAGAGTACCGGGAAACTCTTGCTGAGGAAATTGCGGGAACAGAAACCTTCGACGAAATAATATTTTTGCCGAACGAAGATGAACAACGGAGGTGGAAGGCAAAAAAAGCCTTGGCTGGATTCCTCAACTAAAATGTTGATAGCCAAAGTGAAGGAATTGCGTCCAATAGTAGGTAAAAGCGCAAGCCTTAAAAACAAAACGATCGCACTGTTTTTTATTACCATTCTGCAATAAAACATTGTATTTATTGACTTTTACTCATATTAAAATGCACAAAAACACTTCTCGGACTTACTTCTTACAACTTCCATTGTTAAATTTCAATTTTATTTTCCTTTAATTTGTTTATTCGCATAAAACATCTGTTTTCATAAAGCAGCTGCTTCCATAAAACATATGTTTTCTTACTGGCAAATTCTTACTGGGAAAAAAATCTCCAGTAAAAACTTGTAAGTTCTCTGTCATTGAATTGTCAAAAAAATCTCTCTCTGGCTCTCTTTTACTGGCTTTTGGAGTAAACAGACAACATCCAGTAATAATTTGTACAAATTATTGAGTAAACAGACAGACCTATTATCAGTTCAATTACCAAAGGGTTGCAAACAACTAAACCAGTAGTTACAAATATAATCGTAGTTACTTTTTTTACATTAAACTTCGTAATTGTCTAATGCATTTTATATTTTAACAATTTGGCAAATCCCAGCTATTAACATCACAATAATATTAGGCATACCTAATAGATTTGCATTGTTATACATACTTACATATACATATATTTGAACTATATATAATACAACTGTTGGAGACAGTTGCAGCATCGAAATGATCTGGGTTGCATGTGACACTTAAGCCTACTTATTCCAGCAATAAACTGGATTAAGCCTACATGAAGTTGTAGTCAGAACGAAAGACAAGAGGCGAGATAAACACACAGCTACAATTGTTAGACAAATGCAATGGATGGCTTAGAAGCAAAAGGTATTATCTACACTTCAGTTATTACTCCACAATATACTATGTTAACATATGGTTTGACGGAAGAACACCTTATAGTCCACTTAAAAATGCCTATGATGCAGATAATATTAAGGCTGTTATTTTATTCCATTCAGCTATCGCCACTTACGACTTTACGAATAAAACGATCCACACTTAATGCTACTAAATGTGGCAACATTTGCTGTAATGGGTGAAAAAATGCTATACGACAACACGTTTGTAGCCAGTGCCAACAAATACATGATAGCAGCAGATGTTGTTGTAGTTGTAAGTAGACATTTTATTTTCGGTCGTTCGTTTCGGTTGCCAAATTCGACACAAATATATACATACCAAAAATACAAGAGTGAAAAAAAGTATAAAAACAAAATTCATATGATTTTGACAAGTGAAATGAAGAAGGACATGGAAAAATTTCATCACCTGTTTAAACTATTATACCTGATAGATAATTCTACCATGCTCAATATGTATAAAATTTACCGCGCGTTGTTGTGAACAATTTAATTCCAATTTTGTTTTCATCCGGAAATAAAACTCTATCCTTCAAATTTAGAGATATAAAAGCATAAGTCTTCCATTAAATAAAATAATTTTAATGAACTTATGAACTGTAAGCCATTTTTCAAATTTCTGCTTTTGAGTCTCTCCTTGATAACATTTTCATTCGCAAGAAATGATAACAAAATTTATCTAAGATACACTTTTGTTGCCATTTCTTGAAATTAATCATGTGGCAACATTGTTATTGCCCAAGTCGGAATTTAAGTGGGAAATTTAAATGCCACTTAATATCGCTTAGCTGTCCCGTACAAATTAAGCTATAATTAACTTTAGCTGGGTAAAAAAACTGACTTATTGTGTGCTTAATATCTGTCATGTTCGCTTACATTTTGTTTAACGTTTTTACTAATTTAAAAAAAAACTAATACAGTGGAGGTCCAATAGTACGAATATTCTAGTTTATAGTACGAATATCCATATCACGAAATGCCTTTTCCTTGCATTAGGTATTCTATAAGTTAGTACGAACAGCGGTAAATTTATTGACTCGTTTATACGAATAACCGTTTTTCTAAGGAATTTTACAACATAAAATCCTGTCAAATTATGTATTGTGTTTCTTCGTGGAAACCTGTGTTAAGTGTGCAAAAAAAAAATCCTAAAATGAACAAGAAGCAAATTTCGTTGCAAGAAAAAACTAATATTATCACGGATTGTGATAAAGAAATATCGTTACATGAGATTTCAAAGAAATACGGTTTAGATAAATCAGCAATATGCACCATGAAAAAACAAGCCTCCAATTTTATTCGCCTCTGCAAGCGCTGGCAAATCCCGCTGTAGGATGTAAACTGACAAATTTGAAAGATCGAAGACTCCGTTTATCAGTGGTTTGTTCCGCAGCGAAGATGTCACACTCCGGTTGGGGCTAAGCAGTTAAAATATAAAGCACGTGAATTCCATAAACTATATTATGATGGTGATTTTTTTTGCGAGCAAATGGTTTCTTACAAAATTCAAAAAGCGGTACTGGATAAGATTGTGGAAAGAATCCGGTGGAAAATAACATCTTCCAAAGAGCTTGGGGCTACATTTACAAATAAATTACAAGCTGTTATAAAAGAGAATGAACTATCCACTGAAGCAGTAGTCAATGCAAATGAAACAGGCTCTATTGGAAAATTTGCCCTACAAAACATGTGCCCATTCTGAAGAGAAGAGTGCAACGGGCAGAATAGTCTCGAAGAACGGAATAACCATTCTAGTTTGCGCAAATGCTGAGGGGACAATGAGAGTAAAATCATTTGAAATTGGAAAAGCTCAGAAAACGAGGTATTTTCGCAATAACACTTTACCTGTAGAATATGGCAACTCTAAATCGGCTTGGATGAATGCCGCAATATTAAAAAAAAAAATTTCTTTCTGACTTTTGTTCCTGAGGTAAATCGATGAATACCTTTTTTTGATTGTTTATTAATGCCTTCAATGAACGAATTGTTTATTTTTTGGTGGAATGTTTCTTAGAAGCCAAATAGCTTCCAAAGTTGGAGCTTTTATTGTTTGTTAACGCTCCAAACCACCCTCCTGCTGACGAATTAGTAAGAGAATGAAGATGGACAAATTTGTGTTATGTATATGTACCCTAATGTTACCCCGCAAATACAACCGATGGACCAAAAACGCAGTAAGATTATTGCAATTAATTTACCGCAGCAGTTTTTCGTCCCGAATTGTAGCATCGTCGAAAAGTTTAGAAACTTGTCTTAAACATACCACCTTATATGAGGCGGTTTCTGTAATAGCTCTAGCATGGGGTAAAGTAATTAAAACATTGCTGAAAAAAAATTTTGTCAACGATATGTTAAAAGAGGAAGACGACATCCCGCTTTCTGTTCTACGGGGAAGTGAAGTGGTCACTGTTATAAGACATACGCTAAATTTATTAAATTGCAGTTTTCCAAATGTTGAATTTAACTACACCGATTTATTGGAGTGGAATAATGATAACCTATATAAGACAACCATCCTAGAGGACGATACTAATGAGGAGAACAATTCTGTTTCACTGAAAACCTCATCAAAGGTTATACATGTGGATGCAATAACATGTTTCCAAACATGCATGTATGCAGGTAAACCGAAGTCAGTGTTTGATGACCGATTTTTTTAAACATTGACATGTATACTTTACAAAGTTTGAATATATGCAACGTAATTTTTTTTTTAAATTAATATTATTTGAACAAAAATTTTATTATTCGGAATTGAATTAAATAATTTTATATAATTTTTGGTTCGATAATACGAATTGTTCGATATTATGAATGGGCCTGACGGCATATCATTCGTAGCATAGATTAAGTAAATTAATATATGAAGCACAAGTGTTGGGAAAATTTTAGTGTAATGGGTAATGTTCTAGATGTCGTTGAAAGCAAAAATGGGATCTTATGTTCCCAAAAAAAAGTAAAAAAATATGACATTAAAATTCTCAATTTCATATCAAAAAAAAAATATTTTTCAACAAAAATATCACTTTGAAATGAAACATCGAATAGGAAAGCCATGTCACCACCATCTATGTCCTAATAAATTGGTTCTTCCTCCAGTTCAGCTGCCATTCCTTGTTCAGAGTCCTCAGCCACTCTAATGGTTTTGGCATCTGCGACCACAGAAGTTGCTACAGACTTTGAGCGGGGAAATTTTTAGTTTAAAAATGCGTTCCGGCATTTTCATCTTTGTGCGGTCTTAAGGGGTTTCTCGGTTTCTCACCTATTGTGTTAAAATAGTGCTATTATATAAAATCGTTTAAATTTTGTCACATTTTCCCTTGTTTAAATTACTTTCACAAAAATTTCCTACAATTTTGAATAAACGTCAATGAGAATTATGAGAAACTTCAATGAAAGTGACAGTAGTACAGGACAGCACCTAGTGAACAAAAGTTGACATTGTTCGCGCTATATATATTATTTCCTTTATCTATGATTCGTATTATCCACTGTAATTCTAAGAAATAATCCAAACCATAGAGTAACCTCAGACTAGAGAGAATATTTGGCTCATCTGACGTTTCCTTTCACACTCTTCGTGATGGGGTCGGTGTGATAGAGAGATGTTTGACGAAAAGTGATATACACCAGGTGGAATTACAATAACTTCTTGCTTTAATTTTCATGCCATTTTGGTGAAAAGCTGTGAAATTTAAATGTGTAATTATAAAGCTACTTAAATTCTGTACAGAAAACAATCGAACAACATGGTCCTAAAATATAAGCAATTAATGAGAGTGACCTGATGTGATATAGCATGGCACTTTCAGTGGAACTGGCCACATATAGTTTATTTTGTTTTTGGGCGTATTAAGCGAACCACAGACTTGTCATTCATGAGCACGAGCTTGGTCGATAACTTTTTGTCTGATTGATGAATTTGAACAAATATTACCAAAAATTGTTGTGAACATGATAGTGATGCGAACAACTTCGTTTAAATTCATACTTTATATCAAGAAGAAACAGACAATAAACATCAACGATAGCTGGTGTACATGCTCATGAATGAAAAGTCTGTGGTTTTCTTTACGTGTTACCGAACGTAAAAATTAAATGACATGTCATTTACTGTAAAGCAAAATGTGTTTCCCGTCCGTATTCAGGTAGAACGCATATATGTATATACAATTCAAATTGGATTTATTTCCCTTTTGTTGTGCTTTTCTTTTTTTTTGACAAAAACTTCAAACATTTGTCAATATTATTATTTTTTAATAAATTACATTTCGGGCAATAAGCGAGTTTTTTTCAAATTCTGCATAAGAAAAATTAGTGGTCACTTCTACAAAGGGACTTTTACAAATTTTTCTAAATTTTTCGCTAACGAAAGAAGGAACTATTAAGGTAATTTGAATTATAAAAAATATTTAGATACATATGTATGTTTAAAGGTGATTTAAAGGTGTTTATTTACCATAGACTAATGTCAAGCAATTCACAATAATTTTGTATTTACTGTAAACTAAATAAATTTTATTCCACATATATAGTATATAATTCACGTTTGCTTTAACGCACTAGTTTAGCCCACATCTGGCGGCGCTTTAGATTGTCGTTATTTTTTTTGTCATCTGTCTGAATTGGAAGCCCCCGTGCACACTAAACTAATTAATATGTTAATGACAGACAACAAATAATATTTATACCATTTATGGCACAAAACATTCGCTCGCTACGACAGCAACTTTTGCCACATTCATGCTTTCGTATGTTTGTAGTTGTTTTCAGCTACATTTTACGGTATATCAATAACTTGGGTTGTGAAACATGTAATATCACATTTGCAGTGATCAGCTGTGTATGACACAGCACAGCAGCATAAGCATTTTAATAACTCCTCTTGTACTAAAGATGATACATGTATTTAACTTTTCCAAATAAACTTTTAATTTTTTAAGATATGAAATCAACAGATCTGTATCCTATAAAATACGCATTCTTTGACATAAGCGGGAACATCAGTTATCGTCGACATTGTTGACAGTTTGCAGTCGCAGATGAAACCGATTAATAAAGAAATCGTATTTGTCACTGAAATTCATGATAATAAATGGCAAGGCTGTAGTAGCTCGCTTAACGCAAATGTGCAAATGATCACTCGACAACCTGTTGCTGTCGAAAAGCATCTTTTAACAGTTTTTCGATAAATGTTATCTATTACGGTAATAATTGATTTTGTTAAATTTGCATGAAAAAATCTCATTTAATATTTTAGTTGTTTTATTATTTTGCTTTCTCATCGTAAACCCAGCAAACAAAACAATAATGCGTCGATATCGGCATTATTATATCCCCCGTCGGGATAAACTATGAAAGAGGTACTTCCAAGCAATACTTCTACAAGATAATTTCGAAGATATCGTCGAAATATCACTATGAATAAAATAGGAATATTTTGCTAAATAAACACCATGAAGATAGAAACACAGTTTATTGGTACATTAGACCGACTCTGAAAAAAAGCTCATTTACTTTGTTCTGTTTTCTGAGGATTGCCGAAATATTTCGTGTCTAGCATTAAGATCCCGTGAGCTGGACCACTTAAAATTTATTTCAACGAATTTGTACTTTAACTATGGAGATTGTATATAATATTGGTATCATATGGAATGCCTTTTTAAGGCGTGCCCAACGGTATAGAAAAATGGATTTTTTAAGTTTTTAGTACGGAGATTTTTCTGATTTAAATGTCAGATTGACATATTTCAGTCTTTGCTCGCTTTAAGTCAATACGTGTTTTAGTTTTTTTTTTAAATTCACACTAGTGCGTTTTACCAAAAATTCAATATGGTTCGTTCTAAACAGGTCAAAATGGGTATTAAATCTTTTCTGTTAACAAGGCCATCATTGTTGTTTAGATATACTATTCTTATTTTGTAATAAATTTTCCGAATTGATCTGAACCAAAATTTGAATATTTAGAATTAATTTAATCTGACATTTAAATAGAAACATCCTCCGTAGTAAAAAATTAAAAATGCAGAATACCCTCGAAAAGAGTAAAATTAAAAATAATACAATGATATTGATGTTGTATACAAATTTCTTTGAAAAGCTAAAAAAATAAATTTTTTTAAAAACGGTCCAGCTCACGCGATCTTAATGCCAGACATTTCCTTTTATTTTGGGAATCCTCAGAAAACAAATCAAGGTACATTGTAAGGGGTGGACAAAAAACTAATTTTTCCCCACAATACAATATGTATGAATCGGTCTAATGTATATAGATAACGGGTTTTTCAATAAGAGCGCTACAAAAGTTTTTTTAAATAAAACAAAACCGGTTTTAGATACCAATGAAATTCTTTATTCCTGTCAAAGTACGTTCGATGCCATTATGTATGGAACTCGATTTCTTTTGCATGGCCACCACGGGCACGCTTGCAGAAGTCCAGACGCTGAACCCAATTTTCGACGGTTTTCAAGCATAAATCGGCCGATACTGCTGCAATTTCACGTTCGATATTCGTACGAAGTTCATCAATGGTCGCTAGCTTGTTGGCATTGACCATATACTTGACGTAGCCCCACAGGAAATAATCTAACGGCGTCAAATCGCACGACCGAGGCGGCCAATTGACTGGGCCATTTTGTGAGATAACACGTTCACCAAAGTTGGTTCCCAATAAATTGATTGTGGCATTCGCTGTGTGGGTTGCGGACCACTTGTCCTCCAAGTCCATATTATCCAATTGGGGCCAAAAATATTCGGTTATCATTGAACGGTAGCGATTCGCATTCACAGTAATGTGCCGGTCTTGATCATCACGGAAGAAGTACGGCCCAATGACGCCGCCGGCCCATAAATCGCACCAAACCGTAATTTTTTCGGGATGCAATGATGACTCATGGATTACGTGTGGATTGCTGTCTGACCAATAACGCATATTTTGCTTATTGGCGAAGCCATTCAGCTAGAAATGAGCCTCGTCGCTGAAAATGATTTTCCAATGAAAATCCGAATCATTTTCGAGTTGTTGCTCAGGCCAATTCACGAACATACGACGCTTATAGTCTTGGTCAAGCGGCTTCAGTTCTTGGTCAAGCGGCTTCAGTTCTTGCGTCAATTTGATCTTGTAAGGATGTAGGCCAAGATCTTTTCGCAAAATTCGCCACAACGACGTCACAGAGATGCCCAACGCTTGAGAACGACGTGTGAGAGATACATTTGGGCTTTCTTGAACTGAAGCCTCAGCGGCAGCAATATTCTCGACACTACGGGCACTTCTTTGTCTCACTGGCACGGGAACATTTTCTACTGGGCCTGTGGATTCAAATTTTTCCACTAGACGCTCAATTGTTGATCTGGTAGGACGATTATGACGACCATAAATTGGACGTAGCAATCTTAAAGATGAGGCCACTGACTCCAAATTTCGGTAGTAAATTTTAATAATTTCGACTCGTTGTTGGCTCGTATATCTTTCCATGATGAAATGGCAGACCTTACTGAAGAGAAATGTCAAAAGAGCGTGAAAAAATATGGCGTCGTTTGCTGTCCCTATCGATTTACTTTTGTAGCGTCTCTGTTGAAAAACCCGTTAGATCCGCCAAATAGCAATTTCACTGATTCGATTTATTGTTTTTATGGACTCGTAACGGGTTCGAGACGGATCCGTCAAATCGCAATTTCAATGATTCGCTCTTTTATGTTTTTACGGACTCGTAACGGGTTCGAAACGAATTCAAGAACTCACATTTCGCTTTTTTATGAAGTTATGGACTAGTTACAAGTTCGAAACGGTTCCGCATCTGTTTTTGTGAACATTGGGATATTACAAAGATAGAGCCTGCGCATTTTTTGTGTAATAATATTTTTTGTTTTTGAAAGATTTCATGGAATTATTGGATATAACTTTCTTAACAATTAAAACATTAATTGAAATGTAAATGTTGAACCAACTGTGCAACCGACCTAAAAATCAGGAAAACTAATCCAGTGACAAATTGTTTTAAATTGTTATTGTCTTTTTTTTAATCCGTCGGAATGCAGCAAAATCTATCGTAGATTTGGGGGCATCAGAAGACGCGTTCTCTCCAAAACCTCATTCGATAAAGAAATGTTTACGTCAAACGAAGGTTTGAAATTAAACACGTTCATTCGTCTGTTAATACTGTGCTTAGCTATCACTGAGAATAGTCTTGGCAGCTTCGTGAATGACCACCACCGATCCCGACCTACACACAACACAATCATTGTTGTCGTCCATCGAATGCCGTCTGCCAAATTTAAATGATTAAAAATGCAAAAACAATCACAATCTCCGACTTCCAGCTCAAAACCGGTTAATTTGGATATTAACGGTAGGTTGGACATGTCATTGCTACTCCGCCTCTGTTTGCCAAAGCAGCTGTCTAGCACAGAATACAAATTAAGCATAAATTCGATACTTGTATCAGTCCGTCCATCTGTCGGTACGTCTGTCCGTGTGTACGTCATTCCGCCTGTTAACAAGATACAATTTGCGTACAATATCACTGTATTTGATATGGCTGCCATAGTTTTTTTATTTCTTAAATTCAAGTCGACGATTAATTAACTTAATGAGCTCTAATTATAATCGACTATACGAACTTTATATATTTATTTTAAAGAGACGCACAGTGGGGCCTTTCTCCATTTTCAGATCCAAAAATCACAACTTCTAAAATAATGAAGATACTTTAAAAATGTCAAAAGCATTTGAAAGAGAGCTGCTTAAGCTTTAAAATGATTGCTGGCACAGCCAGGTCTACACGGATGTCAAATTTCCATATTATTATCGGTACAAATATTATTATATTTATTATTTGTATCACAGATTCACATTTTTGATCGATTTACAATATTAAAATCGTAATATTATATATATTTACCCATTTAATCGGGTTTTTGATTGATCGATTAATCGTAAACTTCAATCTGACAATTAACCGAACAAAACGCAATCAAATTATTCGATTAATCGATAAAATAAAACACCAAAAAAAGAAAACAGTGTTCAAATATTGTACTAGGTACATTTATTCAAACAAAACTAGACGTAACAAAGCAAGTTCATTCCATAGAGTAAATTTATAGTAGAGCCGCCATTTGTCTCATCTGACGTTTCCTTTCACACTCTTCGTGATGCGGTCGGTGTGATAGAGAGATGTTTGACGAAAAGTGGCATACACCAGGTGCAATTACAAAAACTTCTTGCTCTAATTTTTCATGTCGTTTTGGTGAAAAGCTGTGAAATTTAAATGTGTTTTATACTTTTTTATTGACTGTTATTGTTCGAATACATTTGTGTTGTATTTAACACAATAATTTTAACACACAAAACGAAATGCCGTTGTTGTTATTTTGTTCGTTGTTTTGAACCATTGCCTCTATCTGGTATTAGTAAAGCAATTCTTTTCAACATCAAACGTAAATATCACACCAGGCCAAATGTCATAAATTTGGTGGGAGAACTAGTAGATCTACTATAAGTATTAATCTATGGTTCATTATATAAAATATATGTAGGTACAATTCACGAATCGTAGTTGCAGCAAAATGAAATTAGTGACTTTTGGTACCAAGCCAAAATTAAGAAAATCGCAAAGTTTGGAACGAAAAGTGTCACGACTTCGGATACCTCCCATACAAATGATAGGTTCGCTCTGAAACTATATCACACTATAAAACCCTATTGGATTGATTAATTTTGACAACATTTTGCGAATCATAATTTTCTGACTATTATCATTATTGTACATAGTTTGAGCAGAATCGGACCAGGTTTTTTGGTACCCCCTATACAAAGTGGGTCTTGAAATTTCACCAGACTATTACAACTATTTAATGAACCAATTTTTATTTTATTTATGTCTATGAGACAAAGCACTGTGCGACGTTTTCTCTCAACAAACTCTCAAATCTGTTCGAAATGTGTGCAAAGTTATGAAATTTGTTCGCAAATCGTTGTCATATGAGTTGCCCCATTGTAGGAGTGTTTCAAGACGGACTACTTGCCATAAACACGTACTTATATTTTAACCCCACTGATTTGTTCGATTTAATTGTCAAACGAAAAATTAATTATTAAAATGTTCGGTTAATTTTCTAACACGATTAATCGATTAACCGAATAATGATTAATTGAATGGATACCCCAATATTTACCAATTTATTAATCGTTAATTTTTTTTGATGCCAGATTATTATTGTTAGTATCAGTATTCTTTCCTAGCTAATTCCCTTCAAGAAAGTCATTAACATTGGGAGCGACATCTAATGAACTTAAAACGCCAGAACTGTAATTATTTTCTTCGTGATTCACGTGTGCTAGTGATGAAAAAAGTGGTCCTGAAGAGGCCGCCAACATAATGAGAAGGTCCTCATTCCGTCTAAACCGCGAAATCATGCAAGAATTCCTGTATCTGTATTCCTTGTAGTCGTTGCTTTCGCATTCTTGGGATTCTTTTAACAACTCTCCAATTGGTAAGCATTGATCATTAATTAAATTTATACCATAAGACAAAATCGTATGTACAGTGCAAGGCGATTCTTATTAGGACTCATTTGAGCCTAAAGTTGGGTAGATTTTGTTGTCTACTTAACCTGACCAACCATCCTGCTATTGGCGGGATTATCCCACTTTTCGATATCTCATCCCACCTTGGATTTTAATCCCGCGTTTTACAGGGAAGTCCCGTTTTATGACTCTTTTGTCTTTGGAACTAGTCCAGTATAATTTAGCTTGGAAGTCATATTTTTTTAATATACAATTTTCAACAGCCATAAGCAGGATATCAATTCGCATTGTTAGACGTTCGTTTCGAAGTTTGTGAACTTCATACCCAGAGGCTTGGGGTTTGGCTACTAACATCTGTGTCACTAACTGAAATACTTTTATGGTTTTTTTTTCGATTTTGCTTCACATTAGTCTGATATATTTTTTTTTTACCGTCGGATGGGTCACGACAATACACGCTGAAAAATATCGTCCCCAGCCACACATTGCAGGAAACATGTACTGTTTTCATGAATTGAAGATCTGCTGCTTTTTTGTTTCTTTGTTGTCTGCCTCGTATTTGTTTTTAGCGGGTTTCAAAAAAAAAACACATTTGGGTCTCAAAAAGATATAATACAGCCTATTAATCATTGTGTCTCAAACATATTATATTGAATAACAAATACAACGTGTTTGGGCACAAGTATAGCATATTTGCGACAAGCTACAAACGCGTTATATTTGCATCCAGACAACAAAAAGAGACAGATTTTTCAGCGTGTAGCACGTCTCATAAAAAACTAATTTCTGGAGTGGCCGACTTCAAATTCCGGTTAAGAAGAAAATGTTTCTTATTGTAATTAGTAAATTTGTAATCTTGCATTTAAATAAAAATTATGGTGTAAAAGACTATTTTTGTATCAATATAAAATTATATATTAAAGGAAGATTAATAAATAGATAAAATCTATATTTTATTTTTAAATTTAATTGAAACTATTTTTAAATTTTATATCTTATGTATTTAAATGTTAACTCATTTATTAAAAACTAAATCCCGCTTTTCGATCAACAACAGTTGGCCAGGTTATGTATACTCATCATATTTTGAGCCATTAACCATTTTCTTACATTTTATAACATTAAGGATAACAGTCAACCTCTTTATAATATTATTATTAACACCAGTAATTCGGGCTGTCATCTTATCATTTACAAAAAATGTCCTGGACGTATTCTCATCATTCATATTTTCATATCCATGCTTTAAGCAGTCTGCGTTAAGGCCAAGCTTCTTGGAAAGTTCCCCTTGTATATTTCTTTCGAATATTTTGTTCCTCCTTTGGTGGTGTGTTCTCGTCAAAAGTTTAAATATGAAAAAGTTAGAAAAAATGACAATTATGAATTCTAATCAAAATATAGACTTTAGCATGGAATTTCCAATGCCTGAATTGATTTCCAACTAATCTTTTCCTTGTGTGTAGTTGTAGAATTCTCCTTATGGCCTTTTCTGGTTTTCTCTACCTATAACCCTTTTTAGGTTTGGAATAAACAAAATACAAAAAACAAAGTTTGAGCTGAGCGTTCTTCTTAGAATGTAATCAGGCAGTCAATTTTAATTTAATTAGTTAAGTTATGTCTCCTGTAACACAACGTCACTTTTGTAGTTCTAGTCTACCTAAACATTCATTAAATGTTCCCGCAAATTTTTGATTTTTTCCATGTTTTTGGAGCTAAGGCCCCACAGTGCGACGGTAGCATGTTTGTGGCAAAGATAATTCATAATATAGACAAGTAAATAATATGTAAATAAATGTGGACATTATTTACAAATTCGTTAAATTCAATGTTGTGATTTTAGTTAGTAGGGAGTTAGTTCTTGTGTACATGAAATAAAATGAAAAATGCAAATTGGTGATAATATTTTCAATGAAAAATGATTTTGTTAAAGTGATGTATTCTATTATGTTTTGGATTTTAACAGAAATAGTTAATTGAATTATTCAAAGTTGAACAATAAACTTGTATTCAGAGTAAATCCAAAATTCTGATAAATACGTGTATCGAATCGGATGGAAATTTGTATGTCCTCCACTTCAGATACAAGGTTTTGTTTTAATTAAAGCATTAGAAATCGGAAAACAAATGAAGCTGCTATCTTCTTTCGTTAGTACTCAGTACATGGAATTTACAGGGATTTATCGGCCATACTCCACATAATACATGAACAGAATGGGATGCCCTTGAAAGAGGTTATATTCAAGGTTTTTATATATACGAAATTAGATGTGTAAACGACGATTAAAAAAAATATTTGTCGTTACTGACTAACACATCTTCCTCCTTTCAGTTATTTAAAATAAAGTGCACATTTTTGTATCTAGCGTTCCGTACTAATATCAACATTTCACGTGCAATTTTCCAAAACTTCGTACCAAAAAATATATGCTTGTGAAATGTCGATGAAACTGATAAATGTGGCATTTTTTGAAAAATCAGAAAATTTGATAGTCAACCTTGATCTGTTGCTGGTCAATGACGCTGCCAAAAAATATGAGTCGTAAAAGCTATTTCGACAGAACGAACTTAGTACCAGCCTTAACACTTCAAAAAAAGCCGATTGATATCTGCCTTTGCTAGATTAAATTACTTTGCATAGTGGGGATTTTGTACAACATTTTATTTATTTAGAAATTTATTGTCTATGGAATTTATCCTTACAGACTATTTACAAATTTATGGCAGTCTAGAACTACACAGCAGATTCCAAACAAATCATGAAGAATTTAGAAAAGTTATTATATTGTTTTTAATTACATTAATACTCGTACCAAAATCAATAAGGCAATACAATTTATTAAATTCCTTACACATTCTTGTTAGAGGATCAGCATTCGCGTAATTTGCTCCACAAAATTGAACAGATAGCGGTGAGAAGTAACGTGTTGGTCGTTGAGGAATGTTGAATGAAATATTGTGGATCAAGAAACCAGAGCATACATCGCCATTGATTATGATCAAAAGAAGCGATATGTTTAGCATGGATCTGCGGCTTTTTAAAGTTGTCAGATTAATAAGAGCAAGTCTACTAGTATAAGACGGGAGATTAAATCGGTTGAAGTTCAGACTACGAAGACAAAATAATAGAGACTGATTCTGTACTGACTCAATACTATCGATGTGAATTTGGTAAATTGGGTCCCAAATTATCGATGCATATTTCAGGATAAGCCTTACAAGTGATGTGTATAAATGTTTCGTTACGTATGGATCATCAAACTCTTTAGCCCAACGTTTTATAAAACCAAGTACACCTTTGGCTTTGTTAATCGTGTGATTTATGTGAGGAATGAAGTTCAACTTGGAGTCCAATAAAACACCAAGATCAAGGAATGTATCAACCTTTTCCAACTGATGACCTCCCAGCACATAATTTGCAGACATTGGTTTCCTTCTGAAGAAACTCATATATTTACACTTTCCAATATTTAGCTCCATCAGATTTAATTTGCACCATGTGTAGAACGAGTCCAAGTCACTTTGCAGATACTTTTGTTTCAATAATTGACTGTAGCTCAGAAAAATCTTCATATCATCAGCATACATTAAGATATTCGAGGAGTTAATAATTTGAGGTAAATCTTTAATAAATAGTGAAAACAGAAGAGGACCAAGATGGCTACCTTGTGGTACACCCGATAGAACGTCAATAGTTTTTGATGACACATTATTATAACGTATATTTTGTTTACGGTTTACCAGATAAGAGTGTATCCATTTTAAGCTAAGGTCAGTAAAACCCATCCAATGTAATTTATTTAAAAGAAGCTCATGCTTAACCTTGTTAAAATTTGAATTGTCAAACCACCCACCCAGCTTTTAGCTCTCAGGCGCACTTACGTAAATATCGCGTTGCCTATTATAAATATCGACCTATCGGCATTTGATTTCCGACACATCTGATTAAATTTTCAGCTAAATTATATTAGGTTGAATAAAAATTATGTAAAAATCAAAATTTATATTTCCCCCACTTTTTGAATAGGCAATGAATGTCTCAATTAACATTTGAGTAACTTCTAAGGTACAGTAGCAATACATGACTAAGTTAGAGTTCGGCTAACGCTTTGTGCCTTCAACATCTAAAATGCGGACATATAACTTTATGTTAAAAAACCGATTGTGCGTCCAAAAGTCCGTCAAATCGGAAAATCCGACTAAAAATCGTCGTTACAGGAATGCAAATGTGAACGGCCCAAAAATTGTTGTCATTGAAATTGAGCTAACGTACAGTTTCTTCTCCACTACGAAACTGTGCTCATTAACAAAAAAATCTCCGTGATATGAAAGTTGTGCAATAACTTTTTTGCACTGTTGCAATGAATATCTTTGAATTTATTTAAATGCTGGAATGCAAATTGTTCATAGCTTCAAAACATTTATTTCAATGCTGCAATGAATTGAACTGCTATAATGATTAGGTTCATTGCAATGAATTTTTGTAATTCCTGCCATGACAATCTTACATTGTTGGGGTGATAAAAGAACATAGAAACATTGCATTTCCTCACAACTGTATTCTACGAGCATGTTACTCTTTTTTAGCATGTTACTTCGCTTAACTAAAATATTCGATCAGTGATTAGGAAGACCTATGGTATATTAAGCGGTTTTAAGTGACTCTTCGTAGAAACTGGTCGTCAAAGTACCAAAACAATTGACTTTTTTTTGTTATTCCCGCTAAACACATATTTCGGCCACTTCGTTTGAGAAGTTAAGCGAATTTAACTGAAGCTGCTTAAAATCGCTTAACCTGCCACAGAAAAGCTAAGAGATTTAGCAAAGCATCCTTGCAGGGAAAATACACCAAATGACAAAAACTCAGCCATTTTAAAGGGCAACATTTTCCCGCGTGACTCGCTGAGAGGGCAGAAAATAAAATATTTTTGAACTTGTTGGGAGCAACATTCTCAGAAAAGAATACAAAAACTTTAATTCGGGTTGCACTTTTTTCACAAACGAACACAAAAAGGCACTATTGGGGCAAAGGGCAGAACAAATTTTGCATTTTTTTTCTCAGGATCGTATAGGCATTAGTCCCATTGATATATATGTATATATGTTTATCTCCATTTTGATTAATTTTTATATTAAATAATACAATTTTGTAATTTGTGTACTGATATTTTTCGTTTTAGGTACGTACATTCTAATAATTAGTTTTGTGTATTGTGGTACGAGTAGCAGCCCAATTTTGTAAGTATAAATACACGCTTCCTAATGTTGTCTATTGAAATCACTTTTTCTGTCCATTTAAATTCACTAGGCTAACTAGATGTGGCTGTCACCAGACAGTTGAGCGAGCGGCTTTCAATTGCTATAATTGTTGCGCCGTCGCCGATTCTATCGTGTGCATAAGCCGCTGTTACTTATTATGCTTAAGCCCTTTATTAAATTCTTGCGAAATTTCCGAAAGAAAATTAGTCATTAATCTCTAAAGAGAAATATTTCATTGTGGAAATATTTCAAATGGAGAGTTGCCATGATTTACATCGCAAATATTTAATTCTCCCAATCACCCTGTGGTGTCACTTTTGGTTGTTAAAATTATCGAAATGTCAAAATTGCAGTCCTAAATAATTACACTGCTCTACAAAAAAAAGGTAAATTATATTGCAGTGGATTTAAGATAATTCGGGGGTGCTGATTTCGAATCTGCAAGCAGTTTATTCAAATTTGCTCTAGATTTCGCGATTATATTATTTAAAAAATTTAAAATTTAAAAGCCATAGTTCCAGAAAGAAAGCCCTTTACACAGTTTAAGCCTATTTGCCTGCCCTATTTTTTAAATTTAAGTGTGTATAAATTATCTGAAAAACTTTTGTAAATATAGTCGCTCAAAATCAAATTGAAAAAAATTTTAAGGTTTTTTTTAGAAAAATTTTAAATAGAAGAAGAAGTCCGATTTTGAATATCAAAGCCAATTTTCAAAGGAAAAAGTCCAAAATTTGTATATATGTCATTTTGTATAAACAAATTATATGAAATTTTAGAACCTTTTGTAATTAAATTTCGACTTAAAAAAAAACACTTTTTTTGTGTACAATTCATATATTTTAGAAACATAAGTTTGCAGCCTATTCATATGAAAGTTAAAACAAGATATAAATTATATTCTTTACCTAATGGTAATAAAATGAACAAAAAGTTATTTAAATATTTTTTTATTAGATTTTCTTTTATGGAAACTGTCAGAACAATCACGCTGAATGGACCAACAGTAGTCGGCAATCATGTACCTGTCCCATCTGCCTTGATACCTTTCCTCTTGATGGAACCTCTCTCCTTGTTCTTCGCTAAAATCGCCAAGATTATATGCAAATCTATCTAAGTGGCTATGTAGGTAGTGTATTTTTATGCTCATATTAGCACCCAGTTTTTCAAAGTGGAGCAGCATATTCTTAACAAGCTGTACATAATTGTAAGCATATTCTTAACAATCTCTTCATAATTGTAAGCTTTGTGGTTACCTAAAAAGTTATTTACAACTTCGACAAAGCTGGACCATGCTGACAGTTCCACATTGTTCATATTGTTTTTAAAATTAGGATCGTGGATTAGCTTACGAATTTCTGGGCCATCAAATATTCCAGCTTTTAATTTCTCAATACTTAATCCAGGGAACGACTTATAAATGTATGCGAAGCAATTACCGTGTTTGTCCAAAGCCTTAACAAACTGTTTCATAAGCCCCAGCTTAATATGTAGCGATGGTAAAATTATTTTTTCCCTGTCCACCAAGGGCGCATTAATGATGTTCTTGCTTCGCTCTACTATCCCACAAACAGATAAAGCAAGGATTTTTGGTATATCCACTTTGCTGCCCAAGCAAGAAGTTCACCATTTTTAGATCAACACAAACAGATAACTGATGTTGATGATAGCAGATCTTTTCCAATACCTTTTTGACATTTTCGTATTGTTCCTTAAGTTTTGTAGAGTGAGCATTTGGGATACAGCCCTATCTGTTACCATTGTGCAATAACACGATTTTCAAGCTTCTAGTAGAGCTGTCAATGAAAAGGCGCCAGTCCTCTGGAATAAATTCCATTCCCATTTTACGAAAAAGTGCAAGAATATTATTGCAGTACACAAGATCTTCATCTTCGCTGAAATATGGCAGAAAGCCCTCGTCTCTTGTCCGATAAAAATTTATTTTAGTTTCTGGCTGTAAGCAATTTTTTTCTTTTAGTCTGGATGCTAACAGTTCAGCAGCTTCTTTTGAGAGACTGAGGTCACGTATCAAATCGCTGAGTTCCTCTTGTGAGAATCGGAGAGATTTTCGAATATCTACTTCACACTCACTTTCACTGCTACCAACTGCTTTCATTTCGTCTTCATATGACACTAATATTGGAATGTCATCGCTATGTGGTAAAGGCCGCTTAGCAGATGGCACTAATATTGGAATATCATCGCTATGTGGTAAAGGCCGCTTAGCAGATTCCAAATTGGGATACTCCCACTTCGTCTTCTTGAATCGATTGAATCCATTTATATTTGCCATACAGAAATAGCAATCGTTATAATGAGTTTTCGGTTCCCTCCACAATATAGGCACACCGAACTTCAAACTGCGTTTTTCTTCATTTTTCCACAGTCGTAATGATTCTACGCAAGTTTTGCAAACTTTATGAGGAACCCAGGGCTTCTCTTGATTGGTAATCGATATTCCAAAATACTCCAAGTACAATTGCTTTACCATCTCGGGGATATTTTGCTTTCTCTTTTCTTGAGCATATTCCCCGCAAATGTAGCAAAATGCATTCGGGCTGTTTGTACAATTATTTCGCAACGAACTCATTTTCAATGCGAATGAAAATAATGTGATTTTAATATATACTTTGAAAATCACAATAATTTTGCAACAAAATCAATAGCTGTTGTTTTTAGAAAAAACAAATTAATTCAGTAATAGTACAGTATATTTGCAGTACAGTAAAATATTGAGTTTTTTTTTAAATCTAAATTTAATTACAAAAGGCTCTAAAACTGCACATAATTTGTTTACGCAATATGACATATATACAAATTTTGGACTTTTTTCTTTATAAATTGGCTTTGATATTTAAAATCGGACTTCTTCTTATATTTAAATTGTTTTTTCTAAAAAAAAAACCTTAACTTCTTTTTTAAATTTTGACTTTGAGCGACTTTATTTACAAAAGTTATTGAGATATTGATACACGCTTCAGTTCGAAAAATGGGCCATGGAAAAAATCTTAATCTGTGTAAAGGGGTTTCTCTCTGGAGCTATAGTTACTAAATTTAATTTTTTTTTATTGAAACAATCGCTTCAAAAATGGAAACAAATAAAATCACGAATTGTGCAAAATCTAGAGCCAATTTGTTAAACTAGTTGCAGATTCGAAATCAGCAACATCGAATTATCCTAAGTCCACTGCAAAGTTGTGCGACTTATTAAGTTTTTTTTTTGTAGAGCTGTGTTATTAAACCATTGCATAAGTAAGGTAAACGCAGTAGGAATTGTTGCAATTTTAGGCAACAAAACCAGGCATTTTGTTTTTGTTTCGTATTTCTTGTATTCACTTGACCCATTGAACGATTTTTTTGCTTAACAAATCCTGGAGATACAACTTTTTTTCGCCCCGCAAACCGTTTTATCATTAATTGTGCATGAAATTACGCTGACCTACGACGTTGATTGTGACGCTTGATAAATACAAAAGTGTCTCGCTATAATGAATAAAATCAAAATTTGCTAGAAGTAGAAATATGCTTGAAGTACGACCAATATCAAATCGTCGTTCGCAAGTTATTGTGTTCTATATGACAAACATGTTTTTTTGGAAAATCCATGTTAAAGTTTAGTTCTTAATTGCAAAAAATTTAACCGAAAAATACGTCGCGAGGTTCTTATCAAAGAAAGTACTAGTGTTTGTGGTTTTTTGTGTCAAAAAAATTTCCTTCTTTGCAAAAGCTTCTAAGAGTAAGAAGCGTTTAAAAAAATGCTTTGTTCTATATGCACTTTTTTACGAAACTCTTCTTGTTTTGTAGCATATAGAACAAAATGTAAAAAAAGTATTGTAAGAAATAAAAATCAATGTGTTTTCATTCAACAACAACTTTATTTCATATCAACTTGACTTCATTTAAATTGTAATCTTACAATTATGTTCTTATAAGTCCACTTAAGGTAATATTTTTAAACATCTTAAAACAAGGTAAGTTTCTACTACAAAATAAGAAAAAAATTAAACAAATTCATTTGACTCACGAAGTTTATGGTTTATTTACGAAATGGTTTGGAGAATATTTAATTTATGAAAGCATTTGAAAAAAAACAAAGACAAAATATTATACCTTTAATTTAAGATGAATTAAACAAATTATTATAGTATGTCACTGCATCTATCGATAAAAAGTTATATAAACTTTTTACATCATTAATTTTCTCTAATGATATTTTTTTAAGAGCTGACTTCTGAAGATGTTCTTCAAATAAATACTTTGAAGTTGAAAAAACCCCTTTTCGACTTTTTTTTAATATTAATTTTCCTATATTCCTTTTGCAATAATAATGTTTTATAGGATATTGTAAATAGGTTAGTTTTTTCATATTTCAAAGATTTAACATTTTTAAAATGGAGTTTTTTTGATTTCACTGAATACAAATGAAAGTCATCAGTTGTCATTTGTTAGTACAAAAAGGTTAACTTTTGGTGATTTATAAGTTTTTTATAATTCAACTAACTCTAAAGGGCCGTGAATTTCTCTTAATTTTAAATGTCGGTCAATGGCACTATGCACGGCATCCACTTCCTGAATTTGCGAATGACCCGGTTCTGAAAATTTGTGGGTAATTGTTTGAATGTTTTTATGGTTTTGCATGAATTGCAGAAGAGCTGTTGAAAAAATGTGATGTTTCTTTTGAGGCACACAGGAGTCGCTCCACAAGATGAAATGCTTAACATTCTTAAAATCCTTAACTATGTTCTGTAAAATTTAGCGCAGGAAGTTATGTTTGATTCTGTTTTGTTTTTCAAACACACTGTTGCCGTCATATTGAAAACGGAAAGTTTTCTCTTATAATAATAAATATACGAAAGCCCTTTTGGTAATGTAAAAACACTTTGTATGTCGAATCAAATAACTAAGGTGTCATCGGATTTAATGGCTCTGTCTTTTCACATTGCCGTGAAAAAACAACTTTGCAATTAATTTTTTCACGGCAATGTTCTTCATAAATTTTTTTGAACTTTTCATCTAAATAATTTGATTGTTTGTGCTTTTGAAACAACACACAACGATCGCACTGATCTTTTTTGGCACGAAAAATACGAGATTAAATTCTTTTTTAAAAATACTTGTAAACGTCGATAATGATGTGGAATATTCAGGAAACTTCTGTTGGAAAAACCGAAACATTTTACTTATTGTTAATCCTTACTCCAAATACTGACTTGATGTACTTGCTCTGCAATAATGTGAATCAACGACTGGGAAACTTTTTATATGATCCCTTATTTTTTCCTTCGTTTCGTTTGAAATAACATACTTAACATGCTTTCCCTTTCGTAATTCTTTGACAACACCCGTTGATGGATCGCAAAAGTGCTTGAAATGATAATATATTCTATTTTTCGATATAATCAAAGTATTTAAGAAATATGTTTGACACACCCGTTGCATTACATTTTCTTTGAAGTTTTTAAAGTAGAACCTAAAGCTTTTTTGTTTTTATAACGAATGTTTCAATACTTTTCTTTCGACGTTTTGCACTGACACAAATTTGCTATAAAAACTATTCTTTTGGCTGTCTGTGAGCGACTAGAAATCTTCAAAAATTGTTTGTCGGTCATTTTCCGAAAATAATTCACTACATGAAAAATAACATTCAGATGTGCATGGTGGTCTCATTTTTTTTTGCTTGTAGTACTCCTTTTGTTGAAACATACTGTTCACCATGCTGTCTACGTATTTTACGCACATACTGCTTCGGTGAGTTAACCATATTTTTTCTTTTATGGGGGAGCGATTCAACGTCGGATTCGTCTGCTGAACTTCTACAGGTACTGCTGGTGTTTTGCATTGCATCGGTTTGCTTTGACAAGTCGTCTGAACTATTTGGAACGGCGAAATCCGGATCACTAAGTAAATCGTCGGAGTCACAGTCAGCTGTAAATAACTAAAATTTTGCTTAAGACATTCTCATAGAAATATTTCTTGGCCGTACCCATCAGACCGAAACAAATTTTTCCGCAAGAAATTTTATATTTTATCTCAGCACAGTCACTTTCGGCAAAATCGTACAAAGAAAATATTAACTCAATACTTGCTTACCGAAGGTTAATCTACAATTATTCTATTAAGTAACAATAAAAAACACGTGTACCTCAGTAAAATCTAACGGGCTTTGCATACTCTTTCTTTTTTTTTGTTTTATTTCACTTGCCAAGTGAAGCATATACTAATACCAATATAGATTCTTTTATTTGCTCATTTGACATTCCTCTTTGAAGATTTTCTACTGTGCTACAATCGTCAGCTGATTTTCGGTTGAGGTAAAGCAAATTGCCCAAAAATACTATCATACCTATTGGTATTAGTCTATATATGTGCATTGTCACAGAAAAGAAATAAATAAAACAAATAAGAATATGCAAAGACCTCCCAATTACTACTAACTTTAACTGGGTAAATATATAAATATAAATAAATAAATTAAATTTTTATTTAGTTTTTTGCTCAGTTTTTGTTCTATATGCACGACTTTTTGCATATAGAACACAATAGATTACGATGCTTGTCAGTAAAGTGTTGTATAGCACAAAGTCGATGTATAATATTTCGGAAACTTTAAAGAATAAAAGCAAACTGATTTCTCAGATCGAAAGATCTCGAAAAATTGACCAAAAAATCAGTCTTATCTCAATTTTTTCTATTTTGCGGTATAGAACACAATAACTTGCGAACGACGAAATGCCATTATGAGATTCCCAACTTTATAAAAACCAATTAACCCATTTTTCATCATCATTATCACGCAAGATAATGTTGACCTTGAAAAGACATTAAGAACAAAATTCTAAAACACCGTCATAAGAATCCGTAAATAAAATCATAAAACATTCGTAATACAAATTCACTAAATACAATACAAATTCACTGTCAAAGCTAGTAGACTTAAAGATTTAGACTCGCTATTCGCAATTCGCGCTCGCTCGCAGGTGCGTCGCATATTACGCGTTTTAATTTTTTAAATTTAACATGTAAAAATCGGGAGCGTGTTATATTTGCAGATGTTTAAATTGTAAACTATCTTACTGTATTCACACCATTGATGCGAATTTTGATTTATCTGATTTAGTCCCGCGCCACTAATTAATCGCCCCGACTTAATTTTCCAAAACAATGTCATGGCCAAAGTCTTGTTATAATTGGAAATATTGAGTGACACTAGCTTTTCACGTTCCGATTCAATGCCGCGCCTCGAATAGAAAAATTTCGTCTGCGCTGAGGGTTACCTCTTTAGTGGAATACGAACCTCATGTTTAAACACTGTAGCGTCTCTTAGTTGTTTAGAACTATTAAAAATCCAATTTACTTCCACGCCCGAAATGTTTTGGAGAATTCCCTATCTTCAAAATCCTTGCAAAATAAAAACAGAACACTCTCAAAGTTTTGTGGCAAAACGCTGATGGCTTTGATTAAGTGCCACGACAGTTTCTACTTCACCCACATTTGATTTGTAGAATGCTCTTCCGTGCTATAACATGCTCCTAATTTCATACGCCTACCCTGTAGCTTCTGTCATAAGAAACACGTGTATAAAAAAATACAACAATTTCATGAACCGAAAATTTCGCTTTTTCGCATTTGCTTACTTTGCTCAGCGAAAATTTCGTAGGCAAAATCAATTACAGGATTGTTACTCCCAAGTTATTTCATACGAAAAATATTATTTGATAATTATATGGGGACGTAATTTGGACATTTCGATTATTAACACCACATGAGTGCGTAGAGGAATTGAAGAAAAGTGGATATGAACCATTTTGGGCTAAAATGAGTTTTATGAAGTTTACTATTCCCTGCTACTTTACGAATCGTTAGGTATGAACACTATACATATTGTCTTATTGTGTTGTATATATGTATAAACGTCCTAAAATCACTGTTAGCAAAAAATCTTAATCAATTAGATATAAACTGTTTTTTTGTTCTCTTGTAAAATTACCTTACTGGTTCATATCCACTTTTCATTCTCACGTCTTCAATTATAAATGAAATATTTGGAAGGTAAATAAATCAAAGATAGGTGGTAACTCTCAGCAACAAAATTTTCCGTTTAGAGATAAAGGATAACATTTCTTGAGAAAATTTCGTAAGAACTTAATACGGGGTTTAACGTATAATCGAGCATTCTATTTTGAACAATATGTATTAACTAACCATAGGCGAATTTAATATAGACACATTAATTCTCTCATCTGACGTTTAATTTCACACTCTTCGTTGTAGGTTTGTGGAAAGCAGAGAAATTCGACAAAAATTAACTTACAGCAGGTGGATGTACAAGAACTGTTTACTTAATTTTTCATTTCGTTTTCGTATAGAACTGTACAATTTAAATGTAGTTTGCACTTTTCTGTTGGCTTTTATCTTTGGTATACATTTGTATTGTATTTAACACAACTAGTTTAATTTATTGAGAGAATTAGAGAACTTTTACACGACGAATAGAGGTGTAGCAAAGTAAGAGAGGAGGAAAAAATTCCATGAAATGCTTTGGTATTTTGTTTCGGGGGATTTATTTAAATTTCTCTTTGTGTACTTTCTGTTTTTGTCTTGATTTTGATATTTCATTATTTGATAGTTCAGTAATTCCATATTGTGAAATTTCAACGTGTAATAGCTCGATTAAAGAGAACTGAAAAATATGCCCGCATGAAATGCCATCGTGTAATAGAGCAGTTAACGTGTCTATACTAAATTCGTCTATGGCATTAACTGTCAAGGTTGTGGAATATAAATTTACGATGAGATTCGATGATAAAAATTTCGTTTATGTTTTGAAAATATTTTATTAAATTAAATTAATACAAATTAGAAATTGTTTCCCATTACATCCCATGAAGGGACTGGGGAGAGCTTCTCACAACCAGTGAGCTATGAAAACTAGGTGGTCTGAGCAGGGATAGAACTCATGATTTCATGTTCTAGAGCCGCGCACAGTATTAACTTGTGTACATTGTTAAAAATTCCCAAGTTTCTACTCCTGTTTTGTCACTTAAAACTGTATTTATTTTGTCCTGAATTCGATTTATTGAAATTTTTGTTATTTTGCAACATCATACTATATTCGGCAAATTAGTAGATTTGTGCTTTGTTAAAATTATTTGTGTAATCACATAAAATGATCAGAAAATCTCGACTGCACTCTTAAACTCTTGTGTATTTTATATTTCCTTGAGTTTGTAAAATATAGAGAATTTTAAATGAAAACAAAATTGTGTTGTACCAATACAGCAATAGAATGTGGTTGAAAATGAAATGGGGGAAGACTGCCATCATCTCTTGGGAAGGAGCAGCAGTTTCGATGGCATCCCAATGCACTTCAAGCACAACAAAAGTTGAAATCGAACAGAGTTTGGGTTTTGTTTGATGTAGGTTGGTAGATCGAGTCATGTTTAACACTTGATATTGTTGTGCAACAACTTCAAATATTCAACTCGACTTTGAAGAGCTGAAAATTTTCAATTTGCAAATTGCAAAAAATTCACCATTGAATGACATCTAAATGAGGAAGGAGTGTGAGTTGTGTTTGAATTTCAAATATCTAAACAAGTAACACATAGTAAATGCAAATGAAACTGTCAGTTACATTGATGTGACAGTTTGATAACAATATGGAATTAACCTAAGCGCAATTCACTGTAACCCACATCACTGTATGTAACCTACATTAAGCATTTAAATATTTTAGTGCTTACAGTGTTTATAGTGGGAATTAAATAATTTCTGCCATTATAACATTAACCTGAATTTGGATATATTGGGCCAGTTTTTTTATTCCTTGCTGAACTAATTTTTCGACCATTTTGCGGTATTAAGCGTCTCCCAATACAAAGTCGTCGAAAATTTAGGGAAAATAAAAAAACACGGTTACTGTTTAGTAGGGATATAAATACTATTACAACATAAATACCATTCCAATAGTAGAATTGAACATACCCAGTTATTACCACATTATTTATGAAGGCTATGCACTATAGCGTTGGTCTGTAAGTAGCTGTTGTAGCGCTTTTTAAGTGTGAAATGAAAAATGGCGATATTGTCAAAACGTACCACACGATATTGTGAGTCGCACGTTCGCCTATCGGTACATAAAACTGTTTGAGGAGACTGGAGGTGTGAAAGTCCGCCACCGGTCTGGCCGTCCACGAGTAGTTCGAACGGCGCAAGCGAAATCCACTTCGAAAACACAGTCATGACCCATGAGAAGAGTATCAGTCAAAAGTCCATCAATTGAACTATTGAAATAGACTTGGGACTTGGAGGTTTTAAACGCCGTACCGGACATTGGTTGACTCTAGCTTTAAATAGAAATTGATAGAAAATGCAACACTTTTACAGAAAAATCTTGTTTGCCGATGAAAAAAATTTTACAGTGCAGGAAAAATTTAAAAGCAACGTAAAAGAGTGTATGCACGGTCATATAAAGAAGCTTCTGGAAAAGGGTCATCACACAGCTTCAGTTATGGTTTGGTGGGGTGTCTCTTACGATTTAGTTTAAACGATGAGGCCACCAAGAAATCATTTTGCAAGCTGTGTGAAACCACTTAATTATTGCCAGGCGGGGACTTTACAGCAGGATTCTACGCAGGCTTCAACACAATTTGCCAGCTGTCATTTCCTCTGAAGAATGACCCTCTGGAAGCTCTATTTTGAATCCACTGTATTACAAATTGTGAACAGATTTAGAAGATATAGTCTGCCACAAAAGATAACCCAATATTGATTTTCTTAAGACTGATTATCTTAAGAAATATATAAAATAAAATTTGGTTTTAAAACATTCAGAATTTTTAATTTTATAGCATAAATTGTGTATAATTGAATTTATGTCGCTACTAAGTGCACTTTTTGTTTTGACAACCATGCGATCCCTTCATGGATGTACTGGGAAAGAATTATTTTTTAATTTCTCTGGGTTGAATCTAGTTTCTGTGATTTAACCTTTAAGATCTTCTAATTTTAAACATATCTTCTTCTGGATTTAACAAAATTTTCGCAATATCAAGAATTAATTTTAGAAAATTTTAAATTAGGCTTATAAACCTATTGAACGATTTTGGCGAAAAGTATTTAGCTTTCATTTAAAATATGTTTTACTTTAAAACCCGAATCTCTGGAGGTAAAAGGGATTACAATTCCATTAATTTTCTTCCATTGCAATTCTTAAACGTAGGTCAATAATTTCTGTTCAAAGCAGGAAATCGTTTTCAATTTATACAGCCATATTGGATCCACCATTTTGAAATTCAAATCAGACAAAATATTTTTGATTGATTTTTGATTATTTTTGATATGTATTTTGAAAACCTAATTCGTAATATGTATATAATTTGTAACAGCATTTAGTTTAATCAACCTCTTTTAAGGGGAGACCGAAGGGCAACGAAGCCATGTGTCTTTCTGTTTCAGCTAGGGTTGTCAGATACCGAATACGAAAAGTCGGAATAAGCATGACTAAAAATCAGGTTTCTCTAGATAAATATAAATATCGTATTATATAGATGTTTGAATTGTTTATTAAAAAGTTTAAGATTTAACAAACGGGGATAATAAATAGAGTTCAACAATAAATTGTTTCTAATCATATATTTGATTCTTTTTTCGAACCAAATTTGTTGTTGTTGTTATATTGTGTGCACTTAGCCATTAATCCGGGAGCTCTTTTATTTCACAACATTATTTTTCCTGGCTTAAATAAGTTACGACAATTTTTTAGACGTATTTCTCTCGGGCCGTCTCTTTATGGCGCACCTGTTTAAATAAATGGGCTAAGTTGTGGTGTCCAATACTGAATTTATTTATCCATATTAAACCATTACAGTACAATATATCTGTTGGATATTTTCGAATTAAGTACTCGGTTAAGACCGGTATCGGCAGTAGTTGGATAAGTTCGCTAAAGTTTACATACATTTTCAACACAAAGTTGCTATGACTTTATCCCTTAGACCATAGAGTAATACTTAAGAGTTTTCAATACTCTCTTCGATGCCTCTTCATGACGACGAGGTAGTAGGCCATTTCATAAAGTTATATTTTTTCTGTATTTTACCAATTTTACACTTTCGTTGGACATAAATCAAAGGGAATGGGTATTTTCGTTCAATGCAAACAACATAAAACATAATTTAGCTGTCATTAGTATCAATACACAATATTTAAAGTTAGTGCCTGTCTTCTTTGCTCTCTCATCGGCCTAGTACCTTTTCGATCAGCTGTGCCATATAATCCCGCTGCTTAGACAAGTAACTACGAGAATATTACTATTTTTCCTAGTTTACTTAACTGGCATTCCTTTTACATTGAAGAGTAAATTAAAGAAGTCGGCATATTTGCTTCAAATATTTTAATACCCGGGACCCTGGAAAATAGCGAGAAAATCCCGATGAATCCAGAGCATATGACAACCCAAGTTTCAGCACATTCAAATCTTTTTGAATGGTATAGTATTTGTTTAGAAAATACATTTAATTTGTTGTTGCCCTGTGTTGCGAAAAAAAAATATTTGGAAAGTGCTGTTTATCGTGAAAACTGTCTAAAACCCAAACAAAAAACTACTTGTCTGGAAAGCAATATTATTTGCGTGTATGGACTCGTTTTGCCAACGATTTTCAAATCCCCTTCGTGTTTAATATACAAATTCGAACAACATTCGTTAAATCCATGAAAATTGGACATACAAATATGTATATGTCGATTCAAAGCAATCGTGTTATGCAATTCTAAACGACAGAAACATTGGACATTTCACAAAAAAAATTAATTTATTATTCAGCAAATATACAGACGACAAGTGCCTCGATTTGAAGTTTTGCTGTTGAATTTTTGTAAAATCTTGTTTTTCTGTCGACTGGAGTTAATTTTCTTGTCATTATGCTAAGTGCTACCATTGCAGCTAAACCCACTGAACTACATTTTAAGGCCCACATATAAATTTGTGTTAGTTGCGTTTAACACTCCTGAATCAGTATGATTTTCCATTATACCACTCCACCCAACTTGGTATCTGGTGGTGTCACTAGATTGTTGGCTGATTTGTTCCATATTTACTAAACAATCGTATACAACAGTTGCATACAAAGTTGTAATAGAATTCACAACACCATCAAAGGTTTAACAAAAACCCAATTATAATTTATTATTGTGCTAGTTAATAATGGGTAATAAGTTGAGCCAAAGTGTTGATGTGTTGCTTGTCGTTATATTAAATAAAATAAAATACAATGTTGATTCAAAACTAACATATAAGGATCATGTATCATACACTGTAGATACATCTAATATTCTCATAAGAACATTATACCCTTTTATTAACAGAACATCGGCGTTAAATATTGACAATAAAATGATAAAATTTAAATCCATACTTCATGCTGTAATTTTTTATGCAGCTCCTGTTTGGGCTAAAAGTGCCAAATGTCACGTGAAAAGACTCCAGATTATCCAAAATAAACTGTTGAAGTTAATTTACAATCTCCTAGATTATTTTCTACGGAAAGACTTCACCAAATTGCGGATGTTGAATTGGTGGCTGTCAAGATAGACCGATTGTCTTCAATTTTTAATGCCAAATGTTCTTATTCAGAATACACTCATATATCTGAGCTGGCCCCAACCTGAACATTTTGTATTAGATTTAAGTAGGTTATAAGTTTTTATCATATACCCTAAGTTCATAAAGGTTTTTTTCAAATTTTCACCTCCATTCAATAAATTAAACCACAAATAATATTTTAGGAAACCACATGATATATTTAAGCAGAGAAAGGTAATCTCCTTAAACTCTTTATATATACATACTAAATTATAAAAATTCTGTAAACGCTATGAAGACAATAAAAATTGAATTGAATTGAATTGAAATACAATGAATTGAAATACAAGTATGTTTGTCCTCTATAGACTCTAAAACTATGCAACCGATTTGGCCCAAACCGGTTTCATTTGAAAGGTTATAGTCCAAGTTAGGTTTTCGGCTATATGTCCTTTTGATATTTCAAGTGGGCGTGGCCCCTCCCGCATAAATAGAATAACATCATATATCTTGACTATTATGATAGCAAGAGTTTTGAAACATTGCAGTATCCAATATGTTACTGATTTGAATAATCAGGGAAAAAAATGGGCGGGATCGGGCTAGTGGGAGTGGCAGCTCCCATACAAAGTAAATATTTAATATCATATATCTATAGTTATATAATAACCAGAGTCTTAGAAATTTGTACACGTTGATTATTTGTTAATGTGAATAGTCATGGGAAAAATGGGCGTGATCGGAAGTAAACAATAAATTTTATGATATGGTTTTAAGTAACAATTCATGTATAACAGGTACACTTAACATAAAAAAGATATTGTATTGCTATGGTAATCACATGCGGTTTAATTTCCATCATTACAGAATTTAGCAAGTGAATTAGTTCAGGTATATACAAGTCATCATAGAATTAACAAGTGAAATGGATCAGGTATATTTCATTCAACTGATTTCCTTCTTAAAATTTTATTGGTATTTCCCCCTTAAGTGTGAAAAACGCGTTTTCAATAACACAGGCATTCATTGAACATTTTTCAATAATTTTATTGCTGAATATGAGCATGTGGTAAGCCCCGTTTTTGCCATTCAATGGAATACATCCAGCATTGCACTTCGCCGTAAATACGATTTTTATGATGAGATCCATGAGTGTCATTAGTTTTTGTTTGAAAACTCTAGCTGTCAGTTCATGTCTGTGATGCCGATGACTGATCAGGCGATAGCAAATCTTTGATTTCCGACCGTGAATGTGATGAAAGATCTGGTCGCCCGTATCTTCGAACATACGTCAAAGCATCTTGAGCATACTCATGCATATGGGAAAATCTACGAAATAGTACGATTTCAATTTTGAAAAATGAAAAATTTCAAATTAGTGGCACACGTTTTATTTTAGCGTCAACTTGCTAAAACTACATTAAAAATAAATAATGTGCTCGCGTGCATCATTTGTTTCAAGTGCTGAAAAAGTTATAAGCGAAAAACCCCAGAATTTTTAGAATGTACAATTTTGAAAATTTTTAACTTTTGGGGGATGCAAACACACGTTTTCGAAAAACCTTTCCATTCTAAGTCCGAATTTGGGTTCCAAGTTTGTCCCACACATCTGGTTTTTGGAGGAAATTTAGGCTAAAGATAAGAATTATCTTAATTTGTAATTTTTAAGTTATTTCTACAGACTTTGACCCTGATTTAAGATAATAAGATATTTTAAGATCTACAATGATCAATGACAGTGTAATAGAAAACGGATAGTCGTACTATGTTTCCATTATTGCTTTTAAGTAGTATAGTTAATTTTTTATTCTGTACATATTCCGAAAAAAAATATTAGAAAATGTTAAAGTTTGTTCTATAAATTTATTCTATACAAAAAAAAATAATCAAAAAATGCAGAACAAAATTGAGTGGCACATCAGCGGTTTAAAGAATTATTGGGTCAAATATATCTTAAAGATATTACCATGACAATTATTATGTGAAAGTGCTAAATGGATCGGTAAAACACTGAATTATCTACAACAGTTTTTTCTCCAAAATTCGCTGAAAGGCAAATTTAAAATGGAAGGCACACCCGCAGTTTTGAGAATTATGGCATCCAATATATCTTAAATTCTCCGTATGATCAATGCAATTATTATGTGAAAGTGCTAAATAGATCGGATGATGTTTTTAGCTTTACGGTACTTTTTACTCAACAGAACGCTAAAAATTATTTTTTTAATTGATTGGCACATCCGCAGTTTAAAGAATTAAAGGTTGAAATTTGGCTTATATCATAGAGTTTATAGGCACTATTGTTTTGTGAAAGTGATAAAGCGATCGGCTTATCCCTTTTGGTTCTATTGCAAGTTAAGCCTGAAAAACCTATGAAAATCAACAAAATTTAACCTAAAATGGCTCTCGTCACCAAAATAATAATTCGATCTATTTAGCACATACATACATACAATATTAGTAGTACTCATATTTACCGATCCCACAGGGTTGCCACTAGTTATTTCTCAAACTGCGGATGTGCTCTTCAAAAAATATGAAATTTCATGATCTGCACGCATGGACCAGATGATGTTTGTACTGTCATAATTTCTTTATTGCTGAAGGCACACTAAATTGTTTGGTCGCCTTTTGTTAGTATGTTTGTCGTTTATAATCCAATATAAAAAAATATGCAATTACGTTGAGGCTGAAAGCTTAATTAATTTTCTTAATTTTCGTTTTATTCAAAAACAGAGTGACAGATTTTGAAGAGCTAACATTTATTCCTCACTGATGGCACATGCTTTTTTCAACATATAGAAGATTTTGCAACATCATTACTATCATCCACAAAAGGATTAGAACGATTTCCTTTTATGCTGAAAAAGTTATAGCCAAAAGAGTTGAACAACATTCGTAAGTTACAAACAAAATTAGGGTAAATTAGGGGAGACCTTAGCTCAGTAGACCACATTAACAGCATAATTATAAAACTTTAGGATATTGGCGAGGTTAAACTCGTCGTTTTGAAAATTATGACACATTCAGAAATATTATATATTGCTCTTAAATTGGTTAAAAGCCTGAGTGACGTGGAATCGTACTATACCGTAGATTTGCCCATATGTCTTGGGCTTCTAGTGTACGAAGCAGGAAGTATACACATTTGACCAATGTTGGCAGCGTTTCCATCATTTGCAATTGCATCGCGCAAATAAATTAGTTGAAATTAGTTTAATCAAAAAAATATTTTGGGCAAAACGAAGTTTGCGCCGGGTCAGCTAGTATTAAATAAAATAAATATTTTCCATTGCTCTCACGAAGGGCTTCTCACAATGCGCTTTCTAATTTTACAGCCACTGATTGGGGCCTACAGGTATATAGACACTGGTTCCGTACGGCTGCTTAAGGAACTTTTTCATGGCTAATTATTCGATAGTATGACCTTTGTCAAAATAAGTGTAAGATGTTCAGAGCAGGGATCGAACACACGTTCTCATGTAAAAAAGACGGGCACACTAACCATTGTACCAAAGTCGGTAGGTCTTCTTTATGAATTTTATTTAATTTTCGTTAACAAATTATACTAGATTCTTTGTCAGATCTCGGAATCGTTCGGGTAATTGGTTTTTGTCTTTATGGCCAATATACATATATGCCTAAATTTGACAGTAATAGGTTAACTTTTGACCCTGCCTGAAAGAAGTCAACATTGACATTTTCCTTTCAAATGATTTTGTTACCGAAAGTTGGTTATACTATACAGGAATTTCAATTGTATGACGTTAGATAAGTAAACTAATACACTAAACAATAAGGTTTTTGTAACTGCATAAGTATTTTGTATTTGAAAAATGTTACTATCATTTACTGCTTGACACCATGTCTAAAGTTCTCGTATAATTTTTTAGAATTAGGAATACTACACCACAATAAAACGGCGAAAGATCTACAAGAAGTTGGTAACTTACAAGACTGTTCTGAAAGATGATTACAAATAACAATTCTAAATTAAAAAAAAAAAAACAATTTACATTTTAATTGTTTCAATTAAATTATTTGCAAACTGAAGTGCAATAGTTGAGCAACTGATTAAATGCATAATTGGATCAGCAAATATATTTGTTTAAATTATCCGCCAAGAATCAATTAATTATTTAGTTAACATAATATTTTGTTTATTGGGGTTTACTTAACTAAACATGTGTTACGATTTATTTAATTGCTTTCACCAATTTCTTTATTGGTGCAAAATCAAACAAGAATTTAGTTGAGAACTCGAATTTGTTAATTGAAATCAAGTTTGATATTCTTCTGTTTAGGGTAATTTTCTCCAATATTATGCTGATAAAAATTCAAAGTTAGTGGCAGAAGAATCTGTAAAGTGATCATATAACTTTTTCCAAATCTGTAAGGTCATCTAGATATCCAGCCTTAAAAATCGATATTTTGACTTGTCATATCCAAATGGCCGTCTGTGGTGCAATGGTTAGTGTGCTCGCCTCTTGTGCATGAGTCGTGGGTTCGATTCCTGCTCTGACTACCTTAAATTGATAAAGCTACTCAAAACACCGTTCGGAACCGGTACAACTGTGCGTGCTAATCAGTAAGTATAAAACTAGAAAGCGTATAGCTCACTGGTTGGAGGCCAATTGATAGACCCATTTCTCGAAATCAACTTAGCGCCAAATTTTGATTTCAATAAATTGGTGGTTGCGGTCGCCGTATAGCACGTAGTGCCATCCCGTTGAAACCACATCTCGCCGGATCAATGTCATCCATATTTTCAAACAAAAAATCATGCGGTAATCGGTGTGGTCTCGATCTACATTGACCACCAGCGTGTAAACCACAACAATCGGTGCATTTTCTGGATGTAATGGAGTCTGTACGGTCTGTTGTGGATTGGTCTCACTCCATGCGCGGCAATTTTGTTCATTAACAAACCGGTTAATGAGCCAAATCGGTAAACACAATTTTGCGATAAAACACCGGGTCAGTTTGCAACTTCTCTAGACCCCAATCGGCGAAATAACCATGCATATGATGGTCTCGTGGCCTTAATTCCTGCACCAGCTGGATCTCACGTAGTGGACGGCCAGAGCCCCAATTCCTGCGACCACCGACGAATCGATAAATTTCGATCTTCTTCCACTTTCGATTACAGCGGCGATATTCTCTTCAGTACGCCCATTCATTCGACGTGATTGTGCTATCGCATGATTGAGGTAGTATGTGGTATGAAATCTATTCAGCAGACAGATAATTATATGAGCCATAAAAATCACGAAGCCGTCTATAAGTTGCACGAACCGATGACTGATTTGCAAAGCAACTTTGGATAATTTGGTAGCGTTCTTCAAGCGTGAACCTATTCATGATGATATACCGGTCATAAATGTCAAAAAATGAGGCCAGTATGACAGTTCGTTTGGCAGATAAGTATGCATATCCTTTATTTATTTAAACAAAATACAAAAATATAAAACGTAATACTTTTTATTTCATTATTCAAGCTCTAGACCATCTATATCTCTATAAATAGAGATATATTTTTTGTTTTATATTTTACACTTTATAATGAAGTTGCTTTTATTACGTTTTGTTTTGTTTTAATTAATCTGCCTACTACAATGTTCGAAAACTGTTTTCTTTTTTGTTGTTTTATTTTATCCGAATAACCGATTAATCGAATAATTTGAGTGCGTTTTGTTCGGTTAATTGTCAGGTTGAAATTTACGATTAACGGTTAACCGATTAATCAAATAACCCGATTAAATGGGTACCGTAATATCTACACCCTTTATAATTCTACACCGATAAAATTATTTAGGAGTAGTTGAACAAATTCGTAGTTGATTTCTAAAAAAAAGAATTCAACTACGGTAATCATTTGTAGCCATTGTTTAAATTGGCATTAGCTTTTTAATAATTGAAGCCCCAGGTGGAAGAAGGTGTTAAGTAACTTTTTTTCAAAAACAATATTTTCCTTCTTTTAATGTTTCCATGTTATTCGATTTAAAAAAAATAAATTTGCCAGAGTATACTGACCATAAATGTCACAAAGTGAGCGCAGTATGACAATTCCTTTGACAGCTAACAAGGTCTTGTATTACATATCCTTTTTGATTCTCGATGTCCTTTAGTCTTTTTGAGATGGATTCATCTACTTTTTTACAGACTTCAGGAATTATTTTGTCCCATTCCTTCACTTATACCATTCTAAGTTGGTCTTTATTGGCGCACAATCTGTAAGTATATTTCATTCATCGCTCAAGCTCATGCCACAAATGCTCGATTACATTCAGATGAGGGCATTGAACAGATTTTTTGACCTTAGGGCAATTGTACTAGAACCTGATTTTGGCTACCAGTGATGTGTGCTTTGGGCCATTGTCTTAATTAAGTGAAAAACTATCAGCAAATTTAAAAGTGTGAGAACTTTCATTAACTTGCATTTTCAAAATATCGAGATAAATGTTTTTATGCATAATACCATCTCACCTTCCACTCCGTCAACAGCGCCAGATGCGCCTCCATCAACCACAGCTGTGGTTTCTCGAATATTTATGCACATCCTAATGGGCAATAAAATTGTCTACTCGGAGAAGTGCATTGGAACTTAATTAATGTCAACGAAAATGAAACAGAATACGTTTTAAAATCTCAGTTTTATTACTTAAATTTTTATTATTGCTAATCACACTGCCTGGAAGGTGAATAATATTGCGGCAATAATAATTTTTCGCGGGTAAATATTTATTGCAGGCAATACTGCCACAATTCGAAAGTCAACACTTCTGGAGTGCGATTCACTCTGATTTTTAACCACAGTTGTTTCGTTTAAAAATGTTAACCACAAAATTACCCATTTTGCTATTCACTAACACTTTAAATGATATCTGCTGGCGTTTAAAGTCAGCTGTTTCAATCAGCTGTCATTTTTAGCAGGACAAATTGTGGTTTATTAACACCAGGAGTTTTGGTGTGGTTTAATCCGTTATGAAACCTGCTTATCGATATATACAATCGCTGAATATAATGGCTTTGGAATATTTAGCCTACAATTTATTGGAGAATGAGGCAGTTGATAATGCAAGTCCCAGGTTATTTATCATAAAGTCAACTATTTGACTTAGATGCTCGGCAGACGCGCGGCTTCTTTTGGTAGAAGTACTAGCCATTCTATTTTAATATCTACAAGCGTTTACTAAATTAAAAAAATATTAAAACTGTAGAATGTTTTACTTACTTTGCACAAAACTATTTAAAATTTACAAATCACAAGGATTTTTTTCGTTTTGTTTTTCTTTATTCTTCTGTGTTATTTTTTTTCCTATTTTGACATTTCGCTTGGCAGAGTTGCCACGTAATATCAATTTGAATACAGAGAAATATAAAACTATTTACCATAGTTAAAAATAAGATAGTGCATCACATAGTGGTTAGTGCAAACATCAAAATGTGTGGTTAAAGTTAACACCTGCAAAAGTGAATCGCACTACTGGAAGGAATATGTGAATATAGAAAGAAGATATTCCCCAGAATATTAAAAGATGATTTCGCTATATTAACCTCAGCAGAAAATAAATAATAAAGTAAAATTTTTGATTTTGTTTTCAATTTTGTAAAATTATTTGAAACACAAATGATAAAAAATAAAAAACAACAATACAATTAATTAAAAAGACATTTTAATTTTTGAATCTTCACCCGCAATATTGACGTTTTCAATCCAATCGTAAGCTTCGGAAATTTTAATATTATAGCGATTTTGTCCTACGGCGGAGTTTAGGTATTATGCTCTGTTCCAACATCGCCATGGGCGCAGTTTTTTCTTTAGTCAATTTTCTGTGTCGCCTACTAACGACCGGACGTAGCAATTTTCTGCACCAGGGTTACGAACTTTGATTTGTATTTCAATAAAATTCAGCGAAAGTTTTCAGTTTTGTTGTTGTTAATAAAAGTTATTATGTGCTATAAATATCAAACATTATGAGCTACACACATTTTCAATTAAATTGTTTTTATTTCGGGAACGTAGAATCTCATTTTTCTAAAACGTATTTGGGCATAAGTTCACAAAATTAACAATTAAAATGGACGGAATGACTTTCATATTTTATTCACGAATCGTCACACACCCACATTCATAATTGTAATTTGGATTTTTAACGTCTACAAAATTCCCAAAAACGTCTGATAAAGTGGAAGTTTCCTTTTCTGTGTATACATGTATCAAGAGTTGGTTTGTCGTTGTACTTTTCATTTGCAAAAATTATACTTAATTATAAAAATCTCAAAACGAGCCAATATGTACATCAAATGCGACCCCTAGAATAATGTATTTAGGTATGTATGTGTATTAGGGTGCACGGAAGAGCAAATTTTTGGTAGAATTGAAAATATGAGTGTTTAATTTGAACCGCATTTCGACCACAAAAACTATTTTCTTTTGTGAAAACACACAAAGCATTCAGATTTCAAGTAGGCCGAAAAAAATCCGTAGGAGAAGAGGAAAAATAATAATTGCGCTTTTCAGTATTAATTGATACTTAGGGGTTTTCGATCGATACTAATTCGCATTTGTAAAATTTCTCATACGGGGATCACCGATCCTGAAAACCCGGGATTTTGGGACTTTAGGATTTCCTGAATACCGGCATTTTTTGCTTTTCGGAATTTTTTTATTTTGTATTAACTAGTAGGTTGGGGTGATATCAGACTATTGAACGCAATCGTTGTATCGGAAAATACTAATTTATTTCACATATAGTTATTTTAACAGATTTAACGAAAATTTAATACAACTTCCTGACAACGTGTTCAGGCAGAAAACGGCACACAATAGTCGTCGTCCTCTCTGAAGAACTATTATTGTGGATGTAAAAAATCCATTTAGTACCAATTTCAACATGTCAAGTTAGAGTTAAACAATAGTTATCAATTTTAAACTCCATACAAATTGGTGGTAGAAATGGAGGGTTAAACAAATATACATGGAATTAAGGGGACGTAGTACATCGCGCTTTAATTTAAAACGCCCTTCAGGTATACCGCGTTTTAAAGATTTCAACTCACCAACCATGTGTTTTAAGTAGTAAACTAATAAGTTTGACTGAAGTGCGTCATGGCCTTGCTCGAAAAAAAACTGGGTGTTGCTTTAAGCGTCAAGTTTAGTTTCTTTGAATGTGGTAATGCGGTATAATTATTTATTTAAAATCACAAACATTATTATTTTGTATGCAACTTGTGATTGAGTCGTTTTGCTTGTTAAATTTAAAAATAGCTCATGATAAATGTTAAATGGGTAAAAAGAGAGTTAAAGTAGCACGTTTACAAAATTTACGCTTGACTCAAATTTCAACGCGATTAATTTTCCTGATTTTGTGTTTTTGAGCAACACTACACCCATTATATTTTTAACTTCTGTCAAAAAGTCAACTTCGCCAAAGGACCAAACATTTTTCACCACTAAAATCTTTGAAAACTCGTTTAAATGATTTTTGGGAACAAATATTACAGTTCGTAAGATCTACGTAAATTATCTTACAAAATTGATTTTTAAAAGTTCAAATACAGAAATGTATGAAAATCCCGAAAACCGAAATCTTGGAATAGGAAATTTGAATATCCCGAATACCGGGATTTTGCAAAACCTTGTTCTACTTGGCATCCCTAATATATACCATCTACAGGTGGTATCAATCTACAGGTGGTATCAATTCAGACACTGTAGTTAGGGATCTGATAATGAACTTGACACGCAGTTCGAAACTAGTAATGCCAGTAAGTGTGCTTTTCTGAATGGTCTGCCATTCCAACAAAACCAACCAGTTTTCACTTACCAAAATGTTTCTGACCTTGCAAGTTTGTAGTATGAACTTCTCATACATTAAATCTTAAAAAATATAATTTTTAACCATTGAAGTTACTATAGCTTCGTTGAACCCATTAATCGCTTAACATGAAATCAGTCAGTCTAAATCAAAATATACACAGTTCTTCTGTACACGTTCATTTATTTTATTATATGAGTAGTTTCTCTGATAAATTAACCCACATTACATTAGAGTAAGTAAACTGTAGTTATAATGTCGCTATAATGTAGGTATAATAGGAACATTTTTTTGGTTTTGTTATATTTCCAGAGATTAAATCACAGATCCTGATCAATAATTCTATACAACATACTTATTAATAAAACCCGCCACCAGACATATGCTTTCTAATATCAAGCAGTTGGATGGTTTAAAACAGGGATTAAAATTGCTTGACTATTTTCAATGCTTAACTAACTGCTTAATTACAGCAAAGGATAATAAACCGAGCAAAAGTAAACCGCATCCCATCACCACACAAATGTTTGCTTTGCTTACACTTTTCTCAGTAAAATAAGAAAACTGACTTTCAGTTACTTGCCTCAGTTTTTATTATAAACCAAGTAAAAGCAAAGAGCAAATGCAGCGAAGAAATATTTGTCAAGTAATAGCAACGAAGAAATGTGAAATGAGGAAAAAATAATTTTGCTTCGGCGAACAGCGCAGACGACAAACAGAAGTGTTATTGTTGCAATGAGTTGGTTGTTGTTTGTGGTTTTTTTGGCTTTGCTACTAACAAGTACCGATGCAAAATAAAAGGATTGACATTACCGAAATCAGCTTCTCCCTACGCGTCAAGTGGGGTCAACCTCAGTAAACCCTACTCTGTATTTCTCTTATTCTAAAGTAGTAGTTGGAACAGTTTTATGTTAACATTTTATTTAAATTGTTGAAACAGAGAAAGTTTAAAGAGACAAAATTTATTGAATTCATTTTTTTAAGAATAAATTAAAACAAAATAAAATCTTAAAGAGTAGGAGAAAGATGTATATTGTATGTATGTTTGTGTGTGTATACGTATATACATTTTCTTAATCCATAATTTATCACTATGTAACGGGGTTTTCAATAAGAGCGCTACAAAAGTTTTTTTTTAAATAAAGCAAATAAAACAAAAATTAAATTCTTTATTCCTGTGAAAGTACGTTCGATGCCATTATGTATGGAACTCGATTTCTTTTGCATGGCCACCACGGGCACGCTTACAGCATGGTCATCAATCGTCGCTGGCTTGTTGGCATAGACCATAGAATTGACGTAGCCCCACAGGAAATAATCTAACGGCATCAAATCGCACGACCGAGGCGGCCAATCGACTGGGCCATTTCGTGAGATAACACGTTCACCAAACTTGGTTTCCAATAAATTGATTGTGGCACTCCCTGTGTGGCTTGCGGCGCCGTCCTATTGGAACCACATGTCCTCCAAGTCCATATTATCCAATTGGGGCCAAAAATATTCGGTTATCATTGAACGGTAGCGATTCGCATTCACAGTAATGTGCCGTCTTGATCATCACGGAAGAAGTACAGCCCAATGACGCCGCCGGCCCATAAACCGCACCAAACCGTAATTTTTTCGGGATGCAATGATGACTCATGTATTACGTATGGATTGCTGTCTGACCAATAACGCATATTTTGCTTATTGACGAAGCCATTCAGCCTCATCGCTGATTGTTGAGGCCTCTTAAAGTTGAGGCCACTGACTCCAAATTTCGGTAGTAAATTTTAATAATTTCGACTCGTTGTTGGCTCGTATATCTTTCCATGATGAAATGGCAAACCTTACTGAAGAGAAATGTCAAAAGAGCGGGAAAAATATGGCGTCGTTTGCTGTCCCTATCGATTTACTTTTGTAGCGTCTCTGTTGAAAAACCCTTTATTACGGTCAGAGAACTGAAATGACTAAAGACCATCAAAATCAGCATAAATCATAAACATCAACTAACTATTGCAACAACAGTTCATTTTTAAACTATTACTTCGTCTGCGCAATTCGCTAAAGCAACATTATTTTTTCCAATTTTCACATATCTTCTTTGTGAAGTAAGTAGCTGAAACTGGGTTTACTGAGAAAAATGTAAGCATAGCAACCACTGTGTGTTATTGCTGTTTGCTTTTACTTGGTTGATAACAAAATGAGAGGCAAGTAACTGAATCTCAGTTTCCTTACTTTATTGAAAAAAATATGAGCAAATCAATAATTTAAGGGTTTTTGCTAATTTGAAGCAACCAATTCAAACCCTGGTTTAACAGGTATTGGCGTTCACTTTTGAAATTATTTTCACGAAAAATTTAACTCAATGGTTTAAAAACCAGTTTATCATCTCAATTGATTGATACTAAAAATTTTGAGGTATTATTTACGAAATCCCTCAATAAACAACAAAGTTATACACTTACTTTCTTTTATTGACTATTTTACAACCTCATGAGGTCGGAAGTCTTACGCATTAATTAAACAAACAAATTAAACAAATTTCAGCATATTCTTCCAACTGACTCTATCCTTCGACTTTTCTCGCCAGTTGGTAACACCAAGGATACGGAGGGATTCATCTGCCTGGTCTTTCCAGCGGAGTCTTGGTCGTCCTCTTTCCTGCTTACATCGGGTACGTTATCAAAAACCTTTCGCGCTGGCTCACCTTCATCCATTGTGATATCGTGGCCTAGCCAACGAAATTGGCCCACTTTGATTCGTCTAGCTATGTCCACGTCAGAATATAGATTATATAGCTCTGGGTTCCAGCGACGACGGTACTCGCAGTTTTCCCTAATAGGACCATACATTTTACGGAGAATTTTTCTCTCGAAAACTCCCAGGTGTTTTTCATCCGCTTGCGATATGACCCAAGTTTCGTAGCCATATGTCAAGACAGGTAAAATGAGAGTCTGATATATTTGGACTTTTGTCCGTCGAGAGAGGGCTTTGTTCCTAAACTGCTTGCTGAGCCCAAAATAACATATATTTGCAAGCACAATTCTCCTTTCTATCTCCAGGCTGACGTTGTTGACGCAACGGTTGTCAACGTTCAAGTGCGGACCAAGTCGAGAGGTTTCTCTAGTCGTTGACACCATCAATTTTGTCTTGCCCTCATTAACAGCAAGACCCACCTTCGCTGATTCCTTTTCGATTCTTGAAAATACTGCAGTAACCTCTCGCAAATTTCGCCCAATGATGTCTATGTCGTCAGCATACGCCAGCAACATATGGCTTTTCGTGTTAATGGTCTTGTTCGTATTTACTGCAGCCTTTCTCATTATTATCTCCATTAAGATGTTGAAGAGATTGCACGAAAGTGTGTCGCCTTGTCTAAGTCCTCGTTTGGTACAGAATGGTTCAATGAGGTCTTTCCCCACTTTCACTGCTGATTTGGTGTTGGTCAGCGTCATTCTACAGAGGCGAATCAGTTTTGCCAGAATACCAAGTTCAGACATAGCTTCGTACAGTTTTCCCCGTATGGGGCTATCGAAAGCAGCTTTGTAATCGACAAAAAGGTGGTATGTATCGATTTGCTTTTCGTGGGTCTTTTCCAGGATTTGGCGTAGCATGAATATTGGATCAACACTATCTTCCACTATCATTACTTCCTGATCTTCAGTGGAAAAAGCTGAGTGGAGTAGTGCTGAAAAGTAGTCTCTCCACATTTTGAGCACACACTGCTTCTCAGTCACCAGATTTCCATTCTAGTCCTTGCAGGAGGGCAGGCCATTATTAGGCCCGTTATTCGATCTTCTTACCCTCTGGAAAAACTTTCGCGATTCACCATTCATCCTGCACATTTCGGTTTTTTCACTCTCTATCTGCTCCCACTGTCATTTTTTTCGCCTAAATAATTGGTTTTCCTACCTTCTCAGCCTCTTGTACCGCTCACTCGCAGCACGCGTTGTAACTGACTGTTTCGTCTTCTGACTTCTTCGTCGTACCATGGCTTATCCTTATGTTATACACACGCTGGCAAATATTTTGTGAATTGAAGATCTGATGCTTTTTGATTCTTTCTTGTCTGCCACGTTTTTGTTTCTGCAGTTTTCAACAAACAAAACCATATTTGGGTCACAAATACATATATTATAACCTATTAATCACTGTGTCCCAAACATGTTATATTGAGTAGCAAACACAATGTATTTGGAAAGAAGTACAAGCTACAACCACGTTAACGTTGCACAAAACAAAAACATTCAATTTTATTGAATATGTTGTTATTTGAGTATAAAATCCCCAAATGACATAAATCCATTTATGGCGTTTTTGATAAAAAAAAATGTTTATTTTTAAGTAAAAACCCTGGATCTAATGGGGGCTTTCGGTACGATTTGTTGGCCAAGATCTGTGATTTAACTAAAACTAATACTTTCAAAAATCGCAACAACAAAGTTTTTACGATTTAAAAATTTGATTTTGTCCGTACAAATATTTTGAAGAAATTCATCTTGATGATATTACGGCAATATATTCGCTTTGTCATCATGCAAGTAATTTTTGAAAAATTGTATCTTTTGTCTTTCTAAATTATTGTACTGCCGATATATTAATGCTATATTATCTAAGTGATACTGACATATTTGTAGATAATTACATATATCATAACTCAAATATATTTGGTTAGTTAGAATTTTTTCTTATTTCTTTCAAAACGAAAAACCAACACATTTTAATATATTTTAATGACTACTGAGAATTGCAACGAAGCCAGGAAGCCCTTGCTGGACCTACCTCTCTGGAAAAAAAATCCTTAAGAACGGGCGAATGCCAAACCCGCAGAAATCATACCCATAGCCATGGATAAGAAAATTGAGGTTCTTATGTCTGTTTTTTCCAAATTTTCAAAAAGCTCCGTATCTCGGCGATTTAACTTTTTAAATTTGTTTTTAATGATCCTGAAAGGTCTCTTCAAGGCCTTTCCAACAAGCCGACCACTGGTTCAGAACTTAGCAATTTTACCCTAGTACCCTCCAACCAGCAATCCGAAAAGTTTCAAACCGCTGCCATTTCGTCACCTTGCATTTTCGAGGATAGTCGTAGATGGACATATTTTCATGAAATGAGCCAAGGAATACGCTAGTGAAATTTGCCCAGTCGTGACTGAACCAGCCTGTATAAAACATAATTAACCAACAGGTTTATCTTCATGGAGATTATCTAGCAATATCTTCAGCTTTACTTCCTATAGATATTTCGACGATATCTTCTTTTTGTCGCTAAAACGATTATCCGGTAATATTACGAAAATATCGTCTAAATGTATTGCTTGAAAGTATCGCCTTCGGGTAACAATTTTTCCCGGAGGGGGAAACTTCCGCATTACGCAACTGATTATTGCCACAATAAAATTTATCTTCCTGGCGGTATGAGCACGATTTCGCCGCAATATCGCTTTGTTTGCTTGGGTTGGTTTTGGTATGTAAATAAATAAATAGATGGTTTCCCATTAAATCCCATGAAGGAATCGGGGAGAGCTTCCTAGTTTATCTAGTAATATTTGCATTTTTAAAAAATCGGAAAAATAAGAGAAATACAACGGTTTGGTTGTTTAATTGATTATGTTTCTTTAAAAACCACAATATTTACAAAAAATTTAACAAAAAAATAAAAATTTATTGAAACATTTAATGCATTCACATTCAATATTAAACTGTTTTATAGACCTGAAAGCTTCAAAGTTGTTTTACAAAAATGCAAATATTACGACCATTTTTTTTCGGATATACATAATTTACATATCATTTCGAAGGTATTAAATAGCGCTTTTTACTGCGGGTAAAAATTTGCAACATTTTTTGCGATCAATGTAGTTTTAAATGATAACTTTCGAAAAATTTTGAAATACTACCGACAAAAATAAAAATAAGCTGTATAATTTAACGTTTTTTTTCCAAAGAATCATACCGAGCTACGAAGCTGAGTTTATAACCTTCACAATGACATCTTCCGTGTTAATATACGAGTAAATATGATGGAGTTATTTTGATTTTTTCTTAGGACTCCACGAAAATCTACTAAAAAACGGCATTTAAACTTCTACAACTCAATCAACTTCAAAAATACAAATAAAAACAATATGTGCAATGCAAGATCTCATAAAGGTCTACGTACCCATAATAAATTTTCCAAATATCTGTCTGCAACATCTTAAAAGTTACACCCAAAAAACCTGATAATTAGAGGTGTTTTTAAAGCAAAATAACTCACAATTTGCTGAACCCAGAATCGCAATATTTTGCAAATAGTCATTAAACACTCTGAACTTCATTTTTAGGTGGTGACCTAAAAGTGATTTTTTTTTGTATGGGATTTTACCCACCCTAATGTGCATACATATTGCACCCGACCTTTGAAAGCGTCATAACTCATAATTTCAATATTTTAAAAGCATTCTCCGCTGTAAAAATCTGGCGTTAATTTCTTTTCCCTTTCATCATTTGTAAATTTGTAAATGTTGAGTTTTAGGACTCTTTAGTAGTTAGAGTGCGATACGTATTTTGTCATTATTTTTCTTTTTAGTTCTCATTTATTCAACTGTAAGAGAGCGAAACCGCAGTATCTCTTTAAATGTGAGGACAGATCAATTTAGACTCTTTCAATATATTCCCTACTGCAACCTCGTTTTATTTAATTTACGCTTGACTTCGCTTTAAAGCTTTAACACCTCTGCACATTCTCACATTCAGTCACCAGTGATAAGATTGTCGTGGATGCATTCGGTTAAGGGTGCGGGGAACAACACGTTTTGATGCAGTGCAACAGTCAAGTACAATCAGTGTTGCCATACGATGCAATTGAAAAGATGATATCTGGCGAAGAAATGTGCAGAAGACATTAAATGTATTAAAGTTAATGTATAAAGTTATAAGCAAGAAACTGAATATGTATGTGTATAAAAAAACTCTTAGAACTGTCACTATACTTTTTTGATGTGGTTTGGTTCCGTAAATACGACAATCAACATTATAGGTGTGTTCTTTTTACCCCGCTAAAGCTAATAATAGCTTTATTTGTATGGACGATCAGCGATAATAAGCGTGATTTCAAATACTCAGTTTAATTTCGACTTAAGCAATCACAATATTTCAACATGTTACATTTCAAAACATGGCAACAAAAAGTGATGCCAGGTAAATTTTGTTATCATTACTTGTGAATGAGATTTTGGTAACATTTGGGATAAAAAAAACTCAAAAAATTTAACTTGCAAAATGGCTTATAAATGGTAAGATCATTTAAATATATGTTTTTGGTACATTTTTAAATCACTTTCTACAACTTTCCATATCATTAAAATTTTCTTGGTAGGATACCATAGTTATCTAAGGTTTTCCAAATGACCCTTCAAATTGAGAAGATGACTTGTCCGTCCATAATACATTGTGCCAGAACTCCACTGGCTTATGGATTTACTCCTTGGCAAACTCTAGACGTTTTTTTCCAGATGTGTTTATTACTTTTCTCACGACATTGATGTTTATATCATACGTCTTTAATCTTCTCCGAATTGTCGATTCACTTACATGTTTTCTGATGATTTTTTCGGCTTCTGCACCAACTTTAAGCGGACTTGCGACTGGATTTTCTGCGAATATTTTAAGAATGGAACGATTTTCTATTTAGTTTATCACATATTTCCAACAAGTTTTGACCCTATTTTGTAGGAATACGTAGGTGTTTTTCGTCTTTAATAAATTGTAGATTGTTTCCTGCCGTATTCCGTACTCTTTTTCCATCTCTGATGCCGAGGATGCCATTCCAAACTTCGTTACGATCTCAATTCGCGTCACGACTTGCATTTCCTTTATTTTCACCATTTTAGTGTACGAACACAATCGGGGCGATAACGTAGGCGTTGAACATTTTTACACGTATTTTTATATAAAAAGAATAAGAGCTGGCGGTTGACGTCGTAGACGACACAAGTCAGAATCATTTTTATTTCCTTGGCGTTACGAAGGCAGATTGTTACCAGCTTAATTCAAAAATTATAATGTGTTGAAAGCCGTTTTCCCATTTTTCTGACAACTAAAATTAAATTATTTAAAATTTCTTAAAGAAATGTGAACAGGAATTGTAAAATTATATTTTATAGGGTATAAAATAACAGTCGATACAGTTTTTGTCGTTCCGGCCTGTATAAAATAAAAAATTAAGAATAATTGCTGCATAGACTAATTACTATACTAGACTCAACATTTCTCTCAGCAAATTTATGACATTTGGCATGTCGAAAATAATTGCTTCAATGACCCCAGATAGAGGCAATGGTTCAAAACAACGAACAAAATAACAACAAGGGCATTTTGTTTTGTGTGTTAAAATTACTGTGTTAAATACAACATAACTGTACTTATATGTACTCAATAAAAAAGTGTAAAACACATTTAAACTTCACAGTTTTGAATCAAAACGACACGAAAAATTAAAGCCAGAAGTTATTGTAATTCTACCTGGTGTTTGTCACTTTTCGTCGAACATCTCTATATCACACCGACCGCACCACGAAGAGTGTGAAAGGAAACGTCAGATGAGTCAAATATTCTCTCTAGTGATTTACTCTATGAATTGCTGAGATTGGTGTGTGTGTGTGTTGGCGAGCAGAAATAAGGGATTAAATAAAGGCGACCAATTTTGACGCCAGGTGATTGTGTTTATCGACAACGTATTTAGAATTGAGGGCAACGTTATCGCCCTGATTATGGTCATACACTTAAAGACGCTTTTGTACAAATATTTCTTCTTAAGCAAAATAATTTTGCTAACTACCAAAATAAATTGGGTCTTTTTCAAAGATTGCTGCGCGTTTACATAAATTTAGGAATGTGTAAATACTTTTGAGAGACAAAATAAGTTTGGAAATGATTTTGAAAGATGAGGTGTAAACTTCTTTGTTAATTTAAATCAACAGCCGTCAAGTTTGTTGATAACATGTTTTAATTAGCATAATTTATACATTTTAACGATTACAATTGAGAAGTTTTCATTTGCAAATTTATTCGTAAAGCTCCAATATTTTGATTTATTTCTAAGCATATCAAAATTTTTAATTTGTATAAATATATGTGACTATCACCCATGTGCTTTGTATTTATTTCACAACGCATTTTAAATTCACAAGTATTCGAGTTTGGGGTTCTGAGATTTCACTTTTCGAACTTACTTTTTGAGTGGCCGTTTTTACACAACTGAATTCCAAAAAATTGGTTTTTGGTGCTAAAAATTAAAGAAGACAAATACTAACAGAACGGTTATTGAATATCCTCCTGACTTCTTGTCTTGTGTGTTTCTCCTGTAAACGCAAATTAAACATAAATAATTATTCATAAACGTACATTTTATTAAAATACTTACATTTCTTCATGTAACTTCCTTGTTTATTACTTCCAAATTATTCCTTGAATATGTACACCAAAAACGAACAAAACAAAATGCCATATGAAAGAGTTGCCATTGTTACTCACTTAGACTTTGAGTGAATAATTATAATTTGTACTCATTTAAGAGCATATAATTTAGGAAATAATAGTTTCTTCATTCTTGTCTTACATATTCCGTCGGGTTTAAATGGTTATATTTGCGATTTAACTCTAAAACTAATTAAACTGATTGTTGAATTTCTTAAATCTATGGCTTCGAACATCCAATACATACCTGATATGCATAAAATGGTATAAATGTGGAATGAAAACAGAATGGAAAAATCAAAATTTTTGCTGTTTGCGAAACGGTTAATTTTGAACAACCAAGTTAAGAAAAAATCACAAGAGGTGTCGTGGGACACCCGGTTGGATCGAAGTTTCTTTCCCTATATATTATGTACTAGTTAGCTCCAGCACGTATAAAGCGCCCGTGGAAAAGTACTATAATTTAAACGGATCTTTACGAAAAGGTAATTTTTGTAAAATAAAAAACTTTTTTTAAGAATTTTTTTTTCTGCAATGTATTTTTTTAAAAAAAATTATATTTTTAGGTCCTTTTTGTAGGAATGTGTATTATATTTTCCGGAATATGTATTATATAGGTCCTTTTGTAAAGAGAGGTAAAGATGATGTTTTTTTTTAAGAAAATTTACTATTTTTAAGTAGAAGTACTTTCCGTAACAAAAGCCATAAGAATATGACTTTTTTGAACAAAGAAGTACTTTTGTAAGAACAGGTACTTTTTAAAGAAGTGGTACTCCTTTTTGGAAAGGTTATTTTTTAACAAAATTAACTTATTTTCACGAAAAAAGGTAATATTTTATTTTTAAGAAAAGGAATTTTTTTAAGAAAAGCTATTTTTTATAACAAGAAATTTTTTGAAGAAATGGGTTTTTTTAAGAAATTGTATTTTTTTTAGAATTGGTAATTTTTTCAAGAATAGTTGAATTTTTAAGAGTAGGTAGATAGTAGATATTGTCCTATTAAATGAGACAAAATTAAACCATACACACAATGGAATATTTAGAAATTATAAAATCATAAGAAAATATCGAATTGATGCAACAAGGGGTGGCGGAACTGGTATATTAATCAAGAATAACGTACAATACTGCAGTTACGATAACAAAAGTATGTATTCGCTAGATGCTTTAGAGACATGCGCCATAAAGATACCCGTTGACAGCAACAACTTTTCAGTTTTTATATGTGCGTAGTATCCGGCCGGCAATAGAAATTCAATACGAGCAGACTTGCAAAAACTATTTGATTTTATGAATCTTCAAAATTCAAATAACTACTAGCGGGAGACTTGAACTGCAAGCACACAGAATGGGGTAATACTGTTAATAAAGCAAAAGGCAATAACCTAAAAAAAGTCAACATCGAATTCCTTACACTTCCAACATGTCATAATGCCTTCCATCGAAGCCAGCACACTTCACAATAGCATGACTATCACAAGGCCAACATGAAAGAACACAACCCTCATATACGTCCATGACTGTACAAATTTAGTAATAATTACCAAATCCTAAAAGTATGCAGAATAATACTGGGTTGTATACTGGGTTATAGCATAATACGGTTAAAAAAAATTACAGCAGACAGTTGTCCGAGGCCTTCTGCCACGGACTGTCCCTGCAGGCTGTGTCAGAGACACGGCCATTAAGTTTAACGTAGAATACGCCATCCGATAAGACAGAAAACATATATAACAATAAATTCATTTGCTTATATTATTTATCATTTATTGTTATATATGTTTTCTGTCTTATCGGATGGCGTATTCTACGTTAAACTTAATGGCCGTGTCTCTGACACAGCCTGCAGGGACAGTCCGTGGCCGAAGGCCTCGGACAACTGTCTGCTGTAATTTTTATATTTACCAACGGCATTTGATTCAAGTCCGTTTAAAAAAAAAATATTATGTTCAATTTTTTTAAACTTAATTTAATTTATGTATTTTAATTAATGTTTTTATTGAAATAAGTTCTGCGAATATTGAGAGGGCCGTCCTAATATTAAAAAAGGTTTACCTTATCGAGTCTTCGCATTAGCATTCGAGCGTTGTGTGAAAGCTTTACGCTTTACAATTCAAAATTAATGTTACAACAGCTTTATTGAAGCTTTCGCAAAAAAGCTTTATTACGTTAGCTTACTGTTTGTTTCACTTTTTACTAGATACATGTTGCCAAGCAACATTAGCTTGCTGTTCGTTTCACTTTTTACTAGATACATGTTCCTAAGCAATGTTGAGCAACGAAAAACACTCAACCAAACACCACACATATGTTTGAGTGTATGTGTTTAAACAATTTTCATTTGAGAAATTAAAATACTAGAAATATATCAACCAATATGAAATGTATATCAAACGAAAGATAACATCTTCATTTACCTACAAAAAAAATTTTAAAAAAATTCATCTAGCCGTTTCCTCAAATTCAATGAAATAAAGATTACAACAATAAAAACCTGACATGACTCCTCATACCGTAAGGTAAGACGTATTCTACGTCAAAAAAAAGTTGTTTAAAATCTTTTCATTTAGCCCCCATCCCGCAACGTGCGATAAGGAACTTCGTTCCAAAAACATACTCGGTTTCATTTTGTAATGTTCTTTTTTACGAAGTTTAAATGGGTATTTTTATCAAGAATTTTTCAAGTTTTCCTAGACCAAGGTTTCCGACATCATCATCGGGAATTATAAGAACTAAATGTAAATATAAAAATATATATGTATTTTTAAATCCTACCACTCAAACGTCAAAGAAGCACTCACTGGTTTGTTTAGAAACTAACATGGGTTTGACCATACAAATGGTTATGTTTACCCGAAGGAGGTTAATTACAACCGCAATATAAACGCAGATAACACTTGATTGTTTTTTAGGATTCTGGAAAATGTAACCTGGCAACACTGAATACAGTGCAATGGCTTGCAATGGCATTGTTGATGTTGGAGCCGGATCGCTGGTGCAACAGCAGCTGTTGCTGTAACTGAAGTTAATGCAGAGTTGAAGGAAGCAGTCGGAGAAACAGAAATAAGAGGCAGACAAAGACCAACAGTAATAAGTTTAACAACCAAACGTGTTTAGTCTTAAAGAAAATGCGAAACGAAATGGTTCTAAATGTACTACCACTAACAACAACAAAGTAAAATCAATATACGCAACGAAGAAAGAATTAAAAAAAATTGATAGAAAAGAAAATTCCGCTAAATTTTGTTAACCCGACAAAGATCTACTCCGTCGTCCTCTTTGTGTGTTACCTCAGTTTCCTTTTGCTGCCCGGCAATCCAGTTGATAATAAAAGAAAAATGTGAATTCGGTTTTTTTAACAAACAAAACAAAGCGAATAGTGATGTGATAAGAATGCAATTCAAAAAAGTGATTGTAAAAAATTTAATAAAAATTTATCTGTGTGTGTATGTTTTCACATGTAAAGTGACAAACGCCTAAAAAGTGTGGAGGAAACTTGAAGAAAGAGCAACAACAATTGTGGTTAGTCATGCGAAATATGTGATTTTTTATTTATTTTTTATATTTTATTGTTCTAAAACTCCGGCCGGTTGGTTACACAAAATCCAACGAATTAGCTGCAAAGGGTTTACATGATAAAGTTTTATTGATCGGCAAACCCTATGCCTGTTATTTGATTTTAAATCCCACAAGTGTTTCTTCCTTTAGTGTATTCCCACATAGTCTTTATGTTTAATATAATATGGAACTACATCCATACTTATACGAAAGTTGGGTGCGCTTGGAAATCCGACAGCAGATAACCTTTGGGTCAGTACACCTGCAGAATTTATTGGCTGCAAATATAAAACGTTTTGTTGTGAGCGAGAAACTTGATAGCTAGGATTAACATTTTCATTCGCCGAACCATTGTGTTTTGAGCATAGCAAATAATGCGGCTAAAATAGATGTATAAAATTGCATAAAACCCCGATTTCGTTTATTATAAACTTAAATGTAACGGTGCAAGCTGTGCGAAGAACAAGTCAAAAAAGCTACACATTGTCATTCTACAAGTTCATGAAATTGTTGCTAATGTTTAGCAGGCACTACGAAGAACAAAATGAAAATATTTATACTGTTTACATTTTGTATCGGTAAATTGCGAAACATCCGCAAGTTTGATACATTCGGGTCACAACAAATTATTGTTGGTTGGTATTGAATATAGAAGACTGGCACGATTTGAATTGGTTTTCAGTTCATCTGTAAACACCTCACGTAAACACCGTACCGGCACCACAACTGCTCTAACTGTAAAGAATTTGGTACTTGTGACCTTGAGGGCAGATTAAGGCTCTCCGTACAAATTAAACTTTTGTGTGTGAAGATGAATTCGAATATAATTTCCAGATTTCTGCTAGGGAATGTAAACGAGGTAGCAGATATATGTATGTTAAACAGCTAGTATATACGACTAATATGGGTAATTCTTTCTCAACCGGCACAAGCCAAAAATTAGATCTGTCTGAAAGTTTCCAAAAGTTGTTGCCATGGTAAAATAAGTAAGGTAAACTCGTTAGAACAGCTGATTTGAACTTTTTTCTTGCTTAGGTGTATCTCATATTTCAAATTTGCATGTATGTATTTTGTACTTGTCCTTTTTTGCATACTTTTACTGTAGATACACACATGTAAAAAATTTGGCAGATTAGGAACACCATACAAAATAAAAATGCCAGATTTTGTTGGCTAAAATTATAACAATTCCTACTGCGTTTACGTTACTGATTTTACTTTGTTTATTGCACCTCAGGAAAAATCAGTTTAGACAACCGAATTTCGTGGTTGTCACAACCACACTAGAAGGCATCACATTTGAATTAGAGGTTACCACAACCGCATTATAAGTTGTCACAACCACATTAGAGGTTGTCACAACCGCATTAGAAGGTGCCACAATCACATTAGAAGGTGTCACCACCGCACTGGAGACGATCATACCCCATTAGAGTTTGCCCCAATCACTCACGAATTTACTTTATTTCGATATTTTAAAAACGTAATGGGAAGACGTCTTGGTGGGAACACGATTTTGGTTGGGACGCGCGGTTTCTTAAAAGCACGCAAGTGGCGCGATGTATTCTGTTTATCAAATTTAATCTCAATAGTATTAAACTTATGTGGTACTTTGAGGAGGTCAGCTGTTTTACTCGTGGCTACGTGTGCCATGTGACTTCGGAGATCATACAAAAGATTTTGGAGGCGTACGGTGATCCTCAATTAAATAACAATTATCGAGAGAATATCATGGTGAGGTCACTAATTGTGTTATAAATTCAATACATTTTAATAATACCCACCAATGAGCAGCATAGGAAAAAATGGATTCTTTTACACAGAGTTAAAAATGTGTTTAATCTCCTAAGCTGAGACAACTACGTCGCCCAGATTATTACACCTCAACGCCATCCTTTTCATAGTGTATTCGTTTTTGATGTCAGTTTGTACTGTTTTAAGCCCCGTATTTAGTTCTTGCGAAATTTTTGTAAGAAATTCTGTAATTTATATTTAAACGGAAAGTTTTCAGTTATAATTATTTCAGTTATAATTCCTCAACGCACTCCATTTTATTATTAACGAATGTCGTGTTATTTTTGGTTGTTAAAATTATCGAGATGTCAAAATTCCGGTCCCATTAAATTGTTTTAGTATGAAATAACTTTGGTGTAAAAACCCTGTAATTGATTTTTATACACGTATTTTTAATGGCAACGAAACTTTCATAAAAACTAAATAACGGGCTTTGTCGTGAAATAGGTTACTTTTGATAAGTTATAAGTAACTATTGCGTTCAATTCGTAAAATAGACTTGTATCAACATGCGTACAGGTTTTTTCTGCTGATGATGTTGAGTCTGATTACACTGTGATAGTCGAAAAAATGAACTTCGATGAATCCTTTTCAAACTATTAGGGGGGAGTCCCCTGAGTGCGAAAGTACATTTGGAAGTGTCAGATTGGCTCCAGTTTTTGAGAAATCGGTATATATGGATATAGCTAAGTCTGCGCTATTTAAACAAATTTTACCGGCCATAGGCCAATTTTGGCCTAAAAGGGCTTAAAAAGCTTATTAAAATAGAAAAAACAAATGTTTGTGCTCGGTCCAACTTCTTGAGATATGGGCCTTTAAAGCTTGAGTATATAATTGGCCATATCTCACATATTTATGGTCCGATCTGATTCCGGTGAATATCATTACAAAGACCATTAAAACCTCTTTAAATCTGCATATAAATATATAACATTTTATTAACCTCACTTTTTTGCTAAAAATCTGATTTTCCCAAAAACAGCCCTAGTAAACCTATTTTCTACCTAGACTCGGGTTGTAGGAAACACTTCAGGGTTTGTTTTAAGGTATAATACTTCGCATTAACCCTTCCAAGACCGGAGATATTTATGTTCAAAGTTTGAAATACAAGAAAAAATTATAGTTTTTTTTTTACTTTTTTCCAAAAATTTATTTATTTTCCTAGCATAGGCCTCAAGTTAAGCTTCAAAATCAAAATATTGGACTTTTATATTTTTTTTCGTTTTTTTTAAGTTAATTAATTCAAAGAAATGAAAAATTTTTAAAAATAACCGTTACATAAATATAATGCTAATCTTCATCATCCAACTCGGATTGCAAATTCCAGCAAAGATCTGCTAAAAGAGAATTTAATATTTTTCCACTATACCAATGCTCTAACTGAGCTGAAACTTGATGAAATCGTTCACCATGCTCATCTGATTCCGACGGCAATTGGCGGTCGAAGTCGAACTATTCGGTCGAACTATTCGGCGGTCGAACTATTGGCACCAAGTTTTCATGCGAAATGTTGTTGACTCCAACTGCATGCACTTCTCTCATTGCCCAATCACGCTTTTGGTATTGTGATGTTGATGTGTCCTTGTATCTCGAATTCCACAAGCACATATTTTTCGTGTAACCTGTTTGCAGTCCAGATAAAAGGGCAACAACTTTTAAATCAGCACAAATTTTCCACATGTGGTCTTTGTACTTTAATGATTCTATTTCATTAAATCATAAGATTCTTTTGTGTTTACGGCAAGAGCAACAGGTACAGGGTTGTTCGAATTGTCTTTATACAAGAGCACAGCTTTGAGGCTTGTTTTTGACCCATCAATAAACAGTCGCCAATCTTCCGCTTTATAGGTGTAATTCATCGCCAACATCAATCCACCAACGTCATTGCAGTATGCCAATGAATTGTTTTCATTTACGTTAAAAAGCTGTAAAAATTCTCGCTGGCGGCCTCGTGATGAATAAATTTTAACACCTTTTTCTAGGATATTGACTGCGCTTAAATGTTGACCGAGCAATATGCTTCGACGTTGTGACAACTTGAGCTGACGCAACATTCTGTCAAATCGTTGCTGCGTGACTTCAATATGATTACAATTTTGTGAAACAGTGGAAGGTTGATACAAAGACATCGATGACTCTGCTGAAGTTTGAAACGTTTGTGGTGCATAGGCTTCAGTAGGACTTGGTCTTTTTGGAACAGGCACTGCATCTGAGTGCGAAAGTGTTGTTTGTGCTGATGGAGCGCTTTGGTAAACGTGACCAATTGCCTTTAATCGGTTAAGACCTGTAGAATAATTATTTATGCACACATAGCATTTATTGATCTCGTGATTTATTGGCTCGGTCCAAATCATCGGAACACCAAATTTAAAGCCTTTTCTGCGACCATTTATCCACCCATATAATATTGAGCGGCAAGATCCGCAAACAATTTGAGGCACCCAATCCACGTTTTGTATGACTGCCAAATTAAAATATTGTTCATAGATTTCAGCCAATTGATCACTTATTTTAGTTTTTTGTGTAACAAAAATTATTAAATTTTTTAAAACAACTGTCCGTTTATTGTTCAATGTTCTCTTATTTATACTTATGCCTAGCTTAGAATATAACAATAACAAACTTAAGGTAATGATATTGTTGGCATGCTATGGCCAGCGAGATCAGTGATGTTTGTAAACAACTGGTGATATTTGTGTTTAGTTGTTGGTAGTTAAAAGAATGTGAAATTGTAAACAACAAGAATGGTAAGAGTATTTGGCTTTAGTATACACTTAAACAATTTTTGTGTCATGATTCAATTTAAACAAATAAATATTATCGTTATTGTACAAAGATATTTTATTAAAGTTGATTAATTATAAAAATATATAAAAGTCCAATATTTTGATTTTGAAGCTTAACTTGAGGCCTATGCTAGGAAAATAAATAAAATTTTGGAAAAAAGTAAAAAAACTTTCATTTTTTCTTGTATTTAAAATTTTGAACATAAATATCTCCGGTCTTAGAAGGGTTAATGCGAAGTATTATACCTTAAAACAAAGCCTGAAGTGTTGCCTATAACCCGAGTCTAGGTAGAAAATAGGTTTACTAGGGCTGTTTTTTGGGAAAATCAGATTTTTAGCAAAAAAGTGGGGTTAAAAAATCGTATTTTTTAAATTTGTCACCAATGGGTTAATAAAATGTAATATATTTATATGCAGATTTAAAGAGTTTTTAATGGTCTTTGTAATGATGTTCACCGGAACCAGATCGGACCATAAATATGTGAGATATGGCCAATTATATACTCAAGCTGTAAAGGCCCATATCTCAAGAAGTTGGACCGAGCGCAAAGATTTGTTTTTTCTATTTTAATAAGCTTCTTAAGCCCTTTTAGGCCAAAAAAAAATTGGCCTTTGGCCGGTAAAATTTGTCTAAATAGCGCAGACTTAGCTATATCCATATATACAGATTTCTCAAAAACTGGAGCCAATCTGACACTTCCAAATGTACTTTCGCACTCAGGGGACTCCCCCTAATAGTTCGAAAAGGATTCATCAAAGTTAATTTTTTTCGGGTCAAAAACTATCAGTGTTATTTGACGTAGCTGTGAATTATTTTAAGTAAAATGCAAGGAAAGCGCTTACCAAAGTAATAAACATTAATACAAAGTTGCTAATAGTTGTTTTCAATATTAACTTTCGTAAAAAATTCAAATTTCATGAATGGTTGCGAGAAATTGATTTTCAATTTGTTCCCCGTTTGCAAACCGATGTATACTTTTGTTCTAACTTATTTTATACCAATACCCATTAACCAATGAATTTGTGGTCAACACATATTAAATTATGAGCCAAAAAAAATGTTCCAACCTAAACTGGTTTCACATACTTACATCTATTCTCGAATTACAGAAAAACATTTAGTTATGTTTTCGTATTTGTTAATTGTAAAGGTTTAATAATACCACTGTCTAGTTGCAAAATTAATTAAGTAGTGATATGGGTAGGCTACACTTGAAAATAAATTACGTTGTGTATTAAAAATCGCAATTTATAATGGATTCCCAGCAAGTCAATGATGGAACATTGCAGATTTTGAGATGCATATAAGTTATCCTTTTAAGACAAATCTGACTCTATGTCAAAGTTTGGGATATTTATTATTTAAATTTAACTACATATCATACAATACCTTTTAACGTTTCGTTTTCACAATTTAATCACATTTACAAGAAACTACAGGATGTTTTTTATTTTCCAGGCCGACTTTTTTTTGGAATAAATCTTAAACGGTTGGTTGGTCTACGTAGTTGCTAAAGATACTATTTAGCATCAATTAGTATCTTTAGACATTGTTTTGCATACCACGTCACTCTGGCAGTGGGCATTATAGCTTCAACCGTCTTGCGTGATTACCGATTGCCCAGTGCGCGGTCAGCACGGCAATTAGCCTTGTTATGTTCTCCCGATTATGGCTAATCAGGCAGGTAGTCCGGTAAATGTTATAATCTGGCCATGTGTTTCTGGATATGCGCTACATTTCCGTCCTATGCCATCTGGTCTTCAAGATAATTCAGGAAAATACCTCTTTTGATCGACCCTATAGGCGTTGCGACTGACACCATATGGAGTTCGGTGGAAGAGTATCCTGCCCTGGCTAGTTCGTCTGCCCTATCGTTCCCAAGGAGAACCTTGTGGCCTGGTATCCTAGTAAGAACCACATTGGCCAGTCAACCTAGCTCGACAAGTGTTTCCCTACATTCACTAACGATTTTCGATGCAGTGTTGTTAAAGTTAAGTGATGGGAGAGCCACTTTTCCATCTACAAATATTCCAAAGCGCTCCGTTCTCCGGTGTAGTATAAGTGCGGCGTAGGCTTCCTTGATGGCCAGTATCTCCGCTTGGAAAATGCTGCAGTTGTATGGGAGTTTTAATGATAAATTGAGACTCGTCTCTTCGGAGAAGACATCCGTCCGGTTCCACATTTAATTTTTGATCCGTCCGTAAATAGTTTGGTGTCAAAACCTGTCAGTGGTTCCCCTGGGAAACCTGACATTCTCCTGGGAAACCTGACATCGAATAGCAATTAGGCACTCCAGGACGCACTAGCTGTTATGTGAAGGTCAATTGGTATAATATGAAGCATTGTATTAAGGCTTCAGCTGGACACGTCCTCATTGTCCCTGTTACGCCGATGCAAGCTGATCTCTGTACTCGATACAACAGTTTCATGATGGACGTCTTCCCCGTGACAGGCCACTATACCATTGCTCCGTAGGAGAGTAGAGGTCTGATCATACTAGTGTACGTCGGATTCCCCAGCGGCTTCCGAACATTTTCCGACAAGCGTAGTACGCAACGGTTGTTTTCTGTGCGCGGTGGTCTATGTTACGCTTCCAGGATAGTTTAGGGTCTAGAATCAGTCCCAAGTACTTGGCGGGAGGTAATAGTGGAATCCATTTTCCACTTAGCTTTTAAACTTTGGTGTCTTGGTCTTCGCCATAAACAGCATGACCTAAGTTTTCCCTGGATTCAGTCCAAGACCACTCCCAGTGGTCGTTAAATGATTTCAGGGCCCCATTCATGATTTCGCTTAACACGGATGGGAACAAACGACATTATTACCACGTCATCCGCATTCACCACGGTTTTGATCCTCATATGTTCCAGTTTTTTGTAGTATTTTGTTGATCACGAGTAGCCAAAATAGGGAAGAGATGACTCCACCATGAGGCGTTCACTATTTACTCGCTTTAATGACTCACTGTTGCCCATAGAGGCGTTGATAATTCTGCTCTGTAGCATTGTTACTATCCAACTCTTGAGGAATGTTTCCACGCCTAGATCGTCAAGTGATTCTTCTATAGCCGCTGAACTAACATTATTGAATGCACCCTCTAAATCCAAGAAGGCCGCGAGGGTATATTGTTTGTGTTCTAAGGACCTCTCAATAGTTCTCACGACTTCGTGCATGGCTGAATCGGTTGAGCGTCCATTCAGATATGCATGTTTGCTGTATGATATTTTGGGCGATCCATCCATTTTTATGCTGATGTTTGCGTCAATTTTTGTAGCCGTCATTGATGCAATGGTAGTGTGAGCAGCTCTAGTGCATGAGAACGTGGATTCGATCCCTGCTCTGACCATCTTATTTAGCCATAAAAAAGCTTCTTAAAATACCGTTCGGAACCGTTTTAAAAGTTTAGGACCCAATCAGTGAGTGTAAAACTAGAACGAGCACAGCTCACTGGTTTGTGAGAAGCTCTCCCTAATCCCTTCATGGGATGTAACGGGAAACCATTTATAGATATTTATTTTATGCGTCTATTAGCCGTTCACGCATTTCAGAAGAAACGATGAGAGGCTGATCGGTCTGAAATCCTCATTGCTCCGTCTCCCTGCCCTGGGGATGAAAATCACTCTTATCTAGCTCCAACTCTTTGGTAAGTAGTTAAGAGTCCTGCAAGATCGGAATATAATACTGAGTCACAGCTTAATTATAACCTCCGCGCTTTGCAGCGTTTTCGGTGTAATACCATCTGGATCCGGAGATTTATATGGGTGAGAAGCTATTGATCAATGTGGTTTTACACTCACGGATATCCTCTCTGGGCTGATTATATCCTCTATACCGTTAGTATCTAAGTATCTTAATATTAATCTTCGCACCTAACTGGGTGTGGTCTCGCAGCCCGGAGAGTGTGTTTTCAAGAGTATCTCTAGCGATTCAGCTGAGCTATTTGACCATGCCCCTTCATCCCTCCCATCACAGTTGGGATTTGTGTGCCCTTTGGCCATTATTTTGCTTAGTCTAGCTGTATCCTTTGTGTTCTCCATAATACACGGGAGGACAGACATCGTGCAATCGAATCATAAACTGATTTTGAGTCAGTCAATATAATTTACATGGGCTGCCATCAACCATCCTATTAGGTGCGTCTTACTTGACGTTAACACGAGACCGTTTTGCAGAGATGATAGCTTCACACAACACACTTCTCTCATTGTTTTCGTCACTGACTCCGATTTTTAAAAGGCAATAAATTCGCCAACTGATTTGTTGTATTCAGTATGGAATTCGGTGAAGTTTCGTTGTAATTTACGACAAAAGCAGAACATACTGGAAAAATACCGCACAATTTAGAAAACAGTATATTTTTATTTGTAGTTTTAGGTAAATGATATTGAATTCACACGAAGCAACTCCGACGGCGGTTACTTAAAAGTGTATTGCAAGGATGATCTAGTAGAGGTTATCGCAGTAGGATTTGTTGTTGTTGTCGGCACCAACAACGGATTTTGTTTTTGTTCTATGACTCTAAATGTCAAATTCAACACAAATACATATGACCAAACAAAGTAAACAAAAAAGTACAATAACAAAATATACTGAATTTGACAGATAGAGTCATAAGAAAGCAAAGTCAGCTGTTCTAATGCATTAAGCCTTGGTGCACTCAGAGAACTAATTGTTTGAAAAGCGGTTTACCACCGAATTGAGGTTGCCACAACCGAATTGAGGTTGTTACGACCGAACTTAGTCCCCACAACCGAAATTCGGTTGAAGCAACCCCGTTTCTTATTTGATTCGGTTGTGACAACTGAATCTTCAATTATATTCGTTCAGTCAACTAAATTTTCTAAAGTTTCGGTTGGAACAACCGAATTTGAAATAAATACGGATGCAAGAACCGAAATTGGTACCAGATTCAGTTGGAGTAACCGAATCTGGCATTAATTCGGTTGTAGTAACCGAATTTGGCATCAATTCGGTTGTAACTATCGAATTTGGTATCAATTCGGTCGCAGTAACCGAATCTAGCTTTAATTCGGTTGCAACGACCGAATTTGGCGTCAATTCCGTTGCTCTAACCGAATTTCTCATGAATTCTGTGGGTGCAACCGAATTCATATTCAATTCGGTTACCACGACCTAATGCCATGTATTTAACATATGACGTTGAAAATTCTATAATCCAATGTTATTATAAAAAGAATTAAAAAATTCCAAAATTGTTTGCTGTTATTAAGAAAGGTAAGTAAAATATGTTTTGTATTAAAACGTATTATTTTGCAGAAATTACGGAAGCAGAAATCAAGTTTCAAGTTTTTCATGGTCGGTCATGTGAGATGTGCTGCAATCGTCTGTATACAAAATTTTTTAGGACCTAAATCACTGATACTTCAGCCGAATGTCAGAATTAGTGCGGTGTACCATGATGGCCGGGACTTGAAAAAGGTCGGAAGAGGCATGTAAAACAAATTTATTATTATATAGATTACCCAATATGTATGACTTTATTTTCTCGCTTTTTGAATTTTTTATAGGAATACAGGAAAATAAATCATCATTTAATAATAAAAAACGTTAATAATTAATTTGTGACACTATCTTAATTCGGTTGTAACAACCTCTAATTCGGCTGTGACAACCTATAGTGGGGTTGTGACAACCTCTAATGAGGTTGTGTCAACCTCTAATGAGGTTGTGTCAACCTCTAATGAGGTTGTGTCAACCTCTAATGAGGTTGTGTCAACCTCTAATGAGGTTGTGTCAACCTCTAATGAGGTTGTGTCAACCTCTAATAAGGTTGTGTCAACCTCTAATGAGGTTGTGTTAACTTTTAATGAGGTTGTGTCAACCTCTAATTCGGTTGAGACAACCTCTTAATTCGGTTACGGCTAATTCGCCTGTCTCAACCGAATTTTTCTGTGAGTGTGTATTGTCTGTATAATAGTATGGATTTGTGATGCATAGAATCGTTCTGTAGACCGGTTCTTTAAATGAACCGACCGGACTGGTGCTTACAAGAACCGAATAACGGTTCTAGAAGAACCGAATAACGGTTCTAGAAGAACCGAAAACGGTTTCAAACGAACCGAAAGACGGACCAAAATGAACCGAAAACGGTACTAAAAAAATGAAAACAGCTCTTAAAGGCCCGAAAAACGTGTTCGAAAGTACCGGAAACGGTTCCCAAACGACCGAAAAACGATTCTAAAAGGACTGAAGAACGGTTGGAAAACAACCATAAAACAGTTCCAGAATAACAGGACTGGGTTCCAAAGGAACCAAAACTGTTTACCTTTGGGTGAGGGTATGGAAATTTGGTTTTTTTGTTATCAATTTGTGTATACTTATAATAAGGTACAGCTTGAAAAAATCTTCTCAATATACCGTTCGGAACCGGTGTAAAATTTTAGGTCTCAATCAGTGACTGTAAAACTAGAACGCGGTTTGTGAGCTCTCCCTAATCCCTTAATAGGATTTAACGGGAAACCATTTATTTATTTATTTATAATAAGGAATTGCACTTAAGCCTCTTTGTGACAACAATTTTCTGGGAACCAGAACCGGACGAAATTCCCGGTTCTTGTCGAAACCGGTCTCAGCAGAACCGGTTCTTCGAATACGCGGAATAAAAAAATTATCTCTTAAAAATTAAAAAAATGAAATCGCACATCACTTATATGGATCCCTACGTTACTCAAAATTTTCTTCCTTTGACTCCTTATACTTATTCTCATTGTCTTGTCTCGTGTTAACGCAGGGTTAGGTGTAGGAATATTTCTCCTAAGTTTAGATATTTCCTAAGCTATCGACTGTTATCGTTTGCTTTAAAACTACCTATTAAAAAGTTAATAGTCCGATACCCAGCTAGTATGAATACTTTATCCGGCATGTGATGAAAATGGAACGAGTCAAAATCGAATATGATTTGACTATTTAAATTTCCTAATAATGAGGGACAAATATTTTAAATAATGGCAGCAAAATAGGATTAAATTAATTGATATTTGCACAAAAAAACACCGCTATTGTGTCAAATCGTATTCGATTTAAATCGATCGATTTCCAACACCGGTATATTGTGAAATATACAATTATTTACAACTATGATAAATTTCCACTCCAGTATTTGTACCATCCATATATTTATATAAACATACTATCATTTAAAAAACACTTCAGGGCTGTCTTATTACTCATTATATTTTACTAGAACTTTAAAAAATTTAATATTAAATATATATTTTCCACGGATTAATTGTGTATTCATCTTCCCCCACTCTGACGCAAAATGTATTTGTTTCTGAATTAATTTCAGTTTTCATTCGCAATAAGTATTATAATTTTACCATTTGTATAATTTTATGAAAATTTCATAAATTTTATATTCACAACGAATTTGGTACCATTGATTTTGTGCCATTATTATTTATTGTCGAAACATTGTTGCTTGAATATGAATGAGTTGCGGGTGTATCCTCGTTCTCGAATCGCAACGCAATGTCAATGACACAGTGGGGTAAATGTTAGTGAAAATGTTTTAAAATTTGTTCACCTTAAAAATTTATTAAATTTAACACAAATGGTTGTAAGGTGCAGAGCCATGTGAACATAAAACACTTTAAAATCATTCAGTTGAATGACAATTATATTGTACATCCTGAAAATAGTTACTTGGCAAATGCATTTGAATTGTAAATAACACTTTCCCACCCAATTACTTCGCCAGCGATTTGAGATTGGATTTGGGATGTCTCAAGTATGGGTGAAGTTTAAACTGCAAACATTGCTATTATTTTTTGATGTATATATTTCGAACGAGCTCTATTTTGACCGATGTTTGAAGTTTAAGTTATGTTTTTGGTATGAAGACAAATACACTGATAATGATTAGGTCTGGTATAGTGATAATATAAGCATCATTATCTATGTTGCATCGTGTACAGTACACTGTGCAACTAGAAATTGTACGACGAATGAGACAAACGAGTAATGAAAGTAGACGAGTTTGAAAACAGAGCTCAAATTGTTGCTAAAACAATATATTTTTGTGTGCATGAATTAATCAGTTATATTTTCAATTTTCATCCATAATGGAAAAAAAGGCCAAAAATATTCAACGCCAAAACTGCGTATTTTATCTAGTTGTGTTGAGAGCAAGAGTACAATTTTCATAAAATAAAAAATAAATAAAATATATATGGGGTCTTGCGCCAAATTATCGTAAGCGGCATTTCATCAAGTTTTTTTTATTGTTGCAATTAAAATAATTTGAATCGATTCGTAATTAAAAATTGTGAAAATATTAAAATTGTTAGTAATTTTTTAAAAAATTTTAATATGTAACAGTCAGTGGTTTTCGACGACACAGCTGACCGTCTTCCTAGCTGCAGAATAGAATTTCAAAGAGGTTGACCGTAGGCGAATTGAAAAAACTGATTTTAAATTTAATTTTTTTTGCACTAATGACTTTTAAATTAACTTTATATGCAAGTAGCAAATGCCCGGTACTGCGTATGTGGCTACATAGTAATATATAAGAGGGCGGATCCATAATTCCGTGACTTTTTGAACGAAACACAGTTTTTGTTTAAAAAAAAATTTTCTTTTCAACATAATCTTTTTCTAGCTTAGTCCAACATTTCTCCAATTTTTGTATCCCTTCCAAAAAATAGGGGTTTTCGAAGTCAATAAAGTAAGCATTTGTTTGATCAATAATTTCGTCGTTGGAGCTAAATCTCTTTCAACCGAGCCATTTCGTTAGGGTTGGAAATTGGAAATAGTCACTGGGCAATGAATCCGGAGAATATGGCGGATGAGGTACCAATTCGTAACCCAATTAAACAACTCCAAACAATCCTTTGAAGTTGTCGCACGATTACGTTTATGGTCAATTGAGAGCAAACGCGGCACCCATCTTGCAGACAGCTTTCTTAAACCCAACTGATCATTTAAAATCGAAACCACACTGCCATATGAAATGCCTATGGGATCAACAATCTCACGCACTTTTACTCTTCGATCGGCCAATTCCATATCTTGAATTTTTTCGACATTTTCGGGGGTATTGACCTCAATTCACGTTCAGCGTCATTTGTACTTGTGCGACCACAACGAAAGTCAGTAAACCTCTTTTTTACCATTGAAATCGATGGTCCAGAGTCCCCATAGTATTTATCAAGCTTTTCCTTGGTTTGGTTGACGGTTTTTTTTCGCAAAAAATAATGTTTAATGAGCACTCGAAATTCACTTCCATTTAAAAAAAAATTCACGAGGTTGTATGTTTTGAACAGCTGTTAAACGCAAAGTATGTGACGAAAATTTGACAGTAGTCTATTAACAGGTGGTACTTGATGGGAGCAGTATTGCATTTCATATAACTACGAGGGAAGTTCGAAAAGTGAGCGACTTATTGATCCACCTCGTATTAAAGTATCTACAACAATTTTGCCACACTAAATTCTCATCTCCGGAGTATAAACTCTCGCCGTTATCAATTTTGCTTTAAAATTCACAGAATTTACTATCAACATGTCTTCACTTTTGGTGATAAAGTGCAATAATTCGAAATCAAAAAATCGTTCCTTAGCTGACATTACTTGCATACATCTACTTAAGCATGTTTGGTCAGAATTTGTTTAATCACGTGTCTTTTCGATGCATATAAAAAATAGCTTCATAGTTGACATCTTCTTCATACAGTCCACATAAACTCAACATTTTATCGTAATAGCTCAGAATGAATGGTATTTCTGTGACATCCTCTTTACAGCATCCCTCATAAACTCGAAATGTTATGAGTCATCAACTATTCGTATTTCGAAAATGCCATCTTTATATGTACAGTGACGAGCAAAATTGTTACAGGATTCCAATAATGGAAGTTCAAAACTTAAGTTATTAGCAGCGTTTAACCTTAGAACTAAATCACTTTTTTGAATTTTACTTTGATGTGGTCTCTTTCATAATGAACACTTAAATATAAATATAACAATTATACCTATGTGTTTAAAAGAGCGTAATATGTAAACAATCCCCAATGTTACAATTACGCACTCTCTTCATTGTTACAATACTGTACTCTCTCATAGAGTAGTACTTAAGAGTTTCTATTACTCTCTTCGATGCCTCTTCATCACGACGATGTAGTAGGCCATTTCATAGAGTTTTATTTGCTGCTATATTTTACCAATTTTACACTTTCGTTGGACATAAAAGGACAGAAATCAAAGGGAGTGCGTATTTCCGTTCAATGCAAACAACATAAAACATAATTTAGCTGTCATTAGTATCAATAAACACTATTTAAAATTAGTTCCTGTCTTCTTTGCTCTCTCATTCTCCATCATCGGCCTAGTACTTTTTCGATCAGCTGTTCCCTAGAGTCCCCCTGACTCTCTTCAACTTTTACAGAACCAGAAAAACAAATGTAGCCATTACGTAGCTCATAGATTTTCTGTTGTTTTTTCAATTACTTATTATTGTCCACATAAAAAATGGAAGCATAGTAGTTGAAATCGTGGAATTATTAAAAAATAATAATTCTGTTCGGAACGTTGCAAAAAAGATTAATTTAAGTCATATGACGATCCACAGAAGAAAGCGGAAGAATAATTTAAAACTTCAACTGATCCTGGGCGCCCCAGAAAGATTGACGAACGCACTTGTCGTCATGTGGCAAAATTAGTGGCAACTGGCAATTCAATAAGCCCAACTGCGGCACTAAAATCGTTAAATATTGATGCCAGTCAGTGGACTGCTCGTCACAGTCTCAAAAGACTGGATGTTAAGGTTGCAGATATTAAAAATAGACCACTTTTGTCCCTGGACTGGATCTGGCTGGCAGAAGGTAATGTATAAAATTCGACAATAAATAACAAAATTACAATTAGGCCTTGTGGTTAAGGTTATATAGTCTGGTGAAACTAAAATCAATCGATTTGAGTTCGATGGCTGTGCTTGGTACTGGGCCAAAACAATCGGCCAAATTCGTTAAAATCTGGTTAAAGAGTTAACAATTTACAACTATGAAATGGCTAGCGCAGTCACCGGACTTAAACCCGAGCGAAAAGTTTCGGAGTTATATAAAATCTTAGCTCTCCAAGTACCCAGGTACTCCAAAAAGAGGAAACGAGTTGTGGGATACAGTAAAAAAAAACTCCAGCGGAAATGACGGCAAAACTTTGCAACAGCTTGCCTCGCAGTATATGTACATCAACATAGAATTAAAATTGTTTTTGGGTTTATTCACGAGAGAGTAATAAATTGGTTAAGTTAATTTTTTTCTGTTTTTAATCAAATATGTACTTAAATATACAAATTTTGTTCCAAACTGTGTCAATTACAATTTTGTTACCATTTTGCTCGTCTCTCCTATGTGCATCCTGGTATTTGAGGAAGCTAGGCAACATTAACAAAATATGGTTGAGCTGTGCGCTTTGCTTGACACTATGATCTATTCTTCCTCTATTTCCCATATTTTCTGGCCAAAACGTCTAAATGAAATCACAGAGAAAACAATGGTCGTCATCACTGATATGTACGTGGCCCCATTTCGCAGTGTAACAAATTAATTTTGCTCAATATTTTTCACGTGACTCTTCTTAGTACTCGGCTTTACTGGCTTTTTGGTGTAAACAGACAACATCCAGTAAACAATTTTCCAATTTGTTGCTGACAGACCTAAATACAATCGGGACAACGTTAATAAACAAAGTTATATTTGACTAATGCAACGAAAGAATGTTGTGCAACAAAGTTCTTTTGGAACACAAGGTTCTATTTGGTTGTTGGAACTTTGTTAAACAAATTATTATAGAAAAACATGTAGTTAGAAATTTGTTTCATTGGGTATCTCGTAAACGATAAGAGGTATCTTTATGGCGATAGCAGTAATCGAAAGAGCATACCCCATTTAGTATGAAGCAATATTCAGATCATTTAATCAAAAATTGTCAGTTAGAACCTTGTTGTTCTAAGGTTGCGAAATATAAACTGCAGTGTGGTATGTACATATGTAAAACTATTAGCTAACGCCTCTTCGAGCTTTTGCACAACCAAACACAATATATAACCGAACCCGAAGATCGTGTTTCAGTCAAAGAAAAATCATTGTCGTGTTTTTTCCTGTCGAGGCACAGACAGTTTGGCTGGCTTTTCAAAACTAAACTTGTTTAGTTATAGAAAAACACACAGAACAATATACAAAATTAAATAAAAACTAAATTAAAATTTTCCAACAATATTTTTTTTTTTTGGTGGCACGGGCCTGAACCTAGTTCGAAAATAGAAATGAAATTAAATTAAATATTTGGAAATATGCGTGACTCACTCATAAATAGCGTTCACTCACACTCACTCATGTGTAGATTGAACTCACGCACGAAGATTTTTTCGCTGATCACATTCACTCTCGCTTACCTGCGCAACATTTGAATTCACGTGACTCGCGCCCATTTCTAATCTATAACAAACAGTAGTGGTCTTCATGAAAGCTCGAAACAACCTCGTAAACTCGAAAACATCGTAAACTTGCACAGCAAACGTCAAAACAAACAAAGTTCCCATACAAAGCGACTTGCACAAAATTGGAAAGTTTTCGAGGCAAATTTGCTGAGCAAACCTGGAAAAAGAAACGTTAAAACTTTTGACATTTCAGTGTCAATATTTTTGTATTGAAAAAGGAGAGGGTTTTTGATTTATGTGAAAACAATAAAATAATGGAATAGGTAAAGCATATATTATTAATTTTACTTTGTTTATTTACTTTATCAGCTTTTTTTGACAATTGCTACATAGATACACTGAGCAACTTTATTTGGTGCCTCATGAAACGCTTCTGGGCAAACTTACGCTGAGCAAAAGTACTAGGTTTTCTTGTTTGCATGAATACCACTAGTGTATAGCTTTTTTTTTATTATTTTTGTATGCCCAATTTTGTTAGTATGCGTTATTGTATGCGAAGTAGAGTGTCCAAAACCGAAACGAAAATACCGGTATGACTGATTTTTGCTACTAACCGTGTGCCCATTTTTCAAAAAACGTATTTTTTGAATAAATCGGAAACCGGTTATTTGACGTCGGTTAACCGGTTTTTATTAATTTTGTGTGAAAACCCTTAAACTAATTAAGAATAAATAATATGATTTTCGAATTTTAATGCAATTTTGGAATTAAGAAACATGATTTCTATTTTCAAATATGATTTTGTGCTTCAAAAGTTATAAATGGCATTTCAAAACAATTTAGTATCTAAATAATTTTATGACTTGATTTTAATATAGATTAATTCAGCTTTTCTAACATATTTTTCTCAAACTTCTAAATTAAAATTACTTTATTTATAAATAAATGTTTTAAACTGAATAAGATTTTCATACATGAAAATCAGTTTTAAATTTGTATATGATTTCCGAATTTAAATCAGTTTAATGTGAATTTGAATAAAACTTTTAAATTGCATATTGAACACGCGTTCCAAATTGGAAAATTATAGAAATTTTTTTATTGAAAATTAAAACTTAGTTTTTATATTTAACTAGAGTTGTGAAATTTTTGATCTACATGTGTAGTTTCATTTAAAGATTAAGATTTAAGATTTATCCAAAATAAAAATAAATTAAAAAGATCGACCTGAACGTCATTCTCATTAGAGTTTGAATTTCAGTTTACTTAGTTTGATTGTCAATATTCGCCTTGTGAATACAATTGATGATTTTTGTTGTTGTTTTTTATAACTCTGATTTATGTCCAGGCACTTTAATTGATATAATTTAAATGAACTCACAATCTTCTCTTTATATCTCCAATTTTAATATGTATTCGCGCATTTAAATTTTTTATTAGTCTTGTGACTTGCAATACAAATTCTAAACTGTTACAAGATTTTTTAATCAATTTTTTAGGAAGCCAATATTTTTTTCCGTTCCTAGGCCCTCAGCCAAGTTTAAACCGCCTCTGGCAACAGTTGTCATCCTTTGCAGTTGGGTTATATGTAATGAGAGTAGATGGCTTCGTTCTTCCTATTCCTTCAACTGTTGTGTATAGATTTACTCACCACTTTCATTTGTTTTATTTTTACGATTGACATCCATCCATCGTGTTGGAGAAGAAATAACGAATGAAATAAATTAGTGATGGACAATGAGTGACATTTCCAAGGGAAGTTTGTGCCAAGGTACTCTATTCTTGTCATTGTTATCGTTGTGTCGTCCGTTATCGTTGTGTTAATAAACTTTAAATCTAATTTTATTCAATTTAGTCGTGTTCTACAAGTATTTGTAGAATATGAAATAAATAATCCAAAACGTTTTTGTTTTCTTCACATAGGATTTTAAAATTATTTTCATTTCATTATTAATATTTGTACATTTTTCTTTATTTGTATCTTTGTTTTCTAGTTGCGGAGGTACTTACTTGGAATATGTTTCAGCCTTCTCTATTCCCATATTTGCTTCTCTTAAAACATTAAATGTTACTCCTTCCCTCGTGTAAAGATTTTATTTAAAGGTTGCACTTTATCCGGCAAGACATAATGCTAACATACCTAAAACGTTTCTAACAAATTGCAAATACCCACTTAATCAATCACTGACTGACTTCTCCTTCTGTTAATCCTCGATTTCTTTGACATGTCAAAATCATCAGGTAGAATAGCGATGATGTACATATATCCACGATGCCCAAAGCCTGGCACGTGAGGTTGTTCTGTTTGGCACGAAGATAAATTTTTTTCCTCCTTCAGAGCAACAACCTTTACTGTATAAAACACAACGATGTTGATGTCGGTGACGATAAGATGTCATGGCGACGACCGATACCTTTTTCTTAGTTTCCCGTACATCCCATGAAGGGATAGAGGTGAGCCTCTCACACTCAGGTTACTGCGCCCCTTATAATTTGTAGGCCTATTGGTCAGTTCCTACATCTTTACACCAAATCCGAAAACTTATGCATTTAAAAATTTTTTATGCTTCATAACTACTCTTTCGATAGTGTCGCCGTCAATAATATTATTGACCGCGGCAAAAATAAATTAAATGTGGTCAGAACGAGGATTAAACCCACGATTTCATGTATAAATGCCCGAAAACCATTGCATAACCGCCAACCATAGATATTTATGGGGATTAAAGTTGAGCATTTTTAATTGACAAAGACTGGTTTCAAGACTTGGTGATTCCTAATGAGGTAATGAAACACCAACAAAGTCCTATTACATCCCTTCAAAGAGATTTTAAAGTATCGCATGGTTGGTTGGTTGGTTCACGTGGTTGCTTAAGATACTATTTAGCATCAATTAGTGTCTTGGGACACCGTTTTGAATACTACAACACTCCGGACTGTCTAATGTACAGTGTCTATATCCAACGTGTTTATCGGAGATTCCTCATTAGATACCGTAGATCTATCTCGTGTATCTCAGTGGGGTTGTGTAGGAAGGGACGACCTATAGTCTTTAGACATCTATTCTTTAGAGCCGGCAACTGCAGAGGAGATGTTTCAGTGTCTCCTACTCTTCTGCGTATTAGCAGGCACGGCAGTGGTCATTATATGGAAGATTCAGCTGTGTTGCGTGATTATCGATTGGCCAGTGCCCAGTCAGCACGGCAATTAGCCTTGATACGATATGTTCCCCCGATTTTGGCTAATCAGGGAGTTAGTCCGGTGAATGTTATATTTTGTTTCTGGATATGCGGCACATTTCCGTTCTATCCCATCTGGCCTTAGCTCGTTCAAGGTAATGCAAGAAAATATCCTCTGCCCTTTCGTTCCCAAGGAGACCATTGTGGCCTGGTATCCAAGTAAGAACTACATTGGCCAGTCGACCTAGCTCGACTAGCTTTTCCCTACATTCACTAACGAGTTTAGATGCAGTATTGTAGATTTAAGTGATAGGAGAGCCGCCTGGCTATCAACAATTATTCCAATGCGCTCTGTTCTCCGTTGTAGTATAAGTTCGGCGCAGGCTTCCTTGATAGCCAGTACCTCCGCTTGGAAAACGCTGCACTTGTCTGGGAGTTTGAATGACAAATTGGGGCTTGCCTCTTCGGAGAAGACACCCGAGCCGGTTCCACATTCCATTTTGGAATGTTGTTTCCCTTTATCCCACTCTTTCTTCTGGGAATCCTGACATCGAATAGGTTATCGAATGTCAATGAGAAGGGCAGTCATCGGTGATAATATTGAGTTCCCTTGGAATTGTCTGTAGATTTCTCGCCTGTTCATATGCGTTGCTCTTCCAGATTCCAAGAGCATTTAGTCGGATGGCGCTCCAAGCCGCACTAGCTGTTATGTGAAGGTCAATTGGTATAATATGAAGCATTGCATTAAGGACATCAGCTGGACACGTCCTCATTGCTCCTGTTATGCCGATGCAAGCTGATCTCTGAACTCTATACAACAGTTTGATGGTGGACGTCTTCCCCGCGACAGGCCATCATACCATTGCTCCGTAGGAGAGTATAGGTATTCTGCTCTGTAGCATTGTCACTATCCAACTCTTGAGGAATGTTTCCACGCCTAGATCTTCAAGTGATTCTGCTATAGCCGCTGAGCTCACATTACTGAATGCATCCTCTATATCCAAGAAGGCCAAGAAGCTATATTGTTTGTGTTCTAAGGACCTCTCAATAGTTCTGACGACTTCGTGCAAGACTGTAGTGATTGAGCGGCCTTTTATATATGTATGTTGACTACATGATATTTTGGGAGACCCATCCATTTTCGGGCGGATGTATGCGTCAATTATCCTTTCAAGCGTTTTCAGAAGAAACGATGAGAGGCTGATCGGCCTGAAATCCTTTGAGCTCTTATGACTCCGTCTTCCCGCCTTGGGAATGAAAACCACTCTTACCTGGCTCCAAAGTATCGCATATTAGGTTTCAAAACATTTGTGATTGTGATAATTTTTGAAGTTGAGGCATTGTGTTCCGCTACGAAATGTCTGTGCTGAATTTAATTAAAATAATTAATATTAATTATTAATAATAATTAATTTGTAATTCTTTAAGTGAGCATCTGTAGGAAGAACTTCCCATGTGGAGCTCTGACATTACATCATATACATAAGTCAAAAACCTCTGGAAAAAACTTCCCGAATAATCGGTTGTGTTAAACAAAGTCTGCAGCTGGCGGTAATGAAGATCAAGTTGATCACCTCAGTATTTTTGATCATTTCTTTCCTACGAGATCACAGGTCATGGATATGTTAAATAGAAAGACATGGTAAATGTTTGCCTACAGACATGGTAAATGTTTTCCTACTCAGCATTTACAGGAGTTCAAATTGTGCACCAAAATTTATTAAATTTGTGAAAGTCGCACAATAGGCCCACACATTTTTCGGAATAGTTTTCTCTCGAAGACTGCTAGAGATGTTTCGTATGCTTGCGATAAAACCCAGGATTCTGCACCATAAATCAATACAGGTAGTATTAGAGTAAGCGATAACTGACTGGAAGTAAACCATGTTTCAAATACATTTAAATGATGATACTGAATTTTAAATTACGTTTGATTGATGATAATGTATTTTAAGTTATGTATAACTTGTTTTGTCATGTAACAGTCGAACTCTATGCGAACTCCAAGTATTCCACGAAGTTTTTTAGGTCTCCAGTCGAAGAGAGACAGCTGCTCACACTCTTAGTATATTTATCTAAGGCAAAGCCAGGTACTAAACTCGTTCGGGCGAAATAATTTTTAACATTCACGTTTTTTTCGTAGCGTCATTGGCCAGCAACAAATTAAGGGTGACTACCATACTTTCTGTGTTCTTTACATTTTTTAACACCAAAATCACATTTTTCTTATTTACCTAATATTCGTGTGGTACAGATTTGACCTGAATATTTTGTTTTGGCACGTGGATAAAAAAGTCTGGGCACCGCTGTTATATACATACATTAGACATACACAGACATTTTCAAAACGTCAGGGATCATTTAAGGAATCATTTCACTGGCTCACATTTGGTGAATCAGCTCTTTTTCTACGTTGGTAGGAAGTAGAAACATAGTATTACTCGTATGGAAGAACTTGCCATTGCAGGTCATGGAATGAACGCATTTTCATGTTGAGAGGGAAATAAAGGACATTCAAATAGATTTGTTAAATTTTTTTTGAATTAATTAATTTTCTAAAAATAATGACTATTTTTGTGTGGGGTTTTCGTTTCGATGAAAGTTTGTTACAATATTTTTTGCAATTCCCGGGATCCTGGAAGAGGAATAAATTAGAAACGAAAATGCATGTCTGCCAAGTGATTTATTTATAATGATATGTTTACATATATTTACATATGTACATTTACCCGAGAAATACATATGAATATATATATGGACATTTTCACAGAAATTTTCACTTCTTGGCACGCTACGTCAGACTCGTAAATTGCTTATATTTCGATTGTTTTCTCTTTTTTACTAAATATAGAGCTACATATATATTTAACGTTTTGAATACCTGCAAAAGGGGTTATCGGGTTTCTGCAGCTGGGACTGGAATTCGATGGTGTCAAAATATTTGTGCATGGAATAATAAGGGGAACACATTTTTAACGTTGCAACTCGTCAATCTTCTTCTTTGCAACTTATAGAATGTCATTATGCTAAATATTGTCGCCCCACATTAAGGTGTATCGAAAATCAAAAAGAATCTCAAACTTCAGTAATGACCTTTATAATAGAAGTAACAAGCAACAAGATTAATGAGTGCAACAATAAAAAATACCTTTTTTTTCATGCACTTTTATGTCGAAAAGTTGATACTGTCCCGTCCAGACGTATACCACTTTTCCAGGGTATTCCTGATATCCAATATCGGCAAATACCTATTGTACACTCCGGTTCACTTATTTAAAGGCATTAAAAATTCCATATTCAGCAGCCTGTATCTTTTGCAATTTGTAACCGATTGCAAAATTTTAAAATGAAAATGAAAGCTAGACATCTTGAGATATATAAAAAATTGTGACAATAGTGGTTTCTTAACTAAAGAACTTTTTTGAGCAATTTATAAATAAAGTCAAAAAATGTCCTATTTTTTTTTGGTTCACTTGAATAAAGGCACTTTAACTAATTTTAATGAATAACAGTTTTTCTTGTTTTTTAATTTATTTTACTTTATTTAAGTACGATTAGTAATGGGCACAACCCCCTTTGTTTTTAAAAACTTCAAATATACGTGTTTTTATTGAGAGATAAAAAGAATTTATGTAATCCAACGAAATTTGATTCCAAGCTTCCTTAATGGCCTGAATTAGTGACTGCTTGTCATCAAATTGTTTACTTCCTGCATAGACTTTACGAGATAATCAACCCCAGACATTTTCGATAATGTTTAGATCTGGCGAATAGGGTGGCCAGTCAAGAATATTAAAATTTTGGCTTTGCAATGAGCTCCTTTACTACTCTGGTGTTGTGTATAGGGCCATTATCCTGTTGCAATATCCAAGATATTGGACCAAACAGTTCACTGAACAACGGAAAACCCAATTCCAATAACGTTTTATAGCTTGCACCAGTTATTTTTGCACTTTGCATTTCAAGATCGATGGTGCCATAGTACGTAATAGCACCCCACACCATAACGCCGCCCTCTCGGCTGTGATGTCGGTTCAAAAAACGCTTTTCTTTGCGCAGATCATGGAAATAATAGTTGTAGTCACCAGGCCCAACCAAATTAAACTTCTTCTCATCCGTAAATACAACGGTTCTCCAGTCATTTACATGACCTCTTGGCTGCACATCCCACTCCATGTAGTCTCTTGCGAATTGAAGTCGCTTTTCCTTACGAGGAGCATTAAGTGCCGGCTTTGTTGTAATTTCAGGTATTTAAGGTACTCACAGCTCTTAATTACTCTGCGTACTGCTGACTTGCTCGCTTCCACTCCAGCTTGAGCTCTTATTTTTGACAAGGATAAGGCAGAATTAGAAGCAAGTCTGATGATTTTTCTATTCTCATACGTAGATAAAGATAATGAAACCCTTCCTTTAAAATTTTTCCCATACCCCTCGGGGTCCTCATGTACTTGTCGACAACTTTTGGGCTCCGTCCAATTTTTTTTAGCTTTTAGCTAGAACGGTAAACATCGGTTTTAGTTTTTTCCTATAGATTTAAAATTTTTTGTTTTGCCATTTTGACTCGTAAAATAATTAAGATGTAATAAATTGTAATAAACAAACGCTCCCTACAACAAATCATCGCTTACTTTAAAGATAATAAAGTGCCTTTATTCAAGTGAACCAAAAAAAAAATAGCACATTTTAGGTTTTTTTTTTATAAATTGCTCAAAAAAGTTCTTTAGTTAAGAAACCACTATTGTCATGATCTGTTACGAGTATATACGAGTATCTCAAGATATCTAGCTTCCATTTCCACTTTAATATTCTGCAATCGGTTAAAAATTGAAAAAGATACAGGCTGCTAATAAAAATTTGTAATCTCCCTGTCAACCGAATTTCGCGAATTGTATCTAGGTATCGATAATGTTACGCTGTGATCAATTAGATTCCGGAATAAATATCAATTTGTATTTTTGTAAGAAAAGTGTTGAGATTCGACCGTCTTGGAAGTAGAACATTTGATGGAGCACACGATACAATTGGGCGAAGATGGGATGGAATCGCACAATCTGAAGTGTTCAGATTCATGGACAATTTATATTACTCAACACAATTTCAACCGTTGAGGGATGGGATCTTCTGCCGTGGGTATATAATACTATAAATGGTTGAGGGCTTATAGCCTGTTCAGCGAACTTTTTTGTTTAAGCACATGTGCGATTGCTACCCAGGCGATCAAGTTTATATTATTTGAGTTTTTGTTCCATTTTCGTCCGGGAGTGAAAGCTCATTTTACTAGCTGCCCTTATGTCAAAGTACATTGTTGCCAATGTGTTATTCTTGTTGATTTTAAAAGCTCTTTCTATTGGAAAATACCAACATTTAATTGGTAGTAGCTGATTGCAGACAAAATAAAATAAACAAACAACAAATTGCAAGAATAAAAGTGGGAAAAATTAAAGTTAGTGAAGTGAGATAATTAAAGTGTTTTTGAAATGATTGCATCCGTTGCATTTGGGGCGACATGTAACGATTTTTTTTTGTTAGAAATTCCCATATTAATCAATAATTTTAATTAATTTTCTTGTAAATGCGTAAAGAAACACATTTGTAAACAAACTAAACGATTGACATTTTCTGATTGTCCAATCTGACGTTTTGTTTCGTTCGTGTTTGATTTCGCTGAACCAAGTTTTTTAAGCAAAACGAAAGCTCTTTTCGTTTCACTCAAAACAAATCGTACAAAAACCAAAAGTTATCTACGCTAGTCATTTGGCGTAATAATGATCAAAAATTAACAGCCTGTTTTTGTTACTATTGTGTGTAGGCAGACGATAATTCTCACCCGAACGATCATGTTTTTATTTGAGTTCATTAATGTTTTTTGTCTGGGAGAGAAAGCTCTTTTTCCCTTATTTTACTCATTGCCCTTATGTCAAAATACATTGTTGCCAACGTGTTATTGGTGTTGATTTGAAAAGCTCTTTGTACTGAAAAAAACAAAAATTTTGCAAACCCGAGGCAACACTGCTACATCAGCTGTTCAATTGGAAGCAGATGATTGCAACCAAACGAAAATAAACAAACAAAACAAGTGAAACAATTTGCAAACAGAAAAGTGAGAAAATAAAAGTAAAGTACAAAAATAAAGTTACAGTGCAGTTATTAAAAAATATAAAAAATGATTCCTTCTGTGGCCCTTGGTTTTTCTGTGATAAATAGAAACGACACAACTACCTCCAGCGACCTTAACCGCAGGAAATTGCGAGATGCGACAAATGTTTTGGAGCTACCAGATAACCGGTAAGTAGTTGCGCACATTTTTTTCCCCTTTTGTTTATAAAATTTTTATCTGCAGATTTATTGCTAACTTTCGAGAAAGCAAATAAGTGTTCATCATGCTTTTAAGAGAAATGGAGCCCAAAATGAAAAAACTCTCACGGAGCAGCAGCGTTCCTGCCATAATAAGACTGTCAACATTTTTGAAATTTGTGGCAAGTGGCGGCTACCAACTATGTCTAGGGAATGAGTGTGTGTCGTTTAGTAAAATGTAAAAATGTAAAATGTAAAATTTTAGTAAAAAATTGTTATTTGATTTAAAAATATTTTTCACAATACAATTTGTAAACAAAACAACCAAACGAAACAAAGCAGACAACTGGTATTTTCTGATTGCCTAATCTGACGTTTTGTTTCGCTTGTGTATGACTTAGCTGAACCAAAAATACACAAGCAATACACAAGCAAAACAACAGCTCTTTTTGTTTGCACTCAAAAGAATGCAAAAGAAAACCAAATATTTTTTTTGATCGTCTTTAGGCAAACGATAGGTGTAAAAACAAGTTACAAAAACAGGCTGTAAGTTACAAAAACAGGCTATTAGCCTTATTTCTTATTACATGGGCAATTCCACAATGCATGTTTTGCATTTAAGCTCTCAAGAAGTATATAAGTTTTGTTGTGTGATGATTGTGTGACTTCAATGTATATTTTGGATAGTTGGTTTTAGTAACAGCAACACTTCTTTGGTTAATATTCCATTCATCGTATAAAGTTTCAATAGAAGAAGGTTTGTGTTGGTGGAAGTCTTCAGATTTCAGTTGAAGAGAAGAAGAATAAATCCTAGGCAGTTTGGAATGTTGCTTTCAAGTTTCGGAATGCTCTGAAAGCAGTCCCAAAGGAGCATATCCGCCGGAGAAAAGAGCACGCCCAAAATATATGAAAAAGTGCATCCTAGGGAGTCCTTAAATGAGTGTTTTCGGAGTCCCTAGATGCTCAGTTAGAACCCGCAAGGGCTCCGTGCGGACTCCTGTTTTGACTGTGTTTTTGTTGTAAATGAGTGTTTTTGGAGTCCCAGAACGCTCATTTATACAACCCGCAAAGAATCCACTCGGGGACTTTTTTAAAAGGACACCCAAAATCATTCGGAAACAACCCAGAATGAGTGCTTCGTATAGCTTTTCCAAAATACTCCTAAGTTAATAATTAATTACAAGCACAAGACTTTCTTAATTTTTTTATAATTTCTTATTATATATATGTATATATTTTAAAAAATGAGGTATGTAAATTTTCATTTCATTGATTGCTTTATGTTTACAGAATTTTCTAATATTTATGCCGGAAATTCTCATGATTCAACGCTCGTAAACCAATCCCATGCGGAGTTCTTCGGGACTCCCTTTATAAGCACACTCCTTTCATGAGCGCTGTGGGAGTCCCTATACGCTGCCTTTTAGAAATATAGAGATAATAATCAAAATCTCAGCCTAAAATAATTCCATGCGGAGCTCTTTCGGATACCCTTAATAAGTGCACTCCGCAAACACTCCCTTAGGAGCGGTATGGGAGTCCCTACACGCTCCTTTTTTGGAGCGCTCCGAATTTGGCTGGCTCGGTATGAACTTCTCATACATTATAATATTCTAAATAAGGTCAATCGAAAATTTGAAACAATTACATTGAGGGTTCAAAAATCATCGTAGCAATTTAAAAATTACATTTTTTTTTAAATTTGAGTACAAATGTGTTGCTGGCTCGGTTACACAGTGCAACACGAAAAAAAATAACCATATACGGACACCACTACGTGATAAAGACTAAAAAAATAAGACCCGTGTTTCCCAAAGTCATGCACTTTTTTTTTATGGGCCGCCAAAGATTTGGGGCCTCGGTATCATTTTCGTAAAAATGTGATCATTTTCTCAGGCTCATATCTTGCAAACCGTTCAGAATTTCGATTTACTCTCTGAGGCAAAGTTGTAGCTCTTGTCATAAAGAACATATAAAATCAAAAAAAACTTCACCTTCCAGATCAAAATCGCAAAAAACTTAAAAAAATTCGATTTTTTTAACCTTTTTTCCCGTGTTCAGGTCCATAGGTAGCAAACCGTTCAAAATTCAAGGAAACAATCAACTACAAAAAAATCTCAAACAAATTTCTAGAACATATAAACTTCCTGGGTATTATTCTTAACACCGTTTTTTAATTTCATTTGTTTTTTACTTACTTCAACATTGAGATACTATGCTATCTATTACAAAAATATTAAAAAAAAGTATTCGTATTATGTTTATAATGTTGATGGCCCTGGACTTGCAAATCGCGCTCTCTTAAGTTGTGGATCCAAATCGTCGTCCGAATCTGACTCTGATTCAGCAATTATGGTGTCCACAGGCACGTTGCTTCCAGACTGCCCTCCATCATCAGCTCTTTCTTCTTCAAATACTTCATTAACATCATACAGGGTGATCTAGTGACTCCACCAACATACCTCTGCAAGCAATGCGTCGAGGTTTTTGCCTTTGTACCGTTTTTCCATGGGCATTGTGGTTTGGTGAAACCGTTCTCCTTGCTCATCGGATTCGGTAGGGAGTTGTTTAATAAAATCGTCAAAATGAAAATGAAGAAAATGCAGCTTTAATGTCATCGATGCGCCGATTATCTCAAAATAATGCAGCATTTGTTTCACTCATTCTCTTGCTTCCGGTTCCGCGTCTCGATCCCCTCCCAAGACTGTGGTGCATACACGCTGAAGGTAAATCCATGCCATTGAATGATTTTCATCAAGCGATGAATCAAAGTTGCTCTTGAATAGCTTTCTAATGTCAGGGCCATTAAATACGCCTGTTAAATGCAAACAAAAAATAAAGACAGAAAAGAAAACATTAACATAGTGTAAATAGTACAATTAGGTGAACAAAAATTCGTTTTAAATTTACTACAATACCTTTTTTAATTTTGTCATCGCTACGCTTTGGGAAAACGCATCGAATGCGTTTCGACAATTTACAACGAATTGAATGAATTTTTTAACAATTCCCAATTTTATGTGGAGCTGTGGCAGCAAGATGTCTTGAGTATTGTCAATTAAAGGTGCATTCTTCAGTCTATGTTGTTGTATTTGCTCATCCACACTTCCTCTTGGCCTCCACGAGTTACATTAGAATTGATTCAGAGGTGAGCGTGAATCCCAATTACAAAGAAAACAAACGAATTTTGGGAAGCCGCCCTTATCGATGATCCCTTGCAAAATGTTGATGACCTTCAAATCACAGCAAATCTTCCATTTATTTTCGTAATATTTGATTTTTTCCATTATATCTTTCAATGTTTCATAGCTTTCTTTCATGTTGATACCCATTGCTAGCGGAATATAAGGTTTTCGGTTCGACACATGCAACAACACTGCTTTCAAGCTTGAAACAGAACCATCAATAAATAATCTCCACTCACTAGCGATGTAGTTCATTCCCATTTTTACCACCAAAGCTTTTATATTCGTTGCAGTAGGCGAACGAATTGTCATCATTTAGAGTGTAGAGCATCTGAAATTCAGCTTGTCGTTTGCGGTACGCCGTAGAGTTAACATTAGCATGTGTGAGTTTTCTTTGCTTTAAAAAGGCTGTCAAAAATATTGCAAGTCGCTGCGATAATCCCAATATGGCCACATTGAAATCCATTTTCATTTGTGTTATTAGTTGTGGTCCATCTCTTCCTTGTTGGGGCTCATAATCGGTATCAAATGGATCTTCATAAGTAACACCACTTGCTGTACTCATTGCTGTAAATTCTGTAGTACGATCTGGTTGCATCATGATCACCTGGGCGATTAATCCAGTTTACCGGCTTACAATACTTCATAGTACCTCTGCCTCCACTCAACCATGCCATGAGATTGTTACAACATTGGCGACACACTGTATTAGGTGTGTAATTTTCACCGGTCAAGTCCACTTCGTCGAAAAATAATGTATATGCTCTTTTGAATTCACTAGTTAAAAGATTCTTTTCCTTCTGAAATCTTGTAGATGTTTTTTTTCTGGTTTGATGACCGCAAACGTAGCAAAATAAATCAATATTTTCACACTGCATATTGAAATTGTCAGTTGCCAATGTTGTGTGCGAATTATACTGTAGCACTTTCACTTTTTTTACTTTCACTTTATAACTTTCACCGCTGAGCTCTCGTTGACGTCGCGCTGTGTAATGCCTCGATGTGAGCGTCGTGTCGCTTTTATATTGTGTGCTGCGTCCCTTGTTGCGTGTGCTGAGCTTACTGCATTGCCTGTGCTGCTGCTGTCGGTGCATGATCGCGTGATACCTAAGCGCTACCTAAACGGTGTTAACCCTTGGACAAACACATGGTTCTGGCCAGGCATATTTCATTTTTTGCTACCTATGGACCTGAACAGGAGAAAAAGGTAAAAAAAATGAAATTAAAAAATTTTCGGCAAATTTTTCACTTTTGCGTGCTACCTAAACAGTGTTAAGAATCATCTCTAGGAAGTTTAAATTTGTTTATTGAGATCTTAGGTAAATTTTTGTAGTTGATTGTTTCCTTGAATTTTGAACGGTTTGCTACCTATGGACCTGAACACGGGAAAAAAGGTAAAAAAAATCGAATTTTTTTAAGTTTTTTGCGATTTTGATCTGGAAGGTGAAGTTTTTTTGATTTTATATGTTCGCAATTTTTGTTCTTTATGACAAGAGCTACAACTTTGCCTCAGAGAGTAAATCGAAATTCTGAACTATTGAATTTGGTAACTTTTGAGTAAGGGCGTTTGAACGGTTTGCAAGATATGAGCCTGAGAAAATGATCACATTTTTACGAAAATGATACCGAGGCCCCAAATCTTTGGCGGCCCATAAACAAAAAGTGCATGACTTTGGGAAAAATTGGGAAACACGGGTGTCCGTATATGGTTATTTTGCCATGACTTAAAAAATTACACACAGTGTTATTGAACTGTATAATATAAATAAAAAAATAAAAACCATTTTATTTGTACTTTAGAATAAAAAATATTTCAAATTGCGTTTCGCCATTATATGGAGTATTGGTAAATTGTTTCTGAAAGACGTATCGTGTTAGAAAGAATTATGAAATGAGGAGAGTAAAATCAAAAATAAAGCCCTGCCCCTCAGCTGAAATTGTCTTTGAAAATTGGTATGATCAGGTGCAAAACCGATTAGGGTTTCTCATTCCACGTCCATGTAAATCTACTGCTGGCCAGATATATCGCTGGAATTTTGTGTTTGTTAAATATCTCAAATATTAGAAAATAGTCTAAGTATGTCACCATATTACAAACCATATGCTTTCAGCCATGGACAAATCAAGGGCCGACCTTATGAAACTCAGCTGACCGAAATTGCCAAGATATATTTATTTCCGTTTATAGCAGGCGGCATTGTTGTAATTGTCGGCAATAACCAGAAGGACAAGAAAAAATTAAATCAGCTGTCTTTCAACGCTTGTACTAGATACATCTTGGAAATTTCTATAAACAACATTTGACAAGGTCGGACCACAACGACAAGAAAAAATTTAAATCAGCTGTTCCAACGCTTCCACCTGTAATATATGCATCTTGCTCTTGATCTCTTTGGTCAGACCAAACTAAAGGTTGTTTCAAAACATACTTATAAAATTAAAATTATTGAAATAATGAACTTCTCTATTCTATATTTACTCTATGGCACAAACTCTACATCATGGTACAATAATATGTACATGGTAAAGTCTTAAGAACAGCTGTTTTCATTATACCCTCAGCCATATGGATCGGGGGTATATATCATTTAATACGTAACAAATTTAACACATAGAAGGATCCATATTAGACCCTTAGTATCTTTGGACGAAATTCGTTTTATGACTTTTTAAGATGTTTGAGCCATGTCCGTCTGTCTGTCTGGCTGGCTGGTTAGTCAACACGATAACTGCCGAAAATCTTTACCGATCACAATAAAATTTTGTAAGTGACTATTATTTTCCAATACTGAGTTTGGAATTGAAAATGGGCGTTATGACCACGCCCCTTTCTGGTACCTCCCATACAAATTGACACATTTAGCACATAATCATGTTTCTTTCAAACCTTTCTTCTGGTAGATGTGATTTGCTTCAACTCTCACACCCGTTAATAATCTGTAAATGCCTAGTTAACTGGAGGAAATGAGCGAGATTGTCACGCCCCTTCTGGTACCTCCCATATAAAAAGGGTGTTGCTCCGGGTTGTCAATCCGATAAATCGCGTGAAACACTTCCGACCTTATTGGAATTAGGTATAAGGCTTCACACTATCAAACGCCAATCACCGATTAAAACAAGGGTGATTTTGCCACGCCCATTGTGGTACCTCCCATACAAAAGTTGTTTGGCCGTCTGGTTGCTCGGCACGAGAAGTCCCGCAAAATCGAACTAATCTTTATGAAAGTTTGTACTAATCAATATTTAGTCAAATAAAACTCTCATATTGAAAATGAGCTGTTTTTTCACGCCTATTCTGGTACCTCCCATATAAAGTTGGGCGGATGACCGGTTGATCAACACGATAACTCTCGTAAACTACAATCGATCTTAATAAAATTTGGTACTAGGTAATATTTTGCTAAAAGCTCCTGTGTAATTAATAGCTGACTATTGTGCCACTCCCTGTTTCGTACCTCCCATACAATAGTTGGGCGTATTTGCATTTTGCCGACTCGATATCTCCAATATATCATAACCGATCTTAATAAAATTTGGTACTAATCAAAATTTTGGCAACAACTTGCCATGCCCATTTTTGTACCTCGCATATAAATATTCAGCGGGAAACTAACTAATTTGGGTATTCACTAATATTCAGCGCAATATCAATCTGCTATTGAATTTGGTAACTTTTGAGTAAGGGCGTTTTTATTTAACAGAACTCCCTCGCAATGGATGATTTAGGGTGAGGGTATGATTAAGTCGGTTCACCAACTGAAACTTATGTACTGGTTTTTTTCATGAGGTTCTTCGCTTCGGCTGTCATACGCACATGAATGTTGTTTTTGTAATCTTTTGCATTCTTGTGTTGTTGGTATGTAGTTGTGTAGAGTTTGACAGCTGAAACGAATAGAACAAAAACAAAATGCTGTTACCATGTAGATGCTCTACATCATCTGTTGGTTGTGGTGTCAGTTTGGAGTTGGTAACCCAAAGACCAAATATGTATATATCACCGCCTTCGTGTTTACCCTTCTTTCATTAGTAGTATTGGTATATTGCTATAGTAGTTTGAGGTATTTTTTTTAATTTTAATAATCAGCGTGACCCAAAGTATCGGTCTAATCGCACAAGTTACATTGATTTCACTTGGCATTTTTGACGTCGCATAATAAACAAACTAAGTACTTTCTGTAAGATTTTAGTAAATCATATATATCACCCTGTTGGAAGATGCTAATCTTTTGCAAATGGCGGCAACTACTCAGCTTTGTTTTTATACTTGTGAAGAAAACAGATACGGAATACACGCCGATAAGACATGGAACGCTCTACTTACTCCTCAGAATGCGGAATACTAGCGAATATATTTTTACGTAATAATACGTCAGGGATTTTACCGCAACGTTAATTTAGGCGCACAACCTTGATCAACGACTTTTTGTTGGCGAAAATTCATGAATTGTGACTGGAGGACATGTGGTTCCAACAGGGGGGTTAACTACGCGCACACCTCGCGTGGCAATGGACATTTTGAAGGATGCGTTTCCGTTACGCCTAATGTGTGGTTTTGAGGGTTTGCAGTGCCCGAAAATTCACACGGTTTACCGCTCCAGATTTCTTTTCTTGGAGGTTTTTTGATATCACGGGTCAATGACAACAGGCGGCAGACTCTGCAAGCTCTCAAAGTGAATATCCGACAAGAGTGGCAGTCTTTCTTGCCGGCACGATTGAAATTAGGTAAAAGCGATCCGATGACCGATATCATCTTCAAAAAGTAATGGGAAATTTTAAGAAATGAAATCGTCCCAATTTAAAGATATAGTAAAACAATAGCCTGGATCTTTTCGTCCAGTATACGTGTCCCCATACACATGAAAAGTGTATACATACGTTACAGTCGATAATTGTCCACTATAAGTCGAGCAGTGGATAGTAGAGTTGTCGGGTTTCAAAAAAAAGTAAAATAAATGAAAATGTGAACTTGTCAACATATTTTAGTTCCAAGATTTTTAGCGTTCCCTGAGACAGACTCAAATTTTACTGTACTCAAGTTTTGTCTCACCGTTTGAAATTCAAAGGTGGCTTGATGTGTAGCACATGTAATTAACAACCACGAGATTGCGGTTCGAATCGTAGTTAAGGCGCGTATCCTTTTAATTTTATGTTTAATTTTTAACTATATTTTAATGTTTTTTTATATTGCTGGCAAATGAGTTATGTTAAAAAATAGAGTAATTAGTACGAGAAATAATTAAAAAAGTATTTTAATTTTGTGCCTTCTCTGAGGTTTGAACTCACGTTCTATCGATTTGTAGGCAAAAATGTATGATCTAGGCCAGAAGCTTCGACACAACTAAAGTGACAAATAAGGAAGCAAATACATTCGGTGACTCACTGTTTGTGTTTACTGCTGTGAATTTGTTCTGTGTGTTTGTATGTCGCAATGGTGTGTAATTTTGTTATACATTATGGTAACATACGAGGGTTGAGAACGAATTTTTTCGGTGTGTACTCTCATATTAATATTCATCGGCTCTATGTGAAACCCAGGTGCGCGAGGATTCTGATCCACAGGATTTTCACGTTTCTGGGTACCACACTCTATCCCTTTTTATTTCCCACAGAGGCCTTGTGGTTTATGTAGAACTTCTCATCGATGGTAACACTTAGCTCATGTCTGATTTGACAGATAATTAGTTTCGTCCTTCTGCTGAACGAATATGGTTGTGTATACGCTTGAACAACCCTGGGAAATATGGGAAAAATGAGCCTGCGATCGACTTACAGAATATGCCGATTTTGCCAAAAAAATCATCTTTTCAGATGAAGCTCATTTCGATTATGGCGGGTATGTAAACAAGCAAAATTGTCGCCTTTGGGGCACAGAAAACCCGCACGCATACATTGAAAAGCCGATGCACCCAAAACGAGTCACTGTTTGGTGCGGATTTTGGTCCAGAGGCATAATTGGGCCATTTTTCTTCGAAAATGAGCAAGGAGTGGCCGTTACAGTCAATGGCGATCGTTATCGGGCCATGTTGAACGAATTTTTGTTCACAAAAATTGAAGAGGAGGATACATTTGGTTTCAACAGGATGACATTTGGTTTCAACAGGATGGCGCTACGTGCCACACAGCCGAAACTACATTCGATGTTTTGCGCCCTGTTTTTGAAGATCGCATTATCAGCCGCAGAGCTGATGTCGTTTGGCCACCTCGGAGCTGCGATTTGACACCGTTGGACTATTATTTGTGGGGTGCCCTCAAAGATAAGTGTTACGCCGACAAGCCAGAGACAATTGACGCTTTAAAGGACAATATTCGTGAAGCCATTGTTGAAATACAGCTGCACACAATCGATAATGTGCTTAAAAATTGGACCGATCGTGAAGACTACTGCATGGCCAGCCGAGGCAGCCATTTGAATGAAATTATTTTCCACTATTAACCGGAAGGATTGTACTTTCAAATACAAAAAGAAATTTGAGAAAATATTCAGTATTTTTTTTTATAGCATTTTCAAAAAAAAAAGTTAGGTGATTGGGGGACCTACACTTTTACACTGATTCTGAAGGGTTTTTTGAGGGGTTTTTTGCTAGTTCCTCGATAGGGTTAGATTGAACCCACCTTCACAGCTGCAAGAGTCGGGATATAAAAGAGCGCTCTAAAAAGTGAATTATTTTTAAAATTACCAACAAAATTAGTTTGATTAATAATGGTTAAGACCCATTGGCAATTATAGTTTTTTCCTAGGAATATTTTTAATTCGATTCTTTAGATTCTACTACTTTTTGTTTACAGTGTTGATATTCGTCAAAGTTGCCATCCCCTCCATACCCTACCTTTCCTTACACTTGGCTTTGAACGAGAATCAACGCTAAGAATTAATTAACGTTCAAGAAATCTGCACAGACTAGCAGAAGCCGTCTATTATTTACCCCTATTATCACCAGCTGAAGTTATCTTACAGGTAAACCTAACTAAAAGGTTTAGCAATCATTTCGTATGGAATTTAAAAATTCTAACTGTTAACTACTCTCTAATCAAACGTTGTGATAATGACCTTTGATAAACAAAATTATTAAAAAATCACCTTGCACTTTAAGAACATTGGCCGATTGTTTGAATCTTACTCTCAGCAGTGTAGGTTATTCAATGGTATAGCTGGGCAACCTATCAAAATGAATAAATCAAACTGGTTTGAGTGCTTCAAAATCGAAAACATGCTAATTATTTTTAGACGTTTCTCCACATAATTTAAGATATCTCGAAAATGACTCGTCCAATTTTGTTCAACTAAATTTGGAAATACATTATCTTTAACTTATATATCTACACCACTTTTTAATTTGATCAATAGATTCGGAGTTATCAAACAAATTATAACAAAAAGTATTTTTTATTTCGTTAAAATTAAATGGGTGCGAAATTGCCAACTGTGGTATATCCAATTCATTCAGCTTCCTAATACAATAGCAAAATTTCGTTTTAACCCTTTGGGAGAGAATTTCACGAGAATTCAATCATAATACGATTTTGTTTTTCAAAAGTTTGACAAAAACTGAATGTTTTCTTGTTTTATGCTGTTAGTTTTGGATGAGGAGGAGAAATCAAAAAAAAGGCTTAAACCTAGTTTAGCTCCCACTGACCTAGCCAAAAAGGCTTACTGATTTGTCGTAGAACTCATTGTGTTAAATAAAACATATCAAATACCAAACTTGGTGGCGGCCCCTATTTTCGGAGCTATGGGCCTCCAAAGTTCGGATATACGTGAAGATATTATGTTAACTGAGCCACCTTAAAGGATCTACAGTTTTGTTATAAACAAAGTCAAAATAAAGAAAAGAACTTAAATGAAATTTTTCGATAACTAGCTTAGTTATTGAGATATCCTGTGTTGAAATTTTGAAAAATTTTCGAAAATTTAAAATTGTTTTTTTCGTGTGCTCTAAAATCCCCTACCATATTTGTAAGGTCTGGTAGAGGAGATTAAAAAACCATTTTGAACATATTCAGTAGCCTCAAATGTATAAATATGGCCAAATTATCCGCATTACTCATAAATATATCCTACTTGGTCGCAGCTTAGTCGGTTTATAACCGATTTGAAAAGTTAGTACTGATTAACAAACTAAAACTTTGCTCCTTTTAAATATGGACACAGTTTTATAACAGTTGAACAAAATTACCAAAATATTTTTAAAAATGTTTACAATATTTACCATTTCTTCTTTTTAGTATAATGTTGGTGATGTTTTTTTTTTATTTTATAATTTGAGTCGCAAAAGCTGACAAAACTGCTTTTACCATCTGTTATTTACCATTGGTTGCTCTTACAATTCTTTTGTAAGACCAAATAAATGTTTGCCCAAAAAAGAGGAAACAATTTGCTCTTTAGTGGTCACACTTTGGTCACATTGAGCAAATTTTTAGTTGAAGGCAAATAATTTTGTTTGACCAAAATCAGCTGTTTTGTTGTTCGCCATACATAAATATTTTGTGGTCAGACTGGGGCCAAGAAATATTTGACGTTTTTCGTCAAATATTTACCCAATCTGACCGTACCTTTAATCGTAATTGAAAAATAATTATAGGTTAACTTTGCATTTTGTTTTTCAGTGGCGAGTTAATGTAAGCCATCGTCGTATTGTTAACGATGATGGCAACCCTTGTATTCTTATTGGGAAACATTAGTTTTGGGCTTAATACCAAAACAGCAAAGAGGAACAACCAAATGGAATTGGGTAAAATAAGAACTAAATAAATAAAATCGAAGTCATTTCAATTAAAGTGTATGTAAAACTATGTAGATGCAGAAGAGAATATTTTCTATTTTTTGTATTGTGTTTTTATACAATCTAACATTTCTCATTTTGACAATCAGTAATGTAATTGTCAAAATCATATGGCTCTGACTAGAGGTTAACCAACTAACATTGGGTAGTAAAATTCTTGTTAACCATTATTGACTGGAACGAGATGATCAATGACTGAAAAACAGGCCACAAGACACCATTGTAAATAAAAGCGAAAAGTATCCATCGATTTTCATGATCCATGTCTTATTTTATTCATAAGATATGTGGGTTTTTAATAAAGTAATAAAACTAAACAATTTTTCCCCTTTTAACGAAAAATTAAATACTTTTTATCACAATTTTTTTCATAACTCCGAAATTATTAATCAAATTGAAAAGTAGTATAGGTGCGCGACTGTTGTGCGAGAGAACGAGGTTTCGATCCCTACTCTGACCACCTTACACTACTTTCGACGACGGCCACCTCGCTTAGTGACGGCGACACTATCGAGGAATAAGCCATGAAATAGCTTCTCAAAAAACCGTTCGGAACCGCTGTGAATCTGTAGAGCCCAATCAGTGAGTGAAAACTAGAAAGCCCACAGCTTAGTGATTGTGAGAAGCTCTTTCCTATCCCTTCATGGGATGTAATGGGAAAATATTTATTTATTATAGGTAGAAGCTGAAGATAATGCCATTTTCCCGTTATGATAAATTGTGGGGAGAAATCTCTCAAAAAATTTTTTGTTTGTCGACGATTTTGGTGCACTAGATGCTGTTTTATCAATCCAGATTATTTTATATATTTTTCTACCAGTCTCTACCTATACTTACACTGAGCGGAGGAAACCAATGTTCCAATAACATCTTTTTTAAAAATATTAATTGCAGCCAAAATATTACCGATACGATAAAATCAGAGTACGAGACAATCCAGAAATGTCCATCTGCGAAAAATTATTACTGAAAGATAATATTTTCCTGCTGACCCGCATTTTCACGCCGGGGGCTACGCTAACAAACAAAATTGTCGCATTTGGGGCTCGGAAAATCCACACGTTGTCGAGAAGAAGTCGATGCATTCACAACGGGTGACTGTATGTCACGGTGTTTTGCATGGCGACATCATAGACCCATTTTTCTTCGAAAATGAGCAAGGAACCGCCGTTACCGTGTATGGCGAGCGCTACGGTGGCATTAGTGATGTGCAATTGCGCGTAGTCAAAGAACCGGTTCTGTCGAGACCGACTCCGAGAAGAACGAGGTATTTGGACGGGTTCCGGTTCTCAGCAAATTGCTTTCCCAAAGAGACTTAAGTGGAATATCCTATTATAAGAATATAGAATTTGATAAAAACTACACATTTTCGTACCCTTACCCCAAGGTTAACCCTTTTGGCTCCTTTGGAAACGAGTCCTCTTATTTAGGTCCTTAAATAACCGTTTTCGGCTTATTTAGTCTCGTCTTTCCGGTTCTTCCAAATCGGTTGTTCGATTCTGGTTTCCACAGGACGGCGCTATGTGACACTCGCCCAACGCTATAATTGAGCTTTTGTGTTCGAAAACTACATAATCAGCCGAAACTCGGAAGACCATTGGTCATTGGCAGCAGCGATTTCACCCAGTTAGATTATTATGTCTAGGATGCCGTGAAAGATAAGTATTACGCAAATAATCCCGAGGAAATGAGGCCCTAAAACACGACATCGACGCTGTCGTTCACGAGATAGAGGCCCAAACAATCGAAAATGTACCGAATAATTGGGTAGATCGAATGAGGAATACAAGTCGTGGGAGCCATTTGAACTATGTTGTGTTCCATTCATAAATAAAATCATAATTTTTAAAAAAATTCGAGTAGTATTATTTTAAAGCGAAATTAAATTTCAATCTATACATGGCCCACCCCACACTTTGCATACATACCTCGCTCGATATTTAATGTAGTTACCAGCCAGCATTTTTGCGGCAATTAGTCCCTTTTCCCAATGATGCACACCTTGGGCTGGTTATATCACAGGTTAAATTTGTTAATTATTTTGCCAATTTGTGAAAAATGTTGTAGTGTTTCTTGAACACTTTTGGCTTTTTGTGGAACACAATTTCCAATAGAATTTATTTTTCTATCTATGTAATATAAATTTTAAATTATTCTAACTTCACAGCAGGAAGTGGTTATTTGACCTACCAAAATTTATCTATTGTAGGGTTTGTTCATACTTTTCTGTCTTTTGAAATTTGGAAATTTGGAATTATTTCCATGACATCGAATGCTGCTGTTGTGTGCGGAGATTTGATACGTCAAAAACAACTGTTGAAAGGACTGGCTCATTGTTAGCGCCAAAGGGTCAATTGACCCCTTCCCAGGACATACACATGTTAAAATCAGCGGTCAATTGAATGGTTAAGGGATTAGTAGTGGTCCCCAGTGTCCGGTGCAATTATAAGTTTGAAATCAGTTCCGTGAACTGCCGGATACTTCAATTCAAGTCAGCTCTTTTTCTTGTTTGGCTTAATGGCATATATTAAATTTTTATTTGTGCAGTGACAGAAACGTGGATAAAATAACAATCGTTATTACGCCGGTTTTTCATTCATATAAACAATATGAGAGATGGAGTGAAGAACAAAATTATTCAGCTACATTTGCTGTATGTGGTTTAAATTTGCACAAAATAATTTTTGAAGCAAAAATTCTTATGGGAGGGTATTGAAATCCGGATCGTCAAGCTCTTCTGTGTCAGAAGTTAGGGTAACAAGTCACATTACACAAACGTGCATACAAAAGTAATAAAAATGTGCAGAAAGTAAAAAATGGTTCGGCCGACAAAAAATATTAATGTCAAAAATATACGTAGCCCATCAAACAAATTAAGGCGAGTCATACGCGCACTAAGTCTCCAACATACATACCCAATCAATCACTGTACAAGACGAACGGAAACGATTTCATTGCCCTGAAAAGTATTTATTTCAAAATGTATTCATTAAATTATAAAATAATTTCAACTACACACACGAAGACTCAGTTTTGTCCCATTATTTTATTACTTTGAATATTAATTTTCGTTATAATTTTATTAATATATGTATATTACATTTATGATTTAATTTTACTTTTAAGGGAAGTTTATATGAAACCTTATATCTAGATAATTAACAGAGATAAAAACAAAGCTAATACATGTACATATGAAAAACTTTCGGGCGGAAGGAAACGTTGACAAAAACCATCAATAAAATGTGATATTAAATTTTTAATAATCCTTTGGTTAACCCTTTTGAATTTTATAGCTATTCATATACAAAGGTTTTTGATCTTGACTGTATATGCATACATATATAATCGTAAATATGCATTTGTATATATGGCCAATGTACATACATTCGCCTCTGGGCAATTACAAAGCCGGAATAAAAACTTCCATTTTGTTTTGGCAGAAACCCCCAAAACTTTTGGCAGTAAAAACACTGGAAATGTGTGCGTGTGTGTGTCTTTTTTGGTTCAATTAGGTCAAAACAAAAAACAGAAAACGGCGGCGTCATGTACGGTCCCAATATATATTTACCTAAATTTGTGTGCAATGAAGAATATAACTGCATGTTTTCAATGATGTTTGGCAGGCAAACGAATGCAATTTAAAATGGTTGTGTTAAATCTATTTTTCTCTTTTCATTTCAGGTAATAATTGAAAGTTTTGCAACTCTGTTTTACAAATTGAGGTAATTATACAAAAATATAAACATTTTTATGATTTATGGTATTACGTGAAAAGTTCGATGACTTGTCTTGGGTTGGATGATAGAAAAGAATCATAGACAGATAAAATTAAATTTCTAATTAATGGAGACAAACAAGAACAATTACAAATTTAATTGCTTTCTTTTCTATTGTTGCAATGAATCTTGTGTTGAAAAAATATCTGACGGGAACTTTGTTTAAACCATTTTATTTTTAAACATTCTGGCTACAGTTAATAACCAACATAAAAGCAAAGTAATACAATATTTGCATTCAAAATATTTACTTTACAAAAATTTTAAGTTTTTGCAATTTGAGTTCAATTTCATAATTTTCGGAAAATAACCTAGTACTATTTTTGTAATATAACATTATATAGGGTTACAAAAGTCACCACGGTTACTATTTGACAGCAATTTGACAATTGTCACAAATCGGTATTCAGACACATTTTTTTGGTGACAAAAGTAACAAAAACTGTTACCTGCCGAATAGGAGGTAGCAGCGCGTAACAGTTGTTTTATTTGCCGGAAAGTTGATACAAAAACATTTTATAAATTCTGCAAGTAAAAAATAAAACTCTATACGGGAAAAATTAATAATATATTTTGTACCAAAACGACAAGAGGGCATAATTAAATGGAGGAATTAAATATGGAAACGGAGCAGAAAGAAGAAAAAACTTGATTTTGTGTTAGAAAGATTGAAAATGCGCGAAAAGTATTACAAAACTTTTAACGTAAATATCTCCGGTCTTTCAAGGAATATTGTTGATTAATATACCTTTAAAAAAGGCTAAGGTCCTGTGTATTATCGGTACCTGCCAAAAAAAATAAAATAGGGAATTTTTTGAAAAAAAAAATAATTTGTTAGCAGAAAAGTGAGGTTAAAAAACGTTTTTAATTAGCTCCCCTATGGTCTAATAAAAATAAATGTGTTTATACACTGATTTATAGAGCTTAGAACACCTTTTTAGTGATACCCAATTCAACCAAATGGGATTATAAATCCCGGAGATACGAACGCTTATATACTCAAGCTTTAAAGGCCTATATCTAAAGAATTTGGACCGACCGTGGGGGGGGGGGGAACCATTTTTGAACTCAGTGCAGAAGCTTTTGTCGGTGGTGAAATTTTGATATAGATCAGAGAGTTTGGCGCTAAAGTAAATTTCTTCTTCTGACGGGTCCGCCAAATAACTTTTTTTTTTTGAAAATGCTATAAAAAAAAACTACTGAATATTTTCTCAAATTTCTTTTTTTATTTGAAAGCACAATCCTTCCGGTTAATAATGGAAAATAATTTCATTCAAATGGCTGCCTCGGCTGGCCATGCAGTAGCCTACACGATCGGTCCAATTTTTAAGCACATTATCGATTGTGTGCAGCTGTATTTCACCAACGGCTTCACGAATATTGTCCTTTAAATCGTCAATTGTCTCTGGCTTGTCGGCGTAACACTTATCTTTGAGGGAACCCCACAAATAATAGTCCAACGGTGTCAAATCGCAGCTCCGAGGTGGCCAAACGACACCAGCTCTGCGGCTCATCGAGTGTAGCATACATTCTGCAACATTACCATGATTTTCAAAGTAATGTTGCAATATTTCCCAGCGTCGTTCAAGCCTATACACAACCATATTCGTTCAGCGGAGGGATAAAACTAATAATCTGTCAAATCAGACATGAGCTAAGTGTTACCATTCACGAAATAAGCACTAGTTGAAAAAAAAAAACGTTAGATGGCGGACCCTTTATATGGTGCTTATGAGCCGGAGTATTCTTTCCGCTTAGCATCTCTCGATGTTCCTTGAGAAAGGCAATATAGCATTCCAGCCGTGCCTTTGCGGTGCGCTAAAATTTCCTAAATAATAATGGATTAATTTTAATTCAATATAACGTAAATATATTAAATACTTTTCCTTTTTATACCGCGTTCATTTTGTGCAGAGAGCCATATGTATTTGTTTTTTGTCCCTTCTTTTGACAACCTGTTATTGTGAGGTGAATTATTTGTTACGAGGTGAATTTTTCGTTGTGACTGTGTTGCCAGAACACCAGATACAAACAATAGTGACAACTTTGTAACACTTTTGTGGTTACAATTTGATTGTTACCATTGGCTTGTTTGATTGGCTTGAGATCAGAAATTGAAAATACCAGCGGAATTGAATGGTTTTTTTTTTGATGTGAACGTAAATTCGCATTTGCTTTAATTTTTATTCGTATTATATCAAAATTCTAACAGCAAGTCAAACAGTCTCAACATTTAAATTAGCCCAATTACTTTCGAGAGAATTGGTGGAACATCATTCCTAATTTTCATTGCGATTCATCTCTTGACCAACTTAAGAGCCTGACGAGTGATTTTTGTTAAAATATTTACAATAATGTGAAAAGGTTTAGCAATTATGAATAAGACTAATTACATATTATAGGCACATTCATAAATTTCAAATCAACTCAAACAAAAGGATAAGTAATTTCAAAAGTAATTTCATAATGTGAATGTGCTTTAATTTTTGGCAATTGCATCAAATGTCATTGTGCGTTGATATCTATGTTGTAGACAGATAGACAATAATTTAACAACAAGCAATGGAGCGATACACACCTGAAGAACGTGAAATTATTGTTGCTGCTTATTTGACCAATATTCTATCTATTTTAACGCAGCGAGAATTTCGTCGTCGTTTTGTATCATGTGCGCGAATAATTAAGCCTCGTACAAACTGGGTCCTCTCGATATGTCGCAAGAAGTGGCCGGCTTCGTATTTTCGTTCGACCGAACACATCGCAATTAGGGATCAGCAGACAGACGTTCGGTGCAACTAATTTTAGTGAAAGATTTGAAGATGTTCCTGTTCAAAGTGCAAACAGGCATTGCTGCCTGCTGAACGTCAAATGAGATTAACTTACTCCCATGCTCTGTTAAACTTAGTGTAAGGAGAGGATGATGATGTTAAACATCATAATGTACGACGAAACCCAATTCCACTTAAGTGGTTAGTTGGCAAGTTGCTGAATTAGGTATCGAGAATTTTTCGTTCCAGCAGGATGAAGCAACCGCTCACACATCTCGAGCAACGATGGAAATTTCGAGCCACCAATTGGGAGTGATCTCCCGTTTTTGGGATTTGAACTGGCCGTCCAGATCGCTAGATCTAATGGCCCAAGACTTCTTCCTTTGGGGCTTTTTAATATATCGCGTTTACCACAGCAAACCACAAACCTTGCAAGAGTTGAAAGCTAACATTGACGAAGAAATCACCAATTTGGATGGAGACAGACGTTTTCCGAGAAACAATGCAAAATGCCGTAGATTGAGCACAAATGTGCATCCAATTGGGAGGTGGTCATTTGGCCGATATAATTTTTTCAACTTAATGTAATAAAATATACATCTTCTAATAGACTTTTCGTGGACACAGAACTGATTTTTGTCATTTCTAACCAAATGGTAGCCAATTCACATTATGATATTACTTTTGCAACACTTTGTACATACCTCGATTAAAGGATGCTTTTGTTCCTGTTAAGCCCAACCAGGTTATGTAGATGCATACATCCAAACGCAATCTTAAGCTCTTCAGCGTGTCACCATAAATTGCTTATGAAACACCAAAACACTAGGGATGTCATTCGGGACTGAGTTAAGGCACAGTATTAATTTATACCAAATTTATTTATTTACCAATGCATTCACAAAATTGTTCACAATGAAAATACTCTGTCAAAACTTTCCTGAACAAAGATAGTTTATTTACCGAACTCGACTTTTTCGCGAAATTTGAACCATCCCGTTAGACCACTGATGTTGGTGTTGTAAACAAGGAAGGAATGAAAAAAAGATCGAAGTCACAGAGTCCTTTACTTGAAGTTTAAAAATTGAATGCAATCATTTCTATACTCCAGTGATTGAAAAATCCCTTAGAGCTTTTACATCAGATGTCTAATGGATACAAAATTTAAAATCCCCTGAAATCATCCACAAAGATCTCCTTTTTTAACTTTATTTGCATCAAAATAAAAAAATATTAATATTCCAGTTGTATTTTACATCAAAAATTCGAGAAATGTAGCAAAACGCAAAAAAACATAATTTATCAATATCCATTCAAGTTGATAAAACATAATTTAATCAATATCCATTCAAGTTGATAAGCCCGTGAAGTTTATGCTCTTGGGTTTTTCGTTGGTGGTTCCGGTCCATGATCTGAATCACGACCATTATATGAGTTTATCAAACATACATTCAATGGCATATCTCTTTCAAATCTATGGGCCTCCGCGATTTCGGTGTCTGTATGACCGTCGGTGGTGCAATGGGTAGTGTGCGCGCCTCTTGTACTTGAGGTCCTGGGTTCGATACCTGCTCTGACCACCTTAAAATTTCTTTCGACGGCGGTTACCTCGCATAGTGACGGCGACACTATCGAATATTTAGCCTTGAAAATGCATCTCAAAACTGCATTTGTAGGTCCCAATCAGTGAGTATAAAACTAGAAAGCGCACAGCTCAGTGGTTGTGAGAAGCTCTCCCCGATTTCTTCATGGGATGTAATGGGAAATCATTTATTTTTTTTTATCTTCATCTTCATATTGGGTTATCTAATGACTCCACCAACAAACTTCTGCAAGAAATGTATCCAGCTTTTTCCTTTGTATCGATATAAAAGTAATTGAGCATTGTTTTCACCAATTTCTTTGCTTCGTCTGATTGTACACGATTCTTTCCTAAAATGCCCTCGACTACAGCTTTTAGTGCATCCCAGATTCCCAGTAATTTGCTGAGAGAACTGTTAAGTCTAGTATAGTAATTGGTCTATGGTATAACGCTTCACCCGTTTTGTTTGTTGGCATTTGAGTGAAGAGAAATTTTGACTGTCTACTTTAGTACATGGTTTTTGCAATTGTAGTCGTCGGCTCTTGTACATGAGAACGTGGGTACGATCTAGAGATGGGCGCGAGCCTAACTTTGTAGTCACGACCCGACACAAGCACGAATATGTTATTAATAGACACGCGCACAGGCACGCACGACTAAATTTTGGCAAACGCACCAAGCTTGCTTCTTTGCATTTTAACTTGAACTCGTCTTTGTATGTCTTCTTTTTGTATTTTGTTTGACATTTTGGACTACGCGCCAATGCTTGATTTTTCGTCTGTGTATTTTCTTTTAAATGTGTGACGGAAGAAGTCAAACGCATTGTTCTATGTATTTTAACACGGTTGTAAAATTCACACGAATGAAAGGTTGCAGCTTACAGAGGTGCATTCAATTGCCAGTTACGGAAAGATAACAATCATTTACACTGAAAGAATTTTTTGGTCTAGTTGTGTGCGATAAAAGGATAACGAATACTTTCCCAATGTTTAACTGTGTTTAATTTTGATGATATGGTGTCGTGCTTTTTCGTGTCTCAGAACTATCGACTTCCACGTACTATACACGCATGAAATTCAAATTTCCTGCACGAACACATCGTACACAGGCGTATCACAGCAAAAGGCACGGCCCGTGCCCACCTCTAGTTCGATCCCTGTCTATACCACCTTGCATTTATTTCGACGACGGTGACCTCGCGTAGTGGCTCCGACACTGTCAAGTAATTATCCATGAAAAAGCTTCTCAACATACCGTTCGGAACGGGCGTAAAACTGTAGGTCCCAATCAGTGAGTGTAAAACTAGAAAGCGTACAGCTCACTGGTTCGGAGACACTCTAATCAATCCCTTCTTGAGATGTAACGGGAGACCATTTTTCAAATAAATGTATTCAAAATTACAGTAAAACTATAATAACAAAAGTTGTTTCAAATCTTCTCTAATTCGGACCCAGGACCCCGATTATATCCCGTTTCGGAGTCGAACATGCTCGCACCGTACCAACAGTTCTAATATTATTTGAATTTGAATTTTATGACCGAGTTTGGTAGTTTTTAGTTAATGTATGAGAAATTCATACTACAAGCTTACAAGGTCACGAACATTTTTCTAATTGAAAAAAAACCGTTGGTTTTTTGTTGGAAATAATGGACAATTTAATTAAGCACACTCACTAGCATGACTATTTTCGAACTCCGTCACAAGTTCATCGTCAGATGCCTAACTACTGTGCCTGAATAGATAACATCGGTAGATCATCAATCGAATATATACAAACTGAATTATGCAATTTACGTATGCGAATTAGTATCCATCGAAGATCCCTAAGTATCAACACTCTGAGAGGTCTTAGCTTGGAAGAAACTGCTGGATTTGCGACAAACTCAATGTGAAATAACGGGTGGGGCAAAAGTCCCGCCACCATTTTTATTGCGCGCCATCTTGATTATGTGACGTTTAGCTCAGTTTAGGTTTAACCATTGTGTTGTGTAGACGTCCAAATTTTATTATGGAAAAATATACGCCACAAGATTGAGCAGAAATAGTGACAATATTTATTGAAAATAATCGTTCCATTATTGCCACTCAGCGGGAATTACGTCAAAAATATCCTAATCGTCCAGTGTCTCACAAAACCTCAATTTACGACAGCAGACAGGCCTCGTTCTGTAAGACAACGGACGTCTCGTAACGCTGAAATTGTGGATCTGGTGCGCGATAGTGCTGAAGAGTCTTCATAAACATCAATTCGGAGACGTGGTTCCCAGTTACACATTTCTGCACACAGTATAAGGTGAATGTTGAAAACTCATTTGCAAATGTTCCCGTACAAAATTCAATTAGTCCACAAATTGCTACCGAGAGATCCTGATCAACGAGTTGAGTACAGTAATGCAATCCTAAGGCTGTCTGGTGAAATTGAAGATTTTTCGTCTAAATTGATAGTTTAAGTCATTTAGCATGGCCAGCCAGATCTCCGGATTTAACAGCACCAAACTTTTTCTTATGGGGTTTTTTAAAATCAAAACTTTATGTGTTTAAGCCCCAAACGATTTAACATCTTAAAGACAATATTAGTCATGAAATTGAAGAAGTTCAGCCTGAGATATTATAGGATGTCATGAAAAATGCCTTAAAAAGAGCCGAAAGTTGCATTGCGAATTGTGGTCACCATTTAGCCGACATAATTTTCAAATCATAACGAAAAAAAATTTAAAAACTAAATAAACTTTTTATGAAAACCAAACATACTTATCTTTTCTTTGAACAAAGTTATAGGCATTCAAAATGGTAGCGGGACTTTTGCCCCACCCGTTATAATCGATAGTAGCCCCAGGAGTGGAATAGTTTTCCAGTAAATGGTTTTTTGCAACCGAAAATTCTTTCGAAATTTCACAATTTATAAAACTGTTATGTATGTACATTTTAGTAGTTATGCCTTAGTTACTTCTCACTCTGTGTGGGGAAATTGCTATGATTTGCGTACTTTTGTTTAACTACAGTTCCATTTATTTACTAGACTTTTTGAAATAGCTTTTTTGTTTATGTCATTGGTAATATTAATGGGGATTGTGACTGACGTCATTTCAGTCATAATACCTACAGTGGGGATACTGATTTAATTCTGGACATAGTATAATTCTCACTATTTTGAGTGATATTTATGTACATTTGTTGATGGGTCTTCTGTCCGATTCGTTTTCAGTCATATCCCGTATTTCAATATGAGTTTATTACCACAAACTAGAGATGGGCACGACTCACGTGATTGCGTGAACGTGAGGGGGACCACATTTTGCTCACGTGAGCGTGCGTGAACGTGAGTAGCGAAAAAATCTTCGTGCGTGTGCGTGCGTGAGTCCAATCTTTGCGTGAGTTAGTGTGCGTGAGCACTATTTTCGCGTGAGTCACGCATATTTGCGAATTATTAAATAAAGTAATTTTGGAAGGCTTCTAATGTAATTTCCCTCTAACAAAGCGTGGTTAATCATCTTCTGTATTTCATGGAACTCTGCTACAAGCGAAGCAGTTTTAAAACGTTTTACACTGAGGCCGATTGAAAAAAAGTGGTAATAACATCAGAACTTCTAAACTGTAGGTCCGATTATTTCAGAATGTACTAAGTATTTGTAGAGGAGGAATCTGGTATTTATAGGACCTTGTCTCAACATAGGTTTTGCTAGAAGCTGTCAGGATGACCAAATTATCGTGGCATGTAACTTCTTAACTTGTAGCCCAATTTAAATGTTCTTTGTTTTTGAGATTCTAGTGAGCCACACAGACCAAAATACATGCAGAGTCGTGTATTGTATCTCTAATCCTTACAAAGATATTTCGAATCAAAAGTTTAAAATGTAAACTTTTGCACTGACTTTCTTTAGTTTTTTGGTAGTAAGTGGTAATTTTTTGTTAAAATGTAGTTCTAAAAACACAGCTACATTGGCAAGACTTCAACCAAATGTGAATTAAAAATATTTTTAATTATTTGAAACAGGTTGGTAACGACAACTTCTCAAATTTAAAATTTTTCCAACTGAAAAAAATTAACTTTTATATGAAAGTTACTATCATTCTTTCAATAGTTTCTCAAATTTTTTGTAAGAAAGATATAAAACGTTGTGATATTTTTTAAGCACAGGCCTTGTCAAAGGTATTAAATGTAATTTAAGTTTTTTGGGCATTTACCCTTCAGCCAGCCTTGGCAGAAAATGAATGATTTTTGAACAACATTTTTAAATTATGAGTTTGGGAAAGGTTTTGCTTGTAGATTTCTACACTTTTTTAAACTGAAATGCGTTTAACTACAAGTAAGGTTATAAGATTCGAATTTACATGCCCTGAATGTTGAAACATCACCAACACCCTGATACCCTGTACCAAAACTTTCGTTGGAACTGGGTGATTTTAGATACAATATTCTGAAAGCCTGACTCCTATCCCATAAATATCTGGGACATTCTAAAATAATCTGACCAATAATTTTTTTTTCAATTAGTCCCATACACGTCTGGAAGAATACTAAGGAAAATAAGAAGCTAACTATTTTAAGATAACGGTGATAAAATGTTGTTCCTGTATAAAAGGGCTTAGTATATTTGCTAAATTTTTTAAAAACGAGGGCTTTACATTTAAGTATAGTAGTGTCTTATACCTGAATTTGATCCTAATTAACGTATTTTACAACTTACTTTTTCCGAACATTGTGTTGGATAAATTTTTTAATATTGGTTTGAATTCATGTAAAAATCTTGTTTTATATTTGTGAGTAATTTTTGCGTGATTGTCATGAATCACGTGAATCACGCGTGATTCACGCGTGAATATGAGTAGTATCAAATTCTGCTCACGTGAGCGTGCGTGAACGTGATTGCCGAAAAAATCTTCGTGCCTGATCGTGCGTGACTGTTTTCCTTTCGTGAGCGTGTGTCAGTCAAAACTTACTCACGTGTCCATCTCTACCACAAACAATCAGATCATAATCCTCACAAAATAAAATTCCGCCACCAGACGCGTGTTTTTAAAAAATGTCAGCAAAGAACTAAGCCTCTTTACTCAATAACTATTATAAAAGTCTGTGCATTATTATTTCTCAAATAAATCGTTTTCAACCACTGTGGAACATTACACAAAACAGAATAATTTGTCTCTAATTAATCTTATCTTACACATAACAGACTTTGACTTTTTCACAAAATTCCCATTATGAATGAAAACAGAGGAGCTCAACACTTGGGGCCAGACCTTGAACGGATATGGGAAATATATGTTTGTGCTTACGATATAATCTAAAATTATCACTCATGTTCTATCTTCCGTTTGTAAATGAAAGTGGAACTCTTTCACGAGACTTCTGCTTTTACGCAAAATCTTGTGTAAGGGTTTCACTTCCCTATAACTCACTGGAAGTGAAATGGAAGCACATTTTTATATATCAAAATCATCTTTATTGAAAAAAATCATTTATGTGTTTTCTACTGAGTTACACATGACTTTTTTTTATTTAAATTATTAAATTATTTAAATTATTTCCAGGCAATTTTTAACAAAATCAAATGATTACAAATATTGTAGTTTTGCAACATTTTTTTTCGTTCGTTCTACTTCTTGTTCATCTACTTTGGTTTGCAGTTAAATACACCATGACTGTTAGAAATGCCACGTTTGCTGATACAAGAAACACGATTAAAAATTTTTTTATTCATATTCCAAAGTAAAATCGATAAACTCTTCCACGTGGAATGTAGAACGTGGTGGATCCGCCTAAGTGAAATGAATATGTGAAGTCGATCAAATTCACGGTGGAAGATAGGACATGGGTGTATAATTAAATATAGCAAATAATGCAGATATGTCACGTGAGGATAGTTATATTTAACTTATGTGTAGTAATATTTCATAAAGATCGCACCAAATGTGGTATATTTTTCTTAGGCAGCAAAACAAGTTTGAGCAGCTCTGGTCTAGACCACTCATCTACTCATATTCAACTTAATCCCCTCCCCCTGAGAAAGAGGAGTTTACACATTTACTCAGTTATTTACGGACTTGTCATATAATAGGCTCTGTCTACATTTAATTATTTGATATGAGTGTCTATAAATGTTAATTAAAAGATTAATTCACAGTACACAAACATGGATTTGTTCCCCACTGCTTCTGCGTTTTATCATATGAGAGCCATACGCAATGCTATCCGTCCATCAGATTTTACATGTTGCTGTACGTGGTTGCGTGTTGAAATGAATTTGCAATCTCTCTCTAGTTCATTTATGTCGAGTATAATGGTGTATAACATTAGCTAATAGGTTAATTGAAGATATCACAGAGTAACTAAATAGTACATCACATCATTCGATTAAACAACATTGTAATGTAAAAACTTTTGGTATTAATTGTTTCATGTATTTATATACGATAATTATAGGAACAAACGAAAAGATGACCAATATTCTCGTACATGTAGGGAATTTTTTTTTATCTTAAATTGACATCAATATTTGACTTTCTCCATCAGGGTTGAGAGATCAAGAAAACATTGATGTAAATTTTAAATTTAATCAATTCTAAAGAATGTCTCGCATTTGAAGTATCATAGCTAAAGGAAATAAGTAGATATCGCACATGTGTTGGGCAATTTCTTGTCCAATGGGATATTTTCTAGATGGAGCTGAAAGCAATAATTATAACCTTTGATCCCCAACAAAATTTAACTTGCAATGTGTATTTAGCACAGGTGATATCAGTAGTATTGCATGCAACATCAATACTCATCATCATCAACACAAACGAATACCACCAACAACACTAAACATATAAATTCAAAATTCATTTGAATTTGAAGTGGGGAAGAAATAAATTAGTTATACGATTAACACAACCTGGATAATTATACTTATTTAGTATGTGTTGAATAAACGTCAGTGAATGTTATGATAAACTTCAATGTTAGTTATGAAACGACAACACAGCACCTAGTGGCAGTACTTGGCAACGCCTGCACGATGTCTAGTAATTTACTTTATCTATGCTTATGCCTTATTCACACTGGCATTTGACTAATTTCGTTGCCAAATGACAACTGTTTGTTTACAAACATTACCATGAGTACAATTTTCGGGCCTGGACACAAAAACCAAAATTTAGTTCGAAAATGAATGAAGACAATTAAAAAAATAAGTAAAAAAAAAATCCAATGAGTGTTCGAACTCACGGGCGATGTGTTAACACCTTTTTGCTACACGGTACCTGTTCGATTTCTATGAACACATTCGTAAATGTTACATTGGAAAATAAAAAACAGCGTTCAATCATATTGTTACGAATAAGTAAAAGCTTTTGCTTACTGTTAATGACTCTACTAACAGTATGTAAACAACAGGCGGTTAGTGCTGCGCCTGAAAGTATGCATTGTAACAACGTACCAGCTCGCTAAACCAGTAGCATGAATTCACCTCAGTAAAGATAATTCTCCTGTGTAGGAGAATGTTCTACAAAGATAAACAACAACAACAACATCTATTTTCTAGAAGGTTCTTGAATTCGCTAGATATTTGTACCTTCATTTGTGTATGGTGAGTTGGTATAAATAGCGGAGGTCTTTGGAATGGAGAGTTCAGTTTGTGATTAAACCCCGTAAAGTAAGCAACGCGAATTGATAGTAAAATACAAGACTTGTTAACGTGTTATAAATAAAGTAAACTGTTGTACTGTATAAATAAATAAAAGGAAGTGATACCGTTGTAATTATCGTAATTAAAAACGAACCTTGTTTTATTATTGGGAATAAAACAACGCAAAAAGGACGAATAAGGAAATTCGTAACATTGGTGTCAGAAGTGGGATTACGAATTAAGGACAACGATGAAGTTTGAAGAACTCAAAGTTGAACAACTGAAAAAGGAGTTGAGTAAATTGGATCAACCGACAGCTGGTAATAAGGTAGAGCTGCAGAGGCGATTAATAGAAGAATTCAAGCGCCGAAACATTGACATTGATACATACCAGTTTGAGTGTAAAGAAGAAATGGAGGTATCTGCAAAGGAAGCAACTGGTAATATGGATATTTCTACGATGTTTGCAGCCATGATGGAAAAGTTTTCAAAATTAGACGAAAACTCTCGAATAATTAACACGCAACTTGGCGAGAATTCTAGAATTATGAACGAGAAACTTGGCGAGAATTCTAGAATTATGAACGAGAAATTTGGTGAAAATTCTAGAATTATGAACGAGAAATTTGGCGAGAATTCTAGAATTATGCAGGAAACATCAAACGCCACAAATGACAAGCTACATGAAATTTCAGAAGCTATGAATAACATGGAGATACAGGTTAATGATCAATTCGGAAAGGTCGAACAGAAATTCGAGGAATTTCAGCAGAAGATCGAACAGGTCGAACAGGATGTGGAGGAAAGATTCGCCGAACTGGAAAGAAAGATGAATGAAATCCAGTTGCAAGAAGGGCCAGTGCGAGTAATTTCTGAAGGCTCTAGTAGATTGAAAGCTCCCAGTTTCGATGGCTCTACACCTTTCGATGTTTTTAAATTCCAATTCGAAATGGTCGCAATTAAGAACTTGTGGAACAGCAACGACAAAGCCGTTGAGCTAATTTTAGCACTGAAAGGCAACGCAGCAGAAGTCCTTCAGAGCATTCCCGTCAGTGCCAGAAACAACTACGAGGATATACTGGCTGCGTTACAACGCAAGTATGGTGGCGATCACAAGAAGGATTTATATCGCATGGAATTGAGAGGCCGAGTGCAAAAGCATAATGAAACGCTTCAGGACTTCGCAACCGAGGTGGAACGTTTGGTGTTGATGGCATATCCTGGAGAACCCCAAACTTTCCTAGAGCAATTTAAGATAGAGGCATTTGTTAGGGGCATTAACGATCCTGACGTTAGATATTCGGTGTATGCCTCACAAAAAGCTACATTTGTGGAAACAGTTTCATTCGCTTTGGCGAATGAGACGGCGAGGGTTGTTGCCAGTCAACAGACATATCATGCGCGAAGGGTAGAAACGGAAGGCAAATCAAAAGATTTGAAAGGCGCCGTTAGCGAACTGAAGGAAGTGATTCGGATTCTCACGAAAGCGCTATGGCAAGCAACAAAATTGAAAGGTGACAGTCATGGCGAACGTGGCCATATAGGGCGTGACTGTAGAGACCTGAGAAAACGGTCAAGAACTCCAGCGATAGCGGCCGATACCGGACGAGTAAATGACCGTCCACATGTAATCGAGCCTAAACAGGATTTTAAGGCTGAGATCAAAGAGCAAATTATTGACGTCCGATCCCTGAGAATTGAATCCGACGACGAGTGGTTCACGGCACAGAGAAGTGATCCTGTATTGGCAAAAATTATTTTGGCAAAGGAAGAGGATAGACAATTAACGCGGAATGAATTCGCTTCAGAAAGCCCCGTTTTAAAATCATATTGGGCCCAGTGGAATAGCCTGAGATTACTAGATGGCTGTCTATACCGTGTATGGGAAAGTGAAGATGGTAAAACGGAGAAAAATCTAATTGTGGTACCTGCCTTGAAAGTGAAAGAGATAATTGCAGAATCTCATAATGGTCCGAGTGGTAGGCACCTCGGAAAAGGCAAAACTATGGAGAAACTAAGGGAACGGTTCTATTGGGTTGGTCGTCAAAAAGCTGTATCCGAGTGGATTGCAGGCTGCACCCAGTGCATGACAACTAAAGGACCAACGCGGAGGAGTTGCGAACAGAGACATCAGGAGAGCCCAAGTGCTCCCTTCGAGCGAATATCCATGAGTGTGGCTGGTCCATATCCAACGAGTAGCTCTGGGAACCAATATGCCCTAGTCGTTATGGACTACTTCAGTAAATGGCCCGAGGTGTACGCTATTCCAAATAAAGAAGCGAAAACAATAAGCAAAGCTATGGTGAACAACTGGATAAGTCGTTTTGGTGTCCCTTTAGAACTGCATTCGGAGCAGGGTAGAAATTTTGAATCTGCGATCTTGAAAGAAATATGCGAGAGGAGTGGAATTCGTGGTATAAGAACGACATCAGTGCGTCCTCGGACTGACGGTACGGTAGAGAAATTTAATCATGCTCTTGAAGAATATTTGAGCAAGATCGTCAGTAAGGATAGAAAATTCTGGGACGAACGCATACCAAAATTCCTTCTAGCATACCGGTCGGCCACCCAGGATACCACTGCCCGAACACCAGCTAGTGCCGTCTTTGGGACAGAGTTAAAGCTCCCTAGAAATTTGGAGTTTGGCAACTGCCTAACATCCGACAGTGGTGAGAATGATGGTATCCCAGGGGAGCTTAGCGAACTTCACGAGTTTGTTCGCAGCAGAATGAAGTTGGTCAGTAATAAGATGAAAGCCAGGTACGACCAAGCGGCAAATTCCGAAGGATTCCATGAAGGCCAGCTAGTTTTACTGTTCAACCCACAGCGCAAGAAGGGTTTATCTCCAGAACTTCAGACTCACTGGGAAGGCCCTTACAAGGTTGTCAAACGAATAAATGACGTGGTTTATCGAATCCAGAAAAGCCAAAGTCCAAGAGCTAAAATGAAAGTCGTGCATTTGGAAAGACTAGCTCTGTATGGAAAACGGAGGGTTGAGCCTGCTCGGGACGAACAGGCTTAAGTGGGGGGCAGTGTTACGAATAAGTAAAAGCTTTTGCTTACTGTTAATGACTCTACTAACAGTATGTAAACAACAGGCGGTTAGTGCTGCGCCTGAAAGTATGCATTGTAACAACGTACCAGCTCGCTAAACCAGTAGCATGAATTCACCTCAGTAAAGATAATTCTCCTGTGTAGGAGAATGTTCTACAAAGATAAACAACAACAACAACATCTATTTTCTAGAAGGTTCTTGAATTCGCTAGATATTTGTACCTTCATTTGTGTATGGTGAGTTGGTATAAATAGCGGAGGTCTTTGGAATGGAGAGTTCAGTTTGTGATTAAACCCCGTAAAGTAAGCAACGCGAATTGATAGTAAAATACAAGACTTGTTAACGTGTTATAAATAAAGTAAACTGTTGTACTGTATAAATAAATAAAAGGAAGTGATACCGTTGTAATTATCGTAATTAAAAACGAACCTTGTTTTATTATTGGGAATAAAACAACGCAAAAAGGACGAATAAGGAAATTCGTAACAATATGATGACGTTACAGCTAAATAATATTAATACTTAAAATTATTTAAAGACCCAGTGCAAGCACATGTGTCATTATTTTCTTGCTCAATACTTTTTGTTTTATTCCCACAAAAGTCAAAGAATGCAAAGCAACAGACACTTGTACATACATACATACATTGTTATATTCGTACGATATAACCGAAGATCAACATAAAATACTTTTTTAATATTACTCCAAATTAAAACACTTCAATCTCGGCTCGCCGATATCGGATCGCCTTAATTTTTGGAATAAACTCTTCGTCGAAACCCGCACTAGCTTTTTAATCCAAAAATTAATAAAGTCGGCTATGAATTTTCGGAGAAAATCGCGTGGGAAAATTATATGAAAATCGCCCAATAATCACTTTCAATACCGACTGCCAAGCAACGAACAAACAAACGATGATTTACTCTTACAAACCTAACACTTGTGTATGTATTAAATTTATAGTTTACTGCCCTAGAGGCGCGCGTATAGATGTTAACACATCAATAAAATGAAGTAGTTCTAGTAGATGTTATTATTTTTGTACATCTTCTGCAACACTATGTGCATATTTAATTTAATTTTGACGCTGATCAATAACAACTCCGAAAAATCTACATTTGCATCACATCCATTATGAGTATTATGATGCAAATTTATTAAAGAGCTAAAGGGATAGTGGACAAATACAAAGATGCCTAAATATATTACTTGTATTTAATTTGTATTTACTTTCTTTCAAATTGATTTTCATTTCCTTTCTTTTTCACCTGTTGACAGAAGCTCTTGGAGTACTAATAAAAGGACAATTAATAAAATAATTAGTTAAACCCTAAAGTTGTTGCTTAAAGTCAGAACTTTTTAATAGCATATCGGTTCTTGCCAGGTTTCAAATGACAATAAATTTACAAATTGTTGAAATAATAGTTTTGGTTGCTCGTTTGTGGACGAAATATAGCATACAAATTTTAGCATAAACTGCACTTCCAAACAGTCAAACAAGAAGTAGTGCTGCATTGGACAACGCAATATTAAAAGAAGTACTTCTGCACCTAAATTAGCACTACATCTTACCAAGGAGTTGTGGTGCAAATTCTACTTCTTGGTATACTCTTTTTTTGCTGGGAAGTTACAGTGTTTGATTTATAAATGCACTAAAAACTAAAAAATATTTTTTCTCTTAGCCTCAATAAGTATATTCTTCTTCATGATGGGGTTGTACAATGGTCCGCCTACTTAGCACTTCAACAACAATGGTCTAGATACTTTCAATAAAGAGCGTAATTAAAATTATGATAATGGTAGAAGTACAATCGCATAAAAAAAATAACAAGGATATTGAAAAGAAATAGATAAAAATTTAAACATTATTTTAAAATGTAAAATTGAACAAAAGCGTTTTAAATTTAATAATGTTGCTGGTTTTTTGAATTATGTGTGGTAAAATGTTCCAGAGAGGCATGACGTTTATGAAAAATTGTCATTCGGTTGTCAATGTTTTATATCGAGAGGGAATAAGTTTGTTTCCTCTATTTGATCTTGTAAAAGCGTCGGCAAAGATACGGAGGTAATTCACTGTACGTGATTTTATGAAGGAGAAGTAGCATTCCAACTTTAAATAGATTGTCTAGAGCGATACCGTATTTAATAGAATATTGGGAAATATTATCGTATTTCCCAATACCGTATTGAATATTGGGAAATATTATCGTATTTCCCAATACCGTATACATATCGGCAAATGTTATTGAAAACTGTGAAGTTTTTTTTTCTGCTGATTGAATCACAATTCGCAAATACTTCACAACCATAGAGAAGAGACGACATAAGATAGGCCTTAGCAATTAGTATTCGAATCTAAAATAGTGAGTTTGCCATTAAGTTCGCAATTTACATTAAATGACACCAGCTACGCTATTAACATGATTACTCCATGTTAACTTATTACTCTTTATAATACCTAGGTTTTTAACGGTCGAGACTACTTCAATTCTATATCCGTTTAATGCTATATTGACGTCCAGCGTATAGTTCGATGACTTTCTTTGGATCAAGAGACACTTTGATTTACCCGGATTCAATGTAGGTTCGTTTGCGTGTGCCCAATTCCATATTGACTGAAGGTCAGCATTTACTCTGTTGACGGCTTCACCCAATAATTCAATGGGTGTAATAGTATACAGTTGTACATCATCTGCATGCATAAGGGTCTTACAATTATGTATGTGCTGCAGAACATCATTTATATACAACGAGAATAATAAGGGCCTATCTCAATTCGTAGTGGTCAAAATATATGCGAAATTGAGAAATTTCAACTCAATTTCAGCCCAAATTGCGAAAGGCTTCAATTTCGCGGTAGCTTGAACAAGGCATTATACTAATGTCAATTCATGAAGAATACCTAAGATCAAGATTTATTCATAGATGGTGAACACATAAGCACAGCCGATTTGGATTGTTTACATTGCAAACCACTTTCGAACTGTCAAGTTCACATATATTTTATTTTTGCATGTGTTTGTTTACATTTATTGTTGGTATACGTATGTATTGGATTTGACACAACGTAAGTGAGAAACAAAAACAAAATGTATGTTGTTGCTATACATTTGCCATCAACTGCAACAACATCTCCTGCGTCTACCAAGGGTATTTTTCTCTGCATAAAATTTATTCATTCAGGTAGTATCAGTAGCACAGCTGAGTTTATTGTTTTCATTTCGTTCGTGCCTAATCTGTCAAAGAAGAAGCTGAATTTTGTGGTTTAAAAAAAAAAAACAAAAATACATGTATTTAATTAAAATGTGACTAACTACTTATATATCAAATAAAAGGTTTCATCTTTGGTGACGCGTCATAACGCCCATGGACATAACGCCCATGGGTGTTATGTCACACCTAAAATGGACATAAAGCCCATGGGCGTTATGTCGCAGCTAAAATGGACATAAATGGGCGTTGTGTCACACCGGTCATGGACTTTATGTCCATTTTAGGTGTGACATAACGTCCACGGACTTTATGGCCTTTTACGGAGTTTCGCCGCAAGGCCTGGCAGTAGTGAAACCTAGAATGGTCATAACGCCCACGGGCTTTACGTCACACCGGTCATGGACTTTATGTCCATTTTAGGTGTGACATAACGTCCACGGACTTTATGGCCTTTTACGGAGTTTCACCGCAATGCCTGGCAGTAGTGAAACCTAGAATGGTCATAACGCCCACGGGCTTTATGTCACACCGATCATGGGCTTCATGACATGGGCGTTATGACGCGTCACCTTCATCTTTTGGTATAATATCGAATTTTAAGGTACCTACCTGACTGTGTTAGCGTATTTTCGGCGAAGCGTCGGCTTCACAAAACAGTGCTCACTGTTGCTTATGCATTACCCCACATCAAAACCTCCAATATATGTTGCGTCAACTTGTTTGCCTTAAAACCGCACAATACAACTGATTCTTCCGGTTTCATTACGAGAGAAGGTCCAACAAAGACCATTTCGAAGGAGAGACAATTAGATCACTCTTTTCTAGGATAAGTCGAACGGATTCCATAAGAAATTATTCAAAATTTGGGTAATTATATTCAAAGAAAATTTAAAGAAACTGTTAAAAACAAGGATCGATATAGGCTGGTAGTCGCGATAACTCCCCAAAATCACATAGGATCGTATTTAAGTTGGGCATTGATTAATAATTAGCTATTGGACATTGGCACAGTTGCCCCTCATTCGTTCAAAGTGATTTTTTTAATAACACTCGGTCGCAATGGATGACTTAGTGCGAGGGTATGTTTAAGTCGGTTTACCCGACTGTAATTTCTGTAATGGTTCTTAGTTTATTTTTTCTGTATATGTTATCAGCTGTGTTCACTAGAACAGTTGATATTCTAACTGATACTAATATTTTACGAAAATACAATAATTTAAAACATGTAGAATAACAATAGTGCAAGAAGAGGATTCTTTTGGAAATTTCGCGAGATTCCCGGAGAAAATTCCATGGAAAGCGGGGTACATTCTCTTAGTGTGACCCAAACGTAGTGTTACGTATTTTTTTTTTATTCGATTGATTTCAGATGTATTTGATAACCGAGTATAACTGTTGTTTGACGTTGGGTTAATTGGTTTGTACCAGCTGTTGGTTAGACTCCACATAAAGAAAACCCCGTTTCCCATTACATCCCATGAAGGGATTGGGCAGAGCCTCTCTCACAACCAGTGAGCCGTGCGCTTTCTAATTTTTCACTCACTGATTGGGTCCTACAGTTTTACACCGGTTCCGATCGGTATTTTTTAGAAGCTTTTTCTTGGATAAATACTCGATGTATCGCCATCACTAAGCGAGGTGGCCGTCTATACACTGTGAGTACGTACATATTTTTGAATTTCAATAATTTTTTTGTAGATGGTAAACAATTGCCCTACTTAAGAAACTCTTAAGTGCTGATCAGAAGAAAAACTTATAGCGTATTTACATGCACTCTTTTATCATGATAATGTCGTGATTATCATTTGACATTATTGTATTTCATGATGCCATTATAGAATTATACCAGGTTTTTTTTTATCAAATCAACACTCGGGATGACCCCTATAAATGCAGTGCATTGTGTTGGCGAAGGAAAATTGTGGTAGTAGAGGGTGGAAAGAGGGAGTAGTGTCTGTTGACATTTGCCTTGAATGTTTGTATGTCACAATTGGTGGGAAATACAGTAGCCGGAAGTTTATTCCACATACGGACTGTACGGCTTTCTCTATAGTGTGTAGTGCGGTCAATCGGCCACTCGATAAAAAACGGATGCGAGGTCCTGGAAAGCCGCGTACTTCGGCTAAAGGATTTGTATGGATTAGTATCATACAATTCTATCAGTCAGTTATTTTTTCTATTTATTTGTTTATAGAATTAACTTTTTATGTAAGGTTTCTTTAACGTAGGGCATTTTAAAAAATCAACACTTATTAAATTAAAAGAATGTGCTACATAATTTAGAGATACTACGTGGAAATATATGAAAACAAATGAGTCATTTGAAAGACGTTTCAGCTGGTTCTTTCCATATTCTGAATTTTTAATGCTGTTTATAAATACACAAATATTTTTTAGAAACGCCCAAATAAATTCCCAAAAAATAGAAAATACCCTGTATTTATCTGTATGGGCTAAAGTGGATACATTCAATATTTTCAATATTTTTCGAAATAGTTTTCGAAATTTGTTAAAAATTTTTTTCTGTTGTATAAATTTAAATGATTTTTTAAGGCATAAAACTAAAATAAAAAATTCTTCAATGAAATGTGGTTTAAATGCCCGACGTTCGTCATTTTAATGTCATTTAATATGAAAAATGTCTGTGAGCATTTAAAATGAGCTTTTAAATGACGAGTGTGAAACTCGTCCTACGAAATTAATTAATATATATTTCAAATTGTGACCGCTTTTATCCAGTATTGTCTATATTTGAAATGTCAGTATTGTCTATATTTGTTCTTTAAAACACATTTTATTTCGAGGAGCCTTTTAAAAGTTTGAGGTGGAATATTAGCCCTTTCCGCTGAAACTCTTAACGAAATATCATCTAAATTGGTCGGTACTCGTTCGTATTGGGAGAGTAATTTTTTGACAATTGCCCCCTACAAATTCTCGAAGGGATTCAAATCGGTGCTTGGAGCTGGTCACTTCATTGTGTGGAATTCTTGTTCAGCAAGCCATTTTTGCACAATCTTGGCAGTGTGTTTGGAATTCCCATCTTGCTGAAAAGTAATTTCTGCCTAGAGTTTTTCACCAGAGTACCAATGCCCCCGCAAGTGAAACATCCCCACAGCATTACACTGCTACCATCGTTTCACCATTTGTTTGACATGGTTTCTCTGAATAGTTTCACCAGGCTTCTTCCAACAATATTCTATTCCATCAGATTGGAAGCGATTAATTTTTGTGTTTCATACGGACTCGTTTCCAGTCACCAGTTGTCGAGTTTTTATGCGTTTTGCAAAAATTAATCCCAGCCTTGAAATTATTGTCCACATTTAGTATCCACTTTAGTCCATTACTGTATGAAACAACGTAGTGTGGTCATGCTCGGCTTAAATAAAAGCGTTTTTCATCGGCATCAAATTCAATTTTCTACCGACTTTTTGCATGAGAATCACAATTAAAGAATACAAGATAATAACATAGGTTAACATTTTGGTATAAAAAAAATAGTTTCCCTTTACATTCCCATGAAGGAATTTGGGAGAGCTTCTCACAACCGGTGAGCTGTGCGCATTCTAGTTTTATACTCACTGATTGGGACCTACAGTTTCTACGCCGATTCCGAACGGTATTTTTGAGAAGCTTTTTCATGGCTAAATACTCGATAGTGTCGCCGTCACTACGCGAGGTGACCGCCGCCGAAAGAAATTTAAGGTGGTCAGAGCAGGGATCGAACCCAGGATCTCATGTACAAGAGGCGCGCAACTAGCCATTGTACCAACGGCCACATTTTGGTATAGCTCCCATATAAATTTTACTTCGAGATATAAGGTATTCTGTACCAATTATTGGTGTCTGGTGTCTATGGTATGTATTGAAACCACCGGCAAATTTAACGTGTGTCTAACTTAGCTCCTGTCGAACTTAACGCCTTTCCGCTTGTTTTTGTAAGGCAAAATATTTTCTGCTTGATGAAACAGGGCAATTATCCTTTTAACGTTTTTTATCATTCACAACAAAAAAAAAACATGAATTGTGAAAACATTTATCGCATGTATTTTGACCTTCAATCTTCGCTGTTCACAGTACTTGGTAGCTACGTTCTGCCACTGTTGATAATAAACTACAATCCTTTCCCTTTTGGCTCGTTGCAGAGTCGTAAAGCGGGTATACGTGAAATAAAGTTTTAACTAAACATTTTTTATTTGGTAGTTGAATCTTTTTACAAACTTTTTGGGTAAAAGCGAGCCAAGTGTACATTAACTATACGACGTTGAAGAGCGTATGCAAAAACCACAAAAAATACAAAAATCAGGAAACCCCTCGGAAGAGAGAAAACCAACATTCGGTTTTGCTTTAGTTCTCTTTATTTATTATATTTTAAAGTACAGGTTTTGTGTTTTTGCTTCTGTTTGTTTCTAAAACTAATGGATATGCAATGAAAGCAATTTACTTGTTTTTCTCGCTGCAATAACAAGTTATAAAACTTTTCTCAAAAGGGCTTTTGGGGTTATGGCTTTCTTCGATATTTAAGCTTCTAAAATTATAATAATTGAAATTATTATTATTACTTAAATTTACTGATACTTGATTAAAGAAATATATACAAACTTCCTCAATCTTCTTCCAACCATATATAATTTTCCGTCAATAGTATTAATAACATCCAGGAAATTGAAATTATCTAAACTATGACAATTAAAGAGATTATTGTGGTTGGGACAGCTAGTGACTGATATTATAAAATATATAAAATAAATTAGTATAATGTTAAATGAAGTGGCTCTAAAGTGATCGTATCTGCCACAGTTGCAGTGAAACTGGAAATTGAAAAGTGGTGCACATTAATATCATGTTGCAGAAAACTTGAACTAGAGTTGCAAATGGTGACGAAAAGACGTTATTTTTGAAAGATATAAAATCATAAAGAAATTTCTAAAAATAGTTATGCAGTCTATAAGTACTTGTCTGGTCGAGCACACAATCAATATGAAAGTAGATCAAAGGAGTGGGTCATAATCGAAACAACGTGGCCAAACTGGGTTAAGTGTCTGAATGACTCTATTGACCATGCTTAAACCTTTTACATTTCCTTTGACTACGGCCATCTGGCTTGTGATGACAAGTAGAGTGTTAAAATCGGAAACCAACAACTGGTAAAATGAAATAATTCAGTGACCTTTGAATAGTAAACTTAATTTACATTACATACCGTGAAAGGGATTGGGAGGAACTAATTACAATCAGAGACCTGAGATGCTTTTTACGCCTAAGTAATCGCAATCACGAAGCGAGTTGACCGTCGCCAAAACTCATTATTAAAGGTGGCCAAAGTGGAGATCATTGCACCACACTTCTTTAAAAAAAACGCGTTCTTTAACCCTTGGACAAACAAATGGTTCTGCGCAGGCATATTTCATTTTTGAGCGTTAATTAAAAATACTTCTAGTTTAGGTAGATACCTGCATTTCCCGGTAGCCGTCTAAAATATAGTTGGCTTTCAATTTAAAAAAAATTCAAAAATATCGTTCCAACACGACGAAAACTGCAAAAAAAGTCCCCCTCGAACAAACACATATGCCTGGCCAGACCCCTATACAATTTGTATGAAATAAATTATTATTATACACATTTTGGGTTATTTTTCTGCAAATACAATGCAGATTGTTGTTTCCAGGTATTTTTTTTTATATTTTGGGTTGTTTTTATGTGAATTCAATGCAGATGTTTGCTTCCAGGTAGTTTTTGTGTTCATTTTTCTCTTATTTCTTTCTTTCGTTTGTGATTTTGGTTTTGAGTTCAGTTAGTTTATTATTGAATGCTGAACATACCATATCGACTGTACGAAATATAAATTATTTGTGCGGAAACTAAAGTGAAATTATTACTATTACATATTATGGTATAAGATTTAGAATTTGTGTACAATACGCGCTTGTGTATAGGCAGCCTTACTGATAATTTCCAACAACAACTATCATCAGCGTTACAGCGTGATTTCGCACTTCACACAGCAGCAGACGAAGAACTAGATTTATTTGAAGACCAAAACGGTGAAAACACAGATTTTGTTCCCGAAGATGACGCCTCGGAGATTGAATATGAATTGGAAATTGAAGCAAATGAAATAGTCGACAGCGATGAAGAATCCGAAGAAGAAAGTGAGAATGCACCAACTCAAGCTGCAGACGGTTGTTTGCATAGAAAAGATGGTACCAAGTGGAGTACAGCTGAACCCGCTACAGTGAGATTCCGCCAGCACAACATCATGTGTTTCTGAGGTGGACCAAAAACAAACCTGACCACTCCGCTTGAGGTGTTCAAGCTTTTGTTTTCACCCAACATTACGTTCACCATCGTATCACAAACAATTCTATATGGAGAAAAAGATACACGCAAATGGAACACAGAACATGCAAACTGCACACCACGTGTATGGGTTGATATGACAAGTGTTGAGCTTGACGCTTTTATTGGGATACCATTGGCGTTTGGTGTCAGTCATAATACTATGCAAGATTGATGTGGCAAACTGATACACTTCCAATATTCCGTGCAGCCATGTCATATTCACGATTTGTTACTTTGAGGCGCTGTATTCGATTTGACGATAGTCGAACGTGCGCATTTCGTCGACAAACCGACAAAGCTCTTGAATAACAATTTTGCCAGTAATTTTGAACCATACGAAAGTGTAACCGTCGATGAGCAGCTATTTCCATACCGTGGGCGCACGAAGTTCATCCAATACATCCCATCAAAGCTCGCAAAGTATGGCATGCCTATGCTTTTCGCGTGCGAACTTTATACTTTTGAATAATCTTATCTTTGATACCGACTGGCATAGTATATGTCAGTGTGATAATTCTTTTGAATTTGAAATCGCCCTGGATGATTTCTATAATATTATTAATGGCTATATTTCTAAGTCTGTACCCAAGAGGCCAATAAGGGGTAATACTGGTCCCCCATGGTCCTCAAGGGCTCTAAATAGTCTCAAGAATGTAAGGAATAGATGTTCGAACAAGTATAAAAAATCTGGACTGCTAGCAGACTATGCTAGGTATATTGTTGCTAGGAGTAGATACAACTCTAAATCTCGTGAGAGTTACAGATTATATTTGGATAGGTTGAAGGCTAATTTTAAACGGAACCCCAAATCATTCTTTAGATTTGTTAACTTGAAGCGTAATTCGTCTTCCACACCTTGTAGGATCAAAATGAACGGTATTGAATATTCAGATGAAGAGTCTATTGCTAATTGTTTCGCCGATTTTTTCGCATCTATTTATTCCACCCGAGCCTATGATGTTTCCAAATCATACCCGTACACTGTCCGCTCTACCATTCCGTTTGATGCACCTGTCGTAAATTCTTCGTGGTTGCTAGATAACTTAATCAGCTTGAAAGCCTCGAATAAAGCTGGTCCTGATGGTATCCCGGACTCTATGTTGAAATACTGCTCGAATTCTCTCAGCTTACCGTTGACTCTCTTATTTAACGCTTCGTTGAAGTTCGGCCATTTTCCTGCAAAGTGGAAGAGCTCTTATATAATCCCTCTCCACAAATCTGGTAGTTTAGTAAATGTTGCAAATTATAGGGGAATTGCAAAATTGAGTGCCATTCCTAAACTTTTTGAGAAGTTAGTCACAGAGGTAATTTCTCATCAGGTTTCCTCTATTTTAGATCCATGTCAACATGGCTTTCGGAAGGGTCGTTCCACCGTGACTAATTTGCTTCAGTTTTCCTCTTCTATTATTGACGGCTTTATTAATGGAGATCAAACTGATGTGATTTTTACCGATTTTAGTAAGGCTTTTGATAAAGTTAACCACAATTTGTTATTATATAAATTAGGGGCAATGGGTTTTAATTGTAACATGCTGAATTGGATTAGTTCTTATTTAATGAACAGAGAACAGATGGTATCATTTGGTCGATCATTCTCAAGATCTATTTTTGTGTCATCTGGGGTGCCTCAGGGCAGTCATCTTGGGCCGGTTCTATTTTTGTTATTCATTAACGACTTACCCGCCTCCATAATGCACTCTAAATTGTTAATGTACGCTGATGACGTGAAGATCTATTTTTCTTACAAGGATCCTTGTCAATATGCTTTACTTCAGAGGGATTTGTCTACTTTCCAGACGTGGTGCGAGACCAATTTGATGGAGCTTAATTTTACGAAATGTAAGCATATGCTGTTCTCTAGGTCATCATTATTTTCGGCAAAATACATTTTAGGTGGCAATGTTCTTGAATCGGTGGATTCATTTGTTGATCTTGGTGTTCTCTTGGACAGAAAATTGAATTTCAACTCCCACATAATTACGATGGTGAACAAGGCTTATGGCGTTCTGAACTTTATTAAACGTTGGGCAAAGGAATTTTCAGATCCCTACGTTACGAAAAATCTTTTTACTTCACTAGTCCGCCCTATTCTCGAATATGGATCAGTTGTTTGGGACCCCCAGTACAATTTGTATGTTAATATGATTGAATCGGTCCAGAAACAGTTTCTCATTTTTTGTCTGAGAAATCTTCAATGGAACCCGAACCATAATCTTCCTTCGTATAGCAGTAGACTAGCATTGATCAGATTGCCGACTCTTAGTAGTAGACGTACCATGATAAACTCTATTACAGTTTTGAAGATAATTGATGGATGTATATGTTCTGAATTTCTGTTATCTAAGATTTTCATAAATGTCCCATTGAGACCCACGAGGTACTATAAACTCGTAAACATCGAGTTTCAGCGTTCGAATTATGCGTCCTTTGATCCAGTTAGGAGAATGTGTCGTGACTTTAATGAGCTATATCAGTTTATTGATTTCACAGGTAGTTGGGAAACGACAAAGTCTAGCATAATTTGTCATTTGAACCGATTGCATTAGTGCTGTATATTCGTTAACGTACATATGTAAATTTAATTTACTTTATCCTTACTATCTGGTCTGATTTATGATTTGGTTTTCGTTTTGCTCGTAATTATTATATATTGAAGTATCTTATGTTAATATCTCGTGATGTGCTTTTATACTTATTTATGTTAGTGTAATACCAACTGGTGAAGAATTTCTGTAGTTGGTTGTAACGTGTGAACTTATAATCCTTGCTCTCCCGTTATAGACCGGTCTATAATGTGTACGCTGTCCTCACGTTATGGGGACGTGGCCCTCTCGGTCGGTAGGGGCGGGTAAGAGTGGCGGCGATGGGTTCGCTCGATTAAAAAAAAAAAAAAAAAAAAAAAAAAAAAAAAAAAAAAGTATGGTGGGCATGCTTGCAAAGTATGGTGGGCATGCATGCAAATACCCGTTACAAGGAAAACTGTACACTGGTAAAGAGGGAGAACAACGACAGACAAACCAAAATGTGCTCATGAGTTTGGCTAATCGTTACACCAACAGCGGCAGAACCATTATTGCTGATATCTCTTTACAACGTTAGACGCAGCTAGACGTCTTTCGTCGATTGGACTAGCATACGTTGGCACCATTAGATCCAACAAAAGGTGTCTTCCCAAAGAAGTGAAAAAAGACAGCAAACGGCCAGTGCTTTCATCTGTGTTCGGTTTCTATGATAACCTTATATCACTGTGCAGCTACGTTCCAAAGAAGAACAAAGCAGTAAATCTACTATCCACTGTGCACTACACCAAGAAAGTTGAAGGCGTAGCAAAAAAACCGTAAGCTATATTATTTTACAATTCAACAAAGGCCTGCGTTGATACAATGGACCAAATGGTAACGCATTACTCCACAAAACGGTCAAGCAGAAGTTAGCTTTCAGCATTTTTTTGCAACATGATAGACGTCATGGGATTAGCCGCTTACATCATATGCAATGAAAATACAGAAGGAACCAGAAAAGAGAAGCGACGAATGATCTTGAACTCGCTGAGTAAACAATTGGTGCTTGCTAATTCTGAAAATCGCATGAACAACAACCATATTTTGGATCTTTGAATCTTTCTTTGGGAGGCCGTTGAATATTCCCAGCAACATGCTGCCTAACCAACAAAGCGGCGCTAGTACACTGAATTGCAGAAAAGATTGCAGAAAAGCTGCGTAGGAAGACACGTTTTTACTGCACCAAATGCACTAATCCTGGGTGCCAACAACATTCTAAAGTTGATTATACTTGTTTTTCATTCATTCCACAAAATGAATATACATTTTTTTACATTTAGGTAGCTACATATATCAACAAACCAAAAAAAAAAATTAAAGACATACTTAGATATTCAAAGTTACGGTACCCTTTTTGCCATACAAATGCATAAAAACGTATAGGGGTTTGGCCAGGCACATGCGTTTGTTCGAAGGTTTCAGAATATGTGTTAATTGTCCAAATATCTTTACTTTTGTTTGGAAAACGAGTTGATTTGTTCAAAGTTAAAATATGTTCACAACCCAGAAAAAAAGTGGAAGAGTGAAACAGTTTCATAACACTATCAAATCGGAGCAAAATATGTGGTTCTCAAGACGCTGAATCACAAATTGCTAGCATTCTATTTTTTGCAGCATACAAAGTAAGTATTGGCTGGCCCGGTACAAGTTATTTTGGCTAAAAATTCAGAGGTTTAGGACTTTAAAAAATACACGCTCTTAAGAAACACTCACTGTACTAAATTACTTCTTCATACCTTATGTGATTCATGTGCGATGCAACGCCCTGTGCCCAATCAAAGCCTGAAACTCATACCGGTAATAGATGTAACCCACAGTAAACATTTTAAGTAAATCAGCAAATAGCTTAAGCAATGTTACGTGGAATTTAAAGCGAGTGCCATTTGCATAGGGTTTGCATAGGGTTTTCATAGGGTCTTAAGAGACAAAAAATATATTACTTCCAGCTTCATTGAAATTTACCAGATATACATTTTCACTGCAACATTCGCCCATATGAGAATATGACTAGTAAGCACCACAAAAAAGTGTTTCTTTTCTGCGAGAATCCTTATTAATTCCCCTGTGATTTTCTCTATTTCATTGCTTTTACTTGTGATGGTTTGGTGCTTTTCTGCTTTCTTGGATACCATTTTGTTTTTGGGAATTTACATTGTATAAAATTATCCAATTTTTAAAATAATGTTCGTTCATTCCAATATGATCAAAATTGAAATTCAAATCGGCCTAAATTATGAAAAGGCAACCCCTTTTCGATATGTTAATGTGTACGACGAAGGCAGGGACTTACAGACCAATTTCCAATTAGGCTAAAGAAGACCAGTTATGCTAAAGAAGCCCGTTGTGATACCTGCAGTTTCCTCTATAGCAACTATTGACTAGTCGTCTAGCCAATTTGCCCTTTCAATGAATTTGTCTATAAGATCTACAGGAATATCCTGTAGGGCTACGGTGCTAACTAAATGTGTTCCGAATATCCTACTTCTCAGTCCTGCTAGAGCAGGCAATCCAAGAGAAGTTGTTTCGTTGTATCCTCGTCCTCTTCTATGCAGCATCTAAATGAGAGAGTTGAGTTTCTATGTCCCAATCTTTGGACGTGTTTCCTAAAAGACAATGTCCCGTAAGAGTTCCTATCATTGTGGATAACCTTCCTCTTGGCAAGTTAAGTAGTTGCCTAGTCGTCTTCCTGTCCACCTGTGGCCAGAGGACTCTGGCGTATTTGCAAGTTGAAGTAAGTCTCCAAGTGCCCTTGAACATATTATCGCCCCACTGCCTGATCTGCAAACGGCTGGTAGAGATTAGCATACTAACACCTTCTTCTGGCGGAAGAACCTGTGCCGTAGTACCCTGTCTAGCTAACGCATCCGCTACGCAATTGCCTGAAATGTCGCTGTGTCTCGGTACCCAGATGAGCCTGACGTCAAAATACTCTGCCATCACCCTAAGTGATGACTGGCCGTCTTTCACCGTGAGGGACGTAGCAAACATGGCTTCCAGGGATTTTATGGCAGCCTGGCTGTCTGTGTAGATACTTATTCTCCGGAGGGTTGTGACACTACTTTTCAGTAGTTCAGCAACCTCCAGTATGGCGGTAATTTCCGCCTGAAATACACTACAGTGATCAGGCAGCTTGAAGGAGATATTTATATTTAGGTCCGGTGAATGGACCCCATAGCCTACTTGCTCGTAAAACTTTGATCCATCTGTGAAAAATCTGATACTACTGGTATCCCCTTCCAGTGACTTTTCTCAGGTATTCCTGTTCAGAATAGAAGTCCTTAGATTTGTCGCTGTTAGAAGGTAGGGGATACAGTAGTCCGTTTTTACGGGAATAGAGTTGATCCGCTGTAGTAATTCAGTGTGTCCGGAATGCCTCGATATCAAAACGCCACAATCTTTCATTCTCACCAGGGATGTAGCGGCTGCCGATTCGGCCATGATATCAGGAGCACAGATGTTCAGGATAGCGCTAAGTGCAGTGCGTGACGTCGTGCCCATTGGCCCACTAACGCTAATCAGTGTTGATCTTTGAATTTTCATCAAGGAATTCAGAATATATTTCTTTTGGAGGGACCTCCACTAAACTTCAGTGCCATAGAGAAGTATTGGTATGACTATTGCTGTATAAATCCACATGGTGAATCCACATGGTTCCCACCGATTTCCTATCGCCCCTTTACAGCAGTAAAGACCAACAGATGCCTTTTTCACCCTCTCCTCCACATTGGGATTCCAAGACAGTTTTCTGTCGAGAATTATTCCCAGATACTTGACCTTTTCCATCAACTGTAATTACACCCCATTAACTGACGGCAGTTCAAATGGGGGCATTTTATATTTCCGAGAGAACAAGATAAGCTCGGTTTTAAGTGGGTTAAGTGGGTCCGTTGTTAGCGGTCCAGTTCGAAATCAGACTAAGTGTGCGAATGCTAAGTAAATTCAGGTTTCTACCCGTAGAGACGATAGCAATATCATCGACATAGGCAAAGACCAGGCATTCGGCTCTGTCCAATTCAAGAACAGAAGTTAACCATAATTATGGAGACAGAACTCCCCCTGCGGTGTCTCCCTGTTAACGTTCCTAGCAATTGGAACACCACCCCATGGAGTATCACTAAGCTGTCGACTCCTAGATTCTGTAACGACCCAAGAATCGCCGAAGGTTGAATGTTATTGAAGACTGCCTCGATATCCAGGAAGGTCCCCAGAGCGATGACCTTAAGATAGTTTTCTATTATGCTGACTATAGAGTGGAGAGTCGTCTCAGTTGACCTGCCCTTGATATACGCTTGCTGAGAACTCGATAGTAGATTCTGTGGAAGATTACTTCGAAAGTGAATGTCCAGTAACCTTTCAAACGTCTTAAGAACAAAGGATGATAAACTGATTGGGCTAAAGTCCTTTGGTTTGACATGAGAGCATTTGCCCGCTTTCGGGACGCAAACCACTTTGGTTTGCTTCCAAATGCTAGGACTGAAGCATAAGGCAGCCCTTGAAGATTGCCTCCAACCAACTAGAAGATCCTGTAATTGTTCCGACTGACTTATAGGGCTTAAAGCATCTAATTGCCCATATCAGATTCTTTCTGCTGATGAACGGCATTCCTGTCATCGTTGGGAAAGTGGGTATCCAGGAGAATCCCAAGAGACTTTTCAGAAGAATACGTCCACGTTCCATCGTCTTTCATTAGGAACCCCGCACACGGTGGGTTTTTATCGAGCACGCATCTTAAGTGTGCAGTCTGGTTGGTTCCCTCAATGGATTCACAGAACTCGCCTTAAGTTATATAAAAACAGGATGAACAAGTGGCCCGTTTTGTTATTCCTTTTTTGGCCATTCATATGAATGTAAAATGTATGGATTTAAATGTACGGGAAAAACCTCGGAACAATGGTAAACACCATCTGCTGAATCTGGTAATTTGGGAAGCTTATTCATCGCTAAATATTCGATAGCGTCGCCATCACTAAATGAGGTGACCGTCTTGGAAAGAAATTTAAGATTGTCGGGGCAAGGATCGAACGCACGTTCCCTGGTACAAGAACCGCGAACACTAACCATTGCACCACCGACGGCCAATGGAACTGGACAAAAAAATTTAAAATTCAATTAAGTCTTTCTCTGGTATAGATTTAATTAAGTTTTTTGTAATCGAAAAAAGACTACAGATGTTGCAGAAAGAATATTTCGTTCAGTCATATTTTCCATGTCAACTTAGTATAATTATTATAACAAAGGACAATTTTTTAATACCCAAGTGTGTAGTAAGTAAATTTAAATATACCTACGAATTCTATTACATTTCTGATACAAAAATTATGCAAATCTTAGATCTATATCCTACAGTTTCGGAGACAAAGCATGTTTTCCAATGAACCATTTGTAACTATGCTGACGCATATATATATTTTGCGTCAATATAACTTACCGATGTCAAAAAAGATGTATATTGCAAACAACTTTTGTGTCACGTTTTTTGTCATATTGCTTAATCAATTTAGGCATTGCTAAATCAACTTTGAACATTAAGATAATTAAATAAATCGTAAAATAGTAGTGCATTCAAAGTTTTTTCCCAGTGCATTGAATTCCTTTTTAAACGAATAATTTTATATTGATTTGTTTTCCGCAATTCGCTATTATCACCCATAAAATATATCAACTCGTCAGAATTTTCTCTCAGAATACAAAAGCGGTTCAACGCACACTTGGTTCTTTGGGTGAAATTCAATATTGAAAAATACATTTACAATTTAAATGGGAGAAGCTGAATTCGAATATCTTACTAAACTCCAAAGTGGCTTATCCAACATGGTAGTGACTTTTATCCAAATCTTACCAGATTATGAAAGGGTTTTTGTTGCCTCGGAATTCGATTACAGACTTCACCAAAATTCCGAATTTCAAAACCAAATAAAGCGGTCACATTTCTTACAAAACGCCAGATTATCCTGAAGTTTTTAAAACATCTAAGTTAAAATTTGTACCAAATTTAAAAGTAAAAAATGTCATCGCATCGTAAATGGTTTAAATCAACTAAATATACCCAAAATTTTTTGAAAATCGATTTTTCAGAATTAAACATAATCAAATTTTGCTGATTTAGTTATTTTTTTGCTTATTTGCTGATTTTAATAATTTAATTATTCGGGATAACCCTTTAAACTTGTACAACTATTTATTGTTGTTTTTTGATTTACTAGTTAACAGTGTGGGTTTCATACATATCTGACGCAGATTGGTATTTTTTAACAAAAAAAAAACACATTTTTTATATTTAAACTCTGGCAAATTCAACAGTAAGTGTTTCAAAATAAAATTGAAAACGGGATGTTTAGTTCAGGAAATCCTTTCAAAAAAAATTCAAAAAATAATAATAGTGGGATTAGATACATTTGTTATAATTGATTTCAATACACTTTTAACAATTGGCAAGAGTGCATTTGTTCCAATAATAGAATTTCCAATTAGTGCATATTGTATGAATCACATGTTATGTATATTCAAATATATCTTATTTGTGTTTTAACTTTTGGCCAGGGTTTACGACAAATTTTTTATGCGCCTTTTTACCCTATTTTGACAATATTTTACTCTTTTTAATGGAGCCATTGGCGTCACTTTACAGGAGTTGGCTACACTGCTTCTTGGATTGTTTTATAAAATTAAATGTGAAGGTTATGTTAAAAAAATCAGAGTGTCCACAAAACGTATTGCATTTCTACACTCTCTTACACCATTGCTACTTTATGTTCCATCGCTGTTTACATGCATCCCCTCAATCACTGCTCAGCCAGCATTCGCGTATTGATTCAGATGTCTTTAAGTTATTTTTTTTTTTGCTCAGCTTCAGATTTCGAGTTGCAGTATTTAATTCAACTTCCGTTTAAGATAGTAAAAGAGTTACTTTTCTCATAGTTAGCTTTGTTGCAACCACCACAGATAATTATAACAAGTTGAATGCAATTAAGTCTGCCACTCGTCGTCGTACCACCACAACAGTTTGTGTGCCTTGTGCCTCTATTGCTGGCATTACCAGCCAATTTGCAGCCATTATTTTCTTGTTAGTTTTCCATTATGGAAGCGAGAGGCGAAGATTACAAACAAAAGCAACTCGCAGCGATTGACTTGACGACTTCTTTGTTTTACAATATTTCTTAAATACGCAATCGAATAGACGAGTTGATGCTGTTTAATTCAGTTTTTCTCGCTCGATCCACATGTTTATGTAAATTTGTAGCCTACCACGTTTGAAATTCAATGAAAACAGTTATGAACTAATTTGCAATGTAATATTGAGCTTATCTTAAATTTATGCCATAATGTTTAATTAATATCAAGTGTTATAAATTTTCTTTTATTGTAATGAATAAAAAAACGAGTTTAAATTACATATCAATATTAAATCTGAACACGCAAACTGTAAATGTAAAGTAATACAATTTTGTTAATATATAATACGTTTTTGTTAATATTTATAATAAAATTTGTTAATTCATAAAAAATTATCAATAGGAGATTAATGATTAAACAGCATTACGATATTGTTATTGATTTCATATAGGGATATTCCATATTTATTTAAATTGGTTCTTATTAAAATCGAATATTATTTTGAAATATGGTTCCATAAAAATGATTTCAACTTTAATTGCAAACCGATTAATTGATATCACCAAAAAATTGCTTAATTCTAACATAATTTTATCCACCAAAATTATAAAATTATATGTATACAGAGATTTAAATAAAAAAAACTTAAGCTGTGTAAAAATGTAATTGTGGGAGCAAAACAAGGATATTGTTTTACTTCAAATTAAGTTTTCGCTTGATGTATTAAAAATTTTAATTTAAAATACCAAACTTAATAAATGGGTAGTGATGTATGTAAAGCTCATGTCAGACCATCAGTTCTCTAAATTTATGAATATACAAAATAAATAAATATATGTGACCTGGTCTACGAAAAGGGAGCTTACGTGCAAAAACTAGTTTTCTGTGAAAAAGCTGTTAAAAGTAAGCAACTCGTTTCGTTTCTCTACATTTTTCTTTCTCTACATTTTTAGTACACTTCTAAGCAAGTTAGGATTTTCTGCTTTTCACCACGTGAAAAAGCATCCATCTTCCATCCGAATCAACCAAAAAGTGAAAATTGATTTTTTGACACCTTAGCCCCCTTTCCGTAGACCAGGTCACATATATTGTTTCCCATTACATCCCATAAAGGGACTGGGCGCAGCTTCTTACTATTATAGAACTGTGCGTTTTCTAGTTTTACACTCACTGTTTGGGAGCTACTGTTTTAGAACGATTCCGAATTGTTTTTTAAAAAGCTTTTCATGGTTAAACACACGACGGTGTCGCCGTCACTAAACGAACCCACATTCCCCTCTACAAGAGCCACGCACACTAACTACCGACGGCATTTATTTATATAACACTGTAACAAAATGAAACTTTTTCGAAAATAACAAGGTTCTGACAACTGATTCTGGTAGAGGGGGTAGAAAAATACACGTCTATCTGCGTTTTGAAAGTTTAGGTCTGAATGTTTTTTAAGGATGGCGAAATTTCCCCTTTTTGCACAAGAGCTTCTCACAATCACTGAGCTGTGCGCTTTCCTGTTTCACTCACTGATTGGGACCTACAGTTTTAGACAGATTCCGAACGGTATTTTGAGAAGCTTTTTCATGGCTATATACTCGATAGTGTCGCCGTCACTATGCGAGGTGACCGCCGTCGAAAGAAATTTTAAGGTGGTCAGAGCAGGGTTCGAACCCAGGATCTTACAAGAGGAGCGCACATTAACCATTGCACCACCGACGGTCACAGGAAACCATATTATCCTTACATTTTGGATATAGGATGTGTTCCGCAATTTTATGTAAAATTTACGAGATACATTTTTGTGGAATACTTTAACCCTCTACCGCCTCAATATATGGATCTTTTTTGTTCTTTTTGTGGGTTAAAATGTACTACAAAAATATTCATACCATTTCATTCATTTCTTAACATACCAAAGCTCAAAACATAACTTGAATCCAAAAATAAGAAAAAACTGAAAATCCATTTAAGGGTTAATTTTGTACTTATTCCGAGTTGGCGCTAGAATGTCCCATAAAACTGCATTTTAGGGGGTTGGCGTGTACGTAAAATTTGACTATAATCACCGAAATAAAGAAAATTTTAGTTATAATATCTATAAATAAGTGATAAGTATAAATTTGCGTATTTATGCAAGAATTTATATATTATATTTTTCATTCAGCTCTTGGTAATTCTATGTCGTTATCAAATAATGTCCAGCATATGTCAGCGTTCCTTAATAGGTGCACATTTTTGAGGAAATCGTTCACCGTGTTCATCGGACTCTGTTGGCAACAGATGCTCAAAATAATCCATACGAGAGTTCAAAAAATTAACCTAGTTTCCCAAAAGAACTTCGCATGGTGTCGACGTACATTCGAGCAGTAGGGTAACGATTTTTGGTTAGAAAGTTGTAAATAACTTCGTTAATGCTTCTCCATGCGGCAAGTTTGTTTGGTGAGAGTATTTGCTCAAATTTACCGTTTTGAATAAGTTTTTGTATGTCCGGGCCACCAAAAATACCTGTTGTAATGAAAAACACAAATTGCTAAATTAATTTTGTACAAAAGCAATGACAAAAGTTAAAGTTTAAAGCATTCACGCCTTCTTTTATCATTGCTTCGTTAAGTTTTGGAAACAATATCTTCAGAAACTTTAATGGTTATCCATGTGTATCCAAACATATATACAAAGTTTTTCACCACACCGAGTTTTATATTGTGAAATAATATTTTCAGTTGGTCACAGCGGTGGATGAAGGTATTGTGTTCGACGAATGTCCCTTCAACTTCCATCTGCTATTCCATTTGCATAAAAAGGATCCATATTTAACGTATCCAGATTGCATACCCGAGAGTAAGCTAACAACTTTTAAGTCACAAAAAACCCGCCATTTTACTGCGTCCAACATTAAATTTTTCGAATCATAACTTTCCCTCATGTCCACTCCATACGCTGTTGGAAAGGAATCTTGGAATTATCGTAATAAAGGAGTACAGCTTTAAGGTTTTCTTGGATATATCTATAAAGATACGCCAGTCCTCGGGGTTATATACTATATTCATTTCCGCCATTAAGCCTTCAATATCGTTGCAATTAGTAAACGTGTTGGATTCGTTAACTGAAAAGTATGGCAGAAAAATGCCTTGGCGATTACGAAAATAAGTTCAAGCAGATGAAAACTTTTCAAGTCCGCAGCTAAAATTTCTGATTTCTTTTTAGAAAGACTCAGCTTCCGTGCCAATGCATTTAAATTCTCTTGCGACATTAATCTTGGGCTTGGTACTGCTTCATTTCCACTACCAATGGCCTCTGTTCCAACGCATGGAGTGACATCAAAATGTTGACTAGGACTTCCAGGATGTGACTCAGGTGGTGAAAATTCATCAGAATGTGGTACTGGGAGCAAGGCTGATGGTACTGATTTATACTCGAAACACTTTCGCGTCTACCTATTCAAATGTAATATGTCGGTATTTTAACATACGTAGCAAGTTGTGTTGTCGTGTTCACCTGAGTCTAGCCAGCGCATGCACGCTGTAAAATCTGTCGTTTTTGTTGTTTGGATGCAAATGTAACATGTATTTGGTGCTTGTCTCAAATGTAATATACTTGTGCCCAAATGCATTGTGTTTGCATGTTTGAGACACAATGATTAATATGTTATAACATATGTGTTTGCGACCCAAATATGTCTGTGTTTGTGATATAAATACAGCCGTGTTTGTTGAACTGTTTATGCTATATAGAATAAAAGAGGGGCAACGAGTGTGTATATCTTGTAAGTGTGGATCTGTATTTTTGCATTATTCTCTCAGTGAGTGATTCATAAATATTCCTGAAAGCGCGTGATGTATTGCGTTTTAATTTTCATGTCAACGGTATTAGTTATTAATTAATTATATTAAATAAATGATAAAATTAATTATAAGAAATAAAGAAAGAAAGAATAATTCGTTTCCAAATATTATTATGTTTGAGAGAAATACGTATATGTTTCCACGTAAATAAATGTAGGTTTGGGGGAAACACGCGAATGCTTCCATTTATGAAATGTGACATCGAGGTGTCATGTGTCAGCGTTGTCCGATAGACTCCAAATATTCACTAGTTAAATGTTGATGACAGTGTAATCTGAACAAATTTCATAAAAATCCGGCGGAGAGATATGTTCTTTAACCTCGAGGCGCCATATGCAAACGTTGTCCGATTTACTAAAACTTTTTACTAGTCAAATACTGATAACAGTCCAGGAGTCGTACCAAGATTCATAAAAATCCGCCTGAAAATTCCTAATTTTGATTTTGGAAACTCATAATTTCCTAAAATATGAACTTTGCCCACAAAACCAAGATGTTTCGAGCTTGAGGCCAATATTGAGGTTTTAAGCAATATTGACCTCAAGCTCGAAAATTTTTGATTATTTATTGGTAAAACAATGGTCGAATAACAAAATCAATCAATATAATCGAGGGTTGCTATTTCTATTTTGGGTCCAGGCAATTTTAGTATTGCCAGATGCAAACTGGAACTTCTATTGGAAAGTTTAACAATTTTTAGCTTAAACATAGATAGAATGTTTTCACTTACGTGCACTATTATTGAATTGACAGAGTGTTGATAAATTAATCTCGGTCAAAAATTCAATTAACCCGTCAAAGTGAATGATTATTTACTATTTTCGGCGCGGATTATCGACACAAGAGTGTATCAATCAAATTTGAGAAGAACCATCAAAAACCACTGTAAATCGCTCGTACAAAGAGGTCAGACTCCAGAATGAATTTCGTGAAGGTCGTCCAACTTCGGTCGTTTTGCAGGAAACTAATAAAGCAAGACCGACATGTGACATACCGTGAGATTGAGGCGTCCTTGGGCATTTGTATGACAATCATCAATAAGACATTGCATCTTCATTTGGCCGTAAAAACAATTTGTTGTCGTTGGATCCCACATAATTTGACGAATGCTCAAAAAAAGACTCATATCAATTGGAGCAAACTCAAATGCAGTTTATAACAACATCACTGGTGACGAATCATAGCTCTATGCACATGAGCGCGAAACAAAACAGCAATCGACCGTATGGGTCTTTGAAGACGAGTTAAATCCAAGAAAAGTTGTTGGTGTAACAAGCACATCGAAGCAAATGATCGCGTTCGTTTTCGGTATAACCGGACATGTGTCCACAGAGCCTTCAGTGGAACATAGGACGGTCAATTCTGACTGGTACACCACCAACTATTTGCCAACAGTGTAGGAAGAAGTAGGGAAAATATCAAGAGAAGACGGTTCATTTTGCATCAGGACAATGCGAGCTCTCACACATCAGCTGAAACAATGGGCTATTTGAGCACTCAGCATGTGGAATTAATGGGTCGTCCGCCGTACAGCCCCGATTTGGCACCCAATGTCTTCTTTAGACTGCGTGGTCACCGTTTTTCGTCGCCCGAAGCAGCTGTAGAAGCGTTCAAAACCATGTTTTGGAGATGTATCAATCCGAGTGTAAAAGTGCTTCGAAAATTGGTTTGAGCGCTTGAAAGTGTACTGATGATCTTCGCGGAGAATATTTTAAAAAACAATAAAACCATTTCCAATGATAAATGATTATTTTTATATGGCTGGACCTGAAATATAAATATCAACTCTCTAATATACATATAAAAATATTAACATTTTGATTTGAGTATTAATTTTTTATCTTTGTACACTACTTTAATGAAAGGTATTAATAGTTAGTCATGACAACAATATCAACTTAGCAGACGAAATTTAACTATTCTAAAGGGCTCCAACAATTTTTTTTAACACTGACTTATCAAAACCCGTTAAGAATAAAAAATGGTTTTTTTTTGTTACGCAAAATCCGGATAATGTGAAAATATATTATAAACCTAAAGCCAGTAGTTACAGAAACAAACATGTTCATTCATGCAAACAAAAAGACATTAAATCTATTTTGCCCCAATTTGTTTGCTACACGGTTGATCAAAAATTTAATACTTTTGCCACAGATAAAATATATCGTAATAGCACTTTATTCTGATATAAAAAAATCATTCCGTTACCCCAATTGCAGAATTTAATTTTGCGGCAAAACGGAATTAATTTTCTCTTCTGGGAGCGAAAGCAAGTCTATTCCATCACACATATACCACACACTGGCACTTGAATTCCTAGCGGCAGAAGTCGAAACCCTTCCACAGATATGGCATGCGGAATGATTCTTTTGTAATGCCTTCTTAAATGAGGCCGGCGGAATGCATGTATTTTTTCATCAGACATAACCAAGAAGAAGATTTTTACAGTTTCTTTTCCGATTCTTTTTACCCGTAATTTATTGGAGAATTCATACAAATTTTAAAATAATATTTTTTTATTTATTATTTTTTCAGGGTATTTTTAAAATTTTCAAATTGAACACTTTCGAAGATAGATACATACCCAGTAGGAAAAAGAAGCATGCAATAATGCATTACAGTATGCTTACTTTCCGTTCGAGAGTGATGCTAACTTCCCTTACGAATTCCCATTACTTTCGTAAAAGAATTGCCGCCTGTCGTAAGCATTATTTTGAAAGGATAAGAAGACATGATAAATGCTTCCATTTTTGTTTCTAAAAATAAAGTGAAGGTAATGCATGTTATCACTCGAGAAACATCGTGTTTGGATTCCACAATAACTTCTTTTTGACAATGAAAGTGACAGTGAAAGTGACAATATTGGGAACGTGCATTCCGAATATGGTTTCTTTTTGGAAGAATTTGTAAGTTATGCTTTTTGTAAGCATGCATTTCCCCCTTCTCGATACATGAATCCGTAAGCAATAATACTTCTTTTCTCGCCTACAGTGGTAATGTATGCGTAAAATATAAAAACGTATTTAAAATTTTTGTTTTATCAAATAAAATTTTAAAATTTATAAAATGTAGATAATGAAATGACAGAGAATTACATTTTTTCTTTTCTCGTCCAACAACAAAATTAAACAAGCGTAACTGTGTTTTGGCTTCGGCTTTGCATGCCGTTTCTAGATTCTTTTAGTAAGCGTAGCCGACGCTTAGTCTGCTTTTACACGTACAACTTACGGACTGCAACTCTGCCGACGTTCTAGAGTTCCTAGGAGAGAGAGGTATGAGGTAAGGAACGGGGAAAAAACTACCAAGTGCTCTGCAATTCCTTTTATTTTCATTCGCCAGTAAAGTTGGCTGTAGAATAATTTGACGTTTCTCTTTAATCGTTTGTTTTTTGTTTTTGATGGTTCAAACAACGTAAAAAGTGTAGTGAAGTCGAATGTTTAATTAAAAAAAGTGTAACGCGGTTTGAAGAAAGTCAAGTGTGTAATTAGAAAAAGTGTAAAGTGGTTTAAGGAAATAAAAAAGGTTTAGTGCCAATAAAGCACAAATTTTTTATCTCATTGTGACAACACTTTTAGTATGTTTGCTTCTTAGATTTAAAAGAATGTCAGAAGTAATAACAATGAACACAAGAATTTCAGCAACTCCAACGCGGACGAATTGCCCGTATAAAAGCACATTACAACTTCAAAAGAGAATCGTAAAGATTGTCAGCAGAGTTGCAATTTTTAAGTTGCACGTGTAAAAACAGACTTAGCAAGAGCTTCGGATTTCTTTTTAGGATTTGCTTTGCATACCTTTTCTAGTTTCATTTAGTAAACAATAAAATGAAGTATTCAAAACTTGCCTTACCATTGGAAGTACCTTACCAAATTTCCGACTGGGTACAAACTTATAAATAAATATGTATTATTATTTTAATTTTATTTTTGTTTACAAAAATAAATTAAAGTAAATGCCTTCCTCTTTGCATGCCTTCTAAGGCCTTATTTAGGCAATGGGCAAGGAAGGCCTTGCCTCCCAATCTCACGCAATGTTAAATAGAAAGGAGGAGGTAATTTGTATTGAAGGCCTTCCGTATTTGAAAGCAGAGACAAAGTAAACTAATAAATGAAGCACAAGTGTTGGAAAATTTTAGTGTAATTGGTAATTTTCTACATGTCGTTGAAAGCAATAAATGGGATATTATTTTCAATAAAAATATCACTTCGAAACAAAAATACAACACGTTACTTAAAGTAGAATATCTCAGGCAATCGAATTGCAAAGCCATGCCACCACCAACTAATTCCTAATAAATTGGTTCCCCCAGTTCAGCTACCATTCCTTGTTCAGAGTCCTCAGACACTCTAACGGTTTTGGCATCTGCGACTACAGAAGTTAATACAGTTTTTGCGCGGGGAAGTTTTTAGATTAAAAAGGCGTTCCGGCATGTTCATCTTTGGGCGTTGCTACGGGGTTTCTCTTATAGATATACCAACACCGGCCTCATGGCTTTGAAATTGTTTTTTTTATATATAAGAAACAAATACTATTATATAAAATTATTTAAATTTTGTCACATTTCCCTAGTTTAAATTACTTTAACGAAAAATTCGCACAATTTTGAATAAACGTCAATGAGAATTATGGGAAACTTCAGTGAAAGTGACACTAGTACAAGACAGCACCTAGTGAACAAAGGTGACAATGGGCGCGCTATATCTATTATTTCCTTTATCTATGTTTGAAAGTAGGCATGTTTAGTCATGATTTCAGGCCTTCCAGGTCATGTCTTGCGCGGCTGGGTTAATTCTGTCCACTTTCAAGAGATCCACACCAACACCATTACGTTAAGGTTTTGTTCGTCTTCGTCAACGTATGCGATGATTCAGTACAAACATTTTTCGTTTCTCGGACAAGTTTTTTCGAGTATGGAATAACTAATTCGTTTGCGGTAAACGATATAACAGTTGATGGCATGATTTTTGGTTTCCCGATAACGTCGTTTGAGTTTACAGATACCTTACATCGTTTGATGTAAAGGGGTTTTGATTCTCATGAACTACTTTATTTATTTATGACAAAGGGAGATATCTGATTAATTCAACAAATGTTTATTTGCCTCAATTACATTCCCCTAACAATGTTCATTTATCTGATAATTCGTTTGGGCGTAATACAATTTTTCTTTACGTATATGTACAATTATTCTTGTTTCTAACACATGCAACTGCTGGAATGATTTTGTCACTTTTACTTTTACATACTTATGCTATTTACGCTTCACCATTCTTTGCGAAATTCAAATTGCCAATGAGGAAAATGAAGGGGAAATAAATAGATCAATAAAATGATAAAAAGTTTTCCAAGGTAAATTTGTTGAATGATGATGACGAGGTTATGCTGGGTTGCAACGGTATAGTCACCTAAACTCCGATGTTATTCGCAAAACATGTGAATACTAAACTGCAGCCATTGGAATTGATTAAAATGTAACTTTTGTTATGTGTGAAATTTTACAATCGGCGCATACATGTGCCCTAATCCATTTCTCTGCATAATCCTCAAAACAGATAATAAGCAGAAAGAAAAGATTGAGACACTAGAACAGGAGGAGGAGGTAGTAATATTCACCGCCAAACAAACACAAAATAAAAAGAAACCACACTTTTCGTTCAACTGCTTTTCATGTTGCACTTTTAGTTTCCATTCCATTGTTTTCATCATGGATTTGGTTATCGTGGCAACCTACATTCTGTTGCAATATCTGCTGGATTCGTTGCTGAGTCTCAAATTTACGCTTGATTTTAATGTTCAACATGTCATGGCAAAGTGCCCACTTTTTCAGTTTCAGTGTCTTACCACGGCTGTTGTATCCAGTTCCACACACATTCATATGGATATATTATTTTTAAATAAAAACAAATTCAATAAAGGCGTTAACCAACCACTTATTGACATGGCTTAGGTTGTCTATTAGTTGTTGTTTATGCAAACAGTCATGGGCAAGCTAGTAGCAACATGAAAAAATCAAACATTGTTGATATAATTCTTACAAAAAAAATATGGTGTTTGAGGGGAGCTTGTGCTTGTGCGCTTTCTCATTTTACACTCACTGATTGGGACCTACAGTTTTACACCGGTTCCGAGCGGCGTTTTGAGAAACCTTTTTATGGCTATGTACTCGATAGTGTCGCCATCACTAAGCGAGGTGACCGTCGTCGAAAGAAATATGAGGTGATCTGAGTAGGGATCGATCCCATGCTTTCATGTACCAGAGCCGCGCACACTAACCATTGCACCTAATCTTACAACCACAGCTAAAACTAACAAAAAAATGAAAATTAAACTTTTATCGTAAATTATTTGCTTCAGTTCTTGGTAAGAAACCAATTTCAAGACTAGATTATTATTTGAATGTTTTTAGTTAAGCAAGACGCCGTCTTCAGTCTGACAAAGTTGCTGACTGCGACTTGAGATATTCCTGCGGGGTTAACGAAGTTAACGCCAAAGTAACCCCGACAGGATATACTTGAATTGTATGTAGGTTGTGTCACGACTACTTTCCGCAGTCTTTATCCCCAGCAAACAGACTTTACAACAGAATCAGCTAATGTTTTGCTGGACTTAACAGTTCCTTTCCTACATAACAAGGACCATGTAATGACAAAGGACTGCGGTAAACAAATGACAACATAAAAGGGACACAAGCAAATGATCATTACAGGACAAAATATAAAAACATCTAAATGACCATAAAAACGGATGAGAATAATGAACAATAAATGAAATACATAAGTACGCGACAAGAAAAATGAATAGAACAAAAATATAAATACAATAACAAAATATGAGCATAAGTGACAGGTTCGGAAACAAAATCAGCTATAATATCTATTTGGGATGTATTAGTAAGATTAGTTATTGGATTAATGTCAACATCTACCAGTTAGTACGATAGTGATCTAACGGCCGATTTCACCACGTATAGATTCCTACAGCTAGCGCGGATGAAAAGTTTGAAGTGTCAGTTTGTATGGAATTTAACATTGATAACTGTCAGTTGAGTACAATTGGGCGTAAGTCATGCAATACTTGTATCTAAAGGACTGCATATGAGGTAATTGTACAATATTTTCTATAAGCAAACAACTTTTTTATTTGAAGATTACTGAGGCCATAAAAATAACATCACAAAAGAGAAGTTTCTACAACAAAAAATTAAAATGAAAATCAATGAGAATTCTTTACATTTTATATTTTATTTTGAGCAAAAATCAAATTAAATAAAATATCAAAATAAAGCAAATAATTCAAATGATTTCGATGCAAACTAAACACTGATGCTTTAGTTGCTAAACAAGTCTCAGTTCATTTCATTATTAGGAATTGGAATTCCATGCAAATGAATGTTATATACATTAATTATCTTGACGAATCACACAATTTGCTGTAAAATTACAATGACTTGTTAGTGCATATTTCGGCATTTTTATGATAATTACATATTTTTCTATAAATGCATAATTTTGTTTAATGAAATGTGCCAAAAAATATGTCTATGTAAAACAAAATTTTGGCAAAATTGCCGGATTCGGGACAGACTTAAAATTAGGTCACCAAAAATTTAAAAATTCTTGACGGACGGACACATGGGGCCCACTTGGTTCAAAAAGGGTGGCGATGAAGAGATGCTGGTTATATGTACTTTTTTGTGAAGACCTCAAAATAAGCCGCAACAATTATATAACTCGACTAGTTATCGAGTTACTGGAAGTTAAATTTGTGGAAAAAGTTCATAAATTTGATAATAAATACTTTTGATATTATTTGTTCGATTTGCATACAGCAATAAAAACTAAACGAAAAAAAATAGCTTTTTTAAATAGCTCGCTTAATTATCCAGATTTCAAATTTGCTTTGTTTATTTTTCAACACACATTTAAAAAATAGTTGGGAAAAACTAAATTACATTTTTCGACAGTTCATCAAAACATCGAAAGTTAAAATTTATAAAAGATTAATAAATTTGGAACTTTAAACAAATTTAAAAATTTCTCCTCTGAGGAGAAGTAAGATATCTTGCCGAAATCTTAATTTTTTACTTTTTTCTGCTAGCACGCCAACTAATATAATAAGATGTTGGGTATATCCAAAACATTATAGGTTTTCATTCAAACTCTTAAATATTTCGTTACTATTTTCTCATATTACGAAGAAAAGTTAGGTATCTTTGAAAGTTGCCTGAATGGGTGTAATTCTTTTGAGGTTGGCGTAGTTTATGTATGGGGAAGTGGTTTCCTCTGTATCGATTTAGCTTATTTTTAACATCAAAATTGTTATTAGAAGACATTTTCTTGAAAAATTTTAACCATCTGAGTCAATACGTTTAGACGTTTATAATAGAACGGTAGTCGGACATGACTACACAACCTAGTCAATTTTATGACGATGAAGAATATACATACATGTTTAGTATACACCCCTGAGATTATTTAAAGTGTTACAAACCGAATGATAAAGTGAATTTACCCATTGCTATGGTGGAGGGTATAATAACTATAGTTCGTATATATAATTGTACAAAAATGACAGTGTCAACCCAATCTAACGCAGAGTCCAGTTTATTATAAAAAAACTGATGTTACGGATATCCGGTATATATAAGTTTTGTGTGGCGGTTTCTTCAAAATTTCCTTTTACAGTAATAAAGCAAATGCTTGGACGAACATTTTAAGTTCGAGTTTTATAGTCTGTCTTTTGAAGATGGAGATAGATCTTTGGCCAAAATTCGCTGTGTTGTGCTTCGTGAAATTTGAAGTTGTTGAGAACGATGCGGAATTTATGTTTTTGTGTGTTTCGGCGACACTCTCGTATACAGCAGCAATGTTTTCAAGCGATCGACTTGTACCTTTTTCTTAAAACTTTTTGATCACTCTTCGACACTTTTCGACTGAACATTTTTCGAAGTTTGCGAGCGATCTCAGGCATAACTTTTAAAATTTTTGTAATAAATGTTCACAATTATAACGCGTTGTTCTTTCGTAAAGCGCTCCTATTTTAATAATCGGAGCAAACATATGTGACAGCTGCCAAATTTGAGTTGCCATTGCACAAAAAAAATTACACTAAATTTAAAAAGCACAGTCTTGCTAAGACACCCTTTACTACTTTTATTTCGCTTCACATCTTATTACATCCCTGCAGTTTCACAAGTAGTGGCTGGCAACTTTTCATCGACTACATCGCCGATGACTTTTCATTGACTACATCGCCGATTACCTTAGGACTGAGTGGTAATCTGTGAAGTGGTGTCTCGAGAGATTTTCTATTGTTATTCGGTAATGAAGTAACCGTAAGAATTTAATAGTGTTATTTTCACCTAATGCTTTAAGTTGTTAACTTTGTAGTTGAATTAAAATAAAAAATTTGAGTTTAAAAAAAAGCAAGTTGCTACTTGAAATAATTTATTATACAGAATTTTTATTCAAATTTGACTATTGTTTAAACGCATTCTTTTCAAAAGTACTGACACTGCAACGAAATACCAACTTTGCACATTAGTTATCAAAAACACATGAGACACACCAGAAAGAGTTGCGAAGACTCAAAGAGATAACAACCAAAAAAAAAAAAGCGTGCCATAGGACACAAACAAAAAACTGTAACGGGATCCGAAATAAAAAAAAAAACCAACAAACAACACATGCTACATTGCAAATAGAAAAAAAACAACAAATACGCATCATTCATTTCCCACACTTGAGAATATGAGCTTGGTTGAGAGACTCAAAAAAGAGAAAGAGTCAATAAGTGTTTGACATTAAAAAAGAAAAGACGTGAGTGAAATAATAAAGTGTATTACAAATTGCGGGAAAAATTTTTTAATTTTACTACTAAATTTGGACAAATTTGTTTTGAAACAAATATGAAATATCATTAAAAACGACATCGGTTATTTAAAAAAATATTAAAAAATAAACAGAAAAAAAGCCCGGAATCGAACCTAGGTTCTTTTCACTTTGCTGTCACTGTTTGTCGATGAATTCGTCGCCGAAATGTCACCGATGTTACCGATGAATTCATCAACGAGTGGTAGTTCAAAGGGTGAGCCATCACCAAAGCGGCCATCCCCTTGTTAAATTCGCCGCTCAAAAGCATTGCGGGTCGTTTGGCAGGTAATCGATGACTTTTTGTGGTATTGATGAATTCATCGACGTAGAGTCGATTCCCTTTACTGCAGGGATGGTACACGCACATATACATGAACGCGTTGTCGACAGTACCCCAAAGTACTTGGTTGTCGGAACTTAGCTACTGTACATATTATGAAAAAAAGGCACAAGTATTAAATGGACATTCAAGTCTAGTGTTTACCAATATATTTTATGCGTGAAGAAATATAATTCTAGATCATATGTTGGAAGCAACGTTTAGTCGCGCAATCATTTTGGTTGCCCAATAATTAAGTAAGTTACATTTTGTACACGTGATTTATGTCTGTCAATAACAATTTTGTAAACGTCAAATAGTATTCCTACTTAAGGAAAGTCCATAAAGAACTTAAATGTTCTAATATAAAACGGTGGTTGAAACTTCTGTTAAAGTTCGCCACCTCTTGTACGCTAGAAAATTGGCCCTGCATTTGTTCTAAAGTGAAGACGTCGTACTTTCTGGAATTTAACAACACAATTTAGGAAAACAATTTAAAAAATTATTTTTTAAGGTTTAAGGTTTCCAGTAAACCGTTTTGAAATATTAAAATCTTCTACCAGAGTTTTGAGTAATTTTTGTCAGTTGCCTAATATAAAAGAAACAGTAGGGAAAGGAACATATATTTTTAAAAAATTTATATATTATTTTAGATTAAGGTAGTCTGTAAGGGTTGTGTATCCTTAGACTGAAATAAATAAAATAAAATAGAGTGGGAACTCCGGCTCGAATGGGCGGGAGCTTTAGCTTATAGTCTTTGGTTTATAAATTTATGCTACAATCTATGTGACAGACATCCAAAATGGAAAGAAATAGTTCGAAATTGTTCGCTAATTGATGGTTTTCGCCATATGAAAACTTCTTACGAAAAACTTTGTAAGCGACATTTCTTGCATAAGTGTTTATTCAGTCAGTGAAAAAAGGTTAAAAACATAGGTTGGATATAATACGTTATTCCATTAAGAAAACTATATAAATTTAATTTCTAGTTCAGTTAAAAACTTGCTTATACCGCATTCGAACTGGCGTCGATTATCACGGTTTTGCCACTTTTGTGCATTTTAAGTTGAAAGCAAGAAAATTTTCTAGATTTGCCATACTTTTCGACAAACGAAAAATCTGTTATATTTTCTTATTTATCTGAGAATCAGCAAAGAAGTGCATGATTTGCTGTATACAACGCTGCTTTATCTCACACTATGCATGAATAGTACGTTTGTTTACAACCATTTCATTTACGGTGCATTAATGTGGTGGCACCAGTAGGATAGCCGACTTAATTATTATTCATTTCGTTTTCAGTTATTATTATTTTTCTAAGTTCTTAGGCATTTCTTGTTTCTCAAACATATATTTTTCTACTTTTTTGTTTACTTTTAATCTTGGAATACATTTGTGCTGAGTTTGATTCTGGAAAAATACCGGACAATACAAAAAGTCTATTGTGGTAGGCTTGGTGTGTTTGTTGTCGTAGTAACACTGCCTCGTCAATGAGCCTTGACTTTCAATCAAATCCGGAAAAAACTAATGCGAATACTTCAGAGTTTGATAGCAAATTTGCTACGAAATCAAGAAAATATTTTCAAGTGCGAATGAGCTATTAGCTTTTCAAAGGTTTTTCAGTTGGCAAAGCTTTGCGCCAACGGAAAATGTGTAAATTTTAAAAGTCAAAACGAATCACCTTTGAGTAATGATTTATAACTGGTGTTGGTTGTTTGTAAACGGGGAATTTTAAGTTGGCAACAATGTCTTCTATAACAACCGATTTGACAGTTCTTGGTTGATTTGTGCAGGGGGAACCGATGAGAGAGCTGTTCAGTTTAGTACTTGGAGAACAGATAGAGAATATGCTTTCAAAGAAGAAATGGTGATAGCTGACTGGAATTCAGCAAAAATGTTCCGCAAATAAACAACTTTTTTTCACTTTTGTTTTGATTTTTTCGTTCGTGGCGCATTCTTAATTTCGAGTAGTTTTGTGAAATATTGAATTAAAAAAGTGGTAAAAAGTGATCAAATTAACAAAAAATATAATAACAAATTAGATTCAATACGGTTATTCGGTGGAACTATAAAAAACCATAGAATAAATAAAATTGAACTCGTACATGTTAAAGGCTTTTATTTTAACATATTTATTTCTGTGAAACACAATAATTAAATTCTAGTTCAGCGATGGCTGAGTGCCGCAAATGCAAAAGTTCAATACGCGGCGAAACGGGAATAAAATGTTCGGGAGTATGTGATAAAATCTATCATTGTGCAACGAAATGTTCTGGTATTGATCAATATTCACTTAATATTCTTGAGGCCAATAATTTTATCCGTTTTATGTGCGATGATTGCGTCCAATATATTCATAATGTGGATTTAGTTTTAAAAGACATTCAAGATGGAGTATACAGAAACAAACAAAATCTGGCTGAGTACAAAAATGAATTTGAAATGTCATTAAAACAAAATGAAAGTGAAATTAAACAGCTATTGGAAGCCATAGAAAAAAGATATGAAGAGAGACTTAAGAAAATTGATTCGGCGCAAAAATCATGTGAGAGAAATGTAATCGAAGTTAAAAAACTTTATGGAGCAATAAATGAATATGGAGATAAAAACAAAGAAATAGTTAACACAATCGAAGAAAACAACAAGAAGATGTGTAATGAAATCAAAAAAACAATCCAAGAAACAAGTGTCAAACAAAGCAGCAAGCTATCATTCGCGGATGCATTAAAAAGTAATACAGTGTTGCCAGAAGTAACAAAACAAATGCCGCTGATTATCAAACCAAAGGAAAAACAAGGAATAGACAAAACTAAGGAAGATTTAAATAAAAAAGTTGATCCAATTAATTTGAAAATAATAAACGTTGAGAAAAGGAAAAATGGAACGATAGTTATTCAAAGCGAAAATAATGAGGAAAGAGAAAAAATAAGAAATGCGATACAAAATGAGATGAGCGAAAGCTATGATATTAGAGTTCCGAAAGAAATTGATACAACAATTGTAATAACAGACATGACTTTTAAATTTACGGGAAACGAAATAATTGAAAAATTGAAAAAGCAGAATAATATATTGAATAACAGTGAAATAGAAATAATACGACAATATGAATACATAAAGAATAATACAACCATATACAATGCAAAGATAAAAATTGATCCTGAATCATACACAAAAGTCTTAACAGCCCAAAAACTTAACATAGGATGGGAGAAATGTAGAGTATTTGATGGTACGGATGTATTGCAATGCTTTAAATGCAAAGGATTTAATCATAAATCAGTGGATTGCAGGAATCAGGAAACATGTTTTAAATGCCATGGAAACCACAAAAATATAGAATGTGATAAGGAAATTATTGTGAAATGTATCAATTGTGTGCGAATGAATAAAAGGCTTAACTTAGGACTAGATGAAAATCATATCACATCAAATAAAGAATGCCCGGTGTACCAGAATAAATTGAACATAAGAAAAAGAAGGATGGGGCTAACAGCCTAACAACCAAAGCAAATGCATGGAATATACACAAATGTTCAGGGACTTTTAAACAACTTTAGTCAGGTGGAAATTATTGCGGAGTTTAACAAACCAGAATTTATAATCCTAACAGAAACCCATTTAACGGAAGATATAGAAGAAGCGGAAACACAAATACAAAATTATGATCACTATATAACATCATCAAACTCGACTAGAACTGGGGGAATCAGTATATACATAAAAAAAATGTGGAATGTTACCAAAATTAGCGAAACAATTTGTGATTCAAAATATTGGATTAGTGCATATAGCGCAGCTTTTGGGACAAATAAAGTAATAATAACAGCTGTTTACAGATCTCCAAGTAGTTCGGAAGCAGAATTCATCGAAGTTTTTGAAGGCATAATAGAAGAATTAAGTGAGTCTAACTGTGATATGATAATAGCTGGCGATTTTAATATAGGCTGGAAAAAGGAAAATTTCTACAAAAAAAAATTAGAAGGCATCATAATCGATAACGGTTTAAAACAAATAATGACAGATTTTACAAGAATAACATCAAGATCAGAAACAATAATAGACTACATTATAACAAATACTAAAAATATATCAGCCAAAGTTAATCCGGCAAACAAAATCGCAGACCACGAATCAATTGACATCATTATCGAACTAATATTTAAATATAACAAAAATCTGTTTAATGGAGAAATTAATAAATTATTGGAACAAATTAATGAAGATTGTAACATTAATGACTATGTTGGTTTTTTTGATATGTGTATGGAAAATACTATTAACAGGTTCACACGCAAAAAGACAATAAAAGAAAAAAGTAACATTAATAAATGGTTTAATGGTGAACTACGACTACTGAAGAGAGAAAAAATTATGAAATATGATATGGCAAAAAGAGATAACACTACAGCAGCATGGAATAGATATAAAATAACAAGAAATAAATACAAAGTACAAACTGAAAATGCAAGAAATTTGTACATTAACGATAGAATAAATAACGCCAAAGGTCAGAAACAAATGTGGAAAGAAATTAAAAATCAAGTACTTAATAAATCTCAGAATGTGATAAAAACTGTGATATTTAACGAAATAGAATATAAAGAAAACACCGAAATAGCAAATAAGTTTAATAACTACTTTGTTAATAGCATACAATCAATTAGAGATACGATAGAAAATGTGATATATGTGAACCAAATAACTGTGATGAACTCAAAATTTAACTTTCGTGCAATATCATTAGAAGAACTAAGAATTATTTGTAAAAAACTAAACGATAAGCCAGACTATAACAAAACATCGACTAAATTATTATTAAATAACTGGAATGTTATAGGAAAACATATGCTTTTTATCATAAACACATCGCTTAAAACCGGAATTTTCCCTGAAAACTGGAAGGAGTCAATGATAACACCAATAGAAAAAGTTGCCAAAACAAAAAAATGTGAAGAATTTCGTCCAATAAACACTTTAAAAACATGTGAAAAAATACTTGAAAAGGTCGTTAAAGAACAATTAGAAAAATATATAGAAAAAAATAATATACTATCAAAATATCAGTCAGGTTTTCGAAAAAAGTTCTCGTGTGAAACAGCAATTAATTACGTAATAAACAGATGGAAAAATATAGAAAAAAATTAGAAAATTATGGCCATATTTTTGGATTTTAAAAGAGCATTTGAGGCAATAGATAAAGATATAATGCTACAAAAACTATATATTTATGGTATACAAGGCATCGAATTAAATTGGTTCGAATCATATCTCACTGGTAGGAAACAAAGAACTAGAGTGAATAACGCAATTTCAAATACAATCAATAACGATTTTGGAGTACCCCAAGGCTCAATTCTGGGAGCATTACTATTTATTATATATATTAATGATATTCCAAATCTACTAGAAAAATGCGAAATAATTCTGTACGCAGACGATACGTTGATATTTACGGAAGGCGACACGGATAAACAATGTCAAGACACACTTACGCGAGATATGATAAATATTAACAATTGGCTAAAAATGAACAAACTAAAACTAAACGAAAGTAAAACAAAAGTAATGGAGATAAATATGAATAGCGACTCAGTATTTAAAATAAACGACGAAACAATCGAAAAAGTAACACAAATCAAATATCTGGGATTTATAATAGACAGAAATTTAAATTTTAAAGAGCATATTGACTACATATGCAAAAAAATTGGTAAAAAAAATGGTTTTTTTAAACGAGTGAGAAAAAAACTATCAACTTTGACGGCAATAAATATATATAATACAATTATAAAGCCACATTTTGAATTTGGATCTACAATTCTCTATACATGCTGCACAAAAACACAAATTGACCGACTCCAAAAACTACAAAACAAAGCTATGCGCACTATATTAAAATGCAACAGATACACATCAATTCAATTTATGCTAGAATCGTTAAAATGGCTCAACATTCAACAAAGACTGGAAATTAACACGTTGAACTTTATTCAGAAAATGAAAATTGGAAACGCTCCAGAATATTTAATCGAACAATTAAGATATGTGGGCGAAGTACAGCCCTATCAACTAAGAAATATGGAAAATTTTAGACTACAACGAACAACAACAACTAAAATGCAACGCTCCCTCTTCTATAAAGGATTGCAACTATACAACTTGTTACCTGATAAATTTAAAATCGAAGGAAATATAAATGCTTTTAAAAGAAATTGTGTATATTTTGTTAAATATTATAGTACAATAACGTAAAATTGTTAATTTTAATTCTCTGTATGAATAATTAAAGTATTTGAAATACTAATAAAGAAAATAATAATAATAATAATAAATGAAACACGACACAAAACCTGAAAATCAATCTTCCCAAAAAGCGAAGCATAGCGCAAAACAAAAGTGAACAAAACACATTTTCTTTTAATTCACTATACTCTATATGTTTCCCAAGTCTTCCACGGAACTGGTTAGTACATAAAGCAACTAGTGCACACTCAGGATGGCGCTACATGTCACACAGCGCGCGTTACAAATAATGTATTGAAATTAACAGTTGACAAAAGATTAATTTCTCGGAATTAACCTGTTACCTGCCCACTTCGTTAGTGCAATTCGACTACATTTTGTTATTTTATCTGGTGGTCTGTAAACTCTAAGCTGTCCCCCATATTCCGGACACCATTGAGCACTTGCAATCCAAAATTTGACCCTGATTTACTGCAGAAGGTGTGTGGATATTGGATATACATATGGTGTAGTAGCGCCAGCAACACCGTCCACATGACCAAAATCAGAGTCAAGCATTAATGCCGTGAAATTATCTTTTAAATTAAGACAATTTTATGGATATTAAAAACATTTTTCGGTATTACATTTCAGTCTAAAGTTATCCACCTCTAAAAAAACACACGTTGGTAAATAATCGAAGCTATTTTTTTTCAATCAAAAATACAGTGCAAAAAAAATAAAAACATAAAAAATCTTAGCATTTTGATCCTTACAACGCCTTTCGCGAGAAGGGCGTCATATACTATAAAATGCATATCCTAATATGATAAGAATGCGTTTATGAAGATCTAAATCGTGGACAAAAACTATCATATATAAACTAAGTTCTAAAGGGGAGCATTCTGACATTGTTGACCTTGCCAGGAGGCGACTTGTTTTAAGTAAAACGTCAATTTTAAATCTTCATATTATATATTCGGAATATAACACGATTGGTACTGTCCGGGAAGGTGTATTTAAATGTACTCTTTATTAAAGTCTCATTTCTAGAAGTGTAAAAAATGTCCACAAGATGCTGATCTTTCGTTGATTAAAATTTACTACCAATTTTTAGAGACAAAAAAAATTGTACGCGGAACGTTATTGTTGCTGAATATTTTAATTCCAAAAGTAATGTTTTTCACTACCATTTTACTACAAAAAAAATTGTAGCGAAGCGTTATTTAATTCCAAAAGACATGTTTTTCAAAGAAAGAAAACAAAATTGTACAAAATAAATTCAGACATAACATTTGCCTAATTTCTCACAACGATAAACATTTGGGTGTTTTACCTAAGGGGGTTCGATGAAACAGTTCTTGGTATAAGTATTTGATGTACTCGTAGAGAATGTAGAATGGGAGAATGAGCTGAAATGACTGAAAGAATAAGGGTTGTTCAATGCGTTTTTCACATATGAAATAAACTGAAAGTATTAAATTATATAAAACCATGAAAAAGTGGCTAACAAGTAAAAGAAATCAAATGGTTTGAAGTGTTAGGGTACAATTATGTGTACAGATTTCAATTAAAACCCAAATTGTGAAGACTAAAGTTTTCCATCATTCTCTATGAAAACTCCAACTGGTCCAGTCACTTTCCAAGGTTTCCGGCCCAGGAAATCCAGCCGTTACACACTCTTGGTATATTACTCCATGGATTTCTCCAACTTACATTAAAAATTTATCCAGAGCAAAAATCATTTAGTTCAGGCAGTGTTACACAGTTCAATCTGTGCTCACATTGACTTTTTCCAACATATGTTCTAAACTATCTACATAGAAATACAATGACTGGAAACATTCACTACTATTTTGTTATCCACAACTGTGTTCGTAGTACGTCAGTCAGTCTTTAACTTTCGTCGGACGTATCCAAAGTCAAGTTTTTGCAAGAAAAAAAAAATCAATGACAATCATCGCAATCCAATCTTGGCAATAAAGTCAATTTTTGCTAAGAATGGTGAGTACCGCAGTGTCATAAATTCGTAATTCTGGCTTGTTAGGCTTAAGTGGGCTGCCGTTTTCAAGTATTTGACAATTTTATGAACCTCTTATCTTGTAGCTATTGCCTTCATCAGCCTTGGCTTGGCAGTTGGCACTCACAGCCATTTTATTCATTGGTTCTTATCATTAATTTAATATTAAATTTTATCAGAGAAAATGGGTGGAAAATAATCTTCGCCTATACGGGCATCAGGTTTTTGTATTTGATTTTCGCCATTTGGTGGTTGCACCTGGTCGACGAGGTGGTTGTTTAGAAATCAATTTTTGGTGAAATTTTCTGTATTCTTCTAGCCTCCTCCTCTTGCCCACGAAAACCATATTCATGTTCATTGGCATCATCAGCAGCATTGTTTGATTGGCGTTCCCATGTTTCTTGTCGATACCCATTCATCCTACCTGTTATGATATGCTAACTAGTTTTGTGGTAAAATGCAAACAATTTTCCTTTTTTCTTTGGCATGGAAATGCGTCGATTCATTTTGAACTAAATTAATATAAACTTTTAACTCGGTTTGAATAAAATTTCAATACAATTTAATTAAGTCGAAATTGAATTAAACAACTTTGACCTGATATGTGTATGTACACTAGACCGACTCACAAAAAAAGTTAATTTTGTCCGCCCCTCAAAATGTACCATGATTGGGTTCCTGATGATTCCCAAAAAATATTCATGTCTAGCATTAAGATCCCGTGAGCTGGACCGTTTTTAAAAAAGCGTATTTTTTTAGGTTTTCAAAGAAATTTATACTTTTGCTAAAGCCAATGTATACAATGCGAATTTCAAAAAAGGCTAAAACACGTATTTACTTTAATCGATTAAAATACGCCAATCTGGCATTTAAATCAGAAAACCAGCCATACTAAAAACTGTGTTTTTTTGCAGAAAGGATGTGTCAGAACATGTTTTGACATGTTTTATATAGAGTTGGACGCGTCATAACAACCCCCATTCATATGATAGTAATATTGTATACATAGTCTTTAGCTGAAGTACAAAGTTCTTTGAAAAACTAAAAAAAAACTTTTAAAAACGGTCCAGCTCATGGGATCTTATTGCTAGACATGAAATATTTTGGGAAACATCAGACAACAAACAAAGGTACATTTTAAGAGGTGTACAAGAAACACCTTTTTCCCCACCATACAATGTGAGGCGGTCTAATGTATATACAACAAGTTTATTTAAAAAATCTTTTTAAATTACAAAGGTTTTTAAATGAAAAGCCCGATTGACCTTAGTGTAAAAAAGTTTTAAGAGTCACCCCCTAGTTTTGAAGCTTATGATGAAAACATTTCAGAGATACTAAACTTTTTTCTGTGCGTGCACTCTACATACCGGCAAAATGTTTGTTACGGCTTCTTTGGTTTAAATCTGAACGTGGCATAAAATAGTTACTTGAAATTGTGTCGGCGAGGGTTACATTTCTACCATTCATCATTTTTAACTCCTAGGACAATTTTGACTAGTGACTTCAGTTACCCGGGTTTCTAGCACCCTACTTTTCACATCATGGTGTTTTAAAGCCGAAAAAATACTTAACTGGTCAGAAATGCACGCTCATTTGGGCCGATTGCTAAAAAGTGGTTATTATATCAGAACATGGTAAAGTGACAATAGAATTTGTAGTATTTGGAGGTCACAAAACTGTTTTACTTTAATACAATTTTTGTATATTTTATTTCAAAATTCTTCCAATGCAATGAACTTTAAAATCCCTTAATTCTATGGCATGACAAATTATAAGCAGAGTGGTAGACATCCGGTAATTGAAGTGGTAACTGGCATCGGAGTTAAAATTGATGTATGGGAGAATTCTGGTACCCGCCGATACAAGTTCAATGATATATTGGATGCCCCGATCGGACGTCAAAAAAACCAGTACAAAAAACATTTTGGCGGTGTGTAGGGTGTACGAAAAGAAAAAGTTTATGTAATCACAAGCTTCAAATCAGGAGGTGGATCGATTTACTCGAAAAATATTTTACCGGTCCACATGTTTCTTTAAACATTTCTAAACCCTTTTGCTGATATACCAGGTGTCTAAAATCATTTTGGAGTCTGTGAATTTACCGTCGACATCACAACTAGAGCGTCCAAAATCGAAACCGAAAAATCGGTCTAACCAGAAAGCGGTTACTTGATTTCGGTTTACCGGTTTTTACTTAAAAATAAATAAATAAATGGTTTCCCGTTACATCCCACGAGGGGATTAGGGAGAGCTTCTCACAACCAGAGAGCTGTGCGCGTTCTAGTTTTACACTCACTAATTGGGACCTACAGTTTTACACCGGTTGCGAACGGTATTTTGGGAAGTTTTTTCATGGCTAAATACTCGATAGTGTCGCCATCACTAAGCGAGGTGACCGCCGTCGAAAGATATTTAAGGTGGTCAGAGTAGAGATCGAACCCACGTCCTCATGCACAAGAGCCGCGCACACTACCATTGCACCACCGACGGTTTTTACTTAATCTGTGTTAATATTTTAATGAAATGAATTTAAATGACATTTTAGAATTAAGAAACGTGTTTTCTACTTATATTTTCAAATATGAATGTTTTATTCAAATTTGTTTTTAAAGTTCATAATTAAAATTGTATTATAAATAAATTTTTTAAACGTAACATGAAAATCTCTTTCAAATTTGAAATTGATTTTCGAATTTAAATCAGTTTAATGTGAATTTGAGTAAAACTTTTAAAATTTATATTAAACACTCATTGAAAATTGGAGTATGATTTAGATTTCGTATTTAAAATTAAAACGCAATTGTCATATTTAAATAAACTTATGAAATTTTGAGTTTTAAACACGAATAAGTACATGAAATTGTCGCTAAACAAATGTATTGAAAGTGCAACAAGTGTAGTTTCATTTAAGGCAAAAAAAATAAAATGCCGAATATCGGATTCTTGAAAAACTGATTTTTCTTGAAACATTGATTTTAGAACAAACCGAAAACCGATTTTAAAATAAGGTCACTCTAATCACAATACATCCAGTGATAACATACACGGAATCAAAATGTATATTAAAAAATATTGAAACACATTTTAATGTTCAAATACAAATAAGTATTATTTAGAAAACCGTTAATACTTTGTACAACTAAATTCAGACTTAAACTTTTATACTTCGAATAAATACAAGATGCACCTCAATAAATCTGTCAATTGCATGGATTAAAGTACATGTAAACTCGAGCTGCCGATGTCTAAAGGGTAGAAACTAGAGTGTTCAAAATCGAAACCCAAAATCCGGCGTAACCGGTTTTCTTGCAATTAACTGTGTGCCAATTACTTATAAAACTTAATTTTCGAATAAACCGAAAACCGGTTATTTGATGTCGGATAACCGGTTAACCGGGTGTTACTCATTTTGTGTCAAATATCCTTACAAAAATGTAATAATTCAATATTTTTTGAATTAAGTTGCACGGTATTCTAATTTTTTTTATTTTATAGCTTGAATAAGATCCACGTAAGATTTCAAAAAAATTTTATTACAAAACAATGTTATAATTTGAATAACAATTAAATAATTGAAATTAGTAGATAAATAAAGTTTCTCCACTTTACGGGACTTTCATACGTGAAAATAAGTTTAACGTGAATATGAATTAAACTTTAAAATTATATATTCCAACGGATTGAAAATTGGAATATGATTTACATTTTAATTTAAAAATTAAACGTTATTGACAAAATTAAATACAGCTGTGAAATTTTGAGATCGAAACACCAAAAAAAAAATTTAAATTCAATTAAATTAAACTAAATTAAACTATTTTTATTATTATATACAGGGTGATTCAGTAAGTTCCGGACAAATTTCTCCAGCGTATTGCTAACTTCTGAGCCAGTGGACGGATTTTTTGTTTTTGGGCCTGTTGGAAAGGGGTTTAAGAGGCCTTTCAGAATCGATAATAACACTGTGAGACAAATGGTAGGGGTCAGTGATCGGGAAGGGTTCAAACTACCGGGGAAAGTTATGTCGGTAAAAAAAGAAGTTATACGTGTCCCGGCGTTTCGCTGGGTCACGTCTAGGAATCGAGATATATCGATTTGAAGTTAGTAACTATCATATAGGGCAAATTGTCACCTTTGGTGGTCTTTTGGACATAACTCGAGAACCACTAGTCCGATTTTGCTCAAATAAATTCAAGAAAATTAAAAATTACAATTCCTTTAGTCTGTTCATATAACGTTTTTCTATATAATCAACAGTGTTGCCGGTAAAAATAAATGTATGAAGAAAAAAAATATTATTTGCCTAAAATATAAAATTTTTTTATTTTTTAAATTCATAAAAAATCCAAAACGGAAAAGAGGCAAGTCGTATTACTGTCACGCAAAGTCACATAACCGTTAAACAAAATGAGACATAGATCATGAAAATCGATGGACGCGGTTTGGTTTTATTCACAATTAAGTGAAGGTATCTCATTTTGATAAGAATATTGATTTTATGTTTCAATGAATTTGCATAATATTTATTATATATTATTTATTATTAACACGTAAAATTAAAACTTATTACAGGTAATTATTAGGTTATTACATAGATACATAGGTTATAAAAATCGATTAACGCTAAACTTATTTTCGTTTGTTTGCGCCTTTTAGTTTCTTGCGTGGTGGTTCGCCCACTTGTTCAGAGTCTGTATCGGATAAGGATTGTCGTTTTCGATATCCGGTGACTTTGACATTAGGCTCCAAATTGTTGCCTTCTTTCAAAAGCTGGGCAAGTTTTTCTGCTTCACGTTGAGAAAGGTTTAATTCTGCAACAATCTTGTCCATTCTTGCTTGTGATATTGGAATTATTTTGTTCGATGGGCCGGCTTCTGGTGTTGGTTTATAGGTGAAATCCGATTGATCCATTGTTTCAATAGAAAAAGAAGTTTCTCCGTCAGGACTTGGAAGCGGTGGAATTGGTATTTCATCCGAATGCGGTAGCGGTATAAATACTACGTAAGTTTCAATATTTTTCGAAACGTTCTAAAACATGACCACTCATAAATGTGGGTGCAATTTGTGTAACAAAATCATGCAGGTAGCCAACGGAAAAAACCCAAATAATTAAAAAAGTTCACTTTCCCATTTTCCTTTTAATTGTCCACGCACATTTATGACCGCTTTCTAGTTGGTTACCGCTACCATAAAAATCAAATATACTTTTGTTTATTACTTTTTTTTTAAATCTGACAATCATAAAAAAAAGTCATCAATGTTTTTTCCAAGGAATTTTGAGCATATCTCGAGCAAATTTTTGAAATTCATACCTTTACTTAATTTTGCATAAAAGCGAAACGCATACATTGATTTTCATGATGTATGTCTATTTTGTTCATAGGTTATATGACTTTACGTGACACTTTTTTCCGTTTTGGATTTTTTTTGAATTAAAAAAAAAATTTTAATTTTTAGGCAAAAATAATTTTTTTTTCTTCATACATTTATTTTTACCGGCAAAACTGTTGAGTATATAGAAAAACGTTATATTAACAGATTAAAGGAATTGTAATTTTTAATTTTTTAAATTTGTTTGAGCAAAATCGGACTAGTGGAGTTATGTCAAAAAAAAGACCACCAAAGGTGACAATTTCCCCTATATGATAGCGAAACGCCGGACCACGTATAACTTGTTTTTGACCGATATAACATTTCCCGTTGGTTTCATCCCATTCCGATTTTGACTGTCGCATAGTGTAATTGCTCAGCCAGATGGCAGGTAACTTAACGAAGCCCAGAGGTCTAATCGCTCCAAAGTTATGACTAATTAACAGAAATGGATTTGATTCTTCAGCCAAAAAATTTTAATAAAATAAAATCTTAAACGTGTTAATTTACAAAAACAAATAAATGTGTGCCGTTATTTCGCTTCCAAAAACAAAAACCAACATTTTTCCATTTCAGTAAAATGGTCATAACTTTGGAACGGTAAGACCTATGGGCTTCGTTTAGGTCATTTTGGAAAGGTATCTTTCAAAAGAAAAAAACAAAAGTTACCTGCCAGCTGGCTGAGCAAATTGAGGTTATGTTAATTTTGGTCTGTAATCTCTGTACCTCGGCGATTTGACTTTTTCTACTGATTCTGAAAGGCCTCTTAAAGACCTTTCCAACAAGCCGAACTTTTTTTTTTTTTTTTTTTTAAATTTTTTATTATAAACATTACTTTAGACCATTGGTTCCCAACAGGTGGTCCGCGGACCCCTGAGGGTCCGCAAGCCATGCCAGAGGGGTCCGCAAGATATCATTAGATTATACATTACAAAAAACCAACCCATAAAAAAACACTGTTGTTGTGAAAAGACATTGGCAGTGAGCATGAGCAGCTTCTTATTCATACATAAGTAAGATGGCTCTCTCGAGGTACGATTTTGACAAGATTTTTTGAACTTAGAGATGAGGTTCGTGTCTTCCTTCTTGACACCAAGTACGCAGACTTTCTCACTGACTTTTCTTGGCTTTACTCAACTGCCTACTTAGCTGATGTGTTGGAACACTTAAATGTCTTAAACTTAAGTTTGCAAAGGAACAATGTAGACATGATCAAAGTTGAAGATAAGATTAGTGCTATGGTCAAAAAGGGTCAGATCTAGGTAGCACGGATTTAAAAGGAGTATTTTACTAACTTCCCTACTTTGAAACAATTCCTAGAGTCTCCAGAGGAGAGTTTGGCTGAACAGATAAAGAGCAACGAAGCCGAGCATCTACATAGTCTAGCCACCACATTTAGGGTGGCATATAGTTGGATTCAAAAATCTAAGGCCTCACAGAAGAACAACAACATCAACTTGTGGATCTGTCTAGTTGTGGTACAATGAAGGACATTTTTAATGGTGAGAAAATTGCAGACTTCTAGCCTACATTAAGCAAGTATTACAAAGAACTTGGAGGTAATGCAATGAAAAATATCCTTCCATTTGAAACTAACCTATCAGCGTGAACAAGCATTTTCCTCTCCATGTGCTGCATGAAAAACAAGTAAAGGAATCGGCTTGACATGCGGCCGGACTTCACAGTGAAAGTGTCAAGTTTGGAAGCAAACATTTCAGAAATATTGGACTCAAAGATCAGATTCAACTCATTTCATTAAGAACTGAAAATGAAAACGAACTGTGTACTGATGGACGTACATACTTATAAAACGTGATACATTTCGATGTTCTCTACTTTTTTAAAGAACAAAACACAGAAAATTCAAATTGAATGGTAAATGTTTATTATCATTTGAAAGAACATTCTCTCTCCTCTCAGATGGTCCATCCGTTGAGTCAAATTTTCGATGACTCGTGTGATGTTTTTCTCCAAGGCCTGAATCGAAGCGGGTTAAACTTTAGACTTTACATATCCCCACAGGAAAAAGTGTAACGGTGTGATATCACACGATCTTGGTGGCCAATCGACCGGCCCAAAACGTGAAAATATCTGCTCACCGAAGTGTTTTCTCAATAAATCCATTGATTGATGCGATGTGTGGGAAGTGGCGCCGTCTTGTTGAAACCAAATGTCGCCGAGATCACGAGCTTCAATTTCAGGCATCAAATAGTCGGTTATCATGGCACGATAAGGGTCGCCATTGACGGTTACATTCTCACCGGCATCATTTTTGAAGAAATATGGACCGATGATTCCACCGGGACACAAACCACACCAAACCGTTGTTTTTTCTGGATGAAGTGGCAGCTGTTGAATCTCTTCAGGTTGATCTTCGTCCCAAATGTGGAAATTTTGCTTGTTTACATATCCATTGAGCCAGAAATGAGCCTCATTGCTGAAGAAAATTTGGCTCAAAAACGTCGGATCTTCTTGGAACTTTTCAAGAGCTCATAGAGCGATGCGATGTCGCTTGGGAAGGTCGGGCGGCTTCAGTTCTTGCACAAACTGTATTTTGTACGCTTTCAATTTAAGATCTCGACGCAAAATGCGCCAAGTCGTTCCACACGTCAGTCCTCTACTCTACGGTCTCAGCTACGGCCGCTATTATATTTTCTTCCAATAATGAATGCTGGGTCTCAAGATGGGTGACAGTGTTGCGAATAGTATGCTCAGTAGGCCGATTATGTTGACCATAAGTTGAACGAAGTGCACGGAACACATTCCTCACAGAACGTGAATTTTCGTAATAAAGTTAAACGATTTGTAAACGTTGTTCAGGCGTAAGTCCTTCCATGATGAAATACAAAACAATACTACACAAAAATAAGATGACAGCATGATACGACTCACACATAGAATAACACATACTATAGAAGAACTTATTCTCTCATCTGACGTTTCATTTCACACTCTCTCGGTAGGTCTGTGGAAATGAGAGCAAATTAATTTTAAAATTTACATACACCAGGTGGAGTTACAAAATATGTTCACTTAACTATTTCCTGTCGTTTTGGTGTAGAACTGAAAAATTTAAATGTATTTTGCACTTTTTTGTTGACTTTTAACGTTGGTATTCATTTGTATTGTATTTAACACAACTAGTTTGCCACAAAAACACGAAATTCGGGTGTAGTTCCTTTGTGGATCGCTGTATACTATTGCCACCATCTGGAATTATTGAACCCATATTTTCCACCCTCCACTGTGTAATTTCCATCGTACCTATGACGTTTAATTTATTGAGCGAATAAAACCTTCTACGTATGTGTTATTCTATGGACTCACACGTGATGTGTCAAAAAAAGGCTATTGAAAAAAGTATGTCTACTTGGATCATCCATTATATAAAATCCAGATAAAAGAAACTTGATAATTGAATAATAACAATAAAGACAAAATCGAACAACAAATATATTGCTGGGGTAGTTATCTAGATAATTTCTAGCTTTAGATTTGGGAATCAGTGGGGGTCCTTGTCATTATAGCAAATGTATGAGGGGGTCCTTGGACAAATATTGTTGGGAATCCCTGCTTTAGACAATTTGAAAAATTCAAACCCCACGAAGCTTTTGGCTTGTCTGCGGGTGTAATAACTATAAAAATTGACAAATTTTAATATTTACAATGTATATTCATTTCTGCATTTATAAGTTATAATATAATATAATATAAGTTATAATATATTTATTTTTGATTAAGTAATAAATAATTTTTAATAAGTTTTTTTCTACTTGTTTTATTTTGAATATCTAAAAGATATGTTGGCATTGCATTCATGATTGATGGCAGTGTTCTGGCTAGCGAGATTTTCCCATAGTCTGTTCGGAATGCTGGAATTACGAAACGTCCTTGTTCTCTTCTTCTGGTGCTGTGTGTGTGGCTAATTCGTTGTAGCAATGTAGGGTTATTATAGAACTCAGTTATTGTTGTTATGTTAAAGATACTTTGTAAATTGAGTATTTTAAGAGTTTTATTTAAATTGTTTGAGCTTTGCGAGTTTATACGAAAATTAGTTTCATTTCTATTTGGATGAGTAATGTATGTGTTGTTTTGAAAGTTATTTATTTCATTCGTTTGATATGTGTTTGGTTGTGTAATGTTCGTATTGTTTTGAATAATTTGATTTTGAGTGTATTTTTTTTGGTCGTGCATGAGTAGAATTTTTAATAGGCGAGTTTGTGTTTTCTGTAGATTTTTGTATTGTTTTGAACTACCAAATGCAGTTACTCCATGCCGTAGGCTGGATTCAACTAATGAGTAGTACACTTGTCTTGTTATACGAGAAGGAGCACAATTGCTAAGATGGTATAGAGCGTACGATGCTTTATTTAGCTTCTTCTTCAAGAATTCTATATGTGGTTTCCATTTAAAATGTGCATCTAGATGAACTCCTAAATACTTTCCAACAAGTAGTGGACCTTTCTTCATGAAATGAGCCGAGGAATACGCTGGAAAAATTTGTCCGGAACTTCCTTAATCACCCTGTATTTATTATTATTATTATATTTAAATCAATAAAGAGGGAAAAAAATTCTATGCAATTCAATTCAATTCAATTCTTTTCAATTCAATACAACTCAATTCAATTCAATTCAATCAATACAATTCATTTCAATTCAGTTCAACTCAATTCAATTGAATTCAATTCAATTCAATTCAATTCAATTCAATTCAATTCAATTCAATTCAATTCAATTCAATTCAATTCAATTCAATTCAATTCAATTCAATTCAATTCAATTCAATTCAATTGAATTCAATTCAATTCAATTCAATTCAATTCAATTCAATTCAATTCAATTCAATTCTATTCAATTCAATTCAATTCAATTCAATTCAATTCAATTCAATTCAATTCAATTCAATTCAATTCAATTCAATTCAATTCAATTCAATTCAATTCAATTCAATTCAATTCAATTCAATTCAATTCAATTCAATTTAATTTAATTCAATTCAATTCAATTCAATTCAATTCAATTCAATTCAATTCAATTCAATTCAATTCAATTCAATTCAATTCAATTCAATTCAATTCAATTCAATTCAATTCAATTCAATTCAATTCAATTCAATTCAATTCAATTCAATTCAATTCAATTCAATTCAATTCAATTCAATTCAATTCAATTCAATTCAATTCAATTCAATTCAATTCAATTCAATTCAATTCAATTCAATTCAATTCAATTCAATTCAATTCAATTCAATTCAATTCAATTCAATTCAATTCAATTCAATTCAATTCAATTCAATTCAATTCAATTCAATTCAATTCAATTCAATTCAATTCAATTCAATTCAATTCAATTCAATTCAATTCAATTCAATTCAATTCAATTCAATTCAATTCAATTCAATTCAATTCAATTCATTACAATTCAATTAAATTCAATTCAATTCAATTCAATTCAATTCAATAACAACGATGAAAATGAAAATAACAACAAAAAATACATATATATAAACGATCAACTAACTGCCCATAACCGTCGTTTGTTATGGTTAACAAAAAATAAAATACAAGAGGCAAATTGGAAATTTGCTTGGGTACGAAATGGAGAAATACATGCGCGCAAGGTCGAGGGATCCAACATCATCAATATAAATAACGAAAACGATTTGGAATTAATCTGTTAAGTACTAATTGCAATAACAAGTAACGAGAAATACTCTCAACAAAAAACACTCAGAAAAATCATAAGCCTAAAAGATAAAAACTAAAAACGTTTAAAAAAGAAACGAAAATTTACCGAAAATATCTATGTAAATAAATATAAAAATTTATCACAAAGAGAAATAGAAAATAAAGAAAAAATGAAACAAATAAAAACATTAAATAATTTCAATCAAATTGATGAGAATTTAATAGAATATTCATCATCCTTTATCTATATGAATATTCGATCTCTACGCAAAAATTTTAACACATTTATTGCTAACATCAACAAAATAATTGAAAAAGTTAAATTTATAATACTAGTGGAAACAAATATATTAGACGATGAAAATCGATTCTACACAATAAAGAATTTTAACAGTGTATTCCTCAATAGAGAAAGTACTGGGGGAGGAATTGCCGTATATATCAAAGAAAACATACAATTTACCACTACACATCTAAACACAAAATACTTCGAATCAATACAAATAGATTTGTCACTTAACAAAAACACAATCTCTTTTCTAACCGTTTACCGTCCCCCTCGCTTAAACATCAACATGTTCATAAACGAAATAGAGCAAGTGATAAACAAAATACACAAAAACCGCGTAATGATAATTGTTGGTGATATGAATATTAATATTGCAAAAGAAAACGCCAAAACAACAAGAACATATGTAGATATGATGGTTTCAAATGGGTTGAAATGCATGGTTAAAGAAACAACAAGAGAAGAAATAAATAAAAATAAAGGTACGTGCATAGATCATATGTTTGTGCGTAATAACAAAACAATAACAACTGCCCATGCTGCTGTTATAATGACTACCATATCTGACCATTACTCATTGTTTGGGTGCTTAAGAGAAGATGGCAAAGAAAACACAACAAACGTAAATGGTAATGATGCCAGCCAGGGTACGGGAAACCAACCTAAATTAAATCGGTCAGAAATCAATTCAAAAAAAGTACAGAAATTAATAAAAGAAGTTAAATGGACTGATTTATCAAATCAAAATAATGCATGTGTTGATAACTTCAATAACATTTACAAAAAATTCACAGAAATTTACAATAAGTCAAAACAAACGCCAAGAAAAATCAAGAAACGAAATGAATATCCGTGGTTGAGCGAAGAAATATTAAGCTATTGTGATGTGAAAGATAAATTGTATCAAAGGCACAGAAAAAGTATAAATAACAAAATAAAAGAAACTGAATACAAACTTTTCAACAACAAATTGAATAAAATTATTGCATATGCAAAAAACGAATATCGTCGGATTGAATTTATAAAAAACAGATACAACATACGTGGAACATGGCTATTAATAAATGAAATTATTGGCAAAAAGGTGAACAATGTAGATGAAGTAATTAAGATAAACTTTAAAAATGAATGCTTAAAATCTGTAACGGAAAACTTTGCATTAAAATTCAAAGAAAATGTTTCCAATATTATACATGACTGTGACATTAAAACTTTAATTACGAGCGAAAAAAGAATAACAAATACGATTTTTATAGAAAAAACTACTGAAATAGAAATTACAGACATATTAAAAACTATAAACTTAAAAAAAGGAGCTGGATCGGATGGTATACGGCCGAGAGATATCCGTAATAATTCTGAAAAACTTGCACCAGCAATTACGTCTTTGATAAACTCAAGTTTGAATGAATGTGTACTGCCGAAACTATTTAAAACTGCGCTTGTTAGACCTATATTTAAAAATGGTGCTAAAACCGACTATAATAACTATAGGCCAATATCCATTCTACCAATACTAGAGAAGGTCTTGGAAGAGATTATGGTAAGAAGACTGAACAACTTCCTAGCTAAATACAGCATAATTAGCAAAAATCAATATGGTTTCCAAAAAGGGAAAAATATTAACAAATTATTAGGACACTTTTCCACCTATATCAACCAATGCTTGAACGAGAATATACACTGCCTGGTACTCTTCATTGATTTCAGCAAGGCATTTGACACGCTTTCGCATAAAAATTTAATAGAAATGTTGGAAAGATGTGGAATTCGCGGCCATTGTCTCTATTGGTTTAAAAACTACTTGGAATGTAGATCTTATCGCGTGAAAATTGAAGGCCACATTAGTCAGGAAGTAATGCTAAGTAACGGAGTACCGCAAGGTTCCAAACTTGGACCAATTCTGTACCTGATTTATGCTAACGAAATGATGAGCATTTTAAATAATAGTAAGACTTTCGCCTATGCAGATGATACCGCTATCATAGTACCACATAAGGATTTAGACACAGCTGTTCAGATAATGCAATCAGAACTTAATTTGATCGCAAGATGGTGCCACGACAACGGGTTAATAATTAATGCGGCCAAAACGAAGCTGATGCATATAAAACTGCCCCACATAGTAAATACCCCTATTGCATTAAAATTCCATAATACTGAGTGCCTTCATAAAAACCGGATTACCTCGCCTGACACTTATGACAACTGCACTACAAATATTGAACTCGTCACCACCTATAAATACTTAGGAGTCATTGTGGACAACAAATTCAGCTGGAAGGAACATATAATATCCCTGAATATAAAACTCCGTAAAGCATCGTATGTCCTATACCATTTAAATAATTGCGCTCCACTATCGGTCACAAAGCAAGCATATTTTTCTCTGGCGGAGTCGTATATTCGTCATGGAATATCTGCTTTTGGAAACTCGTCACACTGCAGAATCCTGCAGCAAAAACAAAATCGCCTAATCAAAATATTAATGAAAAACCGAACAAACACTACACAAACCGAAAACACAACAAATATATATAGTAACATCTTAAACGGCATAAACACTCAAAATAACATTCATAATAACAACAATTCAAGCAATACCTCGCAAGAAAGACATAAACTCTTCGCAAAACAAAACAACATATTAAATGTAAAAAACATATATAAAACAACAATTATAAATGAGTTTCATGATGACCAATATCTTGAACCAGTCGATCATGAATACAACACCAGAAGAAGATCCGAAGGAAGATTTAAAGTATCGAGGCATAACAATAAACACGGGAAAAGCACACTGAATGTCCAACTGCCAACAACATTAAACACATTGCCACAAAATTTCTTAAATATTAGAGATAAGTATAAACGCAAAAGAATGGTCAAAAAGTATTTTATACAATCGCAATGAAGCGGGATTTATATAAAGATATTTATACATGGAGAATGTTAACTTACATATGTAGAATGAATGAAATTAATTTAATGAAATATTTATATTATATATACCTTGCCTACCAGTCATGGGCTTCGCGGGGAATAAGATAAATGTAAATGAAATTATATTAAAGAATATTCAAACTAATAAAAAAAAAAAAAAAAAAAAAAAAAAAAAAAAAAAATTCAATTCAATTCAATTCAATTCAATTCAATTCAATTCAATTCAATTCAATTCAATTCAATTCAATTCAATTCAATTCAATTCAATTCAATTCAATTCAATTCAATTCAATTCAATTCAATTCAATTCAATTCAATTCAATTCAATTCAATTCAATTCAATTCAATTCAATTCAATTCAATTCAATTCAATTCAATTCAATTCAATTCAATTCAATTCAATTCAATTCAATTCAATTCAATTCAATTCAATTCAAGTCAAGTCAAGTCAAGTCAAGTCAATTTAATTCACGTCAATTCTAGTCAATTTAATTTAATTCAATTCAATTCAATACTATTCAATTGAATTCAATTCAGTCTAATCTAACATATACTACGATTATTCGAGAGCTTACATTGTGATATCATATCGCGATATGTCAAACAGGTACGTTTTACTTGCACGTACGTTATTGACACATCGCGGTATAATATCACAATATAAGCTGTCGTTAAAACGTAGTAGTAGTCTAATCATGTCTAATTCTCTTCACTTCTCGTTACCTTCATAAGTGAAATATTAACTAATGTTTCTTTAGGGAATATTTAAATACATGTATTAAGGATCTGAATAATTGTGTTATATTTTCTGATAATAATGACTCTTTTTTTCGGGCAAAGGAAACAAGACAAGAAGATTTTATTTTGTCATGATTTTGTATTAGTTTTTCGACAAAAATTTAAACATATTGTTTTCCATGAAAAACAAACAAAAAACCGAGAAATGCCCGGTTTTGTCCATTCTATAAAACCGAAACACGGTTTCCCGAAACACTGTCGGATTTTTGAACTCTAGTAGAAACGGTACTTCAGGACTTTTTTTTTTGGTGCCGGGATATACATAGCCCACAGTGGACACAACCGCCAAATCGATTTTGGGTGGTATTTCCCCCTATCATGGCGGACATAGTCCCCTAGGGGTTTTGACCGTTTCTGGGTTTAGTAACAATACAAACAATTCAAATTATATATTTTTTTGGCTCGAGTACGCCTGTATTTTGAATATAATAAAGCTTCGGGAAAAGAGAGCAATCGTTCCACGGCTGGATTCTAAAAGTGTCTTTGTTATCTACATAGAGTTGAAGAATATGGTGCAATTCTTTTTTGAAAATTTTTTAATTTTCCTAGTTGCTTTTAAAATTAGGATAAACAAGTTTGTTGTTTACATATAAAGTAACATATAAATTATAGGGGTTTCCAATTTGAGAGATATGATTTCTAAGTGACGTTTCGGCCAATTGTAGTATGTAATTTGTTTTCATTGTATTCAGTAATGTTTGCAATGTCATTATGGAGAGATATACGAAAGAATAACGTTTACGAATTATCGTTATCTCCAATTGCAACTTTTCGTGCGCTTTTGCCATTTTATGGTCGTAATAATCGTCGAATTCGTCGAATTGATGCAAGTTACGAGTGTACATTTTCCTTTATATAATGATCAATTGTCAATAAGACAAAGAACCGCACGAAGTAATGAAAATATTGCTGGAGTTCTGGCAAGTGTTGCTGAAGACCGCAATTTATCGATTCCAAGACGATGTCAGCAATTGGGATTGTCGCAAACCACAACCTGGCGGATTTTAATAAAGGATTCGGGGTTGCATCCGTATAAAATTGTTATTACTCAAGAACTTAAACCATTGGATCTTTTCCATTGGCAACAACCGAATTATTGCGAGAAAAGTTTGGAGATTCGATTATTTCAAGAAATTGTGACATTGAATGGCCTCCAAGAAGTTGTGATTTAACAACATTAGACTATTTCCTGTGGGTTTATTTGAAGTCAATGGTCGTTAGGAATACACCAGACTCTCTTCAAGCTTTCAAGTAGTCAATATTGAACGTGCTATTCATGACATACGACTTGATTTATTGGAAAAAGTGCTCGAAAATTGGATTCATCGGATTCGTTCCTGCAAAATAAGACGTGGAGGCCATTTGAAAGACGTTTTATTCAGAATTTAATTGTATCGTTTGTACTTCAGATTAAATAAAAATCATTTGAATTTCCGCAACAATTAGCGTGTTGTTTTCTTAAAAGAAATCATGCCACTCAAATTGAAACACCCTTTATATTTAAACGAACTATAATAATATTACAATTCACAGTTTAATAGGCTCACGACGGACATAGAGTGGAAATATAATAATACATAGAGTTGAAATATAATATTGAGCAGAAGCATCGTAGGCTTAGCGTTTTTCTCAACAATCGCTCAATTTTTGCTTAATATTTTGTAGTTGGTTATAAAGGCTGGATTCAAAACGTGGGTTCGTTATTTATGTGTAGTAGAAATGTGATTTGCACTACGGCTCATCAGGTGAAAATTTTTCTCAAAAAAATCGTGAGATTTTTATGGAAAAATTTGAATTTTTGGATTAACACATTTTGTTTGTGATTGACGTTGAGTTGAAATATAATATCGAATTGAGTTAATTTATATACTTTATATAATTGCACGATTTTCGTACTCTAAATTTTCAGTCATTGTTGTCTTGTGGCGCAAATGCGAAAAAATTCAACTTTTTCAACTAGATTTATAACTGTAAGATCTTTATATTTTTGAATAATGTTGTAGATTTGTTTGAATTTTCATTGTAACTTCCCAAGAACACGCGCTTGACTTATTGATGAACAATAATACAAGGTGGCGCCAAAGTAAACTTCCGATGTTATTTGGCTGTAATTTAAAAAAAAATTAAAAACTTTGATTCTTCTTGTGGGTTATTTTTATTTGGTCTTTTAATTTTTTTTACATCAAGTCGAGAATATGATGTCATGTAAATGGCCGCCGCCACAGTTGATTGTCATTTGAGCCCTTTTTATGGCATTTTTCATCACTTTGGCCAAAACTTCCGGCGATACGTCCTCACATTCTTGACGGATATTGTCTTTAAGAGCTGCAAGAGTCTGAGGCTTGTTGACATAAACCCGCGACTTCAAAAAGCCCCACAAAATGAAGTCTGGAGCGGTCAAATCAGGCGATCTTGCTGGCCAGTGCAAATCGCCAAAACGGGAGATTAGGCGCCCGGGAAATGCATCCTTCAGCATATCGGTTGTGGCACGTGCAGTGTGTGCCGTTGCACCGTCCTGTTGGAACCACATGTTTTCCAATCCCAATTCATCAAGTTGCGGCAAAAAGAACTCGTTGATCATTGCTCTGTAGCGTGGCACGTCGTCTGGTTGATGTCGACGGCGCTTCCATGACATCCTCGGCTACAGCAGCAATATTCTCTGCAGAACGGCTACTACGGGGTCTGCCACGCCTGGCAGCATCTCGTGTTGTGCCAGTCTCTTCGAGGCGAGCGGCTAAACGTCGCAGTGTTTCACCAGTAGGCGTTGGACGGCCAGGAAATCTGCGACGAAATTCACGTTGTGCCAAAGTCACCGACCGATTATTGGTCAAATAAATAGTCAGCAATATTCCGCGTTCTGGAGCAGTGTAGCGTAACATTGTTTATTAACGTGTATTTCGCATGTGTTTACTACACAAATGTCAAAACAGAACTGACATTAGGGGCCAATCGCAAAATTTATAGCATTTTCTGATAGGAGGATTACTTTTGCGCCACCTTGTATTTTGTGTAATATTGCCAAATGTTGGACAACCATTCATCAACTATTTTTGGGGCTTATGACCGTTTTCTTCTTCAGGGGACATAACGCCCAGAGAAATTTTCGGGTTATGTCTGCAATGATTTGGGTATTATGTGCGTTTGGGTTATGTCCGGCCACTGGTTTACAAAAAGCTAGACTATAACTGACGTCAATTAAAAACAATTTGTTATTTTTAACTTAACATTTTTATCGAGTTAAGTAAAGGGGTTTTCAATAAGAGCGCTACAAAAGTTTTTTAAATAAAACAAAACCGGTTTTAGATACCAATGAAATTCTTTATTCCTGTGAAAGTACATTCGATGACATTATGTATGGAACTCGATTTCTTTTGCATGGCCACCACGGGCAAGTCCAGACGCTGAACCCAATTTTAGACGGTTTTCAAGCACAAATCGGCCGATACTGCTGCAATTTCACGTTCGATATTCGTACGAAGTTCATCAATCGTCGCTGGCTTGTTGGCATAGACCATAGAGTTGACGTAGCCCCACAGGAAATAATCTAACGGCGTCAAATCGCACGACCGAGGCGGCCAATCGACAGGGCCATTTCGTGAGATAACACGTTCACCAAACTTGGTTTCCAATATATTGATTGTGGCATTCGCTGTGTGGCTTGTGGCGCCGTCCTGTTGGAACCACATGTCCTCCAAGTCCATATTATCCAATTGGGGCCAAAAATATTCGGTTATCATTGAACGGTAGCGATTCGCATTCACAGTAATGTGCCGGTCTTGATCATCACGGAAGAAGTACGGCCCAATGACGCCGCCGGCCCATAAACCGCACCAAACCGTAATTTTTTCGGGATGCAATGATGACTCATGGATTACGTGTGGATTGCTGTCTGACCAATAACGCATATTTTGCTTATTGACGAAGCCATTCAGCCAGAAATGAGCCTCATCGCTGAAGATGATTTTCCGATGACAATCCGAATCGTAGCGCTCTTAAAGTTGAGGCCACTGACTCCAAATTTCGGTAGTAAATTTTAATAATTTCGACTCGTTGTTGGCTCGTATATCTTTCCATGATGAAAGGGCAAACCTTACTGAAGAGAAATGTCAAAAGAGCTGGGAAAAATATGGCGTCGTTTGCAGTCCCTGTCGATTTACTTTTGTAGCGTCTCTGTTGAAAAACCCTATATTTACCTGGCATACGCGCAATTTCACCAAACAAAGCTACAGCTAATTGGCAGTTAAAAATTATAAATTCCTTACAAACTGACAGCTAAAACTGTTCGTTGGCTCTAACTGAAAGATAACTGAACATGGTGAAATCGGCCGATAATATTGCAAATTACAAATACAAACATTATAAACTCAAGTTTGAATTACTCTTAAGTATTTGAGCAATAGGGTCTGAAATATTTCCACCCAAACAAATGTAATAGGATCCAAATCGTGTCATAAAACCCAAAACCCTCGGCAGAAAATGACATACTGTTGAAACGAATGTCATGAAATCAACTTTTTGCTTTAGATTAAATGACATTTTGAGCTCATGGAACGTCATATGGTCCAAAATCAAGAATATCACATCGCCCAAATCGATTGCGATCTAAATCCCACATTGGAACGCATCACCCACAACAATGAACGAAATCGTCCTCCGACCATAATTTAGGGTCCACCTAGGACCAAGTATGGGCACTCTAATGAAAGGATTTTGAAAAATCCCAATATCACAAAAAAAAGGAGTTACTTTAGTTCCGATAATACTTTAGTTTGGAGACCCATAACTCCTAAAATGAGGATCTCCCCGAACTTACGTATTTTAAAATTGTTGCCTAAAATTCTGTGTTCTATCCTCTCGGTTCTGTCGAAACTAAGTTCTTTGTGTTATGACAGTAGTCATAAATGAGCGATATCAATCACAGTCGAGAATCCCTTCACTACATATTTCATAATTTAATGCCATGTCGCCCGAATGTTTAAAAGCAAAACATGGGCGTTATGACATTTTTAATTTTAGGTGTTATGTCATTGGCCGAAATGTCAACGTGCCACCTAAACAGTTTGGACATAGTGATATTGGGATTTTTTTAAAACAAAATATATTTTTTTAAAACAAATTTCGTAATGCCCAAACCTGCGTCGTATCCGCCCAAGCGCTACAAAAACAACACTGATATGTAACGATGTTTGAGCTTATTGTCAGTTGTGTTTTGGGCGAAATGACGCTACCCCGATTTTCGTCAACATCTCTTGACCAAATTAAAAGCGTGACGAAGGATTTTTGTTAAAATATATGTTCTTTGTGTTGAGTTTCATATAATTTTTTTAAAATCCTTTCGCCAAGTACTAATTTTGTTCAGTATGTGATGTAGAAACCCACGAGTGGTTTGTGTGATATGACCATTAGTTTTAAAAATTTCATTTCATTTATTAGTCAATGGAAATACAAATTCCTTACAGACTACGATTTAGTAACAAATAGTACGATAAAGTATTTTATATAAAACTAAAACCAATCAATAGTAGAAACAAATTTAATAAAATTTTTTCACATTTTTGTTGCCCATGGGTAACACGTACCCATCGTCGTAGATAAAACGTGGAGGGTGCTATCCAGTTCCAATGGGCAAGAGGTAATAATACATTCATTATCGAGCATCGCTACCCATATTTCAGAACAATATGCGTGGGTCCCATTGTGCGTATAGGTTACCAATTGCCGCAGAAACCCCGATTTTTGGGTCCTAATTACAGCTGTTGTAATTGACAGATTTTGACCGATATTTTGACTTTTTTGATGACGGCTCTCGATAACTCTGCTCTTGACGAGAAGCCATTGGCGTAGTTTCTCGCGGAACGAAAGCAAAATGTAAAGTTTATGTTTTGTTAAAGGAATTACTTTTGAGAATTAATTACTAATACAAACAGGGAGAAGATTAATTACAAATCAATTCAGGCATTGGAAATTTCTTGATTAAGTCTATATTTTGATTCGAATTCATAATTATCATACATCAGAATGATTTGTCGATATTATTGATAAATTAAAAATCGGTCTTAATAAATAAAAATTATTACTACAGAAATTAAGTTGTATTAACCAATTTGAATATTTCAAAAACCTCATTCATCTGAAATGGAAGATACAACTCATACTTACTTACTTAATTATCGGGTCTCGAGCAACCCCGTGGGGTTAGGGACCTTACAAAACGAAGATAACATATTTCGCCAACCAGTTCGATCTTTACAACTCATATATAGTACAATATTAGAATTCGTGTTCAAATATTAGTCACTGTAATCATAATAAAGTTACTCGAATGTCTTCGATTTTTCATAAGAGGTTTTGCTGTAAAAGAGAAAGTAGTTTTCAATGTTCCACGAGGACTTTATAGAGAAACTATTATTTTAAACAGAAAGTGAGAAACAATCACACCGAAAAAAATGGTAAGTAAACATATTTAATTTTATACATCATAGACCCAGAATTTGATATATTCCTATTCGAAATCAAAAGTGGGTACTTTAATGACCAGTATGATCATGTATATTTTACTGATATCGAGTCAAATATGTCCAGGTAATATATCTTATCGAAGCATTTTTTTTTTTAAATCGCCAAAGCAAGAAAATCGCTAAAATAAAAAAATGGCTATAACTCAGAAAAGGTACGTCCAGCCGTAAAAATTATTACCTTTTGTACCCCCCGTAGGAGGCTTTAACCAGTGGATGTCTTTAATACGACATCACTTATTTAAAACACAAATCGCTACCACATATAAATGTTTTGGCGATTTTTTTTTTTTTGAAAAATATTAGTTTAACGGATTTGAAAAAAAGTGATGGCGTATGAAAGGCATCCATTGGTTGAAGCCTCCTATGGAGCTACACAAATTATTATTTTTGCGTTTTTATTATGACAATTTTTTTTAAAGTCGTTCACACGAATTGGACCACTTTATAACAACCCCTTAGAAGCCCGGAAATATTGGTTATATTTCGATTGAACGCTCCGTTTCCGAAATATAATCATTATGGCGTTTAAGGGATTTTTTATTCGAAAAATTTTAGTTTTAGCGATTTGTTTTAAAAAATGTGATGCCGTATTAAAGACATGCATTGGTTGCAACTTCCTATTGAGGAAGTACAACTTCCTAATGTACTATTTTTGCGATTGGACGCATCATTTCCGAGTTATAGTCATTTTGTTATTTTAGCAATTTTCTTATTTTGGGGATTTTTTGAAAAAAATTTCTTCCATAGGAATTGAATCACTTTATGGAAAACGCTGGAAAACGCTTAGAAACCGTCCAAAAGTAGTTATTTTTTCGATTCGACGCTCCGTTTCCGAGATATAGAAATTTTTTCATATTTTCCAAAATTTGAACCCTGGTTACAAATAATAATAATTTTGTTTATATTTAAATATAAAATGCATAATTTTAGTAAAATATAAATTTTTTTAGTTTTTTTTTGTTTGAAATATATAATGAGTTAAAGCATCAACAAATGCTTGTGACAGCCATCAAATTCAAATAATTAGTTGAGCACAATATATTATTTGGCACAACCGAATTAGTTTTTAAATTTTTTGTATATTATTTGGCACAACCGAATTAGTTTTTCAATTGTTTGTTGGTCCAACTGATGGAATTTCACCACTACAGGATAATTTGATTGCTGGAACAAAAACTCGATTGACAGATCGCATTTATTTCCGTGTGCTGTGGCTTCAACTAAATATTTCAGTTCTTGCAACCAAAATTGAATTAAAAATCAATGGATATGCCCATTTGGTGATACGGAACACAATTATTAGTAATCAAAACTGAATATCTAATGTGATAGGCTAAGGTGCCGTCAAATTATATGTTAAGCTCCTCTTCTGATTACGTCGATAATCAATAAAATTGAAACCCGGAAACCACATTTTAAAAATGTTTCTAAATTTTTGTTAGAAAATACGTTCAGAGTGTTTCAAGTTTTTCAGAAAACGTTAACAGTTAAAATTCAGTTCAAGAAAAAACACATATGTTAATTCGTGAGTCCATTGTACGTCAAGCCAATTTTTCAATCGTGGGGCGAAATCCAAAGAGGTGAAATGGATGAAATTTGAGCGGGCACGATTGTGTACTCGATCATGACTGGCTCCTGATCGTAGCTACCGTATTTTTCTTCATACATTACAGTCATATTTTGTTAGGTTTGGCAACAAGCCACAATTCTTCCTTGACGTAAGAATTTTAACAATGATGTGTTAAAAATTATTGTAGAAACCATTCAAAATAAACACAATCTTAAAATTAGTTAACCGAACGGAAAGTTTAAACGTTAATCTAACCATAACCATCCGTAACCTAACTTCCTCGTTAAAATGATTTACCGTAGATACCTTTAGGCGAGGGGGGTCAGAATGAAAAAAATTATATTAATATTAGTTTTTGAATTTTAATTTGATGACCAATTTTGATAGTTTTAGTTAATGTATGAGAAATTCATACTACAAGCTTACAAGGTCCGGTTGATTTTTTGTTAGAATAATAGACAATTCAGTTAAGCACATTCACTGGCATGGCTAGTTTCGAACTCCGTGACAAGTTCGTCATCAGATGCCTAACTACTGTAGCTGAATCGGTACCATCGGTTAAATCGTATATATGCGAACTGAATTATGCAATTTACATATGCGAATTAGTATCCATCGAAGATCCCTAAGTATCAACACACACTGAAAGCCAATAATTCCATATAATATTAATCAATTATAAAATACAGTGGTGTGCGATGAAGTAGAGTCAACACTAATCAATATTTTCAAAAAAAAAACAAATGTAGAAAAATTAAATTTTTTTTATAACTTTTATTTTTAATTGTTAAATTAAGAACTAGATATAACATTTTAGAACATTAATGTCGTAATTTAAAATTAAATCATTAGGTATATATCAAAATATTTCATCTGAACTAGAATAAATAGCTGTGTCAAATTAAATGTATGTTTCATTAATCCTTTATATTATCTCAGTACTTTATGAAATAACTATTATTTTTATCACAGCTAAGCAACGCCTTGACATTGAATCATCAAGTCTCCACAAGTCATGTTTTCCACGCCGATTGTTCCAGTGTCATAAGCTCATCTTTATTAAATCGGTTTATTCCTTTGATAGACACTTTAAAATCCCTGAATAGGATTTAAGCCCGGCGACTGCATAGACCATCTGGAAACTATGACACTATTATTTTCAAACGAAGCTTTTGCTCGCTTCGATGTGTGTTTGGGGTCGATATTATGTTGAAACACCCATCGAAGCGGCATTTCCCATTTAGCACAAAGCATCATGATGTTTTTTTAATACAGTGGTATAATATGCAGCGTCCATTGTCTGTTCAATTTGGAATAAAGGTTCTGTCCCAATGTAAGAGTAACAACCCCGTACCATTATGTTTCCGCTACCACGTTTAACTGTTTGGATTGTGTTCTGGGGCCTGAATTCGGTGTTGGAAGGTCTTCGTACAGGAAGATTACTCTTATCATAATTACCCAATCTCACTTTAGTTTCAGCTGTCCTCAAAATATTTCGCCATTTGCGAACGGACCATTTCACAAGCTCCTTGGCAAAATGCAACATTTTTTGAACGTTCCGTTTGGATAGAAATGGAACTTTTCGGACACTTTTTGCCTTTAAATTGTTTTTAGTTAGCATTTTTCTTAATGTAGAGGTGTCAACATCCCGATCGTATTGCCTTTTAAGGGCGGAAGAGGTAACAAAATTCGAACTCTACGTGGCGCAATATTTTTGGTTCCAAATTTTCTGTAATTTTCAGGATTTTACCGTCTGTTTCCTGGATTGGGGTTATATTTTATTCCGGTCTCCAACATTTTCTTTGAGCATCCAATTATGTCAGTAATTTGTATGTAGCTTCTGAATTCTTTTATCGTCTCTTTTATTCTTTCTTGGCGCTCATGATTGCAAGATTTACATCGGCCCATTTTGGAACGTCAATAATGACAATTTATTAATGCTACTAATAAACATTAATCATATTTAGAAGCTAAAATTTGTTTTCAAATTCAAATCCAAACTACCATTAACCATTTCAAAAAAAATATATTTTTTTGTAATTGACTCTATTTTATAGCACACGTTATTACATAGCCTTTAAAATACTGACACTGACCTGGAGAACAGTAGTGTACAAAATCTATTAAAAATTACGGCATTATATTCAGCAGAGGACCGGTCAATCAGGTTAAGAATTACTTGACATGAAACATCTTGGACCACTGATTTGCAGAGAATAAAAGTTTTGACGAGTGTGTGACTCTATTTCGTCGCACACCACTGTATATGTGCCATGTTGACTGCTTCAACCTTTGTTTAAGTAAAACCAGAGTTTGGTTCCGAATTATCGTATATTCAATCGCAATATCTGCTCGTTCTATCAAATGACGTGCATTTCGTAAAATAACAGTTAATGTTTTGTTTTTTGACAATGTCATACAGCCAGAATGTACTCTAACACAGTGTATTTCCTTGAAAGAATTGCATACAACTTCGTCCAATTCTTATGAATTAAAAAAATTTTTAACTCCATATGAAAACATCATTTAGAAAATGAATTAAAAAGATTTTTAACTCCATATGAAAACATCATTTAGAAACGTCGTAACTGGAAATAATACAACGAAATGAGTTTGTCAAATGAAACTTTTTTTGTTTTGCTTTGGTTAGTGGTTCTCAGAAATTCCAGCAATAACAGGCAATCAAGCAATGGCTATAATATACGATTTCAAGGTTACTCATGCTTAAACAAATCGCAGTGAAATTTTAATAATAAACAAATTTTAGAAAAAGAGTGAACAAATTATGTAGGCGGTTACAAGTTCATTAATAGCCGCCTCTGTAACAGCTACGGAAGTTGCGTTGCTAAATGTTGTTTACCGCTCATTCCACAAATTTATGAGTGACCGAATAATGACCATACAAATTCACTAGATACTTTATTGCTTGTTGGTGTTATTGTTATTGCTGTTGTCCAATTGAATATTACAAATATTGCCCATTTAGTTTAGATCGTTGAAAAGTATTGCAATCTCAATGGAAGCTATTATTTCTTCCTTCACTTGTCCGGGGATTAGACTATAATTTTGTTGCTCACTGCACGCCTTCTTTTTATATCTTTTAATTGAAACTGTGAAATTTGTCATAAATCAACATTTGTGTCATATTGTTGTTATAACTGTCAGTTGGTGTGCTGCTGTCATTACAGATCAGCAACATTTTATTAAATAATTTATACTGTTTATTATAACTCTTGCTATAAGTGTCACAAAAGTTTAAATACTATAGTTGAGATTTAATTTGTAGTTTTCAGATTTGCGGGACGCCTTCGTCTTCCCACATCCGATCATAATATCTGAAAAGTCAATAAACTACTAGATCAACACCACCCTCACTGGTGTGTGAAAGTGCAACCTATGGCCCACCAAAAGGTATAATTTATAGATGAAACAACGGAAATTAGTATTGCTGCTTATATAAAGATTGTATAGTAATTAGATCGCTATGGTTTATATCAAAATATATGTTAGACTCCTACCCTAAATCGAAATTGGTTTTCAAGAATTCGATAGAAAGATAAAATAATGTCGATTTGAGTTAAAATTAGGACTTTGCAAGGTTCGTTTATTTAAAACTTTCAAAATCGACTCTACCAAGAGCGCAAATTTTCCTGTTCATCTTTACGGATTATGTACTTACGATAATTTCTAATTCCATAGCCTAAGACAATGAAAGGTTAGATAAGGGATTGAACCAACTCTCATGTGTATGTATAAGAGCCACGTACGCTGCCCATTGCACAACAAGCGGACACAAAATATAATACGAGTAAATTTAGATTTCGTTTCGTACACAACATTCCAATAATATGTACATACGTTCGTGGTCAAGCCAGATTACTAAAAATAAACCAAAAAAATAGGCATTTTTTTTTATAAATTGCTCAAAAAATTTTCTTTAATTAAGAAACCACTATTATGATGATTTTTTTATATCCCAATATAGCTTCCATTTCCATTTTAAAATTCTGCAATCGGTTTCAAATTACAAAAGATACATGCTGCTGAATATGGAAATTTTAGTGCCTTTAAATACGTGAAACGGAGTGTATGTCCTTTATGTATTTGAGCAACATAACAATATAAAACAATGTTACTGTACAAAGTTTAAATAAAAAGTTCACGAATGATATAGGGTGTATACCCGCCCGTATATACATATATATACAGTTATAGTTAGAAGAAAACAAACCTGGATTTATGGAAAATTTAATTTTTTTGTTAATTGACAGTTTTGAACGTAGAATAAATTTTTTTTTAAATCTATTAAACCCTTAATCTTTTGAATTTTGTTGTTTGCCAGCTTGAACTTTAGGTGACGATATTTATTTATCTGTTTACGATACTCAGCTAAAAGCACCTGAAAAATATTAATTTGTCATATATCTTCAGTTAAAAACTAAATACAATCTCTAATAATTAATAAGAGGAACATGAACAATGATGAAACAGTTAGGAGATAATAGAGTGAGACTAATTAGGGAGATTGGAATGAAATGAATGGAATAGGATAGATAAAGCAGGAACAAACGAAGATTCAACAGATGCAGCAGAATAGATACAGCAGGAACTAATGAAGTAGGTAGAGCAGGAAGAGATGAAGCAGGAACAGATCGACCTATACACAAGAAAACGTCCTATCTCGCAAATTCAAAGTTTTACAGGAAATAATTACCTTTTTAAGAGAAATCTTTCAAGGGAACGTTCAAAGTCGTTTCCTAGAATATTTTACATAAAGCCTTTTGAACTCTTTAAAGAGAACATTGGTTACTTGTTCCTATCAATTCGCTTTAATATTTATGTTAGGATATTTTATTTTTTAAAATATTCATTGATAGTATTTTTTTCTCCTACTTTTGTTAAAAAATTTTAAAAAATGTATGGATTTTTTATAATTCAATTAATTTATTTTGCTTCGTTTAGTCACTTCCAATATAAAACAAAAAAAATATAACAAACAAATTAAAACATAACATAAAATAAAAAAAAAAACAATTCAACAGTTTAGCTTTTACAAATACAAAATAAAATAATAACAGTAAATAATATTTTATACATAAAGTTTATGTTAAGCGTAGGGTAGGGTGTCGTAGAAACTATGGCAATCACTGTGAATCATGTATTTGAGCTGCTGCAGATGTTTGTTTCCATTTTTGTTTATTTTTTGGAACACGCTCTAAATGCAGCTGTTGGTATTGAATATTTTCAATTATTTTTGCGGATAGCTAGATCCTTAAACCCATCATTATAATCATATGTATATATATATCATTATAATATATAAAATCATATAATTCTTTTGTTATTCGAATATAATCGCTTGGCAAGTAAATATCGCACTCTGTAGCTTGCGCTCAATGCAACTATGAATTGAATCGCATTACATTTGCGTATGTCCTTTTGTTAGGTGGTTGAAATTTGATAAGACTGTGTTACGATTTTGGTATGTGCAGCCATCTGAATATTTCATAATTGTCTATAATACAGATACAAACGCAGATGCCACAAGATTACGTGGACTCAATCGGGTCTTACTGACTGGCAACGTTGAATTTTCTGTGCACATTTTCATGTAACATTTCAAAAGTTGCTGGATCGTATTAAAATTTGTCTCCAGAAACAACTTCGACGTCTTTTCTCTTTGGTAATGGGATGGAAATTTGGGAAATTTTTCCATGAAATTTCTTTCGGTGGAGTTTTGTTTTTGCGACGGTTTCTTTTTCTGATTTGGCGGAGCTGCTCCAGATGGTATCATGTTATGGGAAGCATTTTTCACCCAATCCGGAATGGGCCTGTAGCGAATTTCTAGAATTTGCAGGAGCATGTTCCGGCAGACAGGATTTCTCATATTTTCCTGCGGCAAATGATAGAATAAACTTGATTGTCTTCTTGAAATTTCCTTCAGAGTTTTGCAGTGTTTTTATTTCACCAACATCAACATACGACCATACAAAAACTTTTTTTGAGACCAATCGCTTGTTCCTCAAAAAGTTTCAGAAGTTTCAACAACGTCAGCCTTGAAATAAATAGGAGAATTATGCTTGCAAATATATGCTATCTTGGGCTCAGCAAGCAGTTTAAGAACAATCTCTCTCTCGACAGACAAAAGTCCAGCTACACCAGACTCTCATAAATGGTCCTGTTAAAGAGAACGACGAGTGCCGACGTCGTTGGAACTAGGAGCTATTTGTATTCCGACATGGACAGAGCTAGCCGAATCAAAATAGGCCAATTGCGTTGGTTAGGCCATGATAGCAGAATAGATGAAGATGAGCCAGCGCGAAAGGTTTTTTATAATGTACCCGATGGAAGCAGGAAACGAGGACGACCAAGACTCCGCTGGAAAGTGTAGACAGTAGAATCCCTCCGTATAATTGATGTTACCAACTGGCGAGAAAAGGCGTAGGATAGAGCCAGTGAGGGAATATGTTGAAATTTGTTTAATTGTTTGTTTAATTGTTTGTATGAAAAAAATATATATAAATATTTCCGCCTTATTTTAACAATTATATCGAGAAAATGTCAGGAGTTTATTTTTTTGTTGCCGTGGCAAATTTTTTACCGTAACTTGGCTATTTGTAGTCCGACTTTTAAGCTTGATATGTCATTGGAAAGCGAATCATGAAAACTCTGTTCAAACATTATAATCTTTGAACTGCGACAATATCTTCCACTAGTACCCAGCATCACTTCCTGAGAAGCACCCCAAACGCAAAACTTTCTGATGCAGAATTGAAGCTCTTGAAAGTTTCGGTGATAGTACTTTATCTACGTGTGGAACCCCCATTTAATTTCGTTAGTGCCTCCCTTTGGCCCTCCCTGACTATAGCCTATTATTGAATAATCGTTCTGTCGTGGCTGCATTTTTCGTTTTAAACTAGTTGTTTGCGTTACTGTTATTTTGTAATTAATAACTTTTCTATTTTTGTTTCACCAACTTGACTCAATTACAATGATATTCATCAGTTCGAGTTGTAAATATTAACTGATTTTGGTTTTGAGTTGTGTAGTTGTTACGGCAGTTCTTTCGGTCGTTCAGTCGAATGAAATCGAAAACTGATCTATTTTAATGAAGTAACCTACACCCACCCGCTAATTTGTGCGATACTACTTCTATATGGCGAGTCGATCAGGTGTGGGAAATTAAAAATTTACGTACTTTTGTAGGTACCGAGCACTATTTGTTCGGACGACTCACGGCATATAATTTGTCAATATATTTCATTATGTCTAGTATTCATTAGGGATTTCCAAATCGAACTGATTTTTTTTATTAAACTCCTTGTGCGAGTTTTCTGATTATTCGCGTTTTAGGTTGGGGTTGGTTACCCACATTTTCGTTGAGGTAACTTAATTTTGAAAATACCTTTTTTAAAAAAGGTCCAGCGCAAGGGATCTTAATGTAGACACGAAATATTTTGAGAATTTTCAGAAAATAAACCAACGTACATTTTGGGGGGTGGACAAAAAACACTTCACCCACCATTCAATGTAAGTCGTTCTAATATACATATACATATATATATTTTTGTGCTATTTTAATGTGAAAATAGTATCTTTTATTGGTGAACGTATCCCGGCCAGTCAGCGTAAAGTCAAAGTGTCTTGTCATTCATTGTGAATGAAATTACGCCTTCCGACGTTGTATAGATACATTCTGGAAAAACGGCCCAGTATCATATTGCGGGCACCATGCCCATGTTCCAAACATTGTTTGAATTGGAGATCTGCTGCTGTTTTGTTTCTTTGTTGTTTCTCACGTTTTTGTTTTCAGCAGTTGTCAACAGACAAAGCCACATTTGGATAACAAAAACATTCATATATTATAACCTGTTAATAATTGTGTCTCAAACATGAAATATTGAATAGCCAACACTATATATGTTTGGACACAAATATAACACATTTGCGATTAGCTACATACACGTTATATTTGCACCCAAAAAAAACAAAAAAGACTGATTTTTCAGCGTGTACATATAACCCTCGAATGTTAGCACTTTTTCAATTGCGGTTTGTAGCTATTTTAGTTAGGTTTGGAACGTTTAATAAAACAGTTTGCAGTCCGAAGAAAAATATGAGGAGAACAAGCTTTACTCCAATTTTCATGTTTATTTTTAAATAATGTTGTTCATGCGTCCGCAATACAAAAAGTACAGATGTTAATTCGGTCAACTATAAAAAATGGACTAGTCGGTCATGGGTGTGAACAGGTTTTGATTGGGCCTTAAATACAAAATGTACGCTGTGGGCATTTGTGCATCCTAGGCGACACCAATCGCCCTAAAAGTCTTAGATGCATCGGAAAAATACGAAATATTTAATTTTGAACGGCCAATCAAATATAAATCTCTTCAAGTATACAATCATGTACAATTCAAATAAAGAAGTACGATTTTTGAAAAAGAGCAAATATTTATTTTTAGCCCTTTACATCAAACTATTCACCGACAATTTTTTACGGCTATTAGAGCAAGGTGGGTGGAGCTAAACTTTACAATAATTGGCTAACATAATTATGTTAAAAATTAGCATAAGAATATTCGGTGTAAGATCGCACGAAAGAAATCATATTCTATACCGTGATACGATGAAAAGTACAATTTTTGGACAAAGTTTTCGTTTGGTAAAATTTCAAACCCTTCTTTGCATCACTGAAGTGGGCGGTTTTCTGCTGCTGCTAAAGCTGTTGCGGTTACTTAGTAGTCGTACGTAGTAGTCGATGGCTTCCATTGTAAGCAATTACTTGAATCTTATACAACTGCGATAGTTGTCTGGCTGTTGTTTTAAGCGTCTATTATGCCGGGTACACGTTTTGACATGCGATCAGTTTGAATTTCTGTCTATGGTACATAGTTTGGTTGAAAGATGATATAATCTGCGGAGAGGCGAGTGGTAGTGGTAATGTCGATGGCTAGATGTTGTGGGTGGTTATCTCATTATTGCGTCACCTAATTGAAGAAACAAACTGCAAGATCGTATAGTTATTTATTTCTCGTTATACTTAAACAATAGTTGTTGTATTCTCATTGTTAATGTTGAGAAATGAGATATGTCTACGTAACTTGCGAAAATGTGTATAAATGCTACTACATGCATTCGTATGTATATTAGGGGCTACTACTGTAAGACATTAAGAGCAAAAATATGAATCTATAAATACAAAAGACAGTTGAAAACTAATATGTAACATTAGGGTGACATTTTTTCTTTACTTTTGGAATTCAGGGAGCGCCGGGCGGATTATTACGAGACGTGGTGTAAAAATGTTAATGGCTATACAAATGGTAGCTATAAATGAGGCAAAAAATTGAGTTTACTTAAAACAATTTTTTGAAGTTTTAGATGTGTTGTTGAGATTTAAAGTATGTTTGAACTGAATAACATATTTCTGAGTTCTTTCTCCAAAATCCCTGAAGAAAAGAGTGTATTTTGAGAAGAAACCTTGATATTTTCAATTAACAAAAAATTCATACTATTCTTTTCGTTTTCAACGCATATAAAAAATGCAAAGTGGAATTCGTCAGTCGCAGTTTGAGATAGTGTAAGTTTTATTGGTCTATCATTTAATATGTGGCTGTAATCTGAAAGCGAAAAGTTGACTTTTTGACTCCTATTTCTCAAGTATTCAAGATTTTCGGTAGACTGCATCATTTTCGGCTTATAGTGGCGACTCCAAGTGACAAATGTTTATTTTACACTCTCATCTGTAGACAATGACATGCATAATTTCATCTGCATATATTTGCATATTTGGTCACAGAATGGAGTTAACTCATACGACAAAAATTATTTTTTGTGTTTAGAATATTCGTACCTATCGCTGGGTCGACAAGTTGTCGTGGGAACATCGAAAGTTTTGTCAAAACTGCAAGCAATGCTGAAGTTTACGAAAGGCTCGTGGTAAAATTTGTAAATGTATGGAAAAGAAAGTCGAGTGCTTGTCATCAGCAATAAAGATTTATTATTTTATAGAACGCAGAGTGGTTGAGTAATTCGATTTTACAAAATAAATGTGAAACTGCAGGACAGAAAAATGAAGAAAATTTCCAGAAAATCGGGCCCTCCAATCATCCTCTGCTCTAAAAGCATCACAAAAAAGACGACGAACGACAACAATGCTACAAATTACAATTTTGAAAATGTCAACAATTTATATTAAAACTAAACTTTCCAAAATGTGAAGTGTATTGTGGGACTTTCAGGGGTTAATAACGTCTGACATTTTGGTTGGTATTTCCGGCCCGACCTAATCTGCCTACAGTATTTTTTATAAAAACTTATATGTATGTATATCACCAAGTAATGTTTTTGAGTGTATCGTTTCCATTTCATGTTCCAAAAAACTAACTTCAATTTCGGAATCAGCGACTTTAAAACTCCCTAGATACGTTTTTTAGTGAAAACATAAGAAGTTTCATGCTCAAGTTTTCGTGGGTTTTGACCACTGTGTAACGAGATCAAAGTTCAAGTTATAGGAAATCATATAATTTTAACCAATAACTTCAAGAAAATAATTCTGCGGCGGCTTTTTATGAAACATGGCAAAATGATTACACTGTAGTTATAGTTTAAGTGGTGACAATTTGGAAAAGTCGGGCATTCCTTCAGATCAGATACGTTAATTAAATTTAAATTCTGACGCCTAGGTGCCACATTTCAACGTTGTTCATGTTACTTCAAATGTTCACCAGCTAAATATTAATGACATTTTAAAAATTTTACTATGGTGAAAAAAAATTCGACGGACTTTTGAAAACACATATTTTCGAAAAATTTTAAATTTGACCTCGAAGCGTCATCATGTCTTAACGTTGTTCAATTTTGCCACCTTATTCAGTCCGCGCATCCTCAATTTTAGTAAAAAAAACGTTCCCAACAATTGAAGGCTTCTCGCCAAAAGCGTTGTAAGTGACAAAATGTAAATTGTTCACTAGAGGCAAAAAAACAAAAACGTTTTAAAACATGTACGCATTCAGTTTTTGTTTGTCTGGATTAATTGACACATTTATTACAATTAAGCACCGTTAAAAAATTTTGAGTTAAAAATTAAAACATTGAAATATTTTGAAAATTTAAGTTTTACCGATTTCTCAATGGGATATTGTTTTATTCTAAAATTAAGTGGTGACAACATGTTTTTATATACAAGATTTGTTTTCACTTTAACACGCACTTAAAATGTCAGAAATTGATTAATTTTGGTCAGGTTTGCATTTAAGTAGTCTTGGAAAGGTATATGGGTAGGAATCGAAGAAAAACACTTTTACAGAAAATGTCGCTTACAACGTTACTCGCGACAAGGTTTCAATTTAAAAAACTATGGTTGTGAATTGTTATGAAATTTTTCTTTAAAACATAGTTAATGGTTTTTAATAATATAAACTAATATACTCATAAAAATTATGACCAATCGCACTTAATTTCTAATTTAGAAAAAATATTTTCATCTTTTATCGAAACTCTCGCAAAAACAATAAAAAAACATGTGTATATACTTATATAGGGTGTCTCGAAATAAATAAATGGTTCCAGTCCTTTTATATTTTTATTTTTAACGGATTTGCGTAAATAGAATAACATATGTTACTTGCTGAGATTATGTCCGCATGGATTTGCTTGCAAGGACTAAAACCCAATGAAGAAACATACAACTAAATGAGATATGAATGAAATGAGATATGAATCAACGTTCGTACTAATACAATCCCAGAATTCACACAATAATTTCGTAAAATTCGTGAATTTTCAGCATATGATGCTAGGTAGTAACAATTTTAAGCACATTTATTGGGAACAGATTCAAATAGCACAGTTAGTTTAAACAAGGAACGAGGGGCCTCCCAACTATTTTTGGGTAGTTTACCAAATCTCGGAAGCTCTGGAGAAAGATGTGGGGAGACAGAAAAGAATGGTATTCATAGAAACATATAAATAAATTGTATATTTAAAAAAAAATTTAGTTACTATCGCTACAAATATGATGGCACGTTTTTTCCAAAATGAGTAAAAAGTATGTAATTTTTGCAATGTCTTGACACTTCATATCAAGTCGCTTGAACCGCACAGTGACCACAAAATTATTATTTATTTTGGAAAATTACACTAAAATTGGAAAATTCAATTGCCGGTGGTCTGACATTCCCGTAATCAGATGTAATTGTGAAATTTAATTCCACTTAAATGCATTGATAGAGTATAAATTAATGATATTGGGTATGTCAGTATTTGAGAATCTATATCTTATCGACGCATATTACCCTTTTTTCAGTCTCAACTTGCGGATATTTGAACTGCTGGAATTTGAATTGATTTAGCCTAACCACGTTGGTAAGCAAATGGAAGAGTATCCGAAGAGTATTTATTGAATTCTGTGGCTATAATGACATACTAAATTATATATATGATGAGAAACAACAGGACTGCACAGGTCAAAAAGTTTTAGCGGTTTGCGATGTATTTGGCGTTTAATATCACAGGCCAGCAAATTGTTTAACCCAGAGACCAGAGTTCACTGTTGTTTGAGTTACGCTGAATCCGAATCTGACCTCAGAATAACATCACTTATTTTAGGAGTTATGTTAACCTAAAATTAAATTAAACCGTGTTTTTTGCTATATTCGTGACGTACTTTTACCATTAAATATGCTATTTTAATTTCCCGTTCCCGTTGAGATTCCAATGTATTCGCAGTTAAATAAAGGCATAATGTAGCGAAACAATGGAGATCTTCTGAGATCAGATTCAGTTTTGGCGCACCTCAAACCCTTTACAAAACTATACTCTACTCTTAGGCTCCTGACTTTTTTCAAATGTCGTCGGCATGTGTATTTTAAGGAAAATTTATGGTCTGTTTTCCAAAAGGGAATACCAACGAAAGTACAAATCGCCTTAACATCGTTTTTGAATTCTTGACACCTATAGAGTATAATTTCGAGACATCTTGGCATGTGAATACTTGCTCGGTATTATATGCAAACAGTCTTGTCACAAGCTGCCAAAAATATATGCTAAAAAAGGCAACTTGCAAAAAAGAGGCTAAGACAAAAAAATTCTTGTTGCAAAATTGTATGATTTAGGCTAAATTTTTAATTTTTTATTTACATGCGTAATCGTTTCGATGATTGTGAAGCATCATCTTCAGCAGCGTCTAGCCCGTTAAGCGAAGTGTGATATGATGATATGAAGATTTTTCTGAGCTACAGTCAATTATGGGAACAAAAGTATCTGCAAAGTGACTTGGACTCGTTCTACACATTAAGGTGGATCGAAATTTTTTTTTTTGTCCAAACGGGACTAAAAAGTTTGGTTTTGAGGTAAAAAAGAATATGCTTCAAGATGGGGCCCAAAGGATGACTTTAACCCGGAGCGCAAGGGCAAAAGAAAATTTTGGCCGATTTCCTTGAATGTTACCCTATATATCACAGCGAAGTAAACCGAACTCCTGTATATGAGGTTCTAACGAAAGTTCATACTGACCTGAAAGTTTACCAGCGATAATGCGCCCAACAATGGGCATACTCCACTTGTGGGAGTCATCTGAAGCCATTTTGTATCATATTTTATACTGCAGCGATGTGTTTTTTCGAGCTTGCTGTGCTGACATGTATTTGCAGGCCCCCAGAATTGTGCGGTAGCGGTGCCCAAGGGTCCCTTCTCAAACCCGATCTGTTAAAATTCCACATCAAGAGCTTCCCAGTCCCCATACAAGAATTCGCATAACGGTAATTTTTTAATTTTGTCCTATATTGTAACAAATCGTAAAAAACACCCGTAATGAGACCATTTTCTTCATTATTCGACCACTGATTTCACCAACTGTTAAATTTGATTGGGGGTTTTCAAAGGTCACAATGTGTTTGAAATGTCTGATAACGTCCTTTATTGACGGCAATTGGTCGTGTTTGAGCTCGTGTAGGGGGTCGAATGGAGGGACGCTGTCTGTAGCACGGGTTTTTCTTAGAGAACACTCCATCTTCTTGAATTTTGCTTCTTTCCGACAAGGCGCTTGAATTTCACACAAAATTAAAACAATAATTTTCACACACAATTTGGGCAGGGATGAGACTTCTTCGCAATCTGAAATAAGACTGGTATGAATTAATTAATTTTTTGACTTTTATTTCCAGTCCTACTATTATTGTGATTATTACAATAAATAACACTGTGACGGTTTTACATATCTTCGCTCACTTATAAAGCTGTAACTTAGACAGTTATTAACTAATTTCTAGTTTCTTCCAAGATTTAGAAAGAAAACAGTTTGGCCTTTCGAGTAATGTATATTTCATTTAAGGAAACTTAAGAAAACTGTGAGTAATTGTCGAGGAAACTCAAAAATTTTTAAATTGTTTGTTACACTTTCAACTTTGGCGATTTTTAAATGCACTATTTTGTAAGAAGGGTCTACCAGGTGTTCCTTTACTAAAAAAGCCCCTTTAGTGTAGAGTAAAACGCATTTTCGTTATTAAAAATCAAATTTTTTGTTTAAATTGAACAATTTTCCTTTTGCCCGTGCGGCGCGGGTTAAACTCATCAGTTGGGCCCCATCTTGAAGCATATTCTTTCTTAGCTGAAAACCAAACTTTTTAGTCCCGTTTGGACCCCAAAAAATAAAAAAAAATGATTTTCGATCCACCTTACTACACATGGTGCAAATTAAATCTGATGGAGCTGAATATTGGAAAGTGTAAATATATGAGTTTCTTCAGAAGGAAACCAATGTCTGCAAATTATGTGCTGGGATGTCATCAGTTGGAAAAGGTTTATACATTCCTTGATCTTGGTGTTTTATTGGACTCCAAGTTGAACTTCATTCCTCGCATAAATCTCACGATTAACAAAGCCAATGGTGTACTTGGTTTTATAAAACGTTGGGCTAAAGAGTTTGATGATCCATAGTGTAACGAAACATCTATACACATCACTTGTAAGGCCTATCCTGAAATATGCATCGATAATATGGGACCCAATTTACCAAATTCACATCGATTGTATTGAGTCAGTACAGAATCAGTTTCTGTTATTTTGTCTTCGTAGTCCGAACTTCAACCGATTTAATCTCCCGTCTTATATTAGTAGACTTGCTCTTATTAAGCTGCCAACTTTAAAAAGCCGCAGCTCCATGCTAAGCATATCGTTTCTTTTGATCATAATCAATGGCGATGTATGCTCTGGTTTCTTGATCCACAACATTTCATTCAACATTCCTCAACGACCAACACGTTACTTCTCATCGCTATCTGTTCAATTTTGTAGAGCAAATTACGCGAATGCTGATCCTCTAACAAGAATGTGTAAGGAATTTAATAAATTGTATTGCCTTATATATTTTGGTACGAGTATTAATGTAATTAAAAACAATATAATAATTTTTTTAAATTCTTCATGATTTGTTTGGAATCTGCTGTGTAGTTCTAGACCACCATAAATTTGTAAATAGTCTGTACGGATAAATTCCATAGACAATAAATTTCTAAATAAATAAATTTCATCACTCACCGAAGTTTTTCTCATATTTGAATTTTTGCTTGTTTTAAGTTCATACTTACAGCCCGATTCTGTGCACTTGATAAGTTCACCACATTGAGTATTTATCAACTTTTGAATATTTATCAAGATTTGGTATTCTACTACAAAAAATAAAAGCTTTTTAGTTGATAATTTGTCAAAGCCTCATTTGGTATTGATAACTCTATTTTATTGTGTGTGTGTATGTATTCAAATTCGGTAAATAGTGCACGCTTCATGCAAATATCAACATAATGGATTCTTTTTTAAAATACAGGTATAAATTTACGTATCCTTTTAGAAAAATGGAAGAAGAAATAATTGTGTTAATGCTGATTTGTGCAGACGAAGAAAATGCGGAAAAAAGAATGCGTAGGTGTGACTTACGAAGATTACGCGACTCAAGCGATCCTTTTCAGTTGTCGGAGGCAGAATTTACAAAAAATTTGCAGCCTCATGACGCCCAAAGAACATCATTATCATTGACAGTTCGAGTTTTGGCCAATAATTTGATAACAATAAACAAAATCAGCTGTCAATAGAAATTCACCACACTGGTGAATTTCAAAAGCTTTATATTTATCAATGTTGCCACAGAATACCAACCGAACTTTTGGTTGATAAAAATCTTGACAAAATATCTTGATAAAAAATTTATCAAGAATTCACAGAATCGGGCTGTTAATTGCGAAATTTATACTCGAATTTGCAATTTAAATGTAAAGTCCATATATATATTAATGTATGGATTTTATTATTAGACCTTTTTACCATTAATTATTTCTCTTCAAAGCCTGCATTTTTGAAGAGACATAATCTACAGTTGAATTAAATTTCATGTTTGTAAAGGAGCCAGAAAAATATATTAAATTAGAACAAAAAAATCCTGGTAACACAGCATACGGCGGCAACATATTGAACTCAGGACAGGATAGCTGCATTACTGCATTCATTCAACTACATGTGAAAGGCATCAAGTTGTTTATGGTTAATTTTGCAACTGCGGCGTATGCGTATTAAATGTTGTGAATTGGCTTTAACTCTATTTATGTCTTTAACTCGGAAATGGAGAGTCAAGTTGTAAACATTTTATCCAAACCCACTACAAGTGGCAAAAAGCAATTTGACTCCCCGTTTTCGAAGCAGTGATATTGGTGGTGTTTTGTAAGCATTCGATGAAGGTTAAACAATGAGGTTATTACGGCGATTGGATTCACCGTGTACAATCTTTATTTATAGTATAGATTTTCTTTATTTCTGCGAGTTTAGAATTTATGTTGATAACTATGTGAATGCACATTTTATCCTAACCTCTTAGGAATGTTAAAAAAGTTGTTTATTTTGGCGGTTAGACTGAGATTGTTTTCCAGTCAGAGATTTTTTTAGAATTCTATCTCATACTACCTATAATCTCAATCCCGCTTTTTGGAGAGAAATCCCGCTTTGTGTCGTCTTTTTGTTTTTCAGAAAAGTAAATTATAATTTTCCTTAACTTCTTAGTTAGTGAAAAATCTGACTCAATCGCAAGTAGAATTTCAACCCACATTTTCCGGACGATCAACTCGATAAGTGCTGAGCTTCATCGTAATTGGCTAAAGACTAATTGCCTTATTCATAAAACGTTATGAGAAGTTTGAGAGACGATTTATCATACACAACTTTTTTTTGAATAAGGCCACTAGGATTCAAATATGTCACTAATTAAAATAATTTGATGGGGTTTTATTGTCGATTTTTCTGCTAATAAGGGCGGTAAAATTAAATATTGGAGATAGTATTGCATTCGGAATAAAATGCAAATCGTACTTTTGAATAGGACATAACCAAGCGTTTAAGAAACACATAAACTCTCTGGAAGACAATGCGGGTAACAAAAAAAAAAAGCAATGAGTGTTCGAACTAACGGGCGATGTGTTAACACCTTTTTGTTACACGGTACCTTTTCGATTTCTATAAACACATTAGTAAATGTTACATTGGAAAATAAAAAAACAGCGTTCAATAATATGATGACGTTACATTTAAGTAATATTAATACTTACAATTATTTATAGACCAGTGCAAGCACATGTGTCATTATTTTCTGGCTTAATACTTTTTGTTTTATTCCCACAAAAAAACAAAGAGAATGCAAAGCAACAGGCACATGTCCATATATACCCTGTAGGAAGTCTGGGGACAAGTGTCTCCATGTCACCACTTTTGTCAACTATTATGGTGACATTGTCGACAATTTGTCTACAACTTGTCTACAAATATTTGTCTGGCTTTGATGTGTAGAGAAATTTATGACAGATGGACGTCAATGCTTCTTCTTCTTTTTCATTGTTTCACTTTGTTTGGTTGTAAAATCACGTGGTGTCGCGTAAATATGATTTTAATTTTGAATTTTACGTCTTTTTATTTGGAAAAAATCACAAGTGTTGACAAAAATAGCGACAATGGACTACTGATTCACTGGTTCCAATGTCTCCATATGGTTCCAAAAGTACCACCTAGTCAGTAGTTCTTGTGTCAGTAGTTCATTCTCAATGACAAGCACATGTTAAATGTCAATAGAATTTTACATTGTCTGGGGTATATTTGGTCAGTAGTACTGGTGACACAGTCAATAGTAAGTCAGTACTGTTTCACTATAGACATTTCCTACAGGGTACATTGTTATGTTCGTACATACGCTACACAAGTTCACACAATTTTCGTTTCTCTCTTGCTATATACGTATACCTACATCATTATTCTCTTTGCTCTGAGAGTGCTCCGCACCCACCCAAGATAACTACATCTGTGTGTGTTTTTTTCGCAGTTTGACAATCTGTGTTTTGTCAGTCGGACAAAGCTGTGTTCAATATAGGGGCGGGTCACCCTTATCATTTAGGGGTATGACAAATAGATGTTAGCCGATTCTGAGACCTACCCGATATGCACACAAAATTTCATACAAATCAGTCCAGCCATTTCGGAGGAGTTTAACACCAAACAATCTGTGATCGCAGTCGGACAATCTGTGTGATCGCAGTCGGACAAACTATGTTTGGATGTATTCACTTTGTGAATTTAGTTCCTAACCGCGCCTATAGATGTTAACACATCAAAAAACACAGCGTTTAAAAAATAACGGTTTAAAAAATAACAAAAGAGACAAAATTAATGTAAAATATATATTTTGATCCTTAAGTCTAATTTAAACTAATTTCAATGTGTAGAAGGAAAAAAATCATTTCTATTAATATAATCCAGAACACCGCTATTTGGAACAAAGTCCAGTTTTTTGAAAAAAAAAACTGTTGGCCAGGTTAGTCATGCATCAATCCAGGTGAGGGTTGTTGCTTTATTAACCTAGTAAACAACTTTTTTAATAACCATAATTTTTACTTAAAAGAATTTGTTGTTTATTTTAGCGTCCACTTATCATTACACAAATTGTTGAACTCTTGGGAAAAAAATTTATCTGAAAATCCTAGGAAATATATGCCTACACGCGTTCATCCCGGAAATTACCCACCTCAACGAGTAATCAGAGAAAATTGAATGTGATTTATAAAGACAGCAACACAAATTTTATGAACATTACAGTAAATAAACAATTTATTTTTATTAATAAAATTTCATTGTCTTATTGTTTTTGCTGTGTTTTTGTTTATCGCTGATGATAATTGCATCAGATGACTGTTTTTTGAACTGATCAAGAAAGGGGGAGGGAGTGTGAGACGTCGTAATACACCGACTAATTAATAAACTCCCACATAACCAGAAATCAGAAAGAGCAATACAAGCACAACCAACAACAACTGCAAAAACAAACACAATTATTAAATAGGAACGAGCAGCAACAGTTGTTATCAAAACGTTTTTTATTTCATCCATTCAGTTGCGTTTGCATCTCTTAGATCAACCACAGAGATTCGATCAGAGCCAATGTCAAGTAAATCGTACTCACCAGAGAGCTGTCATCCACACGACAATTGTTTACAAATTGTCAATAAAGAGTTGCCAAACAATATCATTGTTTACTCTACATGTACATATGCATGTTCATTCTGTACTACAGGGAGTAGCATTAGTATTCGGTTACCTTTAAGCGTGTACAACACTTTTTATAATCATGTAGTAAGTAAATTTAAATTGATTTTGTTACAAAATAAATATATTTTCATTTGAGCTATGCTTTGAAAATCAGAGTTGATATTTGCTGACTGGCTGAAAAACTAGCGCGTAAACATCAGGCATCATAAACGCACGCTTGCTCACCCCCCACGAGCCGCAAAAACAATTCAAAAATATACGACCTCGTTCGAAAAGAAAACAAAAAACGCCTTTGCATTCCGCATGTTCCTTTTAATCTCTAAGGAGTAAAACGAGTGACTCAGGAGCAGCCGCCTAACGCCTAACTATATACATAAGTATATAAGTACAGAGGTATGCAATATATTATCCAATAAGCGAATAAGGACCGGTGTTCTCGTTATTTACATAATTTGCACCAAAAAGTACATGCCATTAACAAAAAGTACATAGCATTACCAAGAAAGTACATAAAGTGTTTCAGAAGGTAAAAAAAAAATTATATAAATTGTACAAAAAGTACACGAAATGCAGCAAACGTATATAATGACTATAAAACCAGTAAACAAAATTAGCAGTACAAAAAATAAATAAAAAGTACAGAAAATATAGTAAAAATTTAACAAAAAGTACACAGTGTACCAACACCGTACATAAACAGTAAACAAAAGGTACACAACATGCTCCAAAACTTTACCAAAAAGTACGTCTTGGTTCAAAAGAGTAACAGAAAAGTTATTTTTGGTAGTAAAAACTTCACAGCGTACGTTTGGTACCAAAAGGTATATAAATGGACCAACAAATTTAATTTTGATGACAATCAGCAAAAAAAATACGAAACAATTTACGTTTTATTACAGCAACACATAAAAAATAAAAAAAGTAGGTTTGGTACACAAACTTGTACTTGTTTGGCACAAAAAAGGGGAGTTGGTACTTTTTTATGTACGTCTTTTATTTCCTTGTTTGTTTTTATACTCCCTTTTTGGTACGAAAATCACTTTTTTGGTACACATAATGTATTTTTTGTGGTACAATATATACATTTTGGAACATTTTATTTAAATACTTGTTGGTAGACTTTAGGACATTGACACAATATGTGCAATTTTTGGTACAACTTGTCTGCTCGTTGTCATCTTTTATGGAGTTTTTGGTACATTTTTGTAAATTTTTTGAACCGTTTGGTGCATATTTTGTAATCTTTGGTACGCCTTATATATAGTTTTTGGCACATTTGTTGTACATTCTTTGTAGTATTCGGCAACTTTTACATATATTTTTTTTACTTATTATGTACGTACTATTTCCCAAATATTTATCTTATTCACCACAAGGATTTTAAGACGAGTGCGAGCAGCGAACTTTTGCTCAACGCTCGGTCACGCTGTCGGCAGCGAATAAATTTTACAGAATCGAAAGTAAGCGCGAGTTGTTTTTTTACTGCTTGTTTTTCGCCCCTGCTCAAGAGCGCGTGCGTTTACCATTTAAATTTCCAAAGTACTCGCGTGTTCGTGCATTTACATACTATTAAAAACTTACGAGCCGCATCTAGAGTGCGAAAATATTCGCCTCGAATCTCGGGGGATGCGTTTCGAGTAGTGAGGGATTTGCATTGATATTTTTCTAATCGGAACGCTGACAAGCTGAATACTGTATCTTACACACAGGGAAAAGATTAGTTGGAAATCAGTTCAGGCATTGGAAATTCCATGATAAAGTCTATATTTTGATCAGAATTCGTAATTGTCAAACATCAGAATTATTTGTCGATGTTATTGATGGATTAAAAATCGGTCTTACTAAATACAAGTTGCTACTACTAATTTTAGTTGTATTAACCAATTTGTGTATTTCAGAAACCTCGTTCATCTGAAATGGAAGATACAACTAATAAAAAGAACAATATTAGACATCGTGTTCAAGTATTAGTCACTGTAAACATAATTTAGATTCTGTTACAAAACACTTGTTCTAAAGATATGTATTCGATTTTTCACACGAGGCTTTGCTGTTAAAGTGAAACTACATATATTAACTAAACTATTATCTTAAACAGAAAGTGATACACAAAGTTGTTAAAAAACAATAAAGTGTATAGATATCAACCAGCGAAGAATACATAATATCATAAATTGAGGTGAAGTTAGACTTTTAAACATAATCGTTGAATATGACGCCACTATTGGTGCCTTCAGAAACACATGCAAACAATTGTGGACACTTGGCTGGAGGAACTATTATTCTGGATGACACAAATTAACTTAAACATACTTATGATACCCAGGGTAACCCATCCCCATTTTTGGTCGAAAATGTGAACAATTTAGAAAAACTGTCTGTATCTGGAAACGAATTGAAATAATAACAATTTTTACGGCTTCCTAAGGGTTTCTCACAAAGTATTCCAATTCGCATGAACTAATTTTTTTTCAAAAAATTGCCAAAGTAAGAAAATCGTTAAAATAAAAAAATGTCTATATCTCGGAAACGGTGCGTCCAATCGCAGAAATTTTTATCGCCAAAGGAGGCTGTCACCTATGGATGTCTTCAATACGGCATCACTTTTGTTTTAAATCACAATAACTAAAATTTCTGGCATCAAAAATCGCTAAAACGCCCCTATGCCAATATCTCGGAAACGGAGCATCCAATCGAAAACTAAACTATTTTTTACGAGTTTCTAAGGATATTTCATAAAGTGGTCCATCGCATGGAAGATATTTTGTTCAAAAAATCATCAAAATATGAACCACGCTGAAATAAAAAATGGCTATAACTCGGACCTACATACATACATATGAGATTTTTAGCGATTTTTTATTTGAAAAATTTTAGTTTAACAGATTTAGCGAGTTTTTATTCGAAAAAATTTAGTTTTAGAGATTTGTTAAAAAAAAGTAATACCGTGGTAAAGACAACCATTGGTTACAGCCTCCTGTGGAGGTAAAAAATTTATTATTTTTGCGATTGGACGCACCGTTTCCGAATTATAGTTATTTATTTATTTTAGCGATTTTCTTCTTTTGGCGATTTTATGAAAAAAAATTATTTCATGCGAATTGGAACACTTTGTGGGAAACCCTTAGAAACCCGTAAAAAGTTATTTTTTCGATTGGACGCTCCGTTTTCGAGATATAGAAATTTTTTCATATTTTCGATCAAAAATGGGCACGAAATACGAACCCTGGTTATAAATAATAATAACTTGCTCATATTTAAATACAAAATACACTATTTTAATAAAACCATATTTTTCTTTACTTTATTTCTATAAAATTCACCAAATGGTTGTCACAGCCATCAAAGTCTAGTAATTAGTTGGTCATACCAATATATTATTTGGTACAACCGAATTAGTTTTTAAATTTTTCGTTCATCCAATTAATAGACTATTCACCACTACAGTCTAATTTGATTGCTACAACTAAAACTCGATTGATAGATTACATTTATTTATTGTTGCTGTGGCTTCAACTAAATGTTTCAGTTCTTGCAACCAAAACTGAATTACAAATAAATTAATATCAAAACATTTGGAGATAAAGAACACAATTATTTGTAATCACAACTGCATAATGTGATAGTCCAAGGAACCGGCAAATTTTGGTTGGCTATAAATATAGTTGTGACAACGAATCTCTTCTCTGTGTGTACGAAAATAGTCGATTATTCGAAATATAGTCGAAATTGCAGATTACGAAAGGATTTTAAATTTTGTATTATTGGAATTTCTGTGCCATTTTGCGATAGACAAAAATGCAATCAGGTATTTTATACTTAGAAAAAATATTAAAAAAATATCACGAAATACAATAATGACTTGGGTAAATATAAACCGACTCTAGGCTTAACAAGATTCTACTTAGTCTCAATACTTCTCCTGGACATGTGCCTTCTTCTGGACATGTGTGTGGTAGATTAATAAATTAAAATAAAAGCATGTTCTATCTTCCGTTTGTAAGTGAAAGTGGAACGCATTCACGACTTCCGCATTCATGCAAACTTTCACTTTCCTAACACGCAGTGGAAGTGAAATGGAAACACTTTCATATATATAAAAAGTATCCTTATTCCAAAAATGCATTTAAAAAACATTGTTTCCCGTTAGGGTTTAGGGAAGTTAGGTAGAACTTCTCACAACCAGCGGGCTGTGCGCGTCTAGTTTTACACTCACTGATTGAGACCTATAGTTTTCCAAATGGTATAAAATATGTTCATATTCCAAACTAAAATCGATAAAACTATTTCACGTGGAATGTAGAATATGGTGGAGTGAAATGAATATACCAAGTGAATCAAATTCACGGCGGCATATAGAGCATGGGTCATAGTCATTGTATTCTGCGAAAAAAACATTATATGAACAAAACAATTTTAAATTCATTAAGAAAGAAGAAAACATAAAAACAACATTTGACATCGCATTGGAGAAATGCAAAATAAAGTGCAAATTTGTTTTTGACTGTAACAAAAACAAATTTTTTATATTATGTAGTACTTTGTTGCTCGTCCTATGTTCTCTATCACTGCTTTAAGCCGCTTTGGCATACTCTCACCCAATTTGTTAAAACCTTGTTTGGATTTTTTCATTTTTCTTGGCATGGCTTCCCAGAAAATTTGAAAGTCTCTTCGCGATTCCATCGGTATTTCGGAATCTAGAATGGCCCACAAATGTTCAATGGGTGAATATCAGGGTCTGAGGGGGCCATTCCATAAATTCTATCGATTTGTCTTGAAAAGATTGCTTTGCCACTCTAACAGTATGTTTGGGATCGTTATCCTGTCCCGATTGCATTTCTCGCGCACTCTCGTCTACATTGTCATTCAAAACATTCACTTAGTCTTGTCCTGTGATTTTGAAATCAATTTTTACTCTGCCACCGATTCCAGCCGTAAAGAAGCACCCCATACAATAATACTACCGCCTCCATGTTTTACCATATGAAGAAGATTTTTTGGCTTCAGTCTTTCTGTTTCCTAGTTTAAAATGGTGAAAATACTATGTACTGGAACAGACATAATACATATAATATAATAATGTGTAGAATACTGTCAGGTTAATACATTTCATATCGTGTCTGTGTCCATGTACTTATATACGTCGCTCACGGAAACTAATCGATGTTTGAATCAAGATTAGAACAGGTTGTATTGCCGAATAAGATCTTCCATAAGTGGTTCTTCTCAACCAAATAATTTGCTAAGAAATACCCTAGAATCTGCATGCTGAAAAATCTGTATTTGTTTGTTGTTTGGATCCAAATAAATCGTGTTTGTAGTCTGTCGCAAATATCGTATACTTGTGCCCAAACGCATAGTGTTTGCTGTTCAATATTATAAGTACATGTTGGCGACACAATGATTAATAGCTTATGATGTATGGTTTTGTGACCCAATTGTGGCGTTGTTTGTTGGAAACTGCTAAATCAAAAACGTGACAGACAACAAGGAAACAAAAAAGCAGCAGATCTTCCGTTCATGAAAATAATTCTTGCAAACATATGTATGTGTACATTAGACCGACTCACAAAATAAAGTTCCTTTTGTCCACCACTCAAAATGTACCTTGGTTGGTTTTATGATGATTCCCAAAATATTTCGTGTCTAGCATTAAGATCCCGTTACGATTGTCTTCAGCTAAAGAACAAAATTCTTTGAAAAGCTAAAAACATATATTTGTTAAAACGGTCCAGCTCACGGGTTCTTAATGTTAAACACAAAATATTTTGGGAATGCTCAGAAAACAACTCACTTTTTTCCCCACTATACAATGTGAGTCGGTCTAGTGTACATGGTTCCTGCAGTATGTTGTCGGGGCTGTTTTCTTCAGCGTGTAATATTAAAATAGTTTTTTATACAATTTTTAAGGATCGTAGCATGGAAAAGAATATCTCCGTCTGTATAACTTATTGAAACATTCTACCTTTATAACTTCTAATTGATTTGTATTTCTCTTTTATTTTAGGTAAGAGTCATATCCGTGCACGCTAACAGGTATGAAATATAAAATGAGAAGCTATAGCTTGGACCCGTTTTATTCAGTGTCTTATATGCATTTCTGCGCATTTTTACGATATTAGTCCCATGATTATAATTAATTCAAGAACTCAGAGCAAGAAACAAATATTTATACCCTTAACTGCGGGTGTTTCTTTTCTGATTTTCCGCGCCCTGAAATTATTATTGTTTCCATCTGAAGTCACTACAAGCAAAGCCCAATTTTAAATAAATGTTACATTTATTTTATTACCTAATTGATCACAAACAACACCGCCGGGTTAGGGGATTTACAAAACTAAGATATCATATTAGTCCCACCGTCTCGATCTTTTACCTTTTCTCCCTAATGGTAACAGGGATTCCATCTATTCTACTGGCGTGTTATTTTCATTCGCTCAACGATGTCGATCAGCTATGGGCACCTAGTCAGCTATGGGCACCACTACAGTGAAGTGCTTGTGAGCTTTCTTGTACGTGTGGCACTGCAAAAAATGTTGTTGATGATTGGAATATATATTTAAAATAAATATTTCTCGAAAAAAAAGACGATGGTGGTAAGAATGAAATTGGGATGTTTAAAAATCCTAAATTTAGAAACATTGTTGCAATTTGAAATATAAGTCCAAACTTTTTATTGAATTAAGCTAAAAGGTTCTGAATTTACAAAATCTTAAAGCGAAAAAGAAATATAGTCTGAATTCCTTTTTGATGTAAATAAAAATTACTCTAATACGAGACAAAATGCGAGCGCATGTAAGCAAGTAGGAAGCTCTGTGAACTAAAACAATTTTCGTTGCTTTGCTTGCTCTCTTGCTTGCTTTATTTGCTCTCATTTGCATATACGTATACGCGCTTCTGAGAGCGCGGCTTCCAAGCAGCTTCTGTGCCCATAGCTGCTCATAGTCCATACGGCACCGAAATGCGCCATTGTCTATTATAGGGCCATATATTTTCCGGAGTGTTCAGGACAATTGTGCATCAGAACGCGAGCTTGATCGCCGCTCTGAACACCTTATATTTCTTTCGACGACAATATCCTCGTTTAGTGACACTATCAAGTAATTAGCCTTGAAAAAGCTTCTCGAATACCCGTTCGAAACTGATGTAAACCTGTAAGCCGTAATCAGTCAGGTTAGATCTAAACAGCGAGAGGCCTCCGTATCCCTTCATGGAATGTAGTGGGAAAATAGTAATGCCGCAGTAACTTCTTCCAAAGTCCGCGCAACGATATTTACTTATATATAATACGGGAGCAGCATGCTTGATGATATATTCTTTACCAACCTTCACTGAGGATTTGGTGTCGGCCATGCTCATTCTGTAAAGGCGTATGATCTTAGCAGTTACATCAAGATCAAACAAATCTTCGTAGAATTTTCTGCGCATTGAAGGCCAAAAACCAACAAAGAGATGATAATCATCGATTGGTTTTCCGTAGTGTTTGTTCATGATTTGGCGTAATGTGAATGCCTTGTCAGATGTTGATTTTCCAGGTCTAAAACTGCACCGATAAGGTGCAATGAGGTCTGCAACAATTGGCATTAGGCTTACCAAATGTTGCATATGAGCTGGTGCATGCACTTTCGAGGTCGTCGCCGCTAATGTAGCACAGCACAGCTGGTAGTCCATTAGCACCTACAGACACAAATTCTGGTCTGACCTCGCCTTAATTGGGAGGGGCAAACGACAACATCGTCCTCTATTTGGTCAACTCCCTCATCTGCATTGGATTTTCCTGGGGCAAGTTATGCGAAGAAAGGTGTTTCCATATCCCCAACGTACGCACCAAATTTGCCACTAGCATATTTTTACAGAAGACATCATCAATATTTCAGCATTTAACTTTTTTGGTAGAACTAGTACACGCTGAAAAATCTGTCTCTTTTATTGTTCGGATCAGAGATGGGTACGAGTCACGTGATGGGCGTGATTCACGTGAATCACGCGTGAACGTGAGCGGGTCCAAATTTTAGTGAAACAATCTTCGTGCGTGAGCGTGCGTGAGTCCAATCTTTGCGTGAGTGAGTGTGCGAGAGGACTATTTTCGCGTGAGTCACGCATATTTCCGAATGTTGGATATCATTGAATTTCGATTTTCTTAGTACTTTGTTAAACAAAGTATTTTTGGAACTTCTGTATTTCAAGGAACTCTGCTACAAGCGAAGGAGTTTATATACGTTTTATAGCAAAAAGTGGTAATAATATCAGAACTTCTAAACTATAGCTCCTGTTGTTTTAGAATGTACTAAGTATTTGTAGCGGAGGAGTCAGGCTTTCAGAGTCTGGTATTTAGAGGCACCTTGTTTTAACGTACGTTTTGCTACACTGTGTCAGGGTGACCAAACTTTCATGGAATGTAACTTCTTAACTTGTAGGCCAAATTAAATGTTCTTTGTTTTCGAGATTCTACTGAGCCGCACATACCAAAAACATGCCGAGTCGTGTGTTGTGTCTCTAACCATTACAAAGATATTTGGAATCAAAAGTTTAAAATTTAAACTTTTGCACTGACTTTCTTTAGTGTTTTGGAAATAACGTGATCATTTTGTGTCGAAATTTAGTTCTAAAAACACAGCTACATTGGGAAGACTTATACTAAATGTAAGTTGAAAACATTTTTAAATTATTTAAAACAGGTTGGTAACGACAACTTCTCAAATTTATAATTTTTCCAAACTGGAAAAAACGAAATTTGCTAGAAATCATCTTTCATTCTCATCACCATTGTTTCCATAGTTTCTTACAAACTTTGAAAGAAGGATATAAAATAAGCAAAAGCCTTGCCAAATGAGTTGGATGTAATTTAAAAATTTTTGGGTATTCACCCTACAGCCAGCCTTGGCAGAAAATGAATGATTTTTGAACAAAATTGTCAATATTTGACTTTGGAAAAAGTTTCGCTCCTTGATTTTTATACTTTTTTAAACCATATTCTAGACTGAAATGCTGTTAACTACATGGCAAAAAAAATTTTGAACGTACGCATAATCTTGATCAGGAAATCTCAATTTTTAAAAAAACTCCCATTTTCATAACACATTTTTTCGGGATTAAAAATCCAACACTTCTGTCACTATTTCTCAAATAATATTAATAGCATTAAATTAATCATATATTGTGATACAATATGTAATACCAAGATTACGTTGTTACGTTATTATATACTTCAAAGCAAATATACGTAAAGTCAAAAAAAAAAAATTTTAAGTTTTTTCGTAATTTTCCCCAGAATGCAGTACTGGGGAGGCGGAGTCTGGGATATGCGCCTGGAGTCGGAGTGGGAGTCGTAAAAATTTGCACGACTCCGACTCCAAGTTTAGCATTCCACCAATAAAAATTTGTTCGCGCAGAACAATTTATTTTATTTACTTTGGTTTTCAAATAAAACGCAAAGTTTTTTTAGGTTTTGTATTTTAACTCTGGTGTTGGTATCCTTTCTAACAGATTCCGTTTCCTTTCAGGTGGAACAAAATTTTAACTTTGAGAGGTTATCGTTACGGAACAGTATGAAAGAATTTAAAAATTTGTTCAACCTGAAGTTTTGTCAATGTAGCATTTTGACTCAAAATGATCAAGTTATTGCCAAATACATGATACATTCCAAAATAATCTGCCAATAATTTAGAATTTCTGAAATTATTAGCATTTTTTTAAAGTGGTCCCATTGTGCGTCTGGAACAATTCTAATCGGAATAAGAGGCAAACTTCTTTGAGATAAAGGAGATACAAATTTGTTCTTGTATAAAAGCGCGTAGTTTATTTGCTAATTTTATTAAAAGGGACACTAAACGTAACTTAGGGATTTAAATTTAAGTGTAGTAGAGTCTAATACTTGAATTTGATCCTAATTAACGCAATTAACAACTTGCTGGTTTAAATATGAAGCAAAAGTGGTTCACGTAAAAAACCTGTTTTATTTTTGTGAGTAATTATTGCGTGATTATCGTGAATCACGTGAATCACAAGTGATTCATGCGTGAAAATGAGTACGATCAAATTCTGCTCACGTGAAAAATTGTCGTGTGTGATCGTGCGTGAGTGACTGACTTCTTTCGTGGACGTGCATGAGCGTGAGTCAAAACTTACAACGTGTTTGGATCTTGTCGCAAATATACTATACTTACGCCCAAACACATTGTGTTTGCTATTCAATATAACATGTTTGAGCCACAGAGATTAATAGGCGGCTATAATACATGTTTTGAGACCCAAATGTGGCTTTGTTGAAAGCCGCAAAAAACCAAAGCGAGACAGACAATAAAGAAACAAAAATGCAGCAGATCTCCAACTCATGAAAACAATGCTTGTAAACATGTACATGTTTCCTGGAATGTGTTGCTGGGACCGTTTTTTTTCAGTGTGTAGGCTTTGTTTTTATTCTGTAAGTCTAAAATGTTCACTCTCTTGCATTCTCGACTGGAAGTTTTTCGCTGAAATAGACGATTTAACTCTCTGATTTTCTTCTTAAACCATTCTTTCACGGTCCGAGTTGCGAAGCATTGCCATACATATATCGTTCTTTTCATCAGTTGCCAAGCGACAATCTTTGTCGAACCAAGCTCGGTTTTTGCAGCAGTTTTTATTAAGTCTGAAATATATTTCCACTGCGTTTCAGAATCATCGAGAGGTTGAGTGAATTTATTTGAGTAGGCTATCTCTTATAATTGTCGAGACAATTACACATGTAATTGTAAAACTGCGTCCGATTTCGATTTTCATTATGCTAATTCTTGTGTAATGGTTTGCTGCAACCAGGTAATGATCCTACGAGATGAGTGTCTTCCATTAATTACCAAGTTGAAATCCATTTTAGTTTTGTTTTGCTCCATTATTAAAACAAAATTTGTTTGAATTTAAGAATTCTAATTCACAACTTCCAAATGTTTTCCTCGTTTAAATGGTAAACAAATATATATATATTTTGAAAACAAATTCTTCAGTTATCAACAAAAAAACATAAAGAATAAACAATTAAATAAAAGGCGGTGTCAAATTATATTAGACATTATTGGTATACACGTATTCTAATTTGTTTACTTTTCAAATAAAAGCAGATTGAAACCTCTAGTTTTCCACACCAAACCGCACCGGCAAATATAATTTTTCCCCGCTGTTGGTTGGTTGTTTCACTGTGATGCATCATCTTTATCAGGAAGTCTTCGTCAGGAAGACAAGTGGGGGTGGGTGGTGCGATACCCCAACATGCTGCACGACTACAAAGCTGTATCTTCGACGATACTGACGATGATGCTGGTGACGATGATGATGTTACTAATACGGCTCACATTTATTTATTTGTTCACACTCTTCATGTGAGAGCGAACAGACTCACTCACCTATCTACGAGATAATTACAGTTGACTTGTTTGTTCTTGTTGTAACACTCATCGTAGTATTCAGTTTATTCTCATTTTGTTTTTGTTTACCCTACAACACATTTATTTTTAGTGTTTTTTAGTTGGATTCTCTGTGTTTTAATTTTTTTGCTGATGGTGTTTGTGTTGTTTTTTTCCTACAATTTGTTCTCTTTATTTTTGTGTTTTTGTCTCAATTTCGTGTTCTTTTGTGTTCTTAGCTTGGGTTGGTTTGTTTTGTGGCTGTGAGGTGAGAGTTCTAGATACTTTCAATGCAAATACAAAACAAATGTCCCAACAATGTTTTGTACATTTGTAGATTCTCTGTACTCGTTCATCTGTATTTGACTGTCACTGCACAGTGGTTATGGAACACTTTTGTTTAGGATATAATATCTATTTGTCTGAAGGGAAATCATTTAAGTTGATATTATTTTTTACAGTTTCATGAATGGGTTTTCCCTAGGAATCTTGAGGAATTGTGCTAGTTATCATGAAACAACAAATCTCCAGTCAAACCAGGTAAAACTTTTCGAAATTTCGATAGTAAACGAAAGATCAATAGTTTCATGTGTGGAAATATTTAAGCCATAATTCGTATTTGTGTATAAAAAGGTTTTTTGTGAAATTATTTCGCCATTCATTTAAGTCAACTTGAGCAAAATCTAATTATATAATTCAGGTACAGTTTTCTAAAATTTGTACACAATTTATTCATGTGTAATACATTTTGTATATTTGTCAGTTAAAAAAAGAAACAGAAAAAGGATAAGACTTTTATTTCCATTATAATTTAATCTAACCCAAACACTGTTTCTTTTTTGGTAAAGCTATATTTTTCTTGATTTCTACTTCCAAATAATGTTACTAGCACTGACCACTTAATTCGAGCTGTCAGTTTTTTTTTTAATTTTTGTGTACAAACTATTTGTTAAGAACACTACACTGAAGGGAAATGCTTCGTCGGACGAGTGACACATTTCATGGTCTCGACGATTATTTTCATCAAATGTGGGTTAACATATATATTTATCTCTACAACGAAAATGAGTTCATTGCTGCGACGAGTATGTTTCATTGCTGCGATGAATATGTTTCATTGCATATGTTTCGGTTGCAATCGCGGTATTTATATTTAAATTAAGATATGACTAAAGATATGAACTGTACATCCATATAAAAATGATGTGGAACATTATATCTACACCTTCTTCTACTCATGTTATTTTTGTCCAAATATTTCTATTTTGATGAAAATTTAAAATTACGTATTTTAAACGTATGAGTCGACTTGCAATTTGTCGCACAACATTTTGTTCCAACACAAATTGAATTGAGCAAATTGAATTGAATGACATGGCTCGTCGCACAATGGAGACAATATCGATGCCTCGTAGCGAACATGTTTCTTTCCTTTGAGGACGAGTTTTTCTTTTAATGTACTATTATTAAATATTCTATTACGGATTTTATTTCCGTTGAATTTATTCTAAACAAAAGGACTTTACCACGGTGTATTTGCCAGTGAATTGAATCGATGGTGGGTGTTTATTTCCTTGAGGGGCAAAAGTGTACACTAAAAATCTAAGTGTTTGGCAAGTTCAACTTTTTTCCCATAATAAAGCGCCTACTTGGAAGTCTTTACTTGTATTACATACAATCTATTGCAAAATGCAGGCGCATGTAAAGTATTGTTTATTGCTTACCATGTCGCTTTCTTCTAGACGATTTCGTAAGGCAATGGTGATATATTTTCGTCGTTCGCTTACTAAGATGCAGTAAATTAAGGAAACGGGTATAATGTAACAACTACCTATTTCCCACGACAACTTGGATGATGCAATTATTATACAAAGTTAACTTCAAACCTCCTGGTTATTCAATATAGAAACATAATTCATGTCTTTTAAAGGTTTTTCCTATTTTCCCCGTACACAGAGATTTTAAGATTTGTAAAATCACACTACTATTACATTGATGGTTTTTTTTTTGTATCCAAATAATACATATTAAACCACTGTGCTTGAGTGCTAATGATGAGGTATTGTAGAAAGATTGTGATGATGATGTTGTTAATGGTGATGAGCCATCGTACACAGTCAGTCACACACTACGGCCACCAGCCACGGGCACCAGCAAATCTTTTCAGTTTTAATGCGCTCTTACTGCTGCAAGTCGTCAAGTGTTGTACAGCCGTCCCGTCTACGACTCGATTCGAGTATCTTTCCAACCGTCATCGTCAAATATTGTCCTATTGTTTCTTGCTGTATAGCCGCGAGTCGACGAGACGTCTAAGAAAAAATAATTATATACACAAATCTAGTATAAATAATCACAATAATTATCGCAATTCTATCAACAAAACAAAACAACGCCGAAAATAAAACGAATCCCGTGTAGAGAAGAAAAATAAAGTTTATAAAGAGAATTGTGTGTCAATGCCTAAATTGCTGGAAATCAAATTGTAAAGTGCCGACATCAAAATCGGAGGGAATCAAATTTACAATTTTGTTGTCATCTGTTTTCAATCAAATTTAACGAGTGGAATTATCCTCATAAAAATAAGTGAAGTGATTTTTAAGCGTGAAAGCAGTAAAAGTATTTAATTGAAAAATAAAACACAAGAAATAACTTTCAAAAGGGAAACAATTTTAATTCCCAGAAAAAAATATTGTTAAATAATAATAATAAACATTGTGTTAAATTAAAAAAAAAATATTAAAAAAATTGTTTTACAATAATTGAAAACAAGTTATGTTTGAAACAAAATATTACAACAATCAATCTTAATTTGCCAAAAGTTTTGAAGAAGATCTCAATATTTAGTCTACAAGTGTGTTTAATTTTGTGAAATAAAACCGAATATTAATAACCACCCATCATCATGTTGGCCATCAAGGAGTGTCTGATTCGAGAAGGTGTTTTAAACTTAAATTCCCCAAATTTGCAATCTAGTCCATCAATGTCAGCGCTTCCTCCACCGTACTCGCATTCACATTCACGTTCATCGTATCCTTTGTATCGCAATCATTTTAGTTTTGGCTCCCATTTGGATATGATGGCGGCTTCAACGGCTACAGCCCCAAGTTAGTATTTGTATTTATATATCCATTCATTAGGCTCCATTTTTCCTATTCATGTTATTTATTGATCATTAGTTAGTTTGTTTTGGTTTTAGACGATAAATAATGCAAATTAAATGTTGTGTTCAGATTCTATTTTTATGTTCGTTACTTTTTTATACTTTTTTTGACTAAAGATGTTTATCTATTTTTATCTTAAAACACAAATCGTCTGTTGCGTTCTACTTAAATTTTGGGTGAGCGAAAAAAAACAGTGCATGGGAACTGATACAGCACAAATAATTCGCACAAGTAGACTTAATATTACTCTACACAAAAATGTTGTTGTATGACGGTGGGAAATTGCAAACAATTCATTCAATTTGTATTTAATGGAAGCAAAGAAAAACTTCGTTACATCCAAAAGAAATCTCAGATAAATGAACATCATTTAGGGGAGGTAATTGCGGCAAGCGAACATTACTTTAATCAAATAAATCATTTACTTTGTGATAAAAACAAAGCGAGCGAAACCCCTAATTACACAATAAGCGAAACGTGGTAACTCTGAACTAAAAAAAAAACAATCGGCGGGAAATTAAAAATATTTCCTTTAAATTCTCTTTCGTTTACCGCAAACGACTTATAGTAGTTTGTGACAAATTGATGTTCCACAGAACAGATATGAGATTTAGTCACTGAATAGCATTTATTTTTTGATTGAAGTGTAGTCTCGTTAATAAAAGCATTTTCATGAATTTTAAACACGAGCTTATTAGAGTGTCCAAAACCGACACCAAAAAACCGGTTAACCGGTTCTTTTGCCATTGACCGTGTGAAGGTTTTTTAAGAATCCTAATTTTCGAACAAACCGAATATCGGTTATTTGACGTCGGTTAACCAGTTAACCAGATTTTACTCAAATTGTGTTAAATATCCTTAAAAAATTTGATAATATGCGACATTGTTTTCGAATTTTAATTAAATTTTGGAATTAAGAACATTATTTTTTCATTCAAATAAGATTTTATTTCAATAACTTCTAAATGACATTTGCAAACACTTTTTTATTCACATTTTAAAGTGATTTTATGACTATTATTATTTTGTAAATAAATATTTTAAACTTAATAAGTTTTTCAGTCATGAAAATCTCTTTCAAGTTTGAATAAATAAATAAATAAATGGTTTCCCGTTACATCCCATGAAGGGATTAGGGAGAGCTTATCACAACCAGTGAGCTGTGCGCGTTTTAGTTTTACACTCACTGATTGGGACCTACAGTTTTACACCGATTCCGAACGGTATTTTGAGAAGCTTTTTCATTGCTATATACTCGATAGTGTCGCCGTCACTAAGCGAGGTGACCGCCGTCGAAAGAAATTTAAGGTGGTCAGAGTAGTAGTTTGAATATGATTTTTGAATTTAAATCGGTTTAATGCGAATTTGAATAAAATTTTTAAATTGTACATTGAACACGCATTCTAAATTGTAATCTAATTTAAGCTTTAATTGAAAATTAAAATGTGATTGTCAAATTTTAATAGTGCTGTAAAATTGTGAGTTTTAAACACAAATAAGTATATAAATTGATCGCTGAACCAGTGTCTTGTGTTACATATTTAACTAAATTTAAAATAAAAAACCGAATAACCCGGTTCAACCGGTGTTTGTCCGAATTGGAAACCGCTTTATTAAAAAACTGATCTGTCGAACAAACCGAAAACCGGTTCTTAACAAATGCCGGTTTTATTGAGTAGTACTTATCGTATTCTTTCAATGGAGTTGGATCCTGGGACTACCACTAGATAACAGAGAAGCAATTTGTGAGAGTGAACTTTTATGAATCAGACTTCAACACATTTAATTAAACGTATTTGGGAAATATTGTTTACTGACTTTACTAATAGAATTATAGTAGAAGAACGGCAGTAATGCCGTTTCATTCCAATTACTCGCATACAATTTTAATTTTTGAAAACTTTTATTGTTTTATTAAGATCTTTCCACCTCATCCTTCAAAACTAAAGTTTAATTTTTGTTTAAAATACAACATTGGATGTTTGAAAAATGCATACTAAGATATCTTAAAAAACCCATGAAAATACAATTGTATTTCTAGTTTTTATAACCTACACCACACTGTGCTGCCACGGTGTTATATACAGAAATGTTTGCAATATACCGAAATGAGAGACTTAGACCCATTATAATTAATGCTCCTATTACCGTTCACCACTCAACTTAGTTTGGTTGACTTAACACTACCAAACTTATCTTTTGTATTGTGGTTCACAACTGTCTTTGGTTTCAATTGTTATGGTGTTACCAGCTCGAAATATCAATTTTGACAAGTAAAAGCAGCTGATTTTTGTGAAAATAAAAGCAGTTAACAATTGTGTTGTGCTTGCAAAATCGAAATGGATGTACATAAGTAGCATAGATTTCTTTAATGAAGATGTAGTCGAAAACGCGAATATAGATGTGTTGCATTTAAGAAGAAATATTCGTGATGCATCCAACCTTCTTGAGCTGCCCAGTGCAAGGCATGTATTTGCACATACACGTTGCCATTCATTAATGTTCTAGTCGGTGGTCCTAAACTATTTACCTCCACAGCAAATCCTTCCCATTGTTCTCGCACTTGGTTCTGCGTGGTGCTAAAGTTGTGGTTTTCCAAGGGCAACGGCTGGATTACTTTCCATTCGCTGGACAAGTTTCTCAAACTGAGCATTCTTTGTGATTATGATACTTCTAAATATACAAAATATTATTGTTAAATTAAAATGTTCAAATGTTAAATGAAAATTATAATTTGAAGCCAAAATAATATCTTCTTACGATCTCTGCATTCTTATCAACTTAAAAACACGCACAACTATAAACTCAACTCAACTGGTGTAAATTTAACACATTTGTCGACCAAACTGGAACAGAGTTGTCACAGGCAATATGACAAAAGTAAGTGAACAAAACCAAAAAATCAGCCGTTGTTCAGTTGAGTTGAATCGGCCGTTGAGTTGAGAACGGCATTGCCAATTCATCGATTACGACCAAACTTTCACAAAAGTTGAGAACCGTAATAGGGGCATAATATAATTTCGATTTACTGTCGGTGGTGCAATGGTTAGTGTTCGCGGCTATTGTCCATGGCATGGATTCGATACTTGCTTTGATCAAACATTGCTTTCGACGACGAACAGTGTGCTAAATTGCTGATCTAGGAAGTCAAAGGACCATATTTTTGTTACCACTAAAGCTTGAGACATACATTTAGTGTGAACTGGTTTCATGACAGGATTAGACTTTTTGCAAAAAAAAAATGGGCGGAATCGTGCAAATACCACACTCTCCTTTCATACCAGAAAATATATTTTTCAAAGCAATGTAATGCAACTTGAGATTTAAATTTTGATATAAGTGGGTTTCTAAACATGGCAAAACATTTCGTCAAAAATGGACGGAAGTGTACAAGTACCACGCCCACCTTTCAAACAAACCCCTGTATTTGTCTATCCAGTGTAAATATAGACTGTAATTTTTGTATAAATGTATTTGTAGGATATTAACCCTTTGACAATCATACATTTTCGGCCGAAGTGATTTAATTTTTTGATTATTTTTTGGTACATACTTTCCCAGTTTAGCTTAAAGGCACACATACTAGTCATTCATATGTTCGATCCATGTAAGCACATTCAAAAACTAAACAGACTAAACAGACCCATTTTAATGGCTCATAAGGGTCACATCGGTCCAGCTAGAGAATTGACATATACTACACTATTGTTACCCCTACCGTCTTTTCTAAATCGCCCATAGATACATTTTCTCTATCTCCTACAATCTGTACAATTGTGGTGCTATATCCTCAAAGTAAGGTCGTCAAAGTAAGGCTAAATAAAGATAAACATCACAAAGTTCCACAGTTAAACTAATTAAAATAATATAAAGAATCAAATACTTAGCTTTTTTAGAATTAAAAAATTTATTAGCCTTGCCCCCATCGCCCACTGACTGAAATGGCAATAAGTCTTAAGTTTTTCTTCTATACATTTTTCATATATGTCCAAAAATATGAAACGTATATAAATTGCGATCATTGAGTTTTATATACTCGTATATTTAAATTTGAAAAAAACGAAATGCTTTTTTAAGCGAATATTTTTAATATTAATAAAAAACGATTCCACTACAATTTATACAATTTAAATCAAACTGATTCAGATTATTAAGATGAATACTTTGAATATGGTGGTTTGTAAGGAAAAAGGTAAAAATGTGACCATTGTAAAAAAATAGAACAAAATAGTTCACAATATGGCTACCGTGCAAATAACAGACATAGCTTGGTACTATCGGCTCAATTATAAACCGATTTTAAAACAATTTGTACTTAAGCTTTGTTTAGACCACAGATGATCACAGATGGAAATGGATCACATCGATCCACGTTTTGGAATAGTCCACATACATATTGTTTGACAGTAATACCCCCATTAACTGGCCTTAACTGAAGATGGCACATTATCTTCTATTAGCCCACGGATGATCGCTTTCGAAGATTAGTCAAATCGATTCACGTTCTGATATATCCACCGTATAAATTGTACCAATTGTGGTTGGTACTATCGGCCTAGATGTTAGAACTATTAACCGATTTAAACAAAATTTGATTTTTTATCTTATCTTAGCATAGAGGATGATCGCATTGGTAATGTACCTAATCGGTCAATGTTTTGCACCAACCAGGCTCTGTACAATCAGTTTGGGAGATATCGATTTGGAAAATGGGTCATATCCATTCAAATTGTGAATCACTGATCGCATCCTGAACAAATTTTGGGTCACTGATCCTAAGTCATTAGTAGACTAAAATGCCGAACGGCTTTGGAAAACTGAGCTCAATTTTTTGTTATAGTCCTTTGAAATTGGAATATTTTGGGCCGATTTTCTATTATGGGACAACATTTAAAATTTAATAGATTAAGGGTAATGTTCTCAATATCTGGTTAAAATGTCTGCTTACTAATCGGTACTTAAATTTATCGGAGCGGTATTCTGCCAGTAAAGGTTTTCCTTTTTTATATAGTTGTATATTTTATATATATTTATTACTTCTTTTATTTGTTGACCTGGTGGAAGAACGCAAGTTAATTTTAAAAAACCGAATAGTAACTTAATCATTACAAAATGGAAACAGCTGTTCGCATTTCTCGATACGAAATGCACATCCAAACATGGTGTTGGTACGCTTTACCATCTACTTCGGGCGTCAAAAAATGTTGATCACGCAATAAAAACAAGTCGTTGGGTGCCAAATCAAGTCTGTATGGCGGATGACCCATCAGTTCGACATGTTGAGTAGTCAAATAGCTCATTGTTTCAGCTGATGTGTGAGAGCTCGTATTGTCCTGATGCAAAATGATCTGTCTTCTCTTGTTGTTGGCAAACAGACGGTGGTATACCACTAAGAATTGAACGTCCTACGTTCCACCGAAAGCACTGTGGTAACGCTATCATTTGCTTCGATGTGCTTCTTACACGAACAACTTTTCTTAGATTTAGCTCGTCTTTAAAGACCCATACGGTCGATTGCTGTTTTGCTTCGGGCTCATATGCATGATCCATCATTCGTCATCTGTAACGATGTTATACACTGCCTTTGAGTTACCGCGATTGTATTGTTTCATCATTTCTTTGCTCCAATCGACACGAGCCTTTTTTTGAGCATTCGTCAAATTATGTGGGATCCAAAGAGAACAAATCTTATTGACGATCAAATGAATATATAATATCTTATTGCTGCTTGTCATACTAATGTCAGTTCACGCACAGCATAGATGGTTTCCGGAAAAACGACCGAAGTTGGACGACCTTCACGAAATTCATCCTGGAACTATCGATGCCCTACCCTGAACTCAGCAAAAGTCGAAACAAGTTAATTGAGACACTCTTGTCACGATAATCCACACCGAAAATCGTAAAAAATCATTGCGGGAAAATTGGCACTGTTAATTCCATTTTGTTGACCGAGATGAATTTTTCAACGCACTGTAACTACAACAATTAGTGCTCGTAAGTGAAAATGTTCTATGTATGTTTTGCTAAAAAATGTCAGCCCTTCCAATTGAAGTTCCAGTTTGCATATGGCAACACTAGTGCTGGCAGGACCCGACATATAAACAGCAACCCCCTATTGTTATCTTTGGTCGAATTTGAAATTATATTCAACGAGTTTGAAACAGTTTTCATATTTACTCCCAAAACCACAATGTTATTAATTAGTGGCACATGGAGGATGACAAGTTCATAAATTCATTGGTGAAAAAGTGAGAAAAAAACAATTGAAAAACAAGAAGTGAAGGAAAATCATTGTTTACATTTTATTTGAAGCATTTCATATTATAACAACATTCACAAAGAATGCAAATTACCTGTCTGTGGATCGCTTTGTCATCTGGACCGAGTCTGCATTTTCTCGTCGAAACGAGCTTTACGGCATCTGGAAATCTAGTGGAAGGTGGCCAACATTGATTTGGTTAGTCTTCTTAAACGCGAAGTATTTTATTCTTGAGGACTTATCGCATTCCTCAGTTTGGTCAGGGAACTACAAAATCTATTAAATTTCATTTTACCACCTTTGATTTTAAATTGTCTCTGGCCTTGAAATTAGCCGTATCAATCGTTTCCGGAATAGTTTCATACAAGATTGAACTCTATACATTATATGTAACACTAGCTAATCGATCTGAAAATATTGTTATTCCCTTGAAAATCCGTTTTTCAATATAGGCTTCATTTCCATAATTTTAGTGAGGCCCTTTATTTTAGTGAGGCCCTACACCGATAAAAATATCTAGTTGCGTAGTTGAATAAATTCGTAGTTCAATTCAAAAAGCTTAAAAGCAACTAAGTTAGTCATTTATTTGTCGCAATATTAAAATGAATAGAAGAACAAAAAATAGAATTTTAACTCGAATAAATGTATTTTTTCCAATTAGAAAAATTAGCATAACAACAAAAATACATTTGAAATATATGAAATGACAATGGCAAGTCAAGGCATGGATATGACTTATTAATGTTGAATTTATTGCGTGGGTGTTTACTTCATATGCTTATTAGAAAGGATTTATTGGTCTATTCAATTTAAGGATGAACATTTTAAATTTTAATGGAAACTGTTAATAGCAGGTTGGAATGAGTATAAAGCTATCTCCTTACTGAGCATGATTAACGTGATATGATTTCGAGTGGAATTCAGCTAATTTTTGTTTGTATGGTGAAAACCACAGCTACCAACACTCGGCGCAGACGCAGCTTAAATAGATTTAGTTCACAAGAGCTACAGACTTATCTAACTGTTTATATTGTCAGAAATGTAGTTATTATGGTTGAAATTTTAGGCAGTATTAACACCAAAATTGTATGGGTAGCATCAATTAGTTACAAATAAATAAATAGTAACAATTAGGTAATTCATCATCAGTTACTTAGGTATCATACAATTATAACGGGTCCGTCAAATAACTTTTTTTTTTTTGAAAATGGTATTAAAAAAAAACTACTGAATATTTTCTCAAATTTCTTTTTTTATTTGAAAGTACAATCCTTCCAGTTAATAATGGAAAATAATTTCATTCAAATGGCTGCCCCGGCTGGCCATGCAGTAGCCTACACGATCGGTCCAATATTTAAGCACATTATCGATTGTGTGCAGCTTTATTTCACCAATGGCTTCACGAATATTGTCCTTTAAAGCGTCAATTGTCTCTGGCTTGTCGGCGTAACACTTATCTTTGAGGACACCCCACAAATAATAGTCCAACGGTGTCAAATCGCAGCTCCGAGGTGGCCAAACGACATCAGCTCTGCGGCTGACAATGCGATCTTCAAAAACAGGGCGCAAAACATCGAGTGTAGCTTCGGCTGTGTGGCACGTTGCGCCGTCCTGTTGAAACCAAATGTTGTCAATATCCTCCTCTTAAATTTTTGTGAACAAAAATTCGTTCAACATGGCCCGATAACGATCGCCATTGACTGTAACGGCCACTCCTTGCTCATTTTCGAAGAAAAATGGCCCAATTATGCTTCTGGACCAAAATCCGCACCAAACAGTGACTCGTTTTGGGTGTATCGGCTTTTCAATGTATGCGTGCGGGTTTTCTGTGCCCCAAATGCCTGTTTACATACCCGCCAAGATCAAAATTAGCTTCATCTGAAAAGATGGGTTTTTTGGCAAAATCGGCATCTGCAACATTACCATGATTTTCAAAGTAATGTCGCAATATTTCCCAGCGTTGTTCAAGCGTATACACAACCATATTCGTTCAGCGGAAGGATAAAACTAATAATCTGTCAAATCAGGCATGAGCTAAGTGTTACCATTCACGAAATATGCACTAGTTGAAAAAAAACGTTAGATGGCGGACCCTTTACTACTTAAGTTCTTCCATAGAATTGCAAGACTTAATTTTAATAGTTAAGACTCTACTTATTTGCCACAAAAAACTGTTCTTCCACTTTTATGTACTCGTAATACAAACCTCTGCCAAATCAATGTCTAAGACGCTTAGGATTTGTCCGTCACGTACTTTATATTTCCTATCGTACTATAATCACGACGCTGCCTTCCGTTTTATTTCTATGGGGTGTTACTAGTACTTGACTTTTTCAGTACCCGATTTCCGCGATATTTAAAAATCTACGTTTGCTCTAAAACCGGTTATCGAATAACCGATTTTTTATATTTTTTTTTTTGTATATTTTTTAATGTAAAGCTTAACAGAACTTATAAATAAATGGAAATTTCACGTATGAAAACAAGAATATGTAAGAAAATGTATTCAGTTCACATAAAGTTTATTGTAAAAACATAACAAAAATAGTAGTCATACTTATTGCATTTTATTGGAAGTTTTCGTTGCAGTTTCAAGCTTAACGAAAAGGATTCAGCTTAAGTGTTCATATTTTATTAAGTTTTTTTTTTGTTTAATTTTAATGACGCTTGGTAGTGGAAAACACGCATTAACTAAATTTGGAATATTTATTGTTTTTCTGTTCTCTTTTTAAATCTATTGAGGGAGCCAAAATCTTTTCTACGTTATTATTGTTTCTGCTGGATGGATTAGAATGTCGTTTATTGTCCTATTTAATTCACTATTTTGGTTCTCATCTAAAGCCAATTCGAATTCAGAACTTCCACGGATACGACAACAGTTTTAACATGAAAATGAGTTTGTGCACGCTAAAAATCTTTATTTTTTTGCTGTTTGGATGCAGAAATAACGTGTTTATAGCTTGTCGTATATATATTAGTATACTTGTGACCAAACACTTTGTGTTTACTATTCAATATTACATATTTGCGACACATTGATTAATAGGCTATAATACATGTTTTTGTGACTCAAATAGGGGTTTGTTTGTTAAACACTACTGAAAACAAAAACGTGACAGAAAAGAGAGAACCAAAAAAGCATCAGGTATTCTATTTATAAACACGATGCTTGCAAACATATACATGTTTATACTTTCCTTCTTGCACGATCTGTTGAATTAATTCACATGCTATCTAAGTCTTTTAATCACATCCCAAACAGCTTTAATAAGAACGCGAATGTTTTCCAACACTATCCCATCATCTTCATCAGAATCATCGTGGGGTTCAGAATGATTATCATCGATGTTCCTGCTTTCTTTGTTGAATTAATGGTTCTGTAAATTAAATGCCTTCTGGTTTTTGTTTCCTTATTGTCTGTTACGTTTTTGTTTTCAGCAGTTTTCAACAAACAAATACACATTTGGATCACAAATACATATATTATAATCTATTAATCATTGTGTCCCAAACATGTTATAATGAATATCAATCACAATATGTTTGGACACAAGTATACTATATTTGTGACAAGCAACAAACACGTTATGTTCGTATCCAAATAACAATAAAAGACTAATTTTTCAGCGTGTGTGTATCATAACTAACCTGACCAACTGTTTTTGATCAAGCTGCGGGATTTTGACAAAAAAGTGTTAGTTTTTGTAGTTTTAACAAATGAGTTAACCTTTAAATAAATTAAATATAAAATCTGAAAGTATTTAAATTAGATTTAAAAATAAAATATATATTTTTTCGCTTAATTAACTTTTATTTAATTCACCTAATATTTTATATTGATACAAAAATATATTTTTTATATTATAATTTTTTTTTATGTTTAAAAAGCGAGACTAAAAAATTCACTGAAAAATTCCCCTTAACCGGAGTTTAAACTCTTCGACACCAGTGTAACGTGAAATTAGATAGTTTTGAGATTACACTACTTTTTTACCCTTCCGAAGGTAATAGATTATATATATCAGACTAGTATGAAGCAAAATCGACCAAACATCACTATCAAATTATTTCAGGTACTGACACATTTGAACTGATGTCATTATGCTACAACTACGACTCTGATAATTAAGTTCCCAGACTTCGAAACAATCGTTTTACAATGTGAATTCAAATCCTGCTTGTAAATGTTGAAATTTTTTTATTACAAAAATATATGTTCCAAGCTCCATCCACCATGGTTTAGTATTTCCAAAAAAAGCGTCAAAAAGCGGGACTTCTCTGTTAAAAGCGGGATTGAAATTCAAGGCGGGAGTAGACATCGAAAAGCCGGCTAATTCCGCCAAAAGCGGGAAGGTTGGTCAGGTTAATCATAACACAACCGTCAAAAACATTTGCATATTCTCAACACTTCAAAATTGTTTTAATTGTGCAAGCACTTGACTTTCAGGATTATAACTTCTTAGAGTCAAATTAACGTATTTAGTATTTCAAATATCATCCACCACCACAGGAAAACACCCACTACGTTTTAATAAGTTTTATCTTGTTCCATTGTTTTTTCCTTCTAAAAGTCATCTATTTAGTTCCACACGGTAACGTCGCTTGTCCTGCACCAGTCCCTTGAATGCTAAAAATGTTGATATACATATATTTCGATTTTCAAATCTGTCATGAACTTCGCTCAATAGAGTAGACATTCTTCTTATATACTTTCACAGAGGACTAGATGTTCTTTTTGATGAAATTGGAAATTTGAATCCGAATTTGAAGATTTTTTAAATTTCGATTGATGAGGGATGACGGACGGGGAACTTCTGCTGCTCAAGACTTTGGACCGTTAAGAAGATTTCGCCTTCTGTATAAGTTTTATATAATTTTTAAAGAATAAAAGGGCTGAAAGTCTTACAAGAACACTACGCAACAAAATGAAAAAGTCAGTGAAATAATCGAGATTTCATATTTTTTAAATTGAACTGATTCTTTGTCAATTACTATGATAATGGTCTGTCTTAAATGCTCATATGTCCTTTTAGTCCTTTTTAGAGAAATGTAATAAATTCAAAAATTAAATTGTTCGAGCGCTTGGTCGTATTTTTAATTAATTTTATTCTCTGATATTTCTCTACCCTACGACCAAACGCTCGAACAATTTAATTTTTGAATACAATACGAAAGGTTGAAATATAATAAAATTCATCGAAAAGGGATATTATTGATTTCCAATGTTCAACACAATTTCACATTGAAATTTCCAACTATGAATTTAATTTAATAAAAAATCTACTAAAAATAAGTTTTGTTTCGAAAACTAGTTTCGAAACTTAAAACAACACATAAATTGTAATTAAAAACACAACAATTGAAATGTAAAACAGCATCAAGTAAAATTTAATAGACAACAATTGTAATTTAAAAGACATCAATTGAAATTGAGGACAATTTAGTTACAGTTTTGATTGGGAAGTGTTCAGAATTCATACTGCCTCCAGCATTTGTTGTAGAAAGTAAATTAAATTTGAAAAAATTACCGGAAACCGCAGTTATGATAGACAAAACCAGTTAAGCCGGTTATTCCCAAAACAGGCAGTAGGTTTTGCCCAATAACCTCGGTTTCTCGGTTTCGGTTTTGAACACTTTGAGTATTACATACATATATATATGCGTATTGCCATGGAAAACTTGTTGGGATGAATGCGACAACACATTAACCTTAACAATAACAATAGCGATGAGGACATAGATATGCGGCATTGCGTTTTGTTTTTCAATATTTTCATTCGAATTACCTGTAAGTCCATTAGATCGACTTTTGTATGCAAGAATTGAAATTTGATATGATTTTTTACGTTCCCTCTGTGATTGAGAGGTGGGAAGTTGTTTGCTTTCTTTTAGCCCATGTTCTCTATTCTTGGTTCATTAGATTTCACCTTTCATTATGAGTTATTACACAGATTATTTGTTCTACTTTTTTTGTTTGTCTAACGAACGTTTATTATATACTTGTTTGGTTTGTTTTTTAAAGCTCATTAAAGGTTTATGTGCTGTTCTTTGTTGTCGTCTATTCTGTTTTTTATTTTCTTCTAGTAAAAGTTTGTGTTTTTTTTGTCAGAAAAGCCAACACTTGTATTAGGGGGTTCTCTTTTCGCTTAGTCTAAAATATACTTAAGGTTATTATTTAACCCTCAAACACTCAACAGTTTTATTATTAATATTCTTGAAAATGCTCAGTTAATTTATTCATTCCTGCAGCGAAATCTAAGTTGTAGGAAACATATTCCAGATGGCTTTGTTTGTCCAAATGGCTTTCTGAGGTTCGTATTTCTGGAAAAGAAACCATACCGCCGAAATTTGCCAATTGGATTCAAATTTTTAAACTCATCGTCGTGCTTTAATATTTATGCCTAATTAATAACTAAAAGGATGGACAAGGAGTAATATAACTCATCCAAGCGACTTTCCTCATGTGGTCATAATTTTTAAACTGCACATCGTATTTATGAAAAAAACTAACATCTTTGATTTGAAAAATATAATTTTTAACATGATACACTCAAAGAGTTGTTTTGTCATCTCCTATTTATCCTGATATTTTTTGTAGTTAATCACGATTCCAATCTTACGGTGGTTAGACAGGGGGTTTTTGTAACCAATTGTGAGTCGCAATAAAATAATTATTTAAATTTAAATAATTAAGCGGCACCCTTACAAATAACTTAAAGACGTACAAGAGCAACATCACGTGTCAGAAGTCTAATATTGCAAGATTGTTGAGGGAAGAAAAGCCTTAAAGTGAAATAACCCTTGAAAAATCTTCAAGTGCAATGTCTACGTGTATTATCACAAAAAATAACAACAAAATCAATTGCAGTAGCAGAATAGGGATCCCTCGACAAATGTTTTTCAATACACGGTGCACCGTGGAAATTTTGTTTTGTTTTGTTTTTATTTTAAATTAATTTTTTGCACTTGCCACCCAATGTTACCCTTAGATTGCCATTACTTGGTTAGAACAGTAATAACCGGGATTTGAGTTGATTTTTTTTAACCAGTTTTTTTGTTGTATTGCCTTTTATTTATATTCATATTCTGTTATAATTGCATGGTTTATTTACCGACATGTTTATTTTAAATAAACAGCTGATCGACCTGCTCGGAAGTTCCAAAAAGGTTGAATGTGAATGGGAATGAGCGATATGCGAATTGAAATACTGAAAACAAACTGTCATAATTGACACTTATGACATTTAAAACAACCTTATACTTATATGCCAGAAATGAGTTTTGATCATACATGGGGCAAATTAATTACAGGACAATTATAATTTGTTGTTTAATTTGAATTTCCTGTCGCAATGCAAATTCAAAAAACTTTCAATACCATTGGCGATTGTACTTACTTTCCAAGCATTTCCGTAATATCTGGCAATTTTGGTTTTTTAATTATTTTATACAGTACAGGTTCATGACTTTGAAAGTACTACGACGCAATACCTATCGAAGCCACAAACCTCTTCATATAAAATACTTTAAAAACAGAATTTCCAGCAGTCAAACAATTGCCTGAGCAAAAGCAAATTCAAAACTTTTTAACTGCCATTGTGACCAATGGTAATTCTTTTGCATTTGCATTAGATAAAGTAATGCAAATTGAAAAAAAAACCATGTATGGTTTTGATACAAGCTAATATTTACAATAAGTTTGTTTTATTTATATTCGTATTACGGCCAATTTTTGACATAAATCAGTACTTTACCAAATTCCAATTATCCCAGTAACTTTCGACGAGAATTTGGTAAAACTGAAGCGCTCATGCGCACTCTTAATACGTTACTCTATGCTAATATCGCCTATCGGTATGAATGACTTCTATCAGAGATAAGAGCGTGTCACGTGATTGCCGTGAATGTATGTACGTAAGATAGTAATTTGCTCAATAAGGCGTGCGTAAACGTGAGGAGCGAAGTGGGCGTGAGAGTAAACACGAGTGCCCATTTCGAATTTCTATATAATGCATAAGCGTTTCAAAGCTTTTTTATATGAAAGGATCTAGTTGGAACTCCGATTTCTGTTAGACAGATGTATTTTAGGTTCTCCTATTTCAGTTCTATCAATTATTTAATATATTATATTATTAATATAGTACATATATATATATAATGTGTCTGAAGTTAAATACGTATATAACTAGCGAAGACACAAACCAAACATGATTATTGTGAATGGTTACGCGAATTTAATTTTGGAGCCTTATTAGAATAAATTTGTTTTCCTGGGAACTAGTGAATCGATTTTAATTAATTTTAATTTAATTTTCAAAGAACATCAAGAATATCTTAACCTACGCATGTATTATATAAGTTTTTGAATAAATTATGCCTTGGCACTACTACAAGGCTGACAATCCAACAATATACGAAATGCGATATCTTAAAAAGTCAAGGTGTGGCATCAATGTTGGGGATACGATAAGTAGTACTAAACACTGGGTATCCAACCATGACCCCACTTTTAAAAGATTCGGTTTTGGACTGGGCTTAAAAATTCACACTTCACATAGGAAACTGGGAAAAAAATGTATGAGTGGACATATCTGCAAAATGGAAGAAGTGGCGTCGATGCCAGAAATACCGTAATTAGTTCTAGGAACTAGGTACCTAACGCTGTCCCCACATTTTCCTGGTTCGGTTTTGTAGTGAGCGTATACGTTATCTGAAAATTAACCCTTCACATAAGAAACTGGGAAAAAAATTTATGAGCGGATATGGATATGGCAAAATGGAAGAGGTGGCGTCGATGCCAGAAATACCGTAAGTAGTTCTAAGCACTAGGTATCCAACGCTGTCCCCACTTTTTCCTGATTAGGCTTTGGAGTGGGCGTATGCTTTATCTGAAAATGCGCCCTTCACATAAAAAAATGGGGAAAAAATGGATAAGTGAGTATATCTCCAAAATAACGTATACGCCCAGTCCAACCCGAATCTTCTGAAAGTGGGATTATGGTAGATTAAGATATTCTTGATGTTCTTTGAAAATTTTGTTAAAATTGATTCACTTGTTCCCAGGAAAATAAATTTATTCTAATAAGGCTCCAAAATTAAATTCGCGTAACCATTCACAATAATTTTGTTTGGTTTGTGTCTTAGCTAGTTATACAAGGTGGCGCAAAAGTAATCCTCCTATCAGAAAATGCTATAAATTTTACGATTGGCCCCTAATGTTAGTTCTGTTGTGACATGTGTGTAGTAAACACATGCGAAATACACGTTAATAAACAATGTTACGCTACACTGCTCCAGAACGCGGAATATTGTTGACTATTTATTTGACCAATAATCGGTCGGTGACTTTGGCACAACGTGAATTTCGTCGCAGATTTCCTGGCCGTCCAACGCCTACTGGTGAAACACTGCGACGTTTAGCCGCTCGCCTCGAAGAAACTGGCACAACACGAGATGCTGCCAAGCGTGGCAGACCCCGGAGTAGCCGTTCTGCAGAGAATATTGCTGCAGTAGCCGAGGATGTCATGGATGCGCCGTCGACATCGACCAGACGACGTGCCACGCAAATGGGTATCAGTCGACGGTCTTTACAGCGAATTTTGGTACAAGATTTGAAGATGTTTCCGTACAAAGTCCAGATGGTGCATCAGCTGTTAGCTGCTGACCGCCAATCGCTTCTAACATACGCTCAAGCCATCCTTAATCACCACCAAGAGGAAGATGATTTTTCATCAAAAATAATCATGAGTGATCAGGCCCATTTCCATCTTAGCGGGTACGTAAATAAGCAAAATTTACGCTTCTGGGGCACTGAAAATCCGCGTGTAACCCACGAAGAGCCATTACACCCGCTCAAAGTCACTGTATGGTGTGCTGTTTTCGCTGGAGGAGTCATCGGACCTTTTTTCTTCGAAGACGTCGCGGGCCAAACGGTTACTGTGAATGGTGAGCGCTACAGAGCAATGATCAACGAGTTCTTTTTGCCGCAACTTGATGAATTGGGATTGGAAAACATGTGGTTCCACCAGGACGGTGCAACGGCACACACTGCACGTGCCACAACCGATATGCTGAAGGATGCATTTCCCGGGCGCCTAATCTCCCGTTTTGGCGATTTGCACTGGCCAGCAAGATCGCCTGATTTGACCGCTCCAGACTTCTTTTTGTGGGGCTTTTTGAAGTCGCGGGTTTATGTCAACAAGCCTCAGACTCTTGCAGCTCTTAAATACAATATCCGTCAAGAATTTGAGGACGTATCGCCGGAAGTTTTGGCCAAAGTGATGGAAAATGCCATAAAAAGGGCTTAAATGACAATCAACTGTGGCGGCGGCCATTTACATGACATCATATTCTCGACTTAAAAGACCAAATAAAAATAATCCACAAGAAGAATCAAAGTTTTTCATTTTTTTTTAAATTACAGCCAAAAAAGTTTACTTTTGCGCCACCTTGTATACGTATTTAACTTCACACACATTATATACAGGGTGTCCCAAAAACTTTCCGAAAAAATTAAATGCGCGATAGCTTGGATCAATATGAATATTTATTGTTTTAGCACCACTGTTCTAACCCCTACCGTCTTCGAGTTATTGAATCTCAAAGATAAATGAATTTGTGAATGCATTTCTTAAATTTCAAAAACAACTTTCAATTTTTAAATAAATTTTCTTTGAATTAATTGTTAAAAAAAAATTTTCTTTATTTTTAAATTTCACAATTTTTGTTTTGACACATAACTCAAATAAAAATGTTTAAAACAAACTACATTGTTTTAAAATGAATTAAATGCATTTAGAAATGCATTATTTTTTGAGACGCTATAGCTCGAAAACGGTAGCCGTTAGAACAGTGGTGCGCGTTTAATTTTTTCGGAAAGTTTTTGGAACACCCTGTATATTATTTCTATATATTATTTTGTACAATGCGTTATCTTTTGTAGTTCAAGACCTTTTTTAAATTTCAAGAAAAAAAAGAAAAAGTCATCCACATCATTTTCTGATCTCCTTCACTCCGCCCATCCTTAACAATTACTAGTAAAGTACTGGCAAATCAATGGGTTTTATTAAAGAACCAATAATTTGTCAGTAGTGGTGCTTGTTGCAAATTTCTGTCTGACAGTGCCGCATTTTTTGTACCGTCGGCAATTTCAATTCACAGGGCTAAAGAGCTAAACTGGAGCCATATACTTAGGGAATTCACATGGTCTCCTAAAGTCAGAAGTCGTAAAGTCATATTTAACAAATTAGTACATATGACTTATGCATGTGAGCAGCATGTTGTATGTGCTAAATCATAAGTCATAAAAACGTCAAATAAACGTCAAGCAACAAAAGAAAATTATTAAAAAAAATTAAAAAATGCCAACAAGAAGCGGAAAAGATAAAATTTTTACGGTTTTGTGTGAAAAGATTGCTTCCGATATACTTATGGTTGAAACAAGTGAAAGAAGTTTATGTTGTAGAAGTGTACAAAATTGTTTATTTCAATTGAAAATAAAAAACAGCTGATTAAATAGTAAACAAAAAACAGCTGACACTGAACATAGTACATAGTACACTGGAAAAATAGACATGCTCAGGTTGTATAGTCGTAAAATATATTTACATGAAGAATACCAACAACATATTTACAACTGTTGTATTATTTTAGCATATACGATAAATATTTACAACACAATAGTACACCATGTGAACTCCCTAACTAGCAACATAGAAATATCAAAGACAATTTTTACAAAAGTTCTTTCAATTGGGGAAACCACATTAGTTCTGGATGAAAAATATATTAATATTTTCGAAAATATTAAATTTCATCTCGTTTTGACCCATAAAACCTTTATTTGCTAACCATATCCATTAGCTGAAATTTTTTTATATGCTTCAATTTGCTGGTCGAAATTGTGTAGTAAGGCATGGAATAATAAATACATAGTTCTGCAAAAAAAACGTCTCTATCAACCCACTGTGGACAATATCCCAATAACAACAGATGCACACAATTTTTGCATTGTTGTTCTGCCTTACAAATATGGACTTTTCCATTTTGTTCATCAGATTTCATTTTGCGTTCATTCGTTCTTGTCTAAATTTAGTTCATTGTATCGGTGAGAAGAAACAACAACAACACTTTGTTGTCCTATGGCACCCATATAATGTTGTTGTGGTGCCATTCCACGTTTATTATTTGTTTAACAAAAACCACCACAACGACAACAACTAACTAATAATGAGGATGATACAAGATGAGCACGAAACGTTGAGACGAGTACTCGCGGCTTGTGGTAATTGCATTGCGCACTATAATCCAAGATTTTTTTGATGCATCTCAGCTAAATTGTTCAAAGCTGAAACCGTTCAACCGGTTTTTGAGATATCCATTGAACGCCCGATTCCTGAAAATTACCATTTTCGAACAACCCCGTTCGTTGAAGACCCGATCCGTTAAAACCCGGTTCCACAGGTTTTTGTTCTAAATTAATTTTATTCCCATAACTGCACTTTAAAAAAGATTTAATTTTAGTAAAATTAAAAAATGTTGGTTGTTTCAGAAAATGGAAATTACATAATCAATTTACTAAAGCAAAAGGTAGACGATTTCAACTGTTCTATTTTTTTTTTACGGAAAATTATAATTTCATTTCCTAAAGAAAATTAAAATAGAACACAATAATTGTTTGAAAAACTTACATAAAACTTGAAAGCAAAAACAAATTGATTATTTTTGAATGACAAAGTCTACAAACATTTTGAATTGCTTGGGATTTTTTTTTGCCCAATTTGTGTCCATTAGGTCGGCCGAAAAAAGTTGAAGGTTTTGTTTATTTCAGGAACATTTTTCTAATTAAAATATGGTTGGTTTTAGATGGAAATAATAGACAATTCAGTTAAGCACAATCAAGGATGTGGTTATCAAAAAAATCGTTCTCTGGGTCAAGTAGAATTTTAATTAATTAATGGTTTCCCGTTACATCACATGTAGGGACAACCTGTGAGCTGTGCGCGTTCTAGTTTTACACTCACTGATTGGGACCTACAGTTTCACTCAGGTTCCGAACGGTATTTTGAGAAGCTCTTTCATGGCTGTCGCCGTCACTAAGCGAGGTGACCGCCGCCGGAAGAAATTTAAGGTGGTCAAAGCAAGGATCGAACACACGTTCTCATGCAGAAGAGCCGCACACACTAACATTGCACCACTGACGGTCACGGTCAAGTAGAATACACACACACAATTTCAGAAAAAACAATTAACCCCTTCACGTCCCGCAATGCAAATGAAGCCAAAGCGAGATGCAATTTCACATTTGGGAAAATTTTAATACAATTGCGTTACATTTTCAAAATTGTAAGGATGGTTAAATGAATGTAGCATATGACAGGTAGGCCAAGTATCCTGTTGGTTTCCTTTAATAAAATCGGTTTTTATACATTTAAATTTTCGCAACAATCGAGAACCCGGTTTCTTGAATTGACCAGTTTTTTGAATACTCTAACATCAGGAAAAGTGTTTGCATCCCATTATTAGTTGTGAGTGTGTGGCATCTGGAGACAGCTGCAGGTGTCGCGGTCGGCTTGTAACGTTGCTGATAATTGGACTGTGTGATAAGAAGTGTGTACTAATAGTGGATTAAATTGATAGGTGTAAATAGATACAAGGGTCAGCGAGCTATTATCCGTTCACATAATATGGAAGATATAAATTATTCATTGCATGCAAAACAACAAACCACGAATCGGGTTAGACGCAGCTGAAGATGATGCTTGACAAACATCGTTACAATAGTTCAGCGAATGTGAGTTCGAATCCCAGCCGTGGCATTTACATTTTTTTCACTAACCGGAGAAAACATCAACTCTTGGCATTAATCAAAATTATAACTTTAAACGGATCAAAGACAACTAAACAAGAAAATAATTAAATTTATTTACAAAACCTTGTTCATACACACAAACATTTTTAATTAGTATTATACTATACACATTAGGGTGAGTCACATTTTTTCAACTTTCGAGAGTTGAGGGTCGGTCGTCTATCCAATTTTGCGTAAATGTTTAAAAATCTGAAGAGCGCGTTTTCGTAAACATTAAATTAACGCGATCCAGGGCGCGGTTATTGGTGCAACCCACATACGTATACATATATCCTTACAAATCGTTTGGAATCAATGTAAAAGTGTAGGTCCCAATCAGTGGGTCAAAAATAGAACTCAGTTTCTTGTGATTAGCTTTCCCCTATACCTTCATGGAGTGTAAAGGAAACATATGTTATTTTATAAGCTAATGGTACCTTAATATGATTAATGATTACTATTACTATATGCATTAGATTTAAACAAGTAGAAACGTCATTAATTTTGTCCAGGCCTAATTATATATGCTCTGCTCCAGGGATCCTATTAGCAAAGTTTTAATTAATAGTATAAAATATAGTAATTGTTTTAGGGTTTTCTGAAAAGGGGAGACGCGCCGCCTTTTTCACGCAAAATTAATTTGCTCCTTCATTACCAATATACGAACAAAATTTCATCCTAATACCTCATATAATGCTTGAGATATGATGGAATGTTTTGTGTTCTATAAGCTGTGCCAGGCCCCTTTTTCCAATAACTATTATATGGCTAGCAATCACTCCATGAGGAGTACTTACTTGCAGTTACAATTTCAAATGCATCTGGTCAATATTTTTCCATATACAAATCAAAAAGTGTAGAACACCCATTCACTACCCATCGCCGTGGGTAATATGTAAAGGCAGCCTTCCCATTCTCCATGTTTAATGGGTAATCGTAATGGACAATTTCCCATCGTCGTGGATAACTACCCATTATAAACGATCTCTACTCATTCCCCTCGACAGTGATAATGGGTTCCCTAGGGCAACCCAAGATAACCTATAATGCGAAGCCGGACTGATTTCATGATTCCTCCTTTATTGTAATGATAATTAATTAGGAGCTTTCAAATATATATCAAAAGTTTGAGACTTTTTATACTTTTAAGCGAACCACAGACTTGTATTTGATTAGCATGAACTTCAGCTATTGTTGAAGTTTATTGTCGGTTTACCGCCCTTGTTGATACTAAATAAGAATGTAATTAAAGTCATTCGCATGACTATCATGTTCACAAACTAGTAATATTTTTTCAAATCCATCACTCAAATAAAACTTTATCGACCAAGCTCATGCTCATGAATGACAAGGTTCGCTTTATTCTTATTCCGAGCTAGTTTGAGAAGCTTTTTCAATGGTCAAAAGCATCGTTCGATAGTGCCACCATCACTGCGTGGTAACAGTCGGCAATAAGAGTGAAAGGTCCTACATCGCCCCACTACCAATTAGATTTAACAGAACATTAAATTTGACCTAAATTCTTTTTCGAACCAACAAATGTACTTTTGTACCAGTTTAAATTTAAATCTATATTACACAAATTTTTTGGAATTTAAACGTGTTAAAACTCGTTTATCACCTAAAGGAATTATCCCTGTAATATTTTTATTTACTTTTACTGCAATGGTTGACGTGGAAACCCATTAGAAAAGGATCCCATCCAATAAATAATTTCTAAATTCGCAAGAAGATAGAAGTCTAAGGAAACGTGCAATGATTACTGATTTCTATTTTTAGAATTTAAATTTACAACGTGACGTTTCATTAAAATACTTTTTCTTGTTTATGTTTAATTTTTGTTTGTTTTCCCAAAAATATTGGCATGAAATTGCCAGAAGCTAGAAATTTCATTTGTTTACCCTTTTCGTTATTCAGAGCAAGTGGTGGAACTAGTTATTTTTATCCTATTACAATTGAAAAAGTTAAAATACTGGCATTTAAAACTATAAAGAATTGAATTTCGTCATGCCCCTTTTAACGATGTGGATTGTGATTTTCTTCTTACTTCAATTCTATGTAATTCAATTTAACCTAACAGATGAGTTTTTAGGTTGGTGAAAAAATTATAAGTGCCCGCAGGTAGGATTCGGAATCACACTCGCTACACAAACGTGTCGAGGATTATGAAGCATCATCTTCAGCAGCTCCTAACCCAATCATGGCTTTTGGTTTTCTTTGTCCCGAAAAAAAAAATTACGCTATATTTATAAAACAGTCGTTATAAGAAATACTTCATTATAATGAAAATGTTTCATGAATTTACGAAATGTCTAAGGGTACTATTCTAAAAGTCCCGAAAGAACACGTAAACGCAAAAGTCAGCACGAACGACAAAGTCAATAATTTTTAGTTTATTCATCACTTTCCACTTGCTTTCGCTTACACAATCTGTCACTGACATTTGTGGTTTATAGAGTTACCCAACTAAAATAAAAATTAATAGATTAGAAAAAGTTGTCTTGAGTGAACTGCACACAATGAAAAATATTAGAAAAGATAGATTTATTTCAATAGATAAACAGATTTTAAGAATGCCTTTGTTTATAATACTGCAAATTCCAACAATGTTTAAGGAAATCCACATAAATACCCCTATTCTGTGTATGTGGTAACAATCAAATTGTGCCCACAAAATTGTTACAAAGTTGTTCATAACCCAACAACTTTTGTCATCGAAAGTCAGCTGATGTACAGTTTCATTCCCGCTACGAAAATATGTTAATCAACTGCAAATTGTTTGTATCTGGTATTCTGGCAACACGGTGACAACGAAAAATTCACCTCGTATCAACTAATTCACCTCACAACATTAGGTTGTCAAAAGAAGAGAAAACAAAACAAATGTATATATATATATATATAAAAGATATTTTTTTTTGCATTAGATTTGTTTTATTTTCCATATTCTTTTACATTTTTAGATTTACGATTTTAATTTATATATGTACTTAAATATATATGATTTACTAATTTCATTTATTAAAATTCAAATAAGCCGTAAGGCCATCCCATTTTTATGTTGCAAAATACTTTTCTCATTAATGAATTTTGTGGGAAAAGGATTAAAACCCCATTACCATTGTGTCATTTTACCTTATAAAAAAAATAAATGGTTTCCCATTACATCCCATGAAGTGACAGGGGAGAGCTTCTCACAATCACTGAGCTGTGCGCTTTCCAGTTTTCACTCTCTGATTATGACCTACAGTTTTACACCGATTCCAAACGGTATTTTGAGAAGCTTTTTCATGGCTAAATACTCGATAGTGTCGCCGTCACTATGCGAGGCGACCGCCGCCGAAAGTAATTTTGAGGTGGTCTGAGCAGGGACCGAACCCAGGATCTCATGTACAAGAGCCGCGCACCCTAACCATTGCACCACCGACGGCCACAGTCAAACGCCAGACACTAATCCAAAATTGGCGCTATCAAAAATTTGGCGAATATTTTGGCAATAATAAGTTTTAAAATGGTTGTTTTATTTAAAAAAAAACTTTTGTAGCGCTCTTATTGAAAACCCCGTTAGAATTGCAATGAATTCGGACTACAGAATAGCCAATGATATGGAATTAAACCAACGGATTACTGGATTTTCGGATTATAGAGTAGTCGGATTATCGAATTACAACTGTATTTAAAAAAAATATGATTCTCCGCGTGAAACTTCTTTCTTGACAATTTCATAAGTTCTTTTTAATTTAAGTGAAATCTTCCAATGACATTATTAAGTGTTTAAAAGATTTAACAAAAATTTAAACGATTTTCTAAATATCTTATGTCAATAGATTGCGATACTTCCAAACATGTTCACTCTGAAGATTTGAAGATTTGCTAATTGATTTTCTAACTCCATGCTACATATTTAACCCGCATATGAGGGGATTGTTCCGCGCTGTGGTGTCTCAAGTCGACTTGAATCGAAAATAATAAAATAATTATATACCAAAACGTTTTATTTTCTATATTGAGTCTTATGTTAACAAAATAGCTGAATTTTTATTTTAAATCAAACAAGTCAGTCACAATCAGTTGGTCAGGTTACTTACACTATGTAACGTTTTTTTCATCAGAAATGCTTAATGAAAACCTTACAGAAATGCTTAAATATGTCATTCGAGGTGTTTTTTCGTAACGTATATGTATAAGTTAACATCAAATGTTTTGGATGAAACGTATAGACCTCGAGTATATTCAACTTGGCTTCATCCAATATTCGTTTTTTTATTTGTAAATTTGTTTATTTAAAAATCAAAAACAAACCAAAATATTAAAGATTGAAATATAATTAGGGTGTTCACAACGGTGTCCTAACTGTTGCAAGTGTCGTAGGTGCTAAATATGTACAACAGTTGTAAAATTGTTGTTTATATTTTCCATACAAAAGAATTGTACGGCAGTACAACTTTTGAAGATATGTTTTCGCGGTGTACTAAATGATCAGCTGCTGTATGTTTACTGTGTAATCAGCTGTTGTAGATTATATTGATATTTTTTTGCGCTTGATATAAATATTGTTTGAAATTTCTTGTTTCTTGTTAAAATAAACCAAAATTAACTAAAAATGGAAACTGAATCTACTCTGGTAAGTTTTTGTGTAAAAAACAAATACGCATATGAACACATTGAGGTTTTTTGATATGTATATTCGTTTTCCAGGTCAAGCAAAAGCGCACACGCACCAATCCAGCGAGAAAGTGGACTGTGGCCGAAGAAAAGGCATTAATTGATTTCATCTTAGAACACCCGGAAATCGAGGTTAGTTTATTCTTTTTAATTCATGTAAATGAAAGTATTGAACTGTTTATGTATATGTATACGTATGTACATAGAAAACTTCGGCCCAAGCATATTACAGACGATTTGCAGAAAAAAAAAGTGTACCTGTAGAATGGAAGTTGGCGCGTGCGAAGGTACGAAATATGCGCGTGAGCTACAACAAAGCTAAAGGTTGGGAAGGTTCCACAGGCGCTGGCAGTATGGAAGGGGAAACTGTAAAAAGTAGGTATTCGTTGGGAAGCTTGAACTGCGTATCATATCATATTTTTTTAATTTTACAACCATACTTTTTGTTTGCAGATACTCTACTTAAAATGTGCACCTTTTTTTACGAATTGGACGATATTTTTGGAAACAGAATTATCGACGCAGCGGTTATTGATGATAGCTTGGTGTCAGAGTGCGACAATTCTTTCAATTCAACTGAAATCATTTATGATGACATTAGCATGGCGTCGGACAGTTCAACTATCGATATTGAAATTTTACCTTCCACCAGCCGTAAGGGCATATATTCCAGAACAGGTGTGTCCGATATAATGCAGATGCAATCAGAGATGATGATGTTAAAGAAGCAGAAAATGAACCAAGATTTGGGTATAAAGCAAAGAGAACTTGAAATTAAGGAGAAAGAAGTGGCAATGAAAGGAAAAGAAATTGAGTTGAAGGAAAAAGAGATATACGGTCAAGAAAAACTGAAAATTCTTGAGCTTGAAATGAAAGAACGAGTGGCAATCGAAGAACTTAAACTTAAATACAAATAACCATGTATTAAGTTTTATTTATTTTTTTAGTTAATTGTCTAGTGAATTTTAATCGACAGTTCCTTAATTTGTTATTTGTATTAGTTAACTAATAATCCGTTCTCACTGATCTAAAACTGTGAGGCTGTGGTTGACATTTACGTTTACCTTGTTTTTTTGAATAAAATATCGACTTTTATGTTTAAAAATTATGTCAAATTTTCTTTTATTGAACGAAGTTTTAATTTTGGATATAAAAATTACAGATTTCTTTGATTTTGAATGAAACTTAGTAAGCCATTTCTCCTATTGGTAGAGGGCAATAAGTTCAAATTGTTTTGCAATATCTGAGAGCTGTCCTCAGAGTCTTCAGTATTAAAATTTATAATAATGTTATGGAGAATGCAACACCCCATTATCCAGTTATTACACTCCTTCGTGTTTTCTGCATTTAAAATTCTAAACTTAAGCTCTTTTAAGCTACCAAATTTCTCTTTTAGAGCACCAAAACAATTTTCGATACGTACACGATATTTTGAGAAGTATTTATTAAACTCTTCTCTTTCTTCTCTTGTGTGCTCTGAACTGTTTTGTCTGAATGGTGTTATTAAGAACGGTTTTAATGGATAAGCGCTATCACCGGCAACCCACTCTGAATTAGATAAAAAACGTTCCGGATGTATAGCGAGGGGACAATTTAAATCTATCTGTGATTTGCCTTATTCGCAATTTATGGTCACACACCGCTTGCATTTTGATAGAATATTGTCGTTTACGGGAAAAATAAAGTTCATGGTTTTTGGCAGGTGCTTCGGCTAATCTTATTTCAGATCCGTCAATATAACCAACACATCCAGGCATCTCGTGGCATGTTTCTGAAACCAGTTGTAATCTTTCAGTTGCATTAGGCCAATATAAATATCGGTGCTTTAAGCTTAAAATTGCCTTAAAAACACGTCTGGTAACATTTTTAATAGTGCCACCATCACCTACACCAAAAAGAGATGCAACTTTTCGTATTGTTAGCCCATCGCCTAAGGACCTCAATCGGAAAAGCACAATTTTCAACTGTAACTCAATAGGAAGTTGTGCTGCGGAGGTATTTGTTTTGAAAACGCCATCATCTTTAATTAAATCCAATATGTAAGAAAATTCAGCTGGACGTACGCGAACCATTTGGTTAAATCTGTTGATGTCGAAGTTTCCCAATACCTTCTGATGCCAAGCGGCTGATTTAGGCAGTCCTAGGTGAACGCTTCTTCGATTCTTTAACAGGCAAATCATGTTCATTCTGTAATTTTCATGAATTTCATCCTCGTCATCTTCATCGCCTGGAATTTTTTTTTTACAAAAGGCCAAAAATATATTCTACCACTTACTTGACTCAACCATAAGTATGTCGAATGCATAATTTTCACATAAAGCTAATATTATTTTATATTTTTCACTTTCGAAAGGCATTTTCAGTTAATTTATTTTTTATTATTTTCTATTCCAATTTTTGACGTTTTTCAGATTTTAGTATATAAATATACGACAGGTTGTTCACATATGTATTATTGGAGGGTTTGTATTTCTTTACAACTTAGGATATTAGTACACCTTGTGAATTCCCTAAATATATGAGTTAGTTATTCTGAATTCACATTGCAGCAGGATTTTCTCATTTGTAAAATTCGAGTAAATTAACTTCTGATAATTGTTTTAAAAACAGCTGTTTGGTTAAACGAAATTTCCAAATTCGAGATTTCGATTGCAAGGTTTCAGGACTTTAATGCCAGATTTGGGGTAAAACACTATTTAAAAATAAACCCATGCACCGTAAGCGCGTGCTCGCAGCTGCTCTGTAGTTGTGTGATGTAAAAACAAAGTCAACATATACGACTCGTGAGCAGGGTAAAAAATAAAACAGGCAACGCTGGTGTCCCCAAACAAGCCGCGTGCGTTTGTTTATAAACATTTCCGTACGATCGTTTAGGTCTCAAACTAGGAGCTCGGGATCAGCTCGCGTACCGGAACCGAGGCGTAAAACGCTATTGTGTAGAGAGGTAAGAGAAAATGGCGTCAAGTAATGAAGGTGGATCTGTGTGCTACTCACTCACAAAGTCCATAAAAAGTACCAGAAATTACATGCGACATTTGAATGTACCTAAAAGTACATAATGTTTATATACTTAAATAAAGTAAAGTACTTAAACTCCATCAGAAAGTACATAAATTTCGTCAAAAATTTAGAAAAAGTACAAAACATTTACCAAAAGTTGATAAACAGTACAAACAAATTGCATTAATGGCACCATAAACCCACCAAAAAGTACTTTAAGTACAGTAAATGGTACTCAAACTTCACAAAAAATAGCATAAATGTACTCAAATGTGTACCAAAAGGTAAATAAAGTGTATCAAAAAATATGCAGCAAGCAGACAGAGCCGAAAATGTCGTGCGAATCTTGTCGAGTTATGGGAAGATTTCGGCCAAATTATATTTTTTGAGAATCTAGCTATTCCTTCCTTCTTCACTTTACTTCGTTGTGGTTTTGCTTTAGTTGTTGTTTGTCTCCAGTATTGCCTTGGAATTCTTCTTCTTAAAGAAGAATCAATCAATAATATTTTATACAACTTTTTAAATATTTTGATTAATTTTTCTTTTAATCGGGTTTTTATTCTTAGAAAATCAAATTACATTTTACTAGGTACACAATAAATAGATAAATCTTAATCTTACTTAAAACTAATTCCCTCACACCCATTGGGCGCCCTTCGGAACCTTCCAACCTTATAAAATATTATATAAATACATCATCCTTAATTCTAATAAATTATATATATGATAAAAAAATATTTTCCTGAAAAATTCAATTAAAAACAGGAACGCCTCAGTTGTCGTCATGACCCAAAAATAGAACTTACAAAATAAATAAATAAACTTAAAAACTAAATAAAAACAAAAAATTCCAGCAAGCCGGATCGCATAAATTAGTACTACATTAAAAATTTCAAAAAATTTAACCTCCACTTCGGTTACGAGAAAAAACTACTGAGTAGTATTGTACACAGTGTCATCGATACCCAATGTACCGAATCTCCTGTGGTAAGATAATAGAGCCTCGTCCGCTCCTATAAAGCCCCCATTACTGAGGGCCAGAAGGTCTGCTGGTCTAAAGAACCAGCGTTACAGAAGGCTGTCCGCATCCGTCGTGTCAACGCATGCCCTGACTAGGTCATTCTCAACATCCGACGCTTTTCCCAAGAAAGTTAGAGCAGAGTCCACCATGAGCCTGTCAATCCTCCCAATTCGAGCACCATCATACACCCTCCTACAGGAGGGCATGCGGAAAGAGCCATCCGCCATCCGCCATCACCGTCAGCCTCAGACCCAAACAGGTCCTGAGTACTTTCCTTTCCCACTGCCTCAACCTCTCCATCTGACTCGACGAGATGGAAAACCAAGCTGGGAAAGCATACACCAAAACAGGCCTTATGACCTGCCTGTACACCAGTAGACGCACCTCCGTACTCAGGCCATTCGCCCTCCCCAAGAGCCTGTAGTATGTAGAGAAGACAATTCTTGTCTTCCGCAAATTCTTGTCTTCAACATGGCTCACAACGGTGAACCGCTCATGGAACATCACAAAGGTATTTAATAGCCCTCGAAATCTCGATATCAGCATCTACCACCTTGAGCCTGGGGATGTAGCCCCTGGCATTCGGATACAGATTCCTGCGCTTCCCCTTAAAGATGATCCCCCTTGATTTGGCCACATTAAGCCCAATTGCCGGCTTGGGAAAGAACCCACTCAGGGTCTCAAGGTAGGTGTCCAGCCTATGATTCACCTTGCTCGCCCTAGGGCCAGAAGCTGCAACAAGGATGTCGTCCGCATACACCAGCAACAAACCCCCCCCCCCCCCGGAGGAAGGGGCATATCGCTGAGAAGAATATTGTATAACACAGGTCCCAACAATGAGCCCTGCGGTACACCCGCCGTCACCACCTTCTCCTCAGAGAGCGAATCACCAACCCTCACACGGAACGTCCTGTCCGCTAGGAAAACAGCAACCATCCTGAGTATGTCAGCAGCAGTAAATCCAGCTGCCCTCATCTTCACTAATATCGCCGCGTGCCAAACCGTATCAAAGGCCTTGGCAAAATCAAGGCTAGCTGCTATCGTTAGTCAGAAAACACCATCAGCGCATGCGACGATGAGTGCCGCCCCCTAAAACCAAACTGGTTGTCAAGCAAGATGTCACGCTCAGCCAAATGATCACGAACATGGTCCAGAAAAAACAGACCAGAATCCGGTCTATATCCACTGACCCTCTTACGATCCGTCCCAGGCTTGGGAATAGGTACTATCGCCGCCTTCTTCCAGGCCCGAGGGAAGTAGCCCAAGTTAATGCAGTGGTTCAAAAGGACCGCCAGAAAGGCCCAAACAAAGGAATCAGTCCTCTTTAAGGCAACATCCGGAATGCCGTCCAGTAAAGACGACTTCTTAGGTGGTCGCCTCCTAAGGGCGCCACCCACATCCGCAGCACTGATAATCAGGTCATCCACACGCCCAGCACCAACTGCGCCGTCAGCCATGATCGCCGATCCAAATGCATCACGTGGTATGTGGCTCACCAAATCAGCTGCCTCAGCAGTAATCCGCTCACCAAAGTCACCAGTCCTCAGGTGACCATTCATGCCATGTACCGCAGAAAAACCCGCCGCAAGGAGATTAGCCTTGCCCACCTCCTCAATAACAGACACATCCCCATCGTCCATCATATCCGGGATTGGATCCCTTCGACGCAGTCCACCAGCCGCCTTAACCCTACCAAACGTAGTGCTGTCCACCCTTAACGCATTGGGCCGATCCGACATTTTGATTAAAAATCAACTACCCCTTAAGTATTTACACCATAATTTTCGAAACGTTGTGGAAATATAAGAAATGGAATGACATATATTTTATATTTGTCATAGAAAAAGTCCTAACACTTTTATCGTCCCTTGTATCGTAATACACACAAAATAATGAAGGCGAGTAATCAATGTTATGATTTAAATACAATAATTCTATTACAGATTTCACAAAATATACGAAAAAGTTTTACTGATATTTATTCTTTTAATCCAATTACATGAGTGATCATCTTGAGAACGAAACTAATCCGAATTCTAAATACTAATAAAACGTTCGCAAAATTATTACAATATTTTTCTCACAAATTCCCATATTTTCTACCAACGATCTCTCTTGTTTCATTTTCTGACGCCGTAATGTACCAGCAATGTGCTCTCATATTCATCATATTGATTTTCAAAGACAAATCCTATGAAATACGTCGGTCGTTTTCTGTTCAAATGCTGTTTCAAATTGAATTTTGGCAAGATTCCCACAAATAAATAAAATAGTTTGCAATCTACAATATAAACTGCATATTTGCACTGTGTGCCTGGCTGGCTGTCGTGGTAACATGACGAAAACTATTATAATCCAAATTTTAATTGTTTACATGCAATATTACAAAAGATTAAACAAATTTTACGAATTATTAAAATATTCAATGACAGCATGACCAAACGGTATGTACGCAACACGTGTGGGTCACAGTTTGCAAATCGAGAGCTTCCGGAAAATATTTATATGTAAGATTGTAGAATTTTCATTCATCGATTGCCGGTAGTTTGGTTAAGACGATGCATGAGTTTTTTGAATACAATGAAATGTTAGGGAAACTTCGTTCACTTTGGCATAGAGTCGACAAGCTTAGTAACAATATGCATTTTTATTAAACATTTTAACAGTCATAATTTTTAAATTTAAAACAATCTGGCAGCTAAAATTTTTGGTAACCCTTAATTATAGGATAAATTAAACTGCCAATTATATCTGTTTTTCATGTTTGTGAAGAGTGTTATAGAGATCCTAATACCCAAATTCTTAATTCAGTTTTAAAATGATTACAATTTTTGCTTAACAAAACAAAAATATACTTTAATTATTTAAATTAATTCAAGCTTTTTCATATTAAGCTTATTTATTAGATTTTTATAATTTTTATCGGGCATCATTATATAAAATCGGGCATAAAGAAGTGCTCCAATACCAGGGATGTATGTGTGGCTATTTAAGATCTTGCTAAGATCTGCATCAGCATACGTTTTTGGTGTGCTTTTCGGCGAATTCATCAGAACTTTTCGTATCGGAACACTCATCGTGTTAAGGTCCAATTAGTCTCGACGGTTGACGGTAGACGGTTGACGTTCTACTCAATATTGCGCGGTTAGTTATGACGGTTAGACGGTAGAAAGACAAAACAAAACAAAAACAACTGATCGAAGAGCATTTGTAGAAAATATAATTTGCATGCATGAGTTTTGTGTTAAACAATCATTATGTCAAATAAAAAAATAAAAATAAAAAGAAAATTGTGGTTGCCGTGTAATTGTGTATTGCCGCACACAAACTGTCGAAGTAAAAGCAATAACAATAACAGCTGATCGGTCTTGACGGTTGACTGTTGATTCTGCAACCTGCAGAATTCTACCGTCGTTAACCGTCAATTTTAGTTGTCTCTTTCTAACACATGCAAAATGCAACCCCAACTCAAACAGCTGATCGCTTACCCTCAACCGTCTACCGTCAAGACTAATTGGACCATTAATGCGAATTCCTTTATATTGAAAACACTTTTTTGCACAACTGTGTTGTTTTATGCCCAAAAAACCATTGGTTTCAAACAGACATAATTTGTTGTCATTTACAAAACAACAAAACAGAGGTTTCCGACTCAAGTCTGCGCATATGATAATTTTCCATTAGTTTTTGAGCCAGTTGAATTTTATACGGGTATAATTTGACGTTGACGCTGACATTAGAAATTATTGTGCACGGTGTCTAACTGACGTGTCTTGGCTTTCATCAACATTGTCTATCACTGCAGCAACATTCTGTGCCGTTCGTACGTTACGATTTCGGTCAGACTTCACTTTATCCCCCAGGTTGAATTGCTCGGCATATTATTTAAACCAAAAAATCCCGCAATATTCTTCGCGTTTTTGAACGGTTATTTAGATAAAATGTTTAAATAACCATAATAAATTGTTATCGTCTGCTCGGAGCAACTGTCAAATACAAACTAACAAATGTCAACCAAACATAAAGGGCGGTCAAAAAACATCGGCCTGGAACAATAAAAAACCCGCATTATTATTGTTTCAAGCTCGCGGTCCTCTACGTCAACTTTAAAAGTTGCGTAATGTCTCTCCTCCATGATGAAATTGTAAACATTGCTGAATACAATGAAACAAAAATGACAGATCATGACATACTAAAAAAAAAATAAATGGTTTCCCATTACGTCCCATGAAGGGACCGGGGAGAACTTCTCACAATCACTGAGCTGTGCGCTTTCCAGTTTTCACTCACTGATTGGGACCTACAGTTTTACACCGATTCCGAACGGTATTTTGAGAAGCTTTATCATGGCTATATACTCGATAGTGTCGCCGTCACTATGCGAGGTGACCGCCGCCGAAAGAAATTTTTTTTTAAGGTGGTCAGAGCAGGGTTCGAACCCAGGATCTCATGTACAAGAGCCGCGCACACTAACCATTGCACCACCGACGGCCACGATCATGACACTAACGTCATGACATACTACGTCACTTAAAAATCATATCACTCAAATTGGAAAGGCCTTTATTTAGTCTGGGGTCAGACTCGGTAATTTTACTTGCTCAAGTGTTTGGCAATTCTCTTTTGAACTTGCTTACATGTTCACACAGAGAAAGTTTGGTTGAGCAATTGTTGCTTTCTTTAGCTTCCACGTTCTTGCTTTTTTGGCATTCCATTTTATTTCAATTATAAAAAAATTTATTCGGAGGGGAATTTTTTATAATTGTGAATAAAAGAAGATGCTGTTTTTACTACCAACATCAAACAAAACACTTTTACTTTTCTTATAACCCTCAATTTTATGAACAACGAAACGGAAAATGAAAAGGAATGTCAAACTTTCATCTGCAGCCAACTTCGCTTAAAAAATTGTGAATGGGAAAACAAAACGAAATAAGAGTACGGGCAAGTCTGTACCCCTTTCCATTCTCGTTACCTCTCTCTCCTATAAACTCAAAAATTGCGCAAGTAAAATTGGCGTGTCTGACCCCAGACTTACATTTATTTAAATTCAAAACTGGTTGTGAATCGCTAAATCCCTTCGCAATGGGAAACCATTTTTTCTTACTTCAAAATAAACCCTCTAAACATCCTACCGTTTAGTGGAATACATTTTTAAAATTTTATTGAAATTAGAGACGTTGAGAAGTGTGATCTTTCTTTAGTGTTAATGGTGCCGAACATTCTAGACTGGGGTAAAACTCAAGAATTGTAATCAAACACCACATTCTGTTGCAATTGTTTATCTGATGTTGATGCCTTCCATGCGGTTACTCCATTCGAGATGTAAATACATACTTTGGTTTGACAGACTCCTACAATATTGCGGCCGCCAAAATGCTACTTAAGAATATTGGATTGGACACTAAAAAAACAAAGCTATTAACAGCAACCAATGTTTAATACTTATCATTATATTGACCTACACGCTAAAAAAAAGGAAAACATTGTTTTCATGAATTAAAGATCTGCTGCTTTTTTGTTTCATCTCATGTTTTGTTTTCAGCAGTTTTCAACACAAATGCTACATTTGGTTCCCAAAAATATATATTATAATTAGGGATGGGATTTTCATGCATTTATAGTTGAACAATATGCGCCTAAAACATGGTCGAAAAGACTCAAAATATACATTAAAAATTAAAAAAAAAGTTATTAAAAAAAATGTTTTTTAATATTTACACTCCGGTTCACTTATTTAAAAGACACTAAAAATTCCATATTCAGCAGCCTGAATGCACATTATATTTGCATCCAAACAACGACAAAAATTACAGATTTGTCATCGTGTAGGCAAGAAGTTGATACGAAAAACGCTAATTCCTGAAGAATGCGAAATCGAAACTTAGCCCTCATTTATTCTTTGATTTTGCTTTTATTGTTGCTCAAAAAAATTATGAAAATCAAAGTAACAACACAGGTGCCTAGATTATGAACTTTTATGAATGAACTTTATGCATTTTTATGAACTTTTGCAAGCGCTTATGTTCAGATTTTAGCTACGAAGTTAACTAGTAGAATAGTAAACAATAGTTAAAATAAGTAACAGGTTAACCGTACATTTTATGTTTCAATGATAAGTTAATGTAAACTCATATTAAGCGTGTTTTGGTTACACCGCTTGCTTATATATTCGTTTGTTTTGTATGAAGCACTTAGCGAAGTCTTAGCGAGAACTTAGCGACGAGATTCATTTTCGCTAAGTTTAAAACAAAAAATTTTGACATCTTTTACCGTTTTTAACCATCTCGCTAAAAAGCCGTTTTCTTTGCAACTTAGCAAGCGATAATCGCTTGCTTGTAACCAAAACACGACTATTGTTAACCAATGTGGCAGTGCTTGAATTCTTTAGGAAAAAACATCTGTTTTGGACGAAATACCAAAACAATAAAGAGGAACAGCCAAAATAGTACTTTATAATATAATAAATGCATAAATCGAAATAATTTTAACATAATATTGTAAAATAAAAACTATGTAGGCTCCAAATAATCTAAACTCAAAATGTCTGTACTAATGCTCTGAATAGAAAGAAACATGTGCTTTGGAAGCGCTTGAAGCAATAAATAAAAAACATTTTAAAAACTCTAACTAAAAGTGTTTGATCAGTAAATGCTGCACGTACTGTATATGATGGAGTGTGTTTGCATGTAAACTCTTTGTGTAAGGTGTTCGAAAACGGTGTTAAACCGTTTTCTTACGCTTTCAGTGTTTATTACTCCTGACACGATCTCAGTTTTGCGTTGTGTGAAAAGTATGACGTCAGAATTAAATTTATTTTCATTATGTGCGATTTCTTAGTGTGAGTATAATTTCACACAAAATTACGCTTTAATTATATTATTATTAATAGGCATTACTTGTATTGTGCTGTGATTGTGTGTATATACTAATAGACAGTTGCACGTTCGTGAGTGTTCTGGACGAAGTACAGAACCGAAGAACCGGACATTTACAAAAAACCAACAGAACCGGTGCTTACAAGAATCGCTTAAAGGTTCCAAAAGAACAGAAAGCGGTTTCTTACGAACCGATAAACGGGTCCAAAAGAACCGAAAGCGATTCAACGAGAACCAAAAATTTTTCTTAAACGACAGAAAAACGGGCGCAAAAAAACCGACAAACGGTTCTCAAAGACCTGGACAACGGTTGAAAAGAATCGTAAAACGGTTCGACAATGACAATGTTTCGGTTCCAAAGGAACCAAAAAAAAGTGTTGATTTAAAATGTAATTTATGCTTTTATTTATAGTCTGTATGTTAATTTCTTGAACCCTTCATTTTTTTACTCCACAAACTCAGTACATTCGTGGAATGTCGTAGTTGTCCACCCCACGCACCTTTAACCACAAATTTACGCAGTGTGTGATAAACTTCAGGTCAGCTATACAAACATTCCGCATTGTTTCGTAATAGATATCTGCCACAAATTTGAAGAAACAAATCCCTCAAGGCGAAAAAGTATCAAGAATTTCTGTAGAATATTAAATAGTTTTCATTCTTTGACATTGGTTACATATTTATGTTCAATAAAATCGGCAGCATAATCTGAGGAATCTACTATGCTTATTTTTAAAGATCATTGACATTGTTCCACATTTTAATGTGCGCAAACTGAACTGAACTGAACTGAAATAAGATAAGAAGGCAGCATAAGTGAAAATTGGGTAGAACATTTCGTGACTGTTGAAGTCAGACACATGATGTTGATGCTGCCAACGCCGGCTATGCTAATACTGCCGATGCTTCAATCAGTTTATGAAATATTTTATTTTGTTGGCTGCACAAGCTCTCTGCTGTTAATACTGATGTTACGAGAGTGTTGAAATGTTTTCGTATAATTTATGACTTGTTATTGCTACGCAAAAATAGTTTTTTTTCATCTATTTTTAATTTAGAAAGAAATATTTCCTATCGCACAATTTCAATAATTGTACATCGTAGAGCATGACTAATGTGTGTTTGGAATTTTGTAACATTATTCCCCATCACAAGTGGAAACTCACTGAGGCGAGCCACTGGCCAAATTAGCTCAGTGTAATATGTAGGTGCAATAGTTGTGGTGTAATATCAACTAAAATGTGTTCGTCTTCTCACAATATTTTACAGATAAATCCCCGTATTCAGTTCTTATGAAATCTGCATTCTGATAAGAAGTGCGTATATAAAAAATAACAAAAATTTCGCTCATTTTCCACTTGATTGGTAATCAGCTCCGCGCGAAATTTTCATAAACAAAGCAATTACAGGGTTGTTATTCCAAAGATATTTCGTACGAAAACCAGTATTTGATAATTTTTTGGAACAGGAATTTTAAGGTTTCGATTATTGTAAAAGAAGCTTCATATTCTTAAAAAATAAAATGATGCGCGATGAGGAACTATTCATGAAATATAAAAAAATGGGACTGGGGAGAGCTTCTCACAACTTTCTAGTTTTACACTTACGGATATGGACAGTTTTACACCGGTTCCGAACGGTGTTGCGAAAGTGTCGACATCACTAAGCGAGGGATCGTCGTCGAAAGAAATGCAGGGTGGTCAGAGTAGGGATCGTACCCATATTCTCATGTACAAGAGTCTCGCACTCTAACCATTGTACCACCGACGGCCATGAAATATATGCAAATTAATCCAAAAAATTTCACTCATAGATAAATGACAAAATTTCTCACTATTATTTGACTTGAACAGAATACGGAGCTTAACCGGGAGAAAGCCTGTTCTTGGGAATCGATTCTAACGCCTTACTCATGTATTAAGTCATAAAAGTAAACTCCTGAAATGGTTTGACGATGACAGAGCTGATTTTTCGATAATAATATTAAATTATGAAAACTACTCTGGACAAAATTTATAGAACAGTAATGTTAGACTTTTGGACAAATCGTTGGGTATGTCGAAATTGTCATTTGCGAAGAGCAAATGGAATAGTGTAAACTGGAGGAGAAGGATTTGCAGACAAATACAGGTCTGTTGGACTTCTTTCATTTCTTTATTTTCTATAACAAATTATGCAATCTAGGTGTTTGAATTTAGAATGAAGCGAACAAAAACGAAGAAAAATTTGTTTACAGTTTGTTTATTTCGTAACTGTTGCATTTTGTTGGCCATTTTGAAAACAAATGTTTTTCCATTCTCCAAATCTCAAATGGAATAAAGTTACTTTCCATTTCTCATTTCGCCAACTGCTTTCTTTTTACTGATAGTCTAATAAGGCGTTAAGGCATTTATATAAAATATTGTTACGAATTTTGTAATCTCCACTTTTTAGGACTGTTTTATTTCCCGTTAATAAAACATGGTTCTTTTCCATTACGATATGTACAACAGTTCACTTTGTTTTACTTATATACTTTATAATATCTTTCAAAACCCATTTACAATAACTCAACGTTGCGTACCTTTGAACGTTTCAGGGCCGGATACAGAATTTGTGGGCCCTAGCCTGAGCCTGTGGTGCGGACCCCCATGTTTTTTTTTTGTAATTGGTCGGAAAAGTAAGTGTGGAGAAAATATTTTTTGTATTATAAAAAGCTACAATTTCTATAAAGGGTTTTTCAACAGAGACGCTACAAAAGTAAATCGATAGGGACAGCAATCGACGCCATATTTTTTTCCGCTCTTTTGACATTTCTCTTCAGTAAGGTTTGCCATTTCATCATGGAGAGATATACGAGCCAACAACGAATCGAAATTATTGAAATTTTCTACCGAAATTTGGAGTCAGTGGCCTCGACTTTAAGAGCGCTACGTCCAATTTATGGTCGTCATAATCGTCCTACCAGATCAACAATTCAGCGTCTAGTGGAAAAATTTGAATCCACAGGCACGGTACAAAATGTTCCCGTGCCAGTGAGACAAAGAAATGCCCGTAGTGTCGAGAATATTGCTGCCGCTGAGGCTTCAGTTCAAGAAAGCCCAAATGTGTCTCTCACACGTCGTTCTCAAGCGTTGGGCATCTCGGTGACGTCGTTGTGGCGAATTTTGCGAAAAGATCTTGGCGTACATCCTTACAAGATTAAAGTGACGCAAGAACTGAAGCCGCTTGACCACCATAAGCGTCGTATGTTCGTGAATTGGGCTGAGCAACAACTTCGGATTTTCATCGGAAAATCATCTTCAGCGATGTGGCTCATTTCTGGCTGAATGGCTTCGTCAAAAATATGCGTTATTGGTCAGACAGCAATCCACACGTAATCCATGAGTCATCATTGAATCCCGAAAAGTTACGGTTTGGTGCGGTTTATGGGCCGGCGGCGTCATTGGGACGTACTTCTTCCGTGATGATCAAGACCGGCACATTACTGTGAATGCGAATCGCTACCGTTCAATGATAACCGAATATTGTTGGCCCCAATTGGACATGTGGTTCCAACAGCCACACAGCGAAAACCACAATCAATTTATTGGGAACGAAGTTTGGTAAACGTGTTATCTCACGAAATGGCCCAGTGGATTGGCCGCCTCGGTCGTGCGATTTGACGCCGTTAGAATATTTCCTGTGGGACTACGTCAAGTCTATGGTCTATGCCAACAATCCAGCGACGATTGATGAACTTCGTACGAATATCGAACGTGAAATTGCAGCAGTATCTACCGATTTATGCTTGAAAACCGTCGAAAATTGGGTTCAGCGTCTGGACTTCTGCAAGCGTGCCCGTGGTGGCCATGCAAAAGAAATCGAGTTCCATACGTAATGGCATCGAACGTACTTTCACAGGAATAAAGAATTTCATTGGTATCTAAAACCGGTTTTGTTTTATTTAAGAAAACTTTTGTAGCGCTCTTATTGAAACCCCTTTTATGTTCGAAGCCGATACCTACAGCAAAAGCGTAGGCAGTTACTTGATAATGGCTTCGAAAAAATTGCATTGCGTTTTATTTCGTCGGGTCGTAACAGAGACTTCTCCATCTATACACGTATTAGTAGTTGTACGCATTACATGACAGCATTTTCAGTCAGCTTCTAAAAAGGTTTGTTGAAAGGTGGGCGATTTTTTAAAAACAAATTTCGCCTTCTTTCATTTTTTCAACAGTATTTGCTGGTGCTATGGAGTTCCCATTAAGTTTGGTGTTTAGCGGTCCAGCTAATACCGTCCAAATACATTCGAGCTCTTGGTATAATAATATGGTTTTATTTCACGACTTTTTCGCTTTTATCACTCTCTAAGTGGGTGCCAAAGGTTTCCTCTCGGAATCAGCAGTTCTAAGCCTAGTATTCATATAGAGCTGCCATTTTTCTCAGCTGGCGTTTCCTTTCACACTCTTCGTGCTGCGATCGGTGCGATAGAGAGTTATTTGACGTAAATTGACTTACACCAGGTGGAATTACAAATATTTTTGACGTAAATTTTTCATGACGTTTTGATGAAAATTGTGAAATTTAAATATATTTTGGGCTTTTTTGTTATATTTTATTGTTAGTACATATTAGTAGTGTATTTACACAAAATTTGTAACGCACAAAAAAGATGCCGTTGATGTTTTCTTGTTGGTTGGTTTGAGCCATTGCGTCTATCTGTTGTTATTATAGCAATACTTTCCAACATGCAACGCCCATCTCCAACACACCAAACTTCGTAAATTTACTGAGTCAAATCGCCTATCTATATGTCATTTCTCTATGGTAATATCTCAATAGAACAAGGCCACTTCCTGAAATTAATAGAAATAGAATCGTCGGATTTAATAGTTATGTTTGCAAATTATGACACAATTCCTTAAAAAAAATTCCTTAAAAAACTGCCTAAAAATATTCGTCGTTTTCTCATATGAAAAATCACCTAATTTGTAAAAATTAAATTTTTTTAAAATAATTATTTGTAATTCAACGAATTTGTTTTTGCGAATTGGTTTTTTGGTCCCAGAAAAATATTGGCCATTTTTTAAATCTATATGGCAACACCGTAGGTAACGGTTCGAAATGTATCTTACTTTCATCTGTCAAGTGTTTGTGATAAAAGCAAGTGATTAGTGTTCTTTAAGAACCAAATTTAGTAAGATGGCACCCGAAGAAGAAAAATATCGCGAAAAAATTAGTTCCAAATTTTTAGAAAATCCACACAAGGAGAAACAAGGTTCTGTCAAAAAAGCTGGTCCACGTGGCATCAAAAATCATTCGCACCGTTCGTCGAAAGCCCAACATCTGAGTCAGAGACGCCGCCAAGAAATGCGAAACGTCAATATCAACAGTGCAGAGGGTAAAACAAAATTAAAATGTAAAACATCCTGAAAAAATAGTAGCGCAAAGGCGTACCAGAAAATTATATGAAACTAGTCTAGTACAATTTAGCTTGTTAGTTATGGATATATGTATGTATGTATGTTGATTTAATATAAAATTACCAACAGTGCCAAGCAGGAGGATTTGAATTCGTATTATCAGACGATGGTACTTCATCCTCAGATGCTTAGTTGTAGGCTCCTGATATCTGATGATACGTCACTAACCGAAATAATTTTATAGGGTTTTTGTCGATTTTGCTTCACATTAATCTGATAAATCTTTTTCTTTAATTTACGAGGGCGGATCAGTACGTCCGTAACCTTTTCAATGAAACACAGTTATTTTTTGGAAAAAAATAATTTTTTCAACATTTTTTAGCTCAGTACACTTAGTCCATCGTTTTTCCAATTTTTGTGTCCCTTCCAAAAAATAGGATTTTTCGAGGTCCATAAAATAGACATTTGTTTGATTAATAATTTCATCGTTGGTGCTAAATCTCTTTCCACCGATTTGTAAATAGGAAATAGTCACTGGGGCCTAAATCCGGTGAAATATGGCGGATGAGGTACCAATTCGTAGCCCAATTCATGCAATTTTACCATTGAGACTACACACGTGTGCACCCGTACGTTTGTGGCCAATTGACGGCAAACGCGGCACCTATCTTGCAGACAGCTTTCTTAAACCCAACTGATCACGTAAAATCGAAACCACACTGCCATATGAAATGCCTATGGCATCAACAATCTCACGCACTTTTACTCGTGTATTTTGTCGACATTTTCGGGTGTATTGACCTCAATTGGCCATCCAGAATGTTCAATTATTTTTTTTAATGTTTAAAAAAATGCACTAGGTTTGTATGTTTTGAACAGCTGTTAACCGCAAAGTAAGAACCTGCTCAAAATTTGACAGTAGTCTATTAACTGGTGGTACTTGATGGGAGCAGTGTTGCATTTCATATAACTACAAGGGAAGTTCGAAAAGTCACGGATTTTTGATCCGCCCTCGTAATTTAATTTATATCATTTGAACAGATCTCATAACAAACTAATTTCAAATTACACTGGTCGACTTCAAATTCCGGTCAAGGGGAAAATATTTCTTATTGCAATTAGTTAATTTTTGACCGGCTTTTTAGAAACTCAAAAAAATTGTAATATAAAATTTTTCTTCAGTAAATAAAATTAAATATTATCTAAATATAAGTAAATATTAATAAATCGAAATAATTTATATTTTATATTTAAATATAATTTAAATTATCTTTAAATTTTATATTTTATATTCTTTATATATAATGTTAACTCATTTGTTAAAAATAAGAAAATCCCGCTTTTTGGGTGAAAATCCCGTTTTCCAACCAAAATAGGTTGGTCAGGTTAGAGATAACTGAATTTAGAGGTTGTCGCAACCTGATTAAAGGTTGACACAACCTCATTGCACATGAACTCATTAGAGGTAGGGGTAGACACAACCTCATTAGAGTTTGGCACAACCTCATTAGAGTTTGACACAACCTGAGTAGAGGTTAACACAACCTCATTAGAGTTTGACAAAACTTTAATAGAGATTGACACAACCTCATTATAGGTTTCCACAGCCGAATTAAAGGTTGTTACAGCCGAATTTAAGCACAAACGAATTTTAAAAGTTTTTTTTATTATGAAGTGATGATTTATTTTCCTGTATTCCTATAAGAAAATACAAAACGAGAAAATAAATCATTTATATAAGGTGATTATATTAAAAAATTTGTTTTACGTGCCACTTCCGACATTTTTTGACGTTCCGGCCATCATGGGTCACTGCACCAATTCTGACGTGGTGTATCTGATGGTTATGCCCTAAACCGATTTACCGACATTGAAAAACTTTTAAGATCTGCCTGGACGTTTTCTGGTAAATAAAACGTTTTAATACCAAAACCATAATCACAATATTTGTACTTACCTTGTGCTATCTTGACATCGCCGCGACAGAAACAATTGTGCATTCCTTAACATTTTATTTGTTTTAGAATTTTAAACGTCAGGTTTACGCCTCTCGCATAAGGTACCAATTTCGGTTGGTGGATCCGAATTAATTCCAAATATGGTTGTTCCAACCGAAATTTAAGAAAATTTAGTTGACAGAACGAATACAATTGAAGACTCAGTTGTCACTAGTGAATCATTTATAAAACCAGATTGCTTCAACCAAAATTTCAGTAACGGAGACTCAAATCGGTCGCGGCAACTTCAAATTCCGTTCTTACCACCGAATTGCGCATGCTACAACCTCTTCTCGACAATTAGTTATCTGGGTGCATGCCTAAATCCGTCAGTGGAGCCTTTAGTAACAGATTCAATGTGCAATACACGTCATCTATTTATACAAATTCAACAGCTTGGGGCAGCGTTATCATCTACCAATTTCCAATCGTTTCTAGAACTAGCGCGTAATTGCCAGTAGTTTTCTGGCACATTTAAAATACTGGTATTTGGGACATCGCAAAATTGCGTTATCTGTCATAAATGTTGGATAACTCGAAGCAGCTTAATCGTAATAATTGGCCATCAACAACTTATTAAATGCTTTGATTTTCGTCATTCGAAATAAACTCAACAATATTCTCGCCATCTTTAAGCATTTTTCCCAGGTCTCACAATGTTGTCATAAACGTCGCAGATATAATTACAGCGAATTAAGTTTACGATGCATATTTCATTGATTTTGGAACTTTTAATGATTTTTTACTATACCTACGTCTACGTTTCGGTCAACAATACTCTTTAGTCTTTAGGTCATTATTCATTTTTATTTTCTTTTGTTTATTTTTTGGTTGAAAGTTCGAATTACGATTTTGTGGTGGAACGCCAAAACTTGAGATGCAATATCCACTTTTCCAGATCACTACCATAAATAGATCAAAAGGACCAACGACAGATTAAAGATATTTCTTATGCGAAAACATCTAAAGTCTGGTGTAGTCTGTAGTCTGGTGGACGACCCTGGAGAAAAATGGATACATGAAAAACCTGTAAAGGCAGATGTGCCAAGGAAGGATTTCCAAAGGTTGGATATCATTTTAAAGCTAGCAAAAACCGCTTTAATAATAGCCCATACAACAGTCATATCGTTGTGGTTCAATGGTATTGAAAACTCCAAAGTAACTTTTATCCTTGAATATTTTATTTTTGATTTCCCCCACCAAAAATAAAGTCCATATTTTTCTCTACATCATTGCCAAATTTCCAAATGGGATCTCCTCCATGGGAACAATAGATACATAAGGTTTTGTAAAGACTGCTCGAGTTTTACTGTTTTAGTTTCGATTTTTCAAGTAGTGGCTACGTATAACACAGTTACAAAAAATACTAAAGTAGAAATACCTGGGAAGTGATAGTATTTTTCTTGTAGGTATTGTCGAGTGAAAAAAGAATCTGCTTGTGAAATTTCAAAAACACCCCCAAAATCTTGAATACCGGTTAAACACCCGGTTTTGCGTACGTTTGCACACTTAGAAACCTGGAAGTTAGTTGATAATTAACCGATTTTCACTTTCTCACCGGAGTTAGATAGAAAAAACTTATGCCTTTCAAACGATATATACGTTATTTAAGAAAATATGAGAAGTCTGTGTGTTTTTGTCCAGCAAACAGATAGTTTATATTTTTTTTCGCCATTTTTAAACTTCGGCGACTATCTCGTGCTTTTTTTTATACAGAAACCATAATACTCTTGAATTTATTTCAAATGAACTTTTCCGAGTGAGTAAAACGAAACTTTGTTTGTTCCAACATTTTGAAATCTATTAACGCATTCCAAAGTTATGCCATTTTTAAGTCAGGTCCTTTTTTCAGAAAGTGCCATACAATACCTACTTGAACGAACCATAAAACAAAAACTACTTTGAATTTTGACTCAATTCTGGTGTCATAAAATTCGTATGGACGAGGAAAACTACTGTCCAAATTTGATACCAATCAAAAGTGATCGGGTTCGAAAATTCTGATTTTTGTGTCGATTTTTTTTTTGAATTACCCTATAGCAGGGATTCCCAAAGGGTGCGCCGCGGCGCCCTGGTGCGCCGTATAAAGTAAAAAGGGGCGCCGTTAGTCGATTCTCTGTCATCGCTTTGAAAAACTGTGCGGAAATGATCAATATCACCCGTCACATTGATTTGACTGGGTACTATCGTATTTTATTTTGTTTAAGTCTTTTTTGTTGTTCTCTGTTTCAAATCTGAATTCTTATAAATATAATAAAACTCAATTTCATATTGTGGATGTGCGTATCTACCTAACTAATATTATTGTAGGTACGTATTTACTTCGACTATAAAATATATATAGTCACTATATCTAATCCATATAGTTTACTAAAGTAGGGTGTCGTGACAAAATACTAAACTTGTAAGTGCGCCGCTGGCTGGAAAAGATTGGGAACCCCTGCCCTATAGTATAAAAAACATCCGACAACACTTCAGATTTCGAATTTTAAAAACCAATGTCATCAAAACATTTAATAAATAAACGATTTGATAAAAATAGAAGAATTTTTTTCTAAAATTGGAGCATAATTGCAGTTAAGACGATCATAAAATGACAAAAATACCCTGAATTGAACAGTTCTGCTGGTCATATTAGACAATAAATTTTTGCCACTCTCAATTTGAAAACAGACATATTATAGAAAATCTTAAGCCATGTGGGTAAAAACATATGAAATCAACCGAAAATATTAACATTTCTGACTTCATCACCTCCAAATTTGATAAGATTTTGTACACATGATCTATGGATCGGCACAATAATATTTGCCAACTTTCAGACATAGCCTTCCAACTTTCAGAATTATGGCCATTCCAAGTTGGCAAAAATCAATAAAAATGCACTCAGATGCCTTAACACAATTTTTAATATCTCGAAAAGTATTCATTGCACGTTAATAATCAAGGGCTCATTTTACAGACAAAAACATGCGCCATTCAAAAAAAAATTTTTTTTAAATTTTCGATCAAGGATAATGTAAATAAAAAAAGGACTAAAATTTCCAAAGGATATATCTCGAAAATCAATATTTTTAAAAATTTAAAAAAAATATATGTTAATTCTTATTATGTTTTGTACAAGTCTGCCAAATTTCAATGTGGAGTCTTTATCACAACATAAGTTATTAAGAAAAAACCAGGCGAGGGTTTATGTATTTCATGAAATGTACCAAAATACAAAAAGGTGACAAATTACAAAAAGAAGGACAAATCAAATGTAACGGAACTTTTTCGACTTTTCTTTGCTTAAACTCTTTTTCTCCATTGCTAAACCTTTAATAAAAAGTACAACATAATGTATTATCATTATTAAACACTTTATTACAGCATATTTATTTATTTCTGAAGGATTTCAATTAAAAAATCTGCATCTGCCGAGTAACGCTTGACTTTAATTTTTTTTTATCTACAGGTTCAATAGAATGCAGCTTTTGAGTTCCAGGAATAGTACGCAAATCTTTAAAACGAATTTGAAGGAACCGTGCTTCTTCTTCGTGGTCTTTTAGAGTTAAAAACTCGAAATTACAGTTCAAAAGATTTTGCAGGCACCATTCATATAATTGTTTTGGAGTAGTTATTTGACCTTGTAATGGACGCTGTAAACTAGCTCGACGTGCCTCTCTCTTTACGGTACCTCCAAGCCCGTCACTTGTGCCTTTTCCATGGCTTGTTGCAAAAAAATGCCACTCAGCATTACATCCAAAATCTTCCATATGATAACATAAATTGATAAAGTTCTTTTTATTTTTAAACTGGGCAGCACTACCGTCTGAAAAATACGTGATTTTCTTCGGGGTTGTTTTAAACTTTTTTCTCAAAAATACATTCAGGTGGCGATGGATGGTGAACAGCTACAGAATCGTGTACAAGATAATCAGATATTATTATGAAGTTTGTATGTTGTGTTTTTCCATCTGATTTAAAATAAATAGCAATTGGGTATAAAGTGGCCTGAGAGTTGTTCCAGTGAAATCCCTGGACTGCCTCCTGAATAGTAAAAGAAGCATTTTCTGAAAAATCGCAAACTCATTTCATTTTCTTCCAAATTTGATTTTCTTTCGCTCAGATATGCTGCCTGCTGTTTTGCAATAAGTGAATGAGGTAATAGAATTTCAAGCTTTTCACATAAGGAATCCACAAAAACGTCGGCTTGGCCAATCATGGTCTCCAAATTATCCCTATCTACACTTACCCATTGTTTATATGTTATTTCATCAATATCATTTTGCTCTAGTAATTGATTTAGTTTTGCTTTTAAATTTTCAATTCCTGGACACTTGTTACATTTACGTAGGTGACACTTTGAAGAAGATGGAATGCATGTCATTTGTTTCAAACAATCTTTGCAACATTCAAGCTGATAATTCGGAACACCAGCAGTTAATTTTTTAAATTTATAGCATCAATCATCAGCTTCACATTTTGATGCTTTGTACAAACACACACGTTATGAGATCCACTCGCATTTGCTAGAATTATATTCCTCGGGCGAAGTTGGCAAAACTTGGAAATACCTATTTTTATTCCATCATGTCGTTCCTTGAATAAGGCAAGGCGTACATTTCTCTTAAGTTTCCAAGCAAAAGTCTTTTATTTTTCCTGACTTTTGTACCATTTTCAAAAACAGACACGAAATCTTTCTGTCCGGGCAAACACCTGCTGACGTCATCGGATTCATAAAAGAATTTTACTAAACTGCTTGTCACTGGTGAAATTGGACTTCCCAGTTTTGGGTTAGGCGTACTCATCACACCCTTTGTTTCAAATAATGCTTAACTTTTCGCGCGATATAGTTTGTAACCAGGAATTCTTCCTTAATTTTATGTATTGTCCAGCTTTTTGGTAAAATTGTTAGCAGTTGGATTTTCTCACTATTTTTTGTTAATGTTTTAAACTTTTCTTTTAGATGTTCTATTATTTCGGATTGTGGGCACATATGCGAAGTTGATTGTGCTGAACAGTGGAACATTTTGTCTTGAATCGAATCACTTATTTTCCTGAATTTTGCATCTCTGTACCGTTTTTGATGTAACTTCTTCTTTTTTATCGGAGATTGTTCCAGATACGGTAAAGATTGGTTTAATTTTGAAATAGCAACTTCTTCCGTGCCTGACGCAATGTCATCTTCTTCCGTGCCTGATGCAATGTAATCGAAAGTATCTACATTTTCGTTTATGTCTGGACCTTCTTCCAAATTAGATTTATTAGATTTTTTCAGATGCGAAAATTTTATTCTACATGTCCCACAAATTTTATTTGAGATCGTAATGTTTTTATCCTTAGTATACTGTAGCATCCATTCTTGGACTTGTCTTAAACTTTTATTGCACCCAGTGTGACCGGATTTTTTAAAAGGATTACAGCAAAATGTTGAGTTGAATGGCATATTTTTTATTTAAATACCACAACCGAATGAACTGTGCACGACTTTTTTGTAATGACAATAATTATAATTTATTTAAATATTTAGTCTCTTTTTTTTGCTTTTTCAAACGATCCAGTCACTTTAACACTTTGACGTTTAGCACTTATGAAATCTGGTATTCAACTGAAGTTTGACTTAGAGTCTCTGAACTATTTATACTGTTTTTTTTTGGTACAAAATATAGATTTCAGGTAAAAAAATAAACGCCTTGCTTTTCTTGAATTGGAAAATTTGCGTGAACTACGGGTCATAAAATGTTTTTTAAATAGGGACTGAATTTGCTACTGCCAATAAGCCGACCACATGTCATAAAATATTTGTAAATTTTTTGTGTGAACAGGCAATAAATATTTCGCCTAGGTTGTAAAGTCGAAAAAGTTCCGTTACATTTGATTTGTCCTTCTTTTTGTAATTTGTCACCTTTTTGTATTTTGGTATATTTCATGAAATACATAAACCTTCGCCTGGTTTTTTCTTAATAACTCATGTTTTAATAAAGACTCCACATTGAAATTTGGCAGACTTGTACAAAACATAATAATAATTAACATATATTTTTTTGAAATTTTTAAAAATATTGATTTTCGAGATATATCCTTTGGAAGTTTTAGTCCTTTTTTTATTTACATTATCCTTGATCGAAAATTTAAAAAAAAATTTTTTTTGAATGGCGCATGTTTTTGTCTGTAAAATGAGCCCTTGATTATTAACGTACAATGAATACTTTTCGAGATATAAAAAATTGTGTTAAGGCATCTGAGTGCATTTTTATTGATTTTTTCCAACTTGGAATGGCCATAATTCTGAAAGTACGAGAGCTAGGACACTGAAAGTTGGCAAACGCTATTATTATGTTTAACTTTCCCTTCGTACCAAATTTCATCCAATTCGAAATCGGTGCGGTCAACTCATTGGTTGATTTCATATGTTTTTACCCATGTTGCACATTTGTAGGATTAGCCAAATTTATGATAGGATGGTCCGCAATTGACAAATATTCCCTTCATGTGTGCACAGTCGATGTGAAAATGAATGCAATTAAATCAAATTTAGATAGAATTAAGATAAATATAGAGGATAACTACAAATTGAACTGGCATTCCAGTGAAAATGGCAACCTAAATCGAGGAATCTATTGTTTTTGTTTTGGATCTTGGACGGATGGAAGAACGGGAATAAGGTTCTTTAGGATATTGCGGCAATGCGAGGGAAGGTGAGACGGTTTAAATATGTATCAACCAGCGGATTGTAAATATTGAAACCCGAAGACTTTCCAGGAATTGAATGCGATGCTTCAACAAGGGACACAAAGAGCTCACAAATCCTTTGCCATGGTCGAGATGGAAGCATGACCAGATAGATGATGTACTTGAAAACCCTCGAACAGAGGTATTCTAAGGTGCGCAAACTGGGTACACCACTCTGCGAACACATCCTCATACATGTATTGGGCGAGCCGATGTAAATAAATGCATGGCGTTCGCGAAGAATGTGGAAACGGTGTAATACTTTCTCTGCCATTAAAACTCACACTTACAATACCCACTTACGAAAATCTGAAGGAAGCGGATTATACAACACTGATTAAATCTGTAGGCAGCACGAACTTTCTCTATGAATTTTTGGGGTTAATTTGGAAGTGTGGCCGTCGGTGGTGCAATGATTAGTGTGCACGGCTCTTGTACATGAGAACGGGGCTTCGATCCCTGCTCTCACCACATTACATTTTTTTCAATACGGTCACCACGGCGACACTATTGAGTACTTACCCATTAAAAAGATTCTCAAAATACAGTTCGGAACCGTTGTAAAACTGTAGGTCCCAATCAGTGCGTGTAAAACTATAAAGCGCACAGCTCACTGATTGTGAGAAGCTCTCCTCTATCCCTTCATGGGATGTAATGGGAAACTAGCTATTTATTTATTTATTGGGGAAAAGCCCCACTGCTTCGTCCACTCTTTGCCAACCTAACCTAACGCTAATAAATCACAATCGTTGTAGAGTCAATGAACTTGAACAAATTGTATCGACTGTCAGCTTTTAAAATTAAAAATTTATCGATTAAATTTTTGAGATTTTTTCCAAATACTCTGACACTTCTCTGCATTCGCTGTTGATGGATTTATGATGATCTCATTGTCTCGCTACTAGTAATTTCCTACAGGCAGTTTTGGGAGGCAAATTCTATTTCAATACAAACATACAAATATTTGTTGTTGATTACACAGTGCAACAAGCAAAAAGGGAATGGGATGGGACCAACTGCAAATGAAAGTTGACATTGACCATAACAAAACCTCCAAGGGGTTTTTTTAGTTAAGTGCGAGATTTTTTTTTACACGCATTTGAAGTTTGTGATTTTGGTACGCTGTCTATCAAGGAAAGATCATCGAAAATTTGATAAAATAATGTTTATTTATTTCTATTATCGTAGAAAGTTGTGGTATCTTACTATTTTTGGGGTCGAGGAATTCATTTTTGATATTTATATTTACCTAAAACTCACGCTAGATGGCGGTGTCATACAAATGGTGCTATTTCTTGTAGATTTTCATAGATAAAACGGTGTACCTACTTTTGTTTAGGCTGAAAATCATTTTTTGATGTTGGCATCATTGAAATAAGTTACCATAGAACAAAATGTCATAAAAATATAACTGTTTTTGAAAAGAAGTAAATTAGTTATCGTGACCGACGCGCTGCTAAATACATTGTAATCACTTTCGACAGTGACCTGTCTCTTGGAACATTTTTGTGTTATAATAAAGAAATATAAATTCTAAGTAAGTATTGTGTTGTGACCTTAAAATAAATAAATTAATTTTAAGTTTTTATATTAGAACCAAGTGCGTTTATTTCGATTTGTGTATCAAGACAATTTACTAAGACAACCACTTAAGATGGCGCAAAGCCGGAATGAATGTTTGCAGCATTTGAAATATTATTGTTATGTTTGTGGAAAATATAATAGACAACAAAATTTGGTGCCAAAATATGAGAGCATGAAACAATTGTATTTACAGTATTTTGGAACAGAGGTTATTGAGAATGTAGGTTGGGTACCTGAAAAAGTGTGCAGAACTTGCAATGGTTTTTTAACTAAATGGTCACAAAACAAAAAGAAGTCAATGCCGTTTGGTGTTCCAATGTTATGGTACAATCCAGGTAATTTTTTAAAATTTTATTTTTTATATCAAATATATTATAATATATATATATTAATATTATTATATCAAATATATTAATTTTAGTTTAGTTTAGTTTAGTTTAAAAATAGTTAATTTTAATACCTTCTCAGGTGAACACGTTAAATCACAGTGTTATGTGTGTTTAAATAGTATTAAAGGAAGAAACAGATGTAATAGACGAGGAATGGTATATGCTGGTACAAAATATGCAGAATTACCTAAACAACATACAGAGTTTATTCCAATACCAAAACCAGCAAGTCCAGATGTAACCTCCGTAGTATCTACAAATACTGTAGAGACAATTGGACACGATCCTACTTACGAGCCTTCTGAGCTTAACAACCGTATGATACCAATATCACAAAAGTGGTTAGATGAAGTACTAAAACACGTGAATATGTCGAAGCGTGATTCAGAGTATGTTGCACGTAAACTTAATGAAAACAATTTACTAGAAGCTGGTGTTAGAATAACTGCTTATCGTAATCGCCAAGCAGTATTTCAACAATATTTCTCTGTCAACGAAGAAAATACATTCGTTTACTGTAATGATATTGAAACACTTATGGCAGAAATGGGTATGAATTATGTTCCTCATAAATGGAGATTATTTATAGATTCTTCAAAAACCAGTATGAAAGCAGTTTTATTGTACTACAATAACAAAAAACCAAGCATTCCAATAGCATACAATTTGAATACTAAAGAAACCTACGAATCAGTAAAATATCTACTGCAATCAGTGAACTATGAAAAGCATAAATGGCGCTTATGCTGTGATTTAAAAATGGTTGCCTTACTTTCTGGCCTACAAGGTGGCTATACCAAAAACATGTGCTTTATTTGCTTGTGGAATACACGTTACAAAGGAAATCAATACCAAAAGTGTGACTGGGAAAACAGAGACGATTTTCGTGTTGGAACAGCTAATGTTATCCACGAACCTCTTGTACCAGCAGATAAAATATTGCTACCACCACTTCATATTAAATTGGGTATTTTCAAAAATTTTGTAAAAGTGTTTTCTGTAGATGGACCAGCTTTTACTACATTAAGATCTACATTTCCACGACTCAGTGCTAGCAAAGTTAAAGAAGGTATTGTATACAAATAAAATAAATGATTTTAAAAAATTAATTTACAATATTTTTTTCTAATTTTACAGGTATGTTTAATGGTCCGGACATTAGAAGATTAATGAAAAATAAGGATTTTGATAATTCTTTGGATCAAAATCAATTAATTGCATGGAATGCAATTAAAGACGTAACAGAAAATGTTCTTGGTAAGAAACGAGAAGCAGATAGTGCAGAAAGAGTTAAACGTCTCTTGAAAGCCTTTGAGGAACTTCGTGTGAATATGTCACTAAAAATTCATTTTCTCCATCATTACATGGATTGGTTTGAAAAACAACTTTCCACCGAATCTGATGAGCAAGGGGAACGTTTTCACCAAGTAGCTTTAACCATGGAAACTAGGTACAGAGGAAAGAGACTAGAGTCTATGCTAGGAGATTTATGCTGGTGGTTAAAGAGAACAACCGATGAAGAGGATACTGACGATGAGCAAGAACCACAAACATACAGAGATTCAAAACCTACTACTTCTGCAGCTTTTGCTATTTCAAACATGGAAATTGACAGTGATGATGATTAAGCGGATCCACAATGAGATCCAAATAATTTTTTACAATAAAAAACGAATTTTTTTCTATAAAAATAGCATTTTTGCAATAGTAACGTACTGAGAATAATAAAATGTACTTCGTCACATCATTATAAATATGTTTTACAATAATGCCAACATCAAAAAATGATTTTCAGCCTAAACAAAAGTAGGTACACCGTTTTATCTATGAAAATCTACAAGAAATAGCACCATTTGTATGACACCGCCATCTAGCGTGAGTTTTAGGTAAATATAAATATCAAAAATGAATTCCTCGACCCCAAAAATAGTAAGATACCACAACTTTCTACGATAATAGAAATAAATAAACATTATTTTATCAAATTTTCGATGATCTTTCCTTGATAGACAGCGTACCAAAATCACAAACTTCAAATGCGTGTAAAAAAAAATCTCGCACTGAACTAAAAAAACCCCTTGGAGGTTCTTAAATGCATAAAAATACTTTCATAAATATTTTCTCGTTTCAAAGTACGAAATCGTATAAATGTGTGAATATACAGTATGAATGGAACTGGCTGTCAAAACATTCCCTCATACTGATTTTGGTCGTTATCGCGAATATGGACAATCTGTTCATAAAAATAGTCTGTTGGCCAATTGTAGACATCAATTTCTTCGGGACACATGAATTGTAATGATTCGCAATACTTTTCAGACCAGGTTTCATACACAGGAAAGGAGACATGATTGCTTGTTTTGAAAAATATACGTTAAATTCCATACTGTGTAAATTCACCTTTTCCATAATTACAGGCCGCCAATTCCATTTCACAATTGGTTTGAAAGTGCTTAAAACATGTCCGATCCACATCGAAATAGCACTGCGATTTCACCGTCTCCTGGCATTCCCTTTTGATGATATCCTCACAATTTTTTGCGACAGTTAAAGATAAACACATACAAATTACTAAACATAATTGTACTTAACAACTGGAGATTCTCACATAAAACTGAAATTTTACCTGAACTAGTTACGCCTTTAAACAACATTTTACGTTTGGGTTTGATTTGAAACTAATTTCAAGCGTTCGTTTTTCCATTGCCCGGAGCAGTTGTTTAAAGTAAAGTACCTACCTACGATACATATTCTTGGTATATTTGTTCTCCGGTTCGTGCGAATGTACATGCACACATACATTTCGTATTTATTTAATAAACAAATTTCCGTGTATTTACCAATTTGTTTTTTAACTATCTATTTGGTTATTTAGTTCGAATGGAATGTTTTCTTTGCTGTGGGTCTTTATCGGGTTTCTAATGCCCCATACAAGATGTTTCTTGTTATCTTGTGAGGGTTATATGACAATGTAAGTGAATCCATATACAAATTATTCAAATATTAATGGTGATACAGACGTCACTGCATGTAACCCATCCGTTTGAGGGACAAAATTGTTTATTG